>JAJMKB010000001.1:0-600000 GCA_030569155.1 Nakazawaea molendinolei
AGGGAAACAACATCGAGACACCACAACCGAATAGGGAAACAACATCGAGACACCAGCGGAACTCTGTTGCAACCATGACTATTCTGAGTTCCTTGGTAACTCCAACAATACAAGATCCATTTGAAGGCACCGCTGGGTACCAATATGAAGCTGAGATCAGGCAAATAAGTGATGTAGATGGTGCTTTAAATATCAATCACCAACTTTTCGATCTGCGAATCTACAAATCAGTTTATTGATAAAAAATATGTACTGAAGGTAATTTCAGATCAATTACGTATCGAGAACCATGCGTGAACCAGAAATACCTTCCAAAATAGTGCGCAAGCTCTTGATCCCGGCGTTTGTTCCTTTCATGTAAAAATGTCTTTTGATTCTTTCCTGCGAGCAAACTTGCCAGATCTTAGATCATAATGACTGAAGTAACGGCCCAAATTTTCAACTTCACAAAACAATTTCAGCATCAAAACTTCTCCTGACATAGTCGTTCTCACTAATTTTTTTGATTCCATTTCTTGAACTTTCCCAAATCTATTTAAAACTAAATATTCACAAACAGTGTGATTCACGTTTTGCAAACAAACGTCTTCAGATTTTCCCGTCTTGTCAGATCCCACTTCATCGTTTACCCTAGTCCAATTCCTGTATCCATAACCAAATACAACGAGGAACATGCCAGTATACGACCAAACAATATCGCCGATCTCTCTCGGCACTAGAGGGTTCAAGTCTGCTTTCTTGACCCAATGATTTTTGACAATATTTTCTGCAATTTCGCCCCCTAAATTTCCAAAGCTTTGGTTACGAATCATCCACAACACCGCTGAGCTTTTGAGACCTCTATGTGTCCCAGTATCGAGTGCATTATTCCCATCATGAACAAACTTTCCACCAGAATTTGCATCAAGGTAATTACCTGATTCTCTAACGAATCTTTTAATGTCAGTGCTTACTTCTTCCAAATTGCGTAGACTCCGATACTTTCCTGAACTCAAAAGAACTACTTTGGGAATAAATCGTTTACCCTCAAAAGGTTTTGAGGTCTTCTCGAGTTGAAAAACAATTTGATACTCGTATTCTGAGAATTCAATGTCAATGTATGAAACATGACTCGAAAAAGTTTCATCTATCTGCAAAGCACCGTGATTGTCTGACTTATATATTTCAATTCCGAAACTTAGACAAATTTGTTTCACAGCTAAATAATGAAATTGCTTATCAGCTATAAAGGGTTTCCACATCCGTGTATCTTTGTTCCATCGTTTTCTCCATTTCTCCATTATTCGAAGAATATCGAAATATTTGGAAATCACCTTCCCTACTGCTTCGAAAGTTCTTCCCTCTCGAATAACTTTGGAGAACCTAGTATCACTGAGGTCTTCAATTGCTTTGTCTATCACCCAACCTACAACATTCCAAAAGCTCTCCCTGGTAGTATCGAGAACAAACTCAATCTCCAGCATGTCTAACAAATCAATTACAAATTTATCTTTGCCCTTGATTCTTTGAAGCTTTAACTTTTCGAGTCCCAATATTATTTTGATGCATTGTTTAGCGTCATAGATGAGTCCTAAGCTGAACACTGTATCTCTCTCAATGATCCTTAATAACCCTGGAAGTAAATTTTGTCGCTCTCTTGTTATAATGAGCAATGCTTTTTCTACTTTCTCTTCCACCAACAAAGTTTCAAACTCTTTATCTAAGCGCTTTCTTTCGATAAAAGTTTTGCAATAAGTACGAACCCTTGGAAGTTTTGTCTCTCTTCCTGAAAAGTAATTTTCTTTCAATCTTAGTTTCCATAATATGTTGTCACTAAAAACATTTGACAATTTTTTGCTCACAACTCTGAGACTCAAATAATCTTCAAACTTTAACAAGGGAGCAATCTTAAAGATAATCAAATCGCTCGGTAGCTGTTCTAATCCCTTCATTGTGTAATTCTGAAGTTTTGTATATGTACCACTTTTTTTTTTGTATGCTTCTAGTCAACAGAGCACAATTATGCACCTTCCCAGAACATCTCATCTCTTTTCCTTTTTTGTTTTTTTTTGTACTTTTGCACTACTCAGACTAATTAGCCATTCCATACAACTGTGATCCCCTATCATATTTTACTTATCCCAGTAAAAGACCTGCGAGGAACAAATTTGCGACATCGCAAATCGTAACGGCTGAAATAAGCACCGAGTAGCTCAATGCTACAGAAACTTCGCAGCATATGAATATCTTCATTACGGACAAATCTTGAGGTATGGCAATTTTTCATCTCCAGAATAACCCCTCTTTTGCTCAACATTGCAAATTTGTAATAATTCTCTTTAGTTTGTTGCAGAGAGAGAGATATACCCGCATTTTTTTGAACATTTTCTTCCGATTGATCCCTAAACCCGTAGCCAAACACAATTAAAACCTCCCCCTGATTTTCACCTTTGACAACGTCGCCGATTGTTAAAAAAGTATTGGGATTCGCCATTGATTTGTCTAACCATTTGCCCTCTAAAGTCGGATCAATTTCTATCTGGTCAATTAAGCACCTAAAACTGTTGTTACGAATGACCCTAGATACCATTGAACCTTCAGCATTTTTGTGTTTGGACAAATCAGATAGAATCTCTCTAGTGTGTTTGATTTCAAAGCTTGCATTTTTAAAACAATTATTGAACTCAGAGCAAATTATTTCCAAGTTTTGAAGTTTTTGGTACATTTTTGAACTCAAGAGGAAATTGGCTAAAATCATCTCATTTATGTGGTGCGACGAAAACATGCCCGCTTTCTTTAAAATACGGTATTCGAATTTGGGAAAATCAACTTCGAAATATAAAATCTTGTTGGAAAAAGGCTCTGTCACTTCCAAAAAATCTTGATATCCACTCTTTTCTATGATCCCAAAACTGAGACAGATATTTCGTACGACTGTATATTGAAATGGCTCATCGGTAATAAATGTATCCCAAACATTTGCATTTTTTTTCCATCTGTTCTTCCATTCTTTCACCTTTTGAAGAATTTCGAAGTATTTAGATATCACCCTCTCTACTGCTTCAGAAGCTTTTCCCTCTCGAATTAATTTGGGGAAGCCAGTATTTTTAAGGTCTCCGATTGCCTTATCAATCAACCAGCCCACAATATTTCGAAAGCTGTCTTTGGTCTTATCTAAAACAAATTCAATCTCCAGCATGTCTAACAAATCAATCACAGATTTATCTTTTCCCTTGATTCTTTGAAGCTTTATTTTTTCAAGCCCTAATATAATCTTGATGCATTGCTCTGCATCATAAATTAGTCCTAAATTGAAAAGTTCATCTCTCTCGGTGATTTTTAATAAACCTGGAAGTAAAGCTTTTCCCTCTTTGGCTATCATAGACATAACTTCCTCTATTCTTTCCTCAACTAAAATCGTTTCAAAGTGTTCATCCAATCTTTTTCTTTGCATGAAGTATTCACAATAATTGATGACTTTTGGAATTTCAGTCTCTCTTATGCTAAAATAGTGTTCTTCCAATTTACTCTTCCAAAATTCGTTGTGGCTAAATACATCTGACATATTTTTACTAACCAATCTGAGAGCTAAATAATCCTCAAACTTCAACAATGGAGCTATTTTTGTGATCATGACATCATTTGGTAACTGTTCTACTCCTTTCATTGTGTTGGAGAGCCTGTATTTCTTCTTTCAAGATTGTCTTAATGTATATTCCTATTTTTTTAACAGAGTATAACTAATTATTGTTTCAAATTTGAAAAGAATCCTGTGACAGAAGGTTAAATGAGTTTACTATGCCTTTCTTATTTCGTGGTCACCAATCTCAATCATTAAAAAGCCACGCAATTCCTCATTAATAAACCTCATATTCTTCCTCTTAAAAAGTGTGAGTGCCTTGTTTTAAAGCTTTGAGTTGAAGATTAATTCAGAAACCAGCGGTAAATATCTCAAATTGTAGGTGATTCTGCCTTTAATCGCCTTTGTTCGTTCATTTTGTTGCTCTTTCACGATTAGTGCTCGATCTATCGATGAGCCTGATCTTGAGCTTATCAACACATCATTCAGCAAATTACGAAAAAAGATAACAATAGGATTACACCACATAACACATTACTGTAGGAAGTCACATAGAAACTCTTACCCAGCAACTCAATTATAAATGCTGTTGATGCTTCGAGAAGATTCACTACATTGATTTGGTTCCCATCCTGTTCTCAAATCATTATGGCAAGTACAGACAAACTGATATATTGGATCTCTTCCTGTATATATTTGATATAATTCAATGCATCAGAATTGTCATAGGGGTTTAATAATATTTATATCAACAGAGTCTTCAAATTGAACACAATCCTATAATTAAAAATTTGAGAGATCAAAAATCTTTTAAAACATGTTGAGATCAGATGTGACAAGTTTTTTGAGCCAAATATAAATCTGGAATTTCAACAATTTCAGTATCCTTATAAATATCAACTAGTGATTTTTTTACCTTTTATTTTTTTTTGAAGGAAGAAATGAGCTCGCTTACGTTCAGGCAAATATCAATGTTCGCCTTGAACAGATTTTCAAAACTACCCTATGGCACAATACCCATATACATAACACGGCTACATCAGAATCGCAATAGACAGGGTGTAAGATTTTTCCAAACTTCCAGAAAGGACTCCTTCATCTTCAACTTTAACAGCTCATCGCAAGATGGCACCAGCAATACCCAACAAAATTCGAAAGTGAAACTGGCTCTTTCTAAGGACAAGACTCCTCCAAAACCACGGATAAAATGGTTCTATGCAACAGACATTCCAAACTCGAGACCGGAGCTGTACAATTACGAAAGAACGGAACAACCAAAGAAGTTTCTACCATTTTCCGATCAAGATTCAGATAGATTGGAAAAGCAATTTACGAATTTAGATAAAGGGGAGAAACAACTCATTCCTGGATTCGAACCTCATATGGTTCCTGTTCACGAGGATCGGCTATTCGAATGTGATCTTCAAAGCTTCGAGCTCAAACCTATCTACTGGGAAGGTGCAGTGTTCGAGATTCGTAGAGGTTTGTGGTTTGATAAGGATAATACTCCACTGAGCCGGGAATTATCAGATAAATTGGAGAGCCTGTACAATGAAATCAAACCTTTCACGCTGGATCTCGATATGCTCGAAGACACAATGTCTCTTACTAAGACAATTGACGACAAGACAGCAGTGTTCACCGCTGATGACTCGGTTTACCTCTTAAGCAATGACAGTTCTTTCACCAAGTTCCAGGTCAATTACCTTATTAAGTCGGTGATACCTCCCCTCTTGCCCGTTGAAAAATTCTCAAGAGGTTATAAGGTTGATGCTTCAAAAGAGAAACAGAATCTGAGTCAAGACAAGAAATCAACACTAGATAATCCAAAGGAAGAAGATAAATTGGTGAACGATTACTCGAACAAATCCAATCAATACGAGAACGATCGTGACATTGATCACCTCGTCATATGCGTTCATGGAATAGGCCAAGTGCTTGGGACTAAATTTGAAAGTGTCAATTTCATACACACAATCAATGTGTTACGCCAAACTATGAAAAAGGTGTTTCTGGAAAGTGAGAGATTGAAAAATTTGGTTCCCAGTGAATCAGAAGCTAGCAATTGTCGAGTTCAAGTATTACCAATTGTATGGAGACACAAATTAGATTTGAACTCTGCGAAGAAAAATGAAAATGACGTCTCCTTGAGCGATATAACGATTGATGAATTACGGCCTTTGAGAAATATGCTAGGAGATATCTTATTGGATATTTTATTATACTATGAACCGCGCTATTTGAACCAGATCTTGGACAAAGTAGTGGAGCAGGCAAACGAAGTTTACGACAAGTATTTGGAGAAAAACCCCAAATTCGATGGTAAAGTGAGTCTTGTTGGCCATTCTTTGGGAAGCGCAATTTGCCTCGATATTTTGAGTCGCCAACCGGACTCCCTTAAAGATGTTGATCCTCTTAAGAATTTGAAATTTGAGGTGGAAAACTTCTTCGCTTTAGGGTCACCGATAGGTGTCTTCAGTTTGTTGAGAAACACCAAAATATCTCCAAGGAAATATGCTAGCCAGGAGACCAAATCTCCCAAGGTGAAGAATTTTTACAACATCTTCCACCCAAGCGATCCTGTTGCATACAGAGTAGAGCCTTTGATACACCAAGAGTTTTCTCATTACAAACCAGCCATCATCCCGTTCGCTTCTAAAAACATTGATGCTCAATTACAAAATTTGACACAGATTGGTGATGATTTGACTAATAAGCTCATGGACAATTTAAATACCGCATTGAACACGATCAAAGTGCAAAATAAGAAACAAATGCTCGAAAAAAAGGAAGAAGTGACATCGCAAGTCTCCATGAAGGCTCTTGAAGTGATGACAAAGTTGAACTATAGTGGGCGGGTGGATTATTCCTTGCCTGCTAGTATATTTGATATTTCAATAGTATCAGCTATCAACTCTCATGTCAGTTATTTCGAGGAGCCGAATGTCAGTGGATTCCTTCTCAGAGAACTATTGCTCACGAAGAAGATTGTCACCGATAAACAGGTGCTATTAATGGATCAAGAAGCTGAAGAAGATGACGATGAATTTTTTACACATGATGAGGAAAAATCTATATAAGATCATCCAAAGTTTGTTCCGAGTCTTTCTTGATTAACTCTAACATACCATCTGGTAATATTGGTTTGTTATTAGCGTCTAAAACATATCTGAATGGCATCTCTGTAGCTTCATATTTACTGAATCTGATCTCTGGATAATCGATAAATTTGATGTCCTCGAACTTGATATTGTCCTTGACGATAAGTTGAGTAGTTCTTACCGCTGTGTCAGTAGTCATCTGTTTGTTACCCAATCTTCTTCCTACAAATCCGTATTTTCTTCTCAATTCCCCGGTTCTGTCTCTTGGAGGGTGATCTCCCAATATACCCCCAAAAACGAAATAATCGAAAGATGAAGATTCCGAAGGAACTAAATCAGTTTGAGCCAGAGGATCCAACAAACAGACTCTCTCCTTGACAGTGGAGCCAATGACTTGACTGACATCGTCAGAGGTCCATTGCAAGCCAGCTTCGATCAACTCACTTGGAATATCTTTCTCACTCAAGGATTCTGGAAGTGATGTCAAGATTAAATTCTCCTTGCCTACTTCACTGATGATTTTCAAGTATTCCAATTTCACCCATTCGGTGAACCCACTTTCCATGTGCTCGATAACGTACTTCATCTTTATTCTAGTAACAAAATCTCCAAATTTTTCACTATCCTCTGAAATTTTTTTTTACTCTCAAATCTTTTTTTCTCAAACTCCTGCACGATATGCACGTCATCGCTTACATAAGCTATTGCTTGCAGGTTTTTTTGGGGGTTGTATCCCTAAAATAAAATAGGATATGAAAGAGATACTGGTGAAATAGTTTTGATGAACAGCTACTCTCTTTGGTAGGGTCACAACTAGTTTCCTAAAAGATTCCAACTCAACTCAGATGTCGGTGCTTTCAATTTGCTTAAATTGAACTCAGTGAGAGTGCTAAACAGGTCGACGTCTCAACATAATTGAAAACTACAAACCTACATCTCAAATTATAAAAATTAAAAATTCGACTTCAGAAACGAAAATCCCATATAAACAAGTTTGTAAACAAAAACACTAATAAATAATACTTATATACATAATTGAAGAGGTCGCAGTGATTCCTCATTTAAAGATTTCATTGATTTGCGGGATAGGAGACATGATATCACCACTGAAGATATACCCGAATCCGAGCATATTATCCGGAACCCCTCCTGCTAACATCCCTGGAGCTGGCCTGTCACCTTCTTCAGGTCTAGGGTACACCGAATTCGACAACTCATCGAAAATGGTATGATTGACCAACCTTTGATCAACCAAGATCGAGTTCAAAAGTTCTTCTTCATTCCTGAATAAAACATCGTTCATCAGCTCGTCCAGTTCCTGTTGAGAGATGAATTGCTGCATGATGTCGGCGTTAGCGTCATTCCCTGTAAGCTCGTCATTGACCTTGTTGTAGACATAATTCCCATTCAATTCTTCATAAGCTGCTGGGAAAGTCATTTTCAAATAGTTGATGAAAAGTTTGAACAAAGAACCCAACCTCAAACAATGGAACAACTTATCTTGCAAAGCATAACATTTGGTGTAAAAAATTTTGGTGTACTGATACAACATGATATTGAATTGCTTATCCAAGGAAACATCCACATTAGTCGATAAATCATGAATTGAAATATTGAACCATTGTAAAACTTCAACGGCATCTTTTGTGTTGTCAAAACTTCTGATCAAAGAGGTGAATGAGAAGAAGTTGATACCGTATCTCAAAATGATAGAGTTCAAAAATTGTAAACTTCTCTGGGCGCCAACCAAGATAAAGGAGCCCATCACCTTGTCAAAGCTTCCGTAAAATCTTTTGGCCAGTTGATAAAATTTCATATTAGTACAACTGATTTCATTCTCGGTTTCATAAATCATGAAATCGTAGGCGATTTTGAACAATTGTAAAGATGTCTCGGTACATTTCACCAAATATTCACTGTCTTCACCGTACAAGTTGTTGAAATTGTTGTTGATATCTTCTTCGTCATCACTTGACAACAAGATGATGTATGAAAGGATATAACGAACCAAATACAATTTACATTTAGCTTCAAACTTTTTGAGATTCAAAACTTGGTGTTCATGATCGGTATTTTGTTCATCATAGATCAATTCGTGGAAAGACTCTAATACCAAACTTCCACAATCTTCTACCCTTTTCAACATTTTCACGAAATCTGACTTTCTTGGAGTCACTTTCATATTGTGCGATAATTGAACCACTTCTCTGATGATCAGAGTAGTTTTAAATTCGATTTCCATACTTTGAACAATCAAGTAATCACGGTATAATCTGTTGAATTTGGCAGCATCGTACAATGGGTTATTCTTACGACTAGACTTGGAGATAAAAGTGTCGACATAGGCCTTGTCAGAGTAAGATAACGATGGTAAAGCACAATCCCATTGATCATCGTTAACGATCAAAGGGGAACCGGCAATTATAGCCTGATAAGCGTCTAGCAGTAAAAGTTTGTACCATATTTTCCTCCACAAGAATCTGGTATTTTCATCTCCAACAACGTCTTGGAATCTATCTGGATCACGGTAAAGACCTTGTGTTCTGGCCATTTGTAAAACCATTGCCAACAAGATAGTGGAATCACTACCTTCGTCGCCATCTTCTGGACACATAAACTTGTAAAGTTTCAAGAGTAACAAGACTTGGATGTTCAACAAGGTGATCTTTTTCATGATATTATCTGGACCCGGTGTGTTCATGATACAATTTTTGGCATGTTCCACATAAATAGGAGAAATATCAATGCCTGAGGCACATAATTTCAAAGCTCTCATGTCCTCGATACGATCTTGGTTGATGTAATAATCCTTAAAGGGAAGAACCAAGTACGACATTCTCATCACGATGAGAAACAACGATACAAGAGCCAACTCAGAAGGTTGTGTACATTTGATCACAGTTTCACCGTTTGGGCCCGTGAAGAGGATGGAGGACATACTTGCCCTAAAGACGTTTTCATCGATATATGGAACCATTGAATAGGCAGCATCGAAAAAATAGTCGACGAGCAACCAAGTGATCTCGAGACTAGGGAGCAATTTGTTGATTGGATTGATGAAATCTTCTATCTTATCGTTCGGGTTCACGGTGGAGCTCAAGGGAACCAAAGTTGCAGGTTTCTCAGACCAACAGATCGGATCCAGGGCATCGTCCTTCTCTTTCTTCACTATATCGTCCAAAGTCTTGGGCAGAGATTGTGGACCTTTCTTCAAAGTATTTAAATAGTCTTGGTGATGTTTCTGGAAGAATTTGCGGTACATGGCTAAGAGCACTGGGTCATTGGCCTGCAATCCCAAGAACGAGGTTGTACCATAGTGGACAAGCCTGTTCTGCTTTATCACCAACTTGTCGAATCTGACACCCAAGTCGATCAAAGGATCGTCCTGTTCGTTACCCGAGGAGAACAGAGTCGATAGACTGTCCGGTGGGGAAACCATCTGCTGCTGATGGAGGGCACGTTCCAACTCGTTGATCCTCAACTTGAGTCTGAGCACCTCGTTCGACAACTGCTTCTCTGTGGACAAATATTCCCACGGCTGTTGGCTATACGAGCAAAGATCCACAGTCTCATTGGTCACACACGATCCACAATGAGGCTTTGCCCTATCACACTTCATCTTACGCCTACGACATACTGAGCACGACGTGGGGACTCTGTTTCTGGACTTCTTCACCTTCCCATCTTTCAAGATAGGTGACGTCTTATCTACTGCATTGATCATCTTATCCAAAGTTCACTACAAGGACTCAGGTGGCAAAAGTTGTTACGGTGGCAATCGATTTCTTTAATAGATAACTAACTTCCCTGAGGCTCAATTGGTAAAAAAAATCAATTCCATATCACTTTTTCCCTAACAAAATTTTCTCACAAGGGCGTCTAATTACTCAACTAGATGAGATGTCGACTATTTATAGTGAAAAAAGGGGTTTATAAAAGCTTCTTTTAAAACTTAAAATCGTAGAATAACTTTCGGAAATGTCTTTTGTAATGTTTAAATTTGTTTTCCAAGTGATTTCAGCCAGTAATTTAGTGTAAAACTCGGGAATATCGATCAACATGCTAAAGTCCCCAAACTCCATTTGATATAAAAGATGCACATCCGCAGCGCAGCAAGGGGTGGAAGTCTGATGATTTCCTGGTCCCTTTTTGTATACACAGAAAATTTGTCTAATAGTAGTAAACAGTGTTTAGGTTGAATTTTTCTCTTTGTCGCTTCTTCACTTATCTGTAGTGGAAGAGATATATTCAATTATCAGTAGACCAATAGCAGTCAAGCATTCTTTAGCTTGAAGTTTTCTTTCAGTAGTAGCTATCCTTAATCTTTGTGTCCTAATGTCTCACCCTGATCTTATAGGGAGTTGACATTTACAACAGAAGTCTCTCGAAATTTACTCTGTAGATCTCAAGAGCAGTTCTTGTAATCAACAGGGTTCCATACTGAAATCACAAACTAGGACAGACCAATTCTATGCTATGTCCTCAATGTTACCAGTCTCTGGACGTATATCTGTACCCTCCAAAAACTTCAACTTCAATTTCATGGCAACTGGAATCTCAGGAGCTGTCACTACGATCTCCTCATTCTCCAGCACGAGGCTAACCATTTTATGCTGCAAGTTACACCTTGTCGATTGTTCCAAAGCAGGTGGGAACTGCATGTAAAGACTAGCTGTAGCAGTTCTCAAAGAAGGTTTTTTGATCTGGATCCCCTTCCCACTATGATCGTTTCTAATAACATTTTCAATGAGGTCTTGTAAAGTGTACCATCTTGGTATATCGATATATTTAGGCATGTTCCCACAAACTGCACAATCTTCAACTTTATCTATCTTGATAGTGTAAGTGAATACCTGGTCTGCTCCTGAGTACATCATATAGTCATCCAAGACATTGTTACAACTTGTAATCAACTTGAAAGCCTCGTTACAACAACTAGCGGCTATCACTGCATTGGTGGAGGCAATAGCTGGAATGATGTTTTTCACCACACCCAATGTCAAGGATCTCGTGACACCGTTGATTCCAAACTCTTTTGCTCTTTTCAACGAGGTCTGAAACATCCAGTCCACTTCATCTGGGTTATCGCTATCAAATTTCTTTCCTGGGAATGCCAATGGCCATTGCAATTGATGAGCCCATTCAATACAATGTTCGGGCACTCTTGGAGTATTAGCAATTGTACAAACTGGGTAGGTCACTTTGGTGGGTAAAAGCCCCAATGTACAGTCATAACATGCTGACATAGAGGGAAGTATCACCCTTGCCTGACCTTTGAAACCCTCAGTACCACCGTCGATCAACGGTACAAAAGTATTCTCGAAATCATCAGGATCGTACATATTAACAACGGTAGCATTAATCCACCTCCGGGCATCGACAGAGTCCAACCCGGCTATAATACATTTGAACTGTAGATAGTAAGAGACAGGTTTGTCCTGTATCTTACCAAAGTACGGTGTAATGTGACAACCTCTGACTCTATTCATAACAAACTTAGCAGCAACTTCCGCTTTGGATTTCCCAATATCACTCTGTCTGAATAAGAACTGCCTGTTCAAGTTAGAAAGGTCGATGGTGTCCATATCTATCACGTGTATCTCTTTGAACCCAGACAAGGCCAAATTCTTCAATATCTCACAACCCAATCCACCTGCTCCAATGACCAAAATCTTCGCTTTAGCTAAAGCTTCTCGAGGGTCTTCATATTCCAAGTACTCTTCGCTTGTAAACAGTCCTTTTTGACTCAAATACTGGTTTAAACTGCTGTTTAAATTCCTCATCTCCGTATGATCTGTTATACTTACAAGATATTTGATGGGCTTAGGAAAAAATATATATATGTATATTTTGTAGGATGCTATACAAACTCATAGCACGCGATGAGCTCTTTTATTAGGGGCTGTCGTCTGGCCTAGACTCCGTTTCTGAGCCAGCAGCGGTTCCTCAGGGATGTTGTTGTTGTTGTTGTGCTTTATTGGCTCCAAAGGCCTTACTTCACTTGGTGTTGGAGAGTCTCTCATACTTTGAGGTGGATTCTCTTGGGTAGTTTGAGATAGATTCAGATCTTCAGCTAAAGGTTTCTTGCTTGATCCATAGATGACTTTCCGATTTGTCAGCGGAGTTCTCTTGATTGGAGCAGACTTAGTCTGATCCAACATGGTTTTGTTGTGAAGTGGGGTTCTAGCCAGTGCATTGAATGCTATTTTGTCATCTGTAGGAAGAGGAGACAACCCAGGAGCGGTTTCAATGATATCCCTTGCCAATCGCGTTGAAACAAACGCCACAGACAGTGGCAGAGCTGTTGGTCTAGGAGCAAATCGACTTGGTTCAGGTGTTTTCACGTTTTGTGGAGGTGATTTGTTATTCTTATCGAGCAACAGCTCCATCTCATGGTCCGCTATTCCATTGGCATCCTCTTCGAAGATATCATCGCTAAACAAAAAAGAATCCTCCATGTAAGAGTCTTCTGGAATGATATTTTCCAGTGCTTGTTTGTCGTTCAGTACAGTTCTATCTTTTGACACTTGCTGTTTATTGTACAACGGCAGTTTTCCGTTAGACACTTTCTGTGGAAGAATAGCTTCTGTTTTCCTAACAAGATGCCCATTCCTGTCAAACTCTGGTTTAATATTATCCTCTGGTCGAAGCAATTGATCCTCTGTTGTTGTTTTTTCGATTTTCTGTATCTTCTTGACTTTTTGCAAGTAATTCTTCTCGTATAAACAATTCCCTAAGACATTACCAAACTGTCTCAAAGCTCTTTTGATCCCATCTGTAACTGCTTCTTTCTTGGCTTTGTCAAATGCCATCGCTTTGGACTTACAATTCTCAATGTTTCCGTATCCTATATCCTCGTGGAAAGTCCCGTCTTTCAAAGTGACCCGCACTACTACTGAAAGTCCCAATGACCATTTACCACCCAGGTGATCCACATAGTCTACTTGTGTAGATTTGATTTCAGACGACCATCCATTGAACCCAAAGATCTGATTTGCCAAATTAAGAGCTTTCCATCCCTCTATGTACACAACTTGTGATCCTCCTGCAGCTGCCCTGAAGGAAACGTATTCAGGCCCCAAACTCTTCTCAAGATTATACTTGATATGCAGTTTCTGCTCCTCTGTATATCTTACAAACCCGGAGTTGCCCACTGGATTCATAACTCAATCAAATACTTTAATGTGCTTCCCAAGACACGCGACTGATCTTCTAAACATTTTTTTTTCACATTTTGCCTCTTCGCGGAGAAAGTCGTGTAAATTATATCAAGTTCGAAACATGAACTTCTCAGACAGCAGTGAGTGAGGCCTTAAAGAATTCCTCCTATGATAACAAGACTCTCCGTATGAATCTTGTGAGAATAAGGACTCACGTATAGAAATAAATTTATCCTTGAATATTTGGCTGAAGTAGAAAAATGTTCGCCAGATCGAATCAATTTGATAGCAGGTAACAACTTATGCATGAGATTGATCACCAGCTAGTAATCTTCTCCCAGCAAAAGCACTTTTAAATGAAATAGAAAAAATGGAGAGCATTCTCTTATTCAATCAAGTGCCAAAATGATGACATCAACTACCTTCACTCGCCATCTGTTAGTTTCGATTGCTCGGAGACGAGAGTGAAACCACCTCTGGACTTTCTTCTAGCCCTAGAGCCTACCGAAGTGGAGCGAACTCGTTGGGTATTGTTTCTGACAGAAGATGCCTTTGAAGGTGTCGGTGGGACAGATGCTGTCAGAGAGCTACCATCGTCATCTGCTTCCTCTTCATCGTCAAATAAATGTGGATTTTCAACCTCTTCCGTGACATCTTTGATCAAGGCATCAAACTCAGAGGCTTTACCAAGATTTTTCAATTTTAATTTCAACTTGTTCGTAGTAGTTGTAGCCCTCTTCGGTTTGATCTCAACAACTTTTTCCGCCGTTGGTACAAGAACAGGTGCTCGCGGCACTACAGGAGCCTCGGTATCTCTTTTCAACATCTCAGATATAAAAGGTACTTCAGGCTTTGTCATATTCTTATTAGGATCTAGGCCCTGTGATCTTAGAGTATTGATCGATTTCAAACCATCAGCATCCTGATCATCGTCAAACAATACTTCTCCACAGATCAAAGCTGCGTTGTCATGAGAAGTATACTCCTTACCGTGCGCCAATCTGGAATGGTTCAAGAAACCTTGGGCACTGCTAAAGTTACATCTGGAACAGTTTGGACATGTGAGTTTCACCAACACGCCATCTGAACGTCTGTAAATACAATCCGTTGCGGAGTACCTTCCTGAGCTCGGTCTTAACGATGAAGTATGGGAACGAGTTCGAGAGTACAAAGTTTCCAGACTCGATGCCACCAGCAGCGGATCAGCTCCTTGGTCCAAGTAATTATTATTCCAAGTCACAGATTTGTGTCTGTTGTATAAACCTTCGGTTTTCTGTAAGATCATCAAGTATTTCTCCGTAAACTCTGTAGGTTCAGAAGGAAGTCTCTTTGATGGGTCAACGTTATACTTATTTCTCAAGGCAATCATTTGGGCTTCACATTTGCCTATCTCCTCCTCTATTTCCACCAATTGGTTGTGTTTCAACAAAATCTCCAAATTGAATTGCTGTTCAATGATGTCCACCACTCTTTTATCGTTTGGATCCATCGAGTTGGTATCAAACAATCCATCTATTATCCTTGGTGGGCTATTGGTCTTCTCCATCTCTTGCTTCTGTTGTTTAGCCGGGGATCCCATCATTTCAAGTGTACCCGCACTTTGATGTCTCCTATGTCTGTTCTCAGTTTCAATCAACTGATCTTCATCACCCGAGAGTGGCGATCTGACAGATTCCATGATTTTTATAGAGTGATAGCTTTATAAAAGGATTAAGAATACATCTATCTATTTTTTGACATTACATACACTACCACAACTACAACTATAAAACGGTTCCATCCCAGCAGTATTCATCAAAACATTGTTTACATTGCTCGGTTTGTTCAATACCCATTCTCTCTTGCGAACGTTTAATAATGGCACAGGAGACGCAAGTTCTCCAGTTGTCGTCTAAAGTCATGTTCATTCTTGATGTAGTTTCAAAACCATTAACGATCATACCTCTCTTGTCTTCCTCTGGGTATATAAACTGGAAGGTTGAAGTGTTGGCGTTGTAGTCCATATAGGTGTTGGCAATATAGACCACCAAAGGAGCGATGTAGTCCTCGTTCAAAGAGGTCAAGTTGTTGCCGTCACAACCGAAGAAAGTTGGTTTTTGAGTCAAGTTCAAACCAACAAACGTCTCTTGGTTTGGAACATATGGGAAAGCGGTACCGTTACCTTGCTCAGTAAATTGTCTTTCGTAAGAAGCAATGATAGCGGTTCCATTTGGCCATAATTCATCACTGTCTGCAGAGTTGTCGAATGCGAAAATGATATCAACGTTTCTGTCAGGTTGAAGTAATGGATCAAATGGAATGTTTTGCAGATCTTCACCACCGTCAACGAGGAAAAGTGTCTCAGACTCGACAATCGATTCAACATTACTGTAATTGGTGTTGTAGAAAGGATTTGGATGGTAAAGGGCAACTTGTAAATCGTCTTCAGTCAACTCGCTTTGACCAGCTTGCAACAATTGCATAGCTTGACCGAAAATGGCATTCGAGCTCAAGACATTGAGAACAGTGTTGAACAAACTCGAGGAAGTACCCATAATAAAACCAGCATTGTCGAAACCTTCAACACATACATCGGAAACTGGGACACCGTCTGAAAGTTCAGTACCCAAGTACTTGACGTCAGTGAAGGCAGCCAAAGATGGATCCCAAGAACCTAATTCGAAAGGAGAGATCTCGAAAACAGTTGAGTTTGAATTGATAACATTACTACCTGGAGTTCTACCATCTGCCATATGGATAGGGAGTGGCATCTGGTGATTTTGGAAAACAGGGAAATCTCTCAAATCAGAAATGGTCAATGCAGCTCCACTGTCGTTAACAGCTGGGAAGAACAATCTTGACAATGCTCTTGACCAAGGGTCTGTGATAGAAACTTCGAAACCGGCTCTTTCCTTGTCCTGAACTTCATCGAGAATGTCTTCCCAAGCTGCAAGAGCTTGAGCGATCTCACTCGTGTTAGGTTGGAAAAGTGAGGTTCCCATGTCCCAAATGGTACCGTTATCCAAGATTTCCTGTACAGATGTCCAATTGTTATAAGCCAAAGTACCAACTGCCCAATTACCACCAGAGGAACCTACTAAGTAAGTGGTGGACTCGAGAATACCACCTAAGCCGTACTCCCAAGCACCTCTAGTTCTGTTATCCAAGGCAGACAATTGACCAGCACCAGCCAACATGGCTCTGTAACCTCCACCGGACAAGGAGACACCAATTGAGATAGAATTGCCCATGCAGGCAATGTGATGACGGGCATCGAAATCGTCCAAATCAGCATGGTCTAAAAATTCGATCAAATTTTTGTTGGTAACCTTATGTCTCTTTTTAACCCATTGAGATTCCTCCTTGGATAACCCATTGGCAGGTCTGACCAAAGACTCTACGTCCGGACAAGTAGCATTTCCCGGAGCATAACTATCGGTTGGAGACCAACAAAAAATTTGTGTCACCAACGATGAAAAAATGAAAAAGAGTGGTAAGATGGACATCGCGCTCCGTACCTGAATAGTTTTTCCTCCTCTTTTTCTCCACCTGCACTATAGGTTTTTCCGAAACTTTAAATATGAGCTTGGGTCTGAATAGTTTTGCAATTGAGAGTTGAGCTCAGGTATTTATAATGTGATCTTCGGAGTCCTGCCGGAACCCAATCCGGGTTATTATATTAGCTGCAGTTGGAAAATGGTCTTTGTTTAATCCCGAAGGCTTCCTCGACCAAATCCCTTCGAATTTCCAACAAATACGAGCTGCGTGCGTATGTATTAGGCATCTCCCCAATGTTTGTTTGTTTGTTGGTTTCTTTCAATTGCCTGTTTGAGAAAAGATATGCACTCAATTGGAAAGAACTGGTGGTGGATGCCTCATGTATTTGTAAGGATCGTCGATAGTGGACCCAAATGTGTCCCCGTTTTAGTATTGAAAATATTTTTTTAGTGCTAAAAAAACCTCGAGGCATGAATTTGTGGGACGTTAAAAAATACAAAACGGTAGGTGATACAGGTATGTACATGAATCGTTGTTGTGGGAAGGGATTGTTCCGATTGGATCGCTTTAAATTTGTTTGTAATTAGCTCTCATTTTCAGATTGATCTCTAAGCTTCCTCAGCATCTCAGCTCTCAGCTTTCTCAGTTTCATCTCTTCGTCTCTTCTCTCCAACTCTTGGATCCAGAGATGTTCTCTAATCTTGGCCTTCTCTCTTGCTACTTCCTCTTCTGTCTTTCTAGAGATCTTGGTCTTATCGTAGACAAATGAACCTGCAACCAATGCAACTACAGTCAGACCTTGGAAAATAACTCTCCAACGGAACCATCTGTTGGCATCATGCTTGTCACCTCTTCTCAACCCTCTGGCAGCCATACCTACGGCCCCAATAGTGGCGAGCACTCCAAGTGGTACAAATGGTTGCTCTTTACATCTTTCAATAAATTTATCGACAACGTTTTTAGAGCTGATATAGAGGGTTAGCGCTTTTCCTAGGATTGTGCTCAAAGGATTCAATACTTACTCTTCTTTCTGTTGCTCGTCAAATGACGATGGATAGTTTTGTGATGCCATAATGCAATTAAATGTGTTACTTGGAAATTACCGTTTGCTTTTCGTTCTATTATATTAGTTTTTTTTCACCCCAAGCTGTGTCGATTACAGTGATGATGTAAACTGCTCGTAGTACGATTTAAAGATTACAAAACGCTGAGTTAAATTTTACTTTCCTGGACAAAATTGAAGGCATAAGGTAAAGTAGAGAGTGTGAGAATGCTTACATCAAACTCCAGATAGAGCACTTACAAGAACTACAAAACCGCAATGAAATACAAGATGAATGTCTATAAGTAACGTATATAGTGCTTGTCAGAAAACGATTACTCGGATAAGACAAACTCTTTCAACTCTTTGTAAGCCTTGTCCAAGTCGTCGTTGACGATAATTTTGTCATGGGCGCCGGTTTCGGCGTAGTCCAATTCGGCGGTGGCAGCAGCGATTCTCTTGTCGATGCTTTCCTGGGTTTCAGTGCCTCTACCGGTTAATCTCTTTTTCAACTCTTCAACGGAAGGAGGAGCCAAGAATAAGAATCTGGCGTTGAGGTTGGTCTTCTTTACGGACTTGACACCTTGCATATCGATGTCCAAGATACAAGTCTTTTTCAGCACTTGAGCGACATCTTCGACAGCTTTGATGGTGGTACCGTAGTAGTTACCTGAAAATTGTGCCCACTCGATGAATTTGTTTTCGTCGATCAACTTCTTGAAGTCCTCAACGGTGGTGAAATGGTAGTCCTTACCGTCAACTTCACCAGCTCTTGGTTGTCTAGTGGTGTTACTGATGGAGAAACCAAAGTTGTCTGGGTACTCCAGGAACAATTTCTTCAACAAAGTAGATTTACCGGTTCCTGAAGGACCGGAGATGACTATTGGGCGACCAACCATTATGAATAGATGTTGTTATTTGATATGAGCCAGGTATCTGACGAGATGACGATTTGAAATATAACACGTTGATTTTTTTTTCTTTTTTTCGCCAAAACCGCTCAGGGACAGTACTAAGTAATGGAGCAGATCCGCTGAGCAGAATACTAAGAATAGTGGTGAGCAAAGTACGAAATGTACATCATCAGAAGAGTCGTCTGACGTTCCAGTGGTGTTGATTAATTTGAAGTATCTCGAAATCAAGGCAAGATCAGTAAGGCTCACAACCTGATTTGATGAGTTCCCAGCCCAAACTGCAAGAAATCCCCACAACAAACAATCTCAGTACCCTTTGTTTAGTACGGATCGAGTGATAGTCGAGACATTTGGCCAACAAGTAATTCGTGAAATAGATATCGACGATAACGAACTGGAAGATCGTCATGAGAAGCACCGACAGTTGGCAACAGATGTTATTTCTTTGTAAAATTTTGCCCACCAGGCATTTTGTAACTTGATCATCGCCTGTAGAGTCGTGTAGTAAACGGCTCACGGTGTCAGACGATGCTATGAGATATTTCACCACATGAATCCCCACAGCTACTGCCGCTGTCAGTACCGATGTTCTTGTGATACAAGACAAACTGGTGCCCTTTAAAGTCTGTACGTTTGGTTCCTTCTCCATATTGCTTTCTTTTATTAATTGTGTTCTAAAGTCCTTTCATCGACACCCCCTATAGTGTTCTCACTTAATTCTGTCCCTAAATTTCAACCTCTTTTAAAAATCGTATTTAAGGAACCAGTTAACTCTCCTTACTGGCCCACTAAGACTCAAAGATCTCAACACTTTTATTTTCGTAAAACAACTGAAGTGTTGATGGTTAAAAGATTACTAAGAAAAATCCGGGCTTTTCCAAGTGCAAAAAAGTGAGCAAACTACGAGAATTCAATTTTCATGCAGAATGACACAACCACAATTGTTAAGACCGGCTGAATTATCTGAGTTTATCACAAATAAGAACCAGAATTAACCCTAAGAAATCGTTGCCTCTTTGCCACTTTCAAGCTACCAAAAATAAATCATATATTTAGCCGCTTAATTTTAGACTCGATTCGGAACTAGTGAAAGTCGTGCACCTCGGACCCAAATTCCCAATTTGTAGTGCCAGTATCAACTTCAGGGGAAAAACCTAACAGGTTTAAAAGGACAACAAACTTGATCCATATTAGCAGAGTGTCCACCGATTTCTTATATACACGAGATAGTCACAGGAAGATACATTGAATCTGCGGAAAAAATGGCTTCTCAATTGGCAGTGGGAGCGTTGAAGGTGCTCCTCAAGAGAGCCACTGACGACTATGACGATGGCACAGATATACCTGAAGTGTCTAATCCAGAGGACGATGGTGAGTCCGAAGAACACAATGCAATGACTGAGGAGATTTTCTCCTCGTGGGCCTTATTCATCTTGATGTTCTTACTTGGAGCAGCTCTTTGGTCATCGTATTTCCTTCAACAGAGAAGAATTAAGAGTATACATGAAACGGTATTATCTATTTTCTACGGGATGGTCGTGGGACTTGTTATCAGAGTATCACCAGGTCATTATATCCAGGATGCTGTCAAGTTCAACAGTTCTTATTTCTTCAACATCTTGTTACCGCCTATCATTTTGAATTCGGGATACGAGCTTCACCAGCTGAATTTCTTCCGAAATATAGGCTCGATTCTTATGTTCGCCATTCCAGGTACTTTTATAAGTGCCTTGGTGTTGGGTATCATCTTATTCATTTGGACCAAGTTGGGTTTGGAAAGTATCAATATACAGTTCGTCGATGCCCTTGCCGTTGGTGCTACATTGAGCGCTACTGACCCTGTCACCATCTTGAGTATCTTTAACGCCTATAAAGTGGACCCAAAACTTTACACCATCATCTTTGGGGAGTCCTTGTTGAACGATGCCATTTCCATCGTTATGTTTGAGACTTGCCAGCAATTCCACGGCAAGGACCCACATTTCAGTTCTCTTTTCGAAGGTATCGGTATCTTCATGGTCACCTTCACCATCAGTTTGTTGATCGGAGTGGTGATCGGGATCATCATCGCCTTGATCTTGAAGCATTCTCACGTGAGAAGATACCCTCAAATTGAAAGTTGTCTCGTACTCTTATTTGCCTACGAATCCTATTTCTTCTCCAACGGTTGTCACATGTCCGGTATTGTCAGTTTACTTTTCTGCGGTATCACCATGAAACATTACGCATATTTCAACATGTCTAGAAGAACTCAGATTGCAACAAAATACATTTTCCAATTATTGGCTCAACTTTCAGAGAATTTTATCTTCATATACTTGGGATTGTCTCTATTCACAGAGGTTGAATTGGTTTTCAAACCAATGCTCATCATCGTTACTGCAATCTCGATCTGTGTCGCAAGATACTGCTCCGTGTTCCCTCTTTCGAGATTTCTCAACTGGATCATGCGTATGAGACAGAAATCTAGAGGACAACCTTTTGTTCAGGATGAAATGCCATACAACTATCAAATGATGACATTTTGGGCAGGTTTGAGAGGTGCTGTAGGTGTAGCATTGGCAATGGGACTACAAGGTGAGTTCAAAAGCACATTATTGGCAACAGTGCTAGTAGTGGTGGTTTTAACCGTTATTCTTTTCGGTGGTACCACCGCTGGAATGTTGGAGATATTGAACATTAAAACGGGAGTTATCGAACCTGCAGAGAGCGACGACGAATTCGATATCGAAAGAGGTCCTGACACTTCAGTACCCAAACCCGGTAATAATATTCCAATGTACGCTACCTATTCGGACTCCGTTTCTAGATCGAGAAACTCATCACAGTCCAATCTCGATTCCTTGGATATCATGGAAGCAACAGGCTCCGTGGCTAGTTCACCTGCCAACAGTGATTTGATTACCAACGATCTCGGAGATATTCCTCCATTGGCTCAAAATGCATTCTTCAACTCCACGTTTAACAACGGTCTTGCCAATAACAACAGTGATGTAAACGTAGGGATACAACAACAATCAGGCACCTCCGACGCCTCGGGGATCCCCTCACATTCAGGATCAAATCTCTTGAATTTGGCCAACATCTTGGACGATCACACAAAGTGGTTCACAGATATCGACGAAAACATCATAAAACCATTTGTCTTGGACGGAAACCCAAAGAAAAATGGTCCTAAATAGTTCTAATGTTAATAATCTCTCTTCCTTCTCCAATCTTCTAGAAAAAAAATAAAGTGTGGATCTCGCATATTTTAGTAATAGCTTATCAATAGAGAAGCATGGTGAAAAAAAGCTTAAATCTTCCTTTTGATCTGTTCCCCGAGCCGATATAAAAAATTTTGATTTTCCCCTCTTGAAATTTTATGGAGAATTACGCACAATTGTATTTGAAAGATGTCCAAGTCTGTTACTGTATTGGTTGGTTCGTTGAGAAAGCTGTCTTTCCACCGTGTTATTGCTGAAAACTACCCAAGAATCCTCCCAGACGTTAACTTTATCGTCTATCAGGACTTGGACAAGATTCCATACTACAACACCGATATCCAAACCTCTACTGGATTCCCAGCTGAGATCACCAAGATTGCCGAGTCTATCAACAAGTCTGAGGCTGTTATCTTCTTGACTCCAGAGTACAATTACTCCATTCCTGCTGTGTTGAAAAACGCTATCGACTGGCTCTCGAGATTACCAGATACTCCCTTGGCCAAGAAGAATGTCGGGATCCAAACCGGTTCCTTGGGCCCAATTGGTGGTATGAGACTGCAATACCAGCTCAGACAGATCTTGGTCTTCTTGGACTGTCACGTCATCAACAAGCCAGAAGTCGCATTCCCAAGCTTCGCTACCGGTGTCGACTTGGAGAAGAGATTGATCACTAACGAAATCTACGAAAAACAGATCAAGCTTCAAATCGATAATTTGCTCCAGGGCAAATTGTAGATTAATATATAGATATAGATTATCTTTTTTAAGAACTAATTTGCAAATTCTAATTCCTTTTGTTGTTCGATCGCCAAATCGATACACCATTTACTCAAGTTGAAAACTGGTTGACTTAAGGCGAAATCGCTCAACATGTGATTGTACTTCACCACAAGTTCGAAAAAGAGTCTCAAACTCAAGTCGTGGATCTCTGTAACAGAGTTTTTAGCACCTTCTTTCAACTGGTTAGTTTCTGTGAATAATTTTGTCGATGAAATGATCTTCTCTAGCAACAGTAACACCTCTGGAAGATTCGAAATCACAATATTTTTCTTGTCCTCAAATTCTGCGTTCAAAGAGATCTGAGCTATAGATATAAGAGCATTACCAAGATTCAGCTCGTTGACAATTCTGGTTCCAGCTTCTCTTTCAATTGTACTTTTAAATGGTTCTCCAAATCTGGAGTTTTGGAATGTGTTATACTCCTTCTTCACAAGGTCTACCACTGGCTTGAAGAACTTTTGTATGTCTATTGGCTCCATATCGTTGTTGGCCATGGAGAATGAGTGTTTGGTGGGTTTCTTAGTTGGGGATACCAAGGTTTCAGATTTTAAAGCGTAGTGAGGAATCTTATCCAGATCCAGGTTTTTAGAGGTTGTCAGCGAATTACCAAAAATGTTTGGCTTGGTGAAAGAACCAACACTACTGGTCTCGTTTTTCAACACTTTTGGTCTAGCTCTCAATCGCTTGTAGGCTTCATCGATTTCTCTTGAACACTCATCCAAGACTGCTGTCCATACAAAAGAATCTCTGTATTGAGCCGTGTATAAGAATTCTCTCAGTTTGAACTCATCCAGTGTAGCAATGTATGCCAATTCTTGGAAAGCTGTCACTCTAACAAGCGGTCTCTTGGAATCTCTCAATCCAGACAACAATGTGGTTACCGGTTCCTTGGAGAGACTGCTCAAAGGTTTACCTTTGTTGATACACCCAACGGTGGCATATATCTCGAACAAGTGGTTCACGAGATTCCAACTTGAGATCAACAAGAAATCCACAACTGCCAAATATACAAACATGGAGAAAGATAATTTAGATAAAGGCATTTTGTGGTTCAAACCCAAGGGCCAGTACAAGGGATACAAAATTGTCTTGTATATGACAGAACGGACCAACCAGTACGTAATTGGACAAGTTACAGTAATCAAAGCTGTCGAAATACTAGAAAATTTCCAGATTTTTGTCTGGTTTTGTAAAAGAGCCACCATTGGTTTAGTTGATGTGACTCCAAAATTGAAATGGAGCTTACTCTTCAACAAGACCGAGTGTTGAAGCGAGTAAACACCGATCACAAAAAAACAATGATACCAAAAATGGATAAACTCATCGTTGAAAAAAGGCTTGATAGCCCTAGTTGGTGAAGCAACGTAATATGTGAAATTTTTGTCTCCAACCTGGAAATACAGAGCTGTATAGTAGAGACATCCACCAGTTAAATATCCAAGACAGATGTTGACAAATCTCTTAGAGGCAAGCTCACCAGCACATTGGCTCCAAAAATTCTTGTACAATGGGTTTGTATCCACAGTCAAAGTCAATTCTCGTAGACTCTGAATGAGAATAAACCCTGTGAATATTAAGACTGCCTTTATGGGAACAAAGAAGATTGACGCCCTCGAGCTCAAAAATGTCAATATGATCGCCACAAGGACACTCAAGAACCCTGATGCCCTTTTGAAAAAGGAGAGTCTCTTGGTGTATACTTTCTCAAACACTGTACTGTAATACACGGTTTGTGAAGATGAGTTCTTTGCTTTGGTATCGTTGGACTTGTGAAGCATTGTCCTAAGACCATCTGACCCTTCACGAAGCTTCTTCACTCCGAGATGTGCTTCTTGATTCAACTTATAAGCATCATGGCGGAGCCGCGATTGCAATGTTGACATCCTTTAGGGATTTTGGTGATATATACTTTAGAAAGATCTCTAAAAAAAAAAAACATATAGAGAAAAAACATCAACAAAATTTTTCAGTACGTACAGACAAAGATATAATAACGGTAATTTTTTGATAAAAGCAAATTCTAAACATTAATAGCCAGTCATTCTTCGTAGAAAAGCTGTCACTTGAATCATGTGTTCATTACATCAACGTAGCCACGACGAGGACCTCTTTTCGATCTCGTTGTGGATTTTGTAGAGGAGGCCATGTTTAAGATCTCATCTATATCGCCAGCAGCACTTTTTTTAGAAACAGTTCTACGTCCAGGAGGTGGAGTAGCCAATGGCAGAAGTGGAGGAGCTGAATGACTCTGTGGAGGCATATTTGAAGCTGGTGGTGGTGGAACTCCGCCAGCATGAAGTGCTGATGGTGGCAGAGGGGTGTCAGAATTCTTCTTTGGTACTTTAACAGTTGGTGGAGGAGGAGGAGGCGTTGATGCTCCTTCAGCTTCACCCACACTATCCTTATTGACCCACCTCTTCAAATTCTCATCGTAGTAGAAAGTACTACTGTCTCCCAATTTGGCTCTGTACACTTTCTTGTCCTCTTTATTCCCATGCTTTGCACCACCAAAGAGCCCTCCAAACCATCCTGATTTGGATCCCTCTTTCTTACGTGCTTCTTCTTCTCTTCTTTTGGCCAGCAGTTCTTCTTCTCTTCTCTTCCTTTCCACTTCTGCCAGAGCAGCTGCAGCTTTGGCCCTAACTTCAGCTCCATCGTCTTCGTCTTCGTCATCGTCCTCAACTACATCATCGTTGTAGTCATCATCCTCTTCTGTAGGAATACGCGGACTGTAAGAAACATTTGGAGGTCTGAAATTTTGTGACGGACTGGAAGATGAATAGGTTCTTGTATCCTCGTCTCTAACCGTAGTATAGGGCAAAGGCATAGGCGCAACTGGATGGAAATTTTGCT
This sequence comes from Nakazawaea molendinolei, assembly GCA_030569155.1. Taxonomy (NCBI): domain Eukaryota; kingdom Fungi; phylum Ascomycota; class Pichiomycetes; order Alaninales; family Pachysolenaceae; genus Nakazawaea; species Nakazawaea molendinolei. The sequence goes on from JAJMKB010000001.1 coordinate 26,093, forward strand.
CTGCTTCTCCAGTGGATTCAACCTCAGCGTTTTGCTCGAGAGTTGCAGATACCTCTGGACGTGCATACCCGCCAATGGAATAAAAGTCCACATCTCCTGAAACTATTGCGTCTAAGGAGTTCGTGACTTGATCACCAACAGACGCGGCACTAGCTGCAGCTAACGCTGGAGATGGTGCATATCTGTTGTTCTTCTTAGGCTTAACTGCAGTCAAATTGGCATATGGATTGATCGGTGAGCTTGCCTTCCGCAAAGCAGGCTGAGAGACATGATTCCTTGGCTTCGATGGTGTTTCATCGTAGATATCACCCTGAGAATCTTCGATCAGGGCAAAAGATGCATCACTAAGTTCATTCTCCGGCCCAGCATGACTGCTGTAGCTGAGTGACCGTTTCGGTAACGTCGATGAAACTAGTTGGTCAGGATTGTAAACCTGGGCTATCTTGTCGGACGGATCTGCCTCACTCGAAGTTTGTACCCCCTCGTGAACCGCGTATCCATTCTCACTCTGAGGTGCTGCAGCATTCAGCAGTGTGACAGTACTATCAGCAAGAGGGAGTGACCCTTGGAGTGTTGGCAGTTTTGTTGGCATATCACCCTCCCCATGAGTATTGATACTGCCTCCATTGTTGTATTCAACTTCGGGAATGACAGAACTTGATAAAGGAGCTGCTGGAACCGAAACAGGAGCATACCTTGACGTATTACTAGTTCTGGAGATTGTCGATCTGATCTCGGCGATGTCATCATTATAATCGCTCTTCATGGATGGGGATGGAACTCGTTGCGGAATTTGAGATGATACAGGCTCATTGAATCCCGGATCCACAATAGTCCCACGCTGAATTGCTGCTTGTGACGGTGTATGAATTGAAGATGCGAACGACTCACTTCTATGAGGTGCCGGGAAAGATGGCTGCTGCACGTTAGCTGCCGAAATGTTAGTCATTGACAACGGGTTGTACCTATTATTTCCCCTTGATGGCAAGTTACTGGAATCCCTTCTGTCACCGCTAGATGGAGCCAAAGCATCATAACCCATAAATGAATTGGATTGATTGAAAGAAGGCCTAGTTTGGGCATATGAGGGTGAACCAAAGTCTGCGACAGATTGAGTTCTTGAAACAGAGGGGCTGTATGTAGTGAAAACTGCATCTGCTTGCTTGGCAGCAGGAAGGGTCTCTTCTCCAGCGATAAACTTACTGAATCCCTTGTCCAACATTCCAATAAGCTTTGGACGTGCACCGAACCACCCAATTTCACCAGTGTCTGTGACCCTAGAACCAAGTTCTTCTAATTCAGTGACAATTGAAGGATCGATTTTGAAGGTTTTGCTAGCACTCTTCAATATGCTTGGAAGATAATCGGTATACTTTTGACAAGTTGTGAAACTGCCATCATCTGCTAACAAACCTGCATGTGACACTTTCAAACGTATCAAATGAGCAAACCCAAACTCCGGAATTGGGTTGGAACTGGAAAGTTTCAAAGCATATTCATATATCTCAGTCATGATCATTACATCGATGGAACGATCAAAGCCACGGTCAGTTTTAGCGTCAGCTCCCAAAACTGAGAATTGAACGCCCGGTTGAATTTCACGCTCTGATAAACCATATGAAGCTAAGGCAAGCAAACATTGTCCCAAAAGAACTTCATTCTTCTTGATTAAAAGACAACCAAATTCTATGAAGAAAGGATTCAAATTAGAACCAGCTTGTAAAACCAACTTCAATATAACTGAAAAATTCTGAACGACGTAGTTGAATGTGTAATTGTCAAATTGCAATCTTGTTACCAACGACTGCACATTTCCAGAAAGGATGCTCAAAACAAAATAGAGAACAAAAGAGCTACTGTTTCTGTCAACGCCGAAAATTTCCAAAAGATATTGGTTGATGACATTAGAGAGATACTCTGGACTGACAGTGGAACCAATGATAAAAGCTAATGGCCACTCCTTTTGGGAGATAAGATACTGCAAACTGTCTTGCTTCTTCCCCTCTTGCAAATATGAAAACAAATTGAATGCAATGTCTTTCCGTGGAGTCTCTGTCAGTGCAGACAGAGCCTGTATAGTGAAGGACTGATTGCTGGAAAACTGAACCATGGAGGTCTTGGAAAGCTGCTCAACAATGGATGTATAATCTTTCACCAAACCATCGCCTTTAACTAATTCTTTCAAAATAGAGTAAAGCAAAGATGAGTTTTGGTTCACTGGCCCATCTGTAGCAAGATATTTTAATTTTTCATCTATCCAAGACTCGACATTGGCCTTTTTAGATTTGGATTTTGAAAGAGGACCAAAATTTCTATCGATATCTGATAAAATTCCAATACTGTTAACATCATTCACCTCGACAGAGCCTGGTTGTAAGACCTTTGCAACCTTTTTGCTTCTGTGGAATCGGAAAACCGGAAATTGTCTGGTGGGATGAACGTTAACAGGACCTTGGAACTGCGTATTAACAGGAGCATGGAATGGAACCTGTGGTGGAACGCTAAAATTGTTGCCTGGAGGAACTGGTTTAGAAAATGTGCTTGTGAAAGGCATTTGAAGCTGCGGGGTGTTATAAACAGGCAGATTTGGCTTCGAAACTTGTGGAGGAGGATTTTGTACTTGCTCCAGAGGAACAAATGTATTTGAAGCTTGTTGGCCGTTGAAACCAGGGAACATTGGAGGATTCATAAATGGAGGTGAAGTCAACTGTGGTGGAGCAGGTGCATACTTACTAGCCTTTGGCGAAACCGGTCCGTTGGGGAAAGGGTTGTTGAAGGTTGCAGATCCAATCACTGGAGACAGTTTTTGAATTGGAGAGTAAATATTTGGTTTAGAACTCTGTGGCAAATAAGTTGAAGCCCGTGATCTTGAACCAACACTTCCACCCACATTCTCGTGACTTAAAGAAGGTGGTTGAGCTGTTTGAGGCGCATATGTCTTGTGAGAACCCTGAGCCATAGCAGGTACAACAACGTTGCCATTTGGAATCGATCCATAATGACCATGTGAAGGTATTGGGGCATAGCCACCTTGAGGATGAGGAGCAGCAGGAGCAAAACTTCCCGAATGAGTACTACTTATCCTTCTATGCGAAGTCTGAGCTAACCCATATGGATTGGTGGGAGGTGGAGGCATGGTGCCTGTTACTAAAGGTGCTGCTATCTCCGGATGGTGCACCATAGGTGCATATGGATTTTTTGGAGCATGAACAGATGTTGGAGAGTTCAAAATTGGTAGTTCTTCGAAAAAGCTTTTTGATGCTACCGACGAAGCTCTTGAAACACTACGAGGTGGTCCAACTTTAGATGCTGGGGCTTTTAAGGAGTTGAATCCCTGCGAAATGGACTCCTTTGCAGTCATTGCATGTGGAATAGATGGGCTTCTTGCACTCTCTTGCTGGACTTTCAAACCCGATTGTGAAGGTGCATAAGGATTGACAGGCGGCTGAGATACTGGAACTGTGGCAACGGAACCCGGTGAAGGACCTGGTGCGCTCAATTGCGGATGTTGATGTTGCACAATTTTTGCATAAGGATTTGGTTTTGAAGGTATTGTCAATCTTGAATTACTCAACTCAGACACCGGAGGAAGCTCTTCAAAAAATGATTTCTTTGGTTTCAAAGTTGGAGGTTGCATGACTTGAGACACTTGTTGAGGTTGTTGCTTAGGGATTGAATAGCTTGACTGAGCTTGATGTGCCTTTGGTGCATACCTGTTGCTGGGCAGTTTTTCAACGGGTGATTGCACTTGTTGCAGCAGCTCTTCCTCTAACAAAGGCTCGAACTCATCCTCGAGAAAAGAGAAAGATTTTTCACTTTCATTTTTGTCATTGGTATCGTCTCCAAGAAATTGATTGTCGGTGTCGTCTTCTTGAAGAAATTCAAAAGCATCTTTTTCGTCTTTTTCTTCAATGCTTTTAGAATTCTGAGGTTCGTCCCATGGCATACTGTCTTCTTGTAGCTGCGGTGATTCCTTGGTATTAGTTTCCTCCCATGGCATGACCTCGCTTTCATTTGGTTCTTCCAGTTGCTTCACATCTGCACCTTGATCAATTGGTTTCGCTTCATCCCAAGGCATCAAACTCTCTTCCTTTGATACTTCCAACTTGGAAACCTCTCCAGCTTCCTCCCATGGCATTGAAACCTCGTCTTTCTGTGGATTCAGCTTCTCATTGGTACCAGATGTGTGGGATGCGGCTTCATCCCATGGCATAGAAGGTTCCAATTCAACCTTCAGCAGAGTCAGAGTATCTTGTAAATCCGATACAGTTTGTTTGGAATCGTCCAGCACAATCGAAGCCTCTTCTAGATTCCCCACTGAATATTCCAGAGAGTGTTTTTCTTGAACAGGTAGAGTTGCTGGAGCAGGAACATGGTCTGGAGCAGCACCTGAAGTGATGTCGGTATGCAGCGAGGTTTCCAGCGGAGACACCAGCGAGTTATCGACTTCATCCCATGGCATCATTGTTTCATTTTGTTCGCTCAAATGGTAGGCTTCGGTTTCTGTGTATGTTTTCTCTTCAAGAGCTACATTCAAATCAGCATTGGAAGGCTCCTCATCAACAGGTTGGGAATCAATGACTTGAGAACCTTCTTCAACAACCTCACCAGAATGAGATTCGGTTTCTTCCTCGAATTTACTCAGTGCATCCTCTTGCTCAATTTCTTCCAAAAAAGAGACCAGAGGGTCAGCATCAGCATCTTCTGTGAGTGGCTCTTGCTCTTGCTGAAAGGTTTCTTTCACATCTTCTTCAAAGTTTGCGTCTGAAGATTCGACATTTTCGGGAAATGATGAGACCAGAGGCTCAGCATCGTCCGCCTTCATCTCTGATTCAGCAACTTGAGATTCCGTCTCAATATTCAGTTCAGGTAGAGGTGAGACTGATGGATCAGCCTCTACCACGGCTGTGTCAACATCGAGAGGTAATTGAGTCTCAGGAGAAACTTGTTCATCACTTTTAGCGTCTTCTATCGGTATGCCAACATTCTCCAGTGTTTGCAGATCAACAGAATTTATGTCTTGAGGCTCTGTCTCATTCTGTGTAATTTCTTGAACTTCGGCCTGAGCTTCCAGTGCATCTTCTTGCTGTGATGGAGAAACTGAAGGGTCAATTGCATCAGCTTTGCTTTCCTCGACTTGTTCTTCCTCCAGATTTTCAAGTTTTTCAGCTTCTTCACTCTTTTCTTCAATTTGATTCTCTTTATTCAGGTCTCTTTTTACATGATCAGCTGAAGCAGAGGATACATCGTTTGAAACGAGAACCTCAGCATTTGTGGTCCCGTCGTTAATTTCATCTACCACCGTTGAATCAGCATGAGAGTCCACATTCTCGGTGTCCAGTTCATTTTTCAACGAAGGTTCGTTCACGTGTTCCTCAGTAGATTGTCGCAGCGTATCACCCAAAAGGACATCATTTTGAAGCTCTGAGTCCTCGGAGTGATCTTGAACCAAATTCAGATCTATAATGCTCTCTTTCGGCTCGAATTGCTCGATATCTTTATCATTAGTATCATAAAATGCTCTTTTGTTCACAAAAGCACAAGTGCCACTTTCATCACCTTCTTCCAATTGGTACTTACTTGTATCACCCGGTTCAGACGACATCTATGCAAATTAATATCTTCCACTACACAAGGAGACTAGATTCCTTTGTTTTATATTAGGACTCTTTGAGTAGATGGTGATTCTTTTATTTAAGAAAAAAGATATTGATGATGATTTGTTCTCTCTCGTAAATGATTTTTTTTTCTCCTCTAGAGTTACTCGATATTTAAATTTTCCTTTAGAAATTACGTGGAGAAATACTTTTGGCAGTTTGAAGAGTGGCGAAATCAAGAGGTACTTCAAGATGCTTCGGATCAGATTGTGTTCTGCTCAGGCGATCTTATCGCAAGAGATTGTCGAGATGCCAGAGGAGGCGACAGTGAGCAATTTGAAAGAGAAGATAGTGGGACTCTTGCCAGCTGAGACTGATCCTATCCAGAATTATGAAGAGGCCATCAAACTTGTATATTTCGGGAGATCACTCCCCAATGACTCCCGGTTATCTGAAGCTCTTCTGATGGGAGTTCCATATGAGAATTCGAGTGTTTACAATGTACTTTTCACGGTAAATGCAACGATACCTCCAAGAAGCATTACACCTCAATCTATAGATACACCTGAACCAACACCAACCATAATACATCAACAGGTAGAGATATCGCGAATCGAAGAGCCACAGCAACAAAGAGTTTCACAGAGTACGGGGCCATTCGCGAGAGAAGTGCGTATACAAGACCAGATCGAGCCCCAATCGCTCCCTAGACATGTTCTACAGGCTCCTTCTTTTGACTATAGAACCAGTGAAGATGCTGAGAGAATAGGAGCTTACGATGCTGTAGAGACCCCTTCAGGAGAGATTCGGTATGTGGATCAATTGGAAAACAGTAGTGTCGTTTACGAATTTAAAATGGTGAACCAGGAGGGCGAATTGAAGACACTGACAGTCCCGTCATCTCAATGCATAATCAACGATACAGGTGATCACAGACCGTATCTCTTATTGACAAGAACAGCGGCAAATCATCTCAGCAGATCTTTTGATGTTCCCCTTGGTGAATTCCAGATCAATGTCATCGAACCAACTGCCAATACCGATTACCGTGGATACAATTCTCGATTCATCTACTCTAAGATTAATAGGTGGTACAATTGGGCAAGGCAAGTGAGGGATCTGAATGGTCTTTTTGACGGTATAAGAGTCTTTGGAGTCGATTTCCATCACATATCGTGGAGAAACCTACCGTATTATTTGTACGACAATTTTTTCAGATTGATCGACCATTTCCTCTACACCTTGGTACAGCTTTGCAGAAGTGGTGGGTTTACAAGACTCTTCATGTTCACAATAGGACTTTTCAAGTTTCTCATTGTCCTATTCATCTTCGATATGAACTATGGATTGAGTAATACTCACCCTGTAATGTATTATGAGTTAATTGGATTATGCATTGTACTGATGGCTTTCGATGAAGGGAATCACAATAATCTTCGTGAAATTTTGAACAGAGATTTGACACAAGCTCCAGGAAGAGAAAAGATCATTGTTTTCTTACAAAAGCTCAAGACTATCAAGACACATATACTGAGATTCTACAATGCAGCAAGTTTGGAAACGATCTTGTTGATAATCGGCAACAACAGACCGGGGTTGATAATAAACGATCATGGACATTATTATTCCGGTCCAATAAGAGGCATTGTCTCATCGAAGCGGGTCAACGATCACTGGTTGATAAGGCATAGCTTGATAGCGTTGCAAGATATCTTATGTTGCATAATTACAATGATCCCAAGTTGTTACATCATGTTTAACTACGAAATGATAAGAAGGGTGTCAAAAGTGGAACAAGAATCTCAAGCAGCAGCAGCAGCGGAAGCAGCAGCGGAAGCAGCAGCAGAGGCCGCCGCAGCGTCTGACACTTCCGCTACTTCAAATGACGGCGAGTCGAGCGCCGTCAACCACACCAGAAATGACAGCGCCGCAATTGTTGCAGACAGAGTGACACCGGCGGATTTGATAGAACAGACCGATGAGTAGTGTGTAAATTTGAATCCAGGTTTTTTGGGGAACCTCGGGCAGGTCCGAGCTTTTTCTCTTGCAGGGGAACGAAAGGGGAAGGGAGAGAAAAAAAATTAGTTGCAACACCGGTTGGAAAAACTGTTGTAAAAAAAAAAAAAACCGATCTGAGCTAAAAACTAAATTAGATAAGCAGATAACAAACCGATGATCTCAAAGCGGATTCAAGAGGTCTTACTGTGAGAACTGTTTTGAGGGATAATACCATTTTACCATCAGCATTAATAAAAAAAAATTATTAAAACTTGAATGAATTGAGTGTTTTTTTTTCACGTAATGTCAGACCAAGTAAAAAACGGTGTAGAAGAGTTAAAACCAACGGGTGAAAGTTTCTCCAGTAAGTGGAGACAATTGAAAGCGTGTGCCAGATGTCATAAACTCAAGCTGAGATGTTCATATGACGACCCGACTTATGCCTCATGCCGAAGATGTTTCGCAGCGGGAGTCGAGTGCTCAGTGATCAAAGACCCACCTCTGGGGCTGGTGAAAAAGAGACCAAAGACCAAAAACAAGACTGAGAAAGACCATCTCACGAGTCTTCAGAATAATTTGAAAGAATTATTTGAGACCTATATAAAGGACCCTTCAGATTCCCACGTCGATAAGAAGTTGAAAGTAGACAATGTGGAGAAGATATACGACATTCAAAACCAATTGTCTGAGTTACAGACTTTCCTCAGTCACGTGCTAGAGACCTCATCAGCGCAGACGGTTTTATCATCGTCGTCGTCTTCGATCAATTCGATCAAAGATGGACCTGTTAAACTTGTTCCAAGGTATCCCTCGATCCCATTCCAGTACAATATAATGCAGGAACTTTTGAAATTAAATCTCATCGAGAAACAAGACTGTTTGAGAAGGTTTAGATTTTTCATTGATAATATGCTCAGCTATTGGCCCAACGTTTCGTTCTCCCCACAATACATGGATTTTGAATTTTTACTCGAGAACAGACCTTTGGTACTATTACTGTGTGTCGCTGTGACAGCATTAAACGAGCCAAACTTGCATGATTTGTTACTCTACTACTTGGAACGCAATTTGGCTCAAAGAGTGTGCATAACTGGAGATTTGAGTGTGGATTTGATTTATGTCTACACGATTCTTTCCTTGTGGTCATCACCTCCAAAGAAATGGGGGTCTTTTAAACATCAGATGAATCTTTTGATGTCTTTGAACCTCTCGCTTTGTTTGGAATCCCCAAATGAAAAATTCAGATCTTCACAGAACGTACTATATGCAAATTCAGAAGAGCGTAAATTGATAAGGTGCCATATCACTGTCTATTCATGTTGTGGGTCATTGGGACTCTCATTGCCCAAATTTAAAATAGTATCCTGGAATTCTACCATTGCCAGTTGTTGTGACATTCTTCTAATGGGTGAAACCTCTAGACTGGATAGATTCTTGTCATATTATGCAAGGATCATTGGGTTGGGACAAAACATTAGCGACTATTTCACTTCAGAAGAGAAGATCAAGCAATTGCAGTTGGGTGATAAGATCAAATACTACGAAACAAGATTACAAAACTATCTTGAAGAGAGTGAATTGTTCACCATGGATTCCAAAGAACGTTATTTATTAAACATAATTTATTACCAATTATTGATGACCATGCACGATTATATCGTGTGTGGAGTAGTGGAAGGACATTCCACGGTGATTGGAGAGGTTTATTTATCTTCCTTATCTAAATTGATAAGAGCTGCAGAGAAAGTTGTCGATTCGTTTGTGAATCTCTGTGAAGAGACCATGAATTTCCCGACATTTTTCTACTATAGACCTATGCATGCATTGGTGGCATTGATTAGAGCAAGACTCTTGGTGGTGATAGAAAAATTGGATGTCGATATCAACGTGCAAAGGGAGTACGATCGTGTGAAAGAATGTTTGATGACTATTTGGCCCAAGAGTCTTGTTGCCAAAAAGATGTCCATAATCTTGACCAGAGTCGAGAAATGGATGAAAATAAGTGTAAGTTTCAACAAAGATGGTGCTACCAACAGTATGGAAACGTTGTTAGGAGAATTGGGGGACGAGAAGAGTGGTGTAGAGAATTTAAAAGCACCTTCGATCCCACAATTTGAAGAGACAAACGATGAGAAACCTTTACAAGATTTTTTCAAAGAGATTGACCAGGATCTTTTGAACATCCAGTTCATGACGAATCAAAAGAATACCGATGAAAGTAATCTTACAGACGATGTGTTGAGATTTGAAGATTTCATCAACAGCGACGCCTTGGAAGAGTTTATCAACTCGACCGATTCCAAAGATTTTTTCCACGGATTAGAAGCTACGGGTAACATTTCGAGAAACAATAGTATCGAGTAGTACAGCATTGGGTCCAGAGAAGTGATCCGAATTATACATATATACAGAATTTTTTTCTTTTTTTGGTCGTTTTTAATAGATCTACTAATCTTTATTGATAGCATGATATCTCTTGCCTCTAAATCCAAAGATCTGTTGGTTGAACTGGAACACTTCTTGTGGGTTCATGTCGTTCAACTCCCATTTGGTGCTTCCGAATAAGTTTTCTCTTTTCTCGAACAAGATGTCCATGTCGTCGTTGTAATTATTTTTCAACCATTCGTAGTCTCTATCTATATCTTCCTGGTGATAACCTGTGACGAAGACGGCACATTTACTATCCAATAAACCTGGGATCGACTGGTGCCATAAGGACATCGACTCTTGGGATGCAAATCCTGGGTGGAATAAGAAGAACACATCGAGGTAAGGATCGTATGGGAAGAAATCCTGAGCCTCGTGAAGTGTATGGAAGTAATCAGTATGATGGATGAAAGTGAGTTGCTCATCTATTCTCTGTATGTGAGGTCTTGATACAGATTGGTATTGTTTCTTCTCCCTATCATAGAGACATTCTGGGCCTATGAGATGCAATTCGAACTCACTTCTTGGGAACAAATATCCCAACTGTTTCCAGACATGACCCGGTAATTGGGCTTCAGCTCTTGCGCCCACGATGAAGATTCTCATTGGACGGTCTTTCAAAGTGGAGGTTCTATTTTCAGGGTATAGCGTGTATCTGAGGGCGGCTAACGATTTCAACCCTTCAAGTGTCACTGGACCTTTCGGTTTCATCAAGTATGGAGAGTACTGGTGCAATACAGAGGCGATCGTCATTGGGTAACTCAATAATTTGGTCACTACCGCCAATTGGAACTCTGTGTCCATCGAATAGAACTGTCTTGTATAGAAGAACTGGTCCCAGTTACCGATGTTGATCAACCTGTCCGGATGCTGGTCCGTTGGGAAGTCGAACTCCGGGAACTCTCGACCACTTCTCAAGTCGTGCTCATAGATATTAACTTTTTTCAACATCTCTGGGGTCTTTGAAGAATGATATTTGGTGTCCTGTTCCCACAGTTCAGCTGAATGATGGGTTGGGATCCCACTGATAGGACACGTGTACTGGATATCTTTAGCGGTGACTGGACATTTCAGGTTCAGTCTTATAAAAGCAGCTCTTGTTCTCAACTCTGCACTGGGAGACGAATCCCATGGATGGAATCGGTTCTCCACGGTGGGGTTATCTGGAGACAGAGGTGGATCCAAACATAACACTGTCCGGATAAAAGAACTGATATGACGTCTAGACCCGCCTCTCACACTAACGTTTCGAGCCTGCAACATCATCATCTTCTTTCTTCTTGTCAAGATCTCGTCTTGTCTTTTGGTTCAATGTTGAAATTTTTTTCTGTCTAAATTTTTTGCCGTGTCAATAAGCTGTCTTCTGGGGGGAGACGATTGGGGGTGTCAAAGAGACTGGTGTTTATATGAGTGGAACATGGAGAGACAGGTGTTGGCAAAATTCTTGATAACTGTCAAGGGATTGATGGTGATTGAATAGGAAGTTGTGATGTAGCTGTTGGTGTCAATAAAAAATTTATTGTCACATCTCTACTGTTAGTTAGTCTTGAGGGGTGATGGTTAGATGAAGAGATTTGAATTGATGAATTGAAAAGGAGAAGATTTATTGATTTGATCTACTGGCTTTGATTCAACTAGTTGATAGAGAAGAAGCGTTAAGATCTATGTGTGAGCTATGATTTAATTTTGTTTCGAAGGCTCACTGGGAAATGATGGTTCAATAAAGATAGTTTGTGGAAGAGATTAGCCGATGGTGTCTATTGAATTATTCTTCAATAACAAAGTGCACCAAAAAGATCCTTGATCTCTACTAGGGCCCATCAAGTAGGATTTAAAGGTTTTTAATAATCATTTTCTGATATAAATGGAAGACGACTTGTTCAAATTGAATTTATTCGACCCACAGAGGGGCTAGCTAGCTGAGCGTTTAATCTGATGATAACCACCCATCTTGAATAAAAATAGCAGGTTTAATCTTTTTTACTCTCTACATGACAGCAGGAGAGTCGAGTTTCATTTCGATATCAAGGCTAGAAATTATGTGATAAATTTCCGAAACTGCATACAAGACAGATTTTAAGCGCCATATCAAATGATCATATAGCTGTAAAGTTATACAATTACTCTCGTAAAAGTCTCACCAGATTTCAACTATAAATTCCCAATGTAACCTTGTATCTATGAAATAACACAAGGAACTGATCATAGTACAATTATAACGATGATATAAAATTTAGTCGTCGATATCAGTACACATTTACTTATAAATAGGAGGTCTGTTCTTTTTGTTTCTCTCCATTCTGATCCAGATCCAGTCTATACTTTCCTTAATCCCGTCACCTTTCATCGCACTTATAGGTAACACTCTAGAGTCTCTGGCACTGAGATGTTCTGCAATAGGATTGAAAATCTCTTTGATATCCTGCACTTCAAGCTTAGTCTCGATCTCGAGATCCTGTTTATTTGCAAGCATAAGAATTGGAATATTCTCGACAAGGTCGTTGGTGATGATCTTGGTCAAGACGTTTTGACATTCGATCAACCTATTTTTATCACACGAATCGATGACAAAGATGATCCCGTGGCATTGCAGATAATAGTTCTCCCATAACTCCCGCAAACTGTCCTGTCCACCAACGTCCCAGAACTTTAAGTTGATCTTGTTATTTATAGGGATCGTGGACACGTTTTGACCCACAGTCGGGAGTATCCGATCTGCACTGATAGTCTTCATCTGGGTATATATGGATTTGACCTTCTCGAGGAAGGTGGTTTTCCCGGCATTGTCAAGCCCAAGGATTAGCACTGAGTACTCTGATTATGTTAGAAGATGTTCGGATTGTGTCATAGTATCACTTACGCTCTTTCTTGTTGTAGTTATCGTACAACCCTTTCAGTAGGTGAAACATTACTGGTTAACTGTGGATATTTTTTTTCAGTTTGTGTCTTAAATATATAGCGAGGCATATTTCAGCCAAGAGAGCATTTTTAGCGAAATTGAAGAGCGGACTCATTGAAGATTCAATGTGATCTTGCAAAGAAGCAGAAGAGGAGATGAGACGAGACGTCTACAAAGAAACCAGGAATATACAAATAGGCATATAGGATCTATATAGCTGTATAGAAGTTCCAGACTAGTAGCTTGACACCTAGTTAACCTTGGAGAAGTAAGCCTTAGAAGCTTCAACTTCTGGGACAATGGTCTCAGAACCTGGTTGCCAGTTAGCTGGACAAACTTCACCGTGTTCTTCAGTGAATTGGAAGGCTTCCAACAATCTGAAAGACTCGTCGACGGATCTACCGACTGGCAAGTCGTTGATGGTGGATTGTCTCAAGACACCCTTAGGGTCGATCAAGAAGATACCTCTCAAATCGATACCGGCATCCTCGATCAAGACACCGTAGTCTCTGGACAAGGAGTGGTTTGGATCGGCGATCAATGGGATGTTAACTGGACCCAAACCACCATCTTTTCTCAGAACGTTAGTCCAGGCCAACAAGGTGTACTCGGAATCGGTAGAGGCAAACAAGACTTCACAGTCCTTACCGGCAAACTTCTTGACAGCGTCAGAGTAGGCAATGATCTCGGTTGGACAGACAAAAGTGAAAGCCATTGGGATGAAGGCCAACAAGACCCATTTACCCTTGTATTGTTCCAAAGAGACTTCTTCGAAAACACCATCGACAACGGCGGTCTTGGTGAAAGCTGGAGCTGGTTTTTGAACTTGAGCAACCATTGTGTCTATAATTCTATAGAGATTTAATCGATAATTAACAAATGTATCAGATCAATTAATATTTCACTCAAATGCGTCCAATGGAAAACTCCCGGCTTTTTATACCATTTACGAATAAGCGAAAATTAATAATGTTTTTTTTCTAGAACAATTGTGGAGCGTTATATTGTAATGTTGGGTTTGGCCAATTGGCTGATAGGCTCATGGCTGGATTTTTCGAGCATGAGTCAGATGGTTTGATTGTGCTTTGCTGATGTGTTGTTTGTTCACTTGTCGTCCATCTGGCTTTCTCTTTGTAGCTCTTTTGTACACTGCCCTGTTTTCTCTTATCTGTCTACGGTGAAAAATTGGGGGTTACAGCCAGTAAAAGCTCGTCTCTACATTCCTCGATTGTTCAGGTAATTTAAACTTGATCGGGAACAAATTAGAGTGTTCATGATGATGAGTGTTGTAATGTAGTATAGCACTACATTGTACTTGTCTGTATTTCTCAGTCAGATCTCTCTTGATTGAACAGGGCTAACTGTCTGCAGGTAGTTAGCCGATAGCCGATATGGAGTCTTGATTCACTTAGGCCAGTTCAAGACATTCCAGTAAAAATTGTCTTGACCGGCCAGCTACTCTTAATAGAGCGTCACAGTTTCAGTTGATCTTCTCGTCAAACTGTGGCTTTTTGTAAATGTTATAGAGACTCGGTTTTAGCGCTCGATTGATACTATTTTCACCATATGTTCTTTGTGGTGTAGTGAAGCTAAAGTGTAGATTCTATCTAGCCAGGTTGGGACAAAAGTAGAAGTGTAATCGCATTGATTGGACAAGGGATAAGTGTCTGCTGTATTGCCTTCAGTGAGATGCTGAGTCAATAAGAGAGGATATAAATTGTAGTTCTTCAAGGTTTAAAGCTATTGCAGATGAAATAGTTAACTATAAGAATGCTTAAGCATGTGAAAAGTCAAGTGAACTTGAAAGGTAATCGCTAGTAGCTAACAGCTAGTAGCTAACAGCTAAAGCTTGATTTAAGCGTTGAACCCAAAATCGGTAGCTAGCTGTGTCGAATGAAGCGATCCAAAGATCAACCCATCACAACTCATCTCTTACTTCCTCTTTCAGCTCTTCCAATTCACCACAGTCAGCGATACGGATCTCAACGTCTGGTCTGTTGGCTCTGTTTGTCTTTGCCTTACTGATATGATCAACAACTTCTTGTCCCGAAACAACTTGACCAAAGACAACGTGTTTGCCGTCGAGCCATGAAGTGAGGGCAGTGGTGATGAAAAATTGAGACCCGTTGGTGTTCTTACCAGCGTTGGCCATCGATAATCTGTACAAACGGTCGTGTTTCAATTCAAAGTTCTCGTCGTTGAACTTACCAGACTCGGAGATCTCTTTAGCCAGAGCACCACCTCTACCGTTACCCAAGGTATAGTCACCACCTTGGATCATAAAGTTGTCGATGACTCTGTGGAAGACAGAACCTTTGTAAGAAGATTCAGGGTCATCAGAGGTACATAACAATCTGAAATTCTCAGCAGTGATTGGTACAGTCTTACCAAACAATCCAATGACAATACGACCAAGAGACTCACCACCTTCCTCGATATCGAGGTACACTTTAGTGGAGAACTCAGGGTCCTCGGTCAATTCACCAGACACGGTCTTGGTGAAGTAGAAAAAACCAAACAAAAGAGCCACCAAGGCAGACAATAACTTCATGATCATATATTCGGTACTTGAATCGATTTATAAAACCCTGTGACACCTTTTTTTTTTTTCAAATACCAATTGATATATTTCACTAGGTGAGTGAGATCTTTTTTTTTCGTCGATTACGAACACGTCAATACTGCCATCTCAGATATATGAGACATACAGTGTATTATTTCATATATAAAGACATTGTCAAGTATCAATTGATCTTGATTAGTTTGAATTGATAATTGGGTGAAAAAGTGTACATTTTTGCTATTTATATAAAAATCTGCTTTTGTGTCTTGAGGCGAGAGGGTTAAAAGGGTAAAAAAAGTAGAGTATAGAAAAGCACAAAAAGTAAAAAAGTAGAAACGCTCAAAATTATCAACAAAAGATCGAGTAATCAATAAAATAGCGACTCAAATCACCAATGTTGACAGCGACTCAAGGATCAATTCCAGAGTAAGTATTTTGATACCCCCATAGCCAATTGATAAGACTAACCAGACTAGAGTCGTGGAAGACTTTCAAGACCAATCGCTTGAACAGCGAACTGCCCGATTGGATCATATCCAGGACTTGGGTCCTCCTGATCTTTTACAATTGTACAAGACCTCGTCCTCGGACAAGATCACTTCCACCTACATGTACTATACAGGGGTTGATGTGTCGAATGCCGCTGAAGTGGCTGTTCATCTCCAATCGGTAGCCCATATCATCAGCTCACAGCCGCAGTTGTGGTATGGGAAACATAAAAATTTCACCGTCACCAGAGCCACTTACTGTGCTTATAACGCTTTCAGTAGGATGGATACCAGAATCACTGCCCATATACCGGGTAACGTCGAGTCCATCTTTGTCGATTCCACTGGTGAACAATACTCAGCCAACGAGAACGATCAATTGTGGTTAGAGACCTATATGACCTCCATCGTCAGATGTTTCCTTACCTATGACGACGAAGAGGAAGATTTCACGGGGCAAGTGGTAGAGACGAGGAAAATTGTACCTTTCCAGTCCAAGGAATCTGTTAAATACTTCTTTGACGGTTTCAAGAAATTGTTCTTCGAAGGTTACAAATTGGGGTCTAAAGAATTCTTGCTGACAACTTCAAACACCAACAACTATCTCACCGATGTCTTCCTCATGGTTTTGGAATTGACGAAAGAGTTTGACTATGCTTTGCAAATCTTGGAAGATTTGAAGAAACAGGACTCTTCGGTGTTGAACTTGATAGTGCAAGTGTTGTTGTTGAAGAACGAAGAGGTCAGTGCTGTCAAATTGATGTACGAAGGTGTCAAGGCAAACCCAAGAGACGGGTTTTTACTCAACATACAGGCTAACTACTGCTTGAACAAGAACGCTCTCGATTTCGCCTTGAGCTCCGCTGTTAAAGCTGTTAGATCGACTCCTTCAGAGTTCCAACCTTGGTATACCTTGGTGAAGATCTACATCGCCAAGCAGGATTTCGAAAATGCCTTGCTCACGTTGAACTCGTGTCCAATGGTGACGCATAAGGAGAAATTCCATCTCAGACGTTGTACTTCGACCAAGAATAAGCAAAATATGCATTTGCCCTTACCTGTCGATGTCACCATCGAAGATGTCTCCACTTTACATGCGAACGATGTCATTCTGGACCAACAACATGTCGATCCCCTGTTGAGCAACTTACCGCTGTCCAACTTGAAGACCACTTTCGCCAAATCGTATGAATTGTTGACCGAGATCGTACACAAGACCGGTTGGGAACAATTGTTAAAATTCAGGGCGAAAGTCTTTGTGATGGAGGATGAATATAAAAAAGATCACAATTCCTCAAACCATTTACCTCTCTCTAAATCTGACACCAATGGCACTGTTCAATCGTTGAAATCGGTACCAACAAACGGAGACCAAGTCATCGAAGAGTTCAAGAAGAAAAGATTATGTGAGAGATGGTTGGACAACTTGTTCATGTTGTTATACGAGGATTTGAGACAGTACACGATGTGGCAGCTGGAGCAAGTACATTTCGAGGCTCAACAGTTGGAGTACAAGAAAAATTCATTGGAATGGGAGTTACTTGGATTGGTAGCCTTCAGATTGAGACATTTCAAAGAGGCAGCTATGGCTTTTGAGATGCTGTTGAAAGCAAGATTTTCGATAAGATCGTCGAGGAAATTGTTGAAATTCTACCAGTTCGAGAAGAACAAGTTGAAGAACTACGAACAACAGTTGTTATTGGGACAGCAACAACAACAGATCCCTAAGAATATCACACCTGAATTCATCCGTAAAAGTATTCAAGATTTGAACAAGAAATTGATCGATGACTCCGTCAAGTTATCCGTTTGGAACCACAGATGGTATAACGAGTTCAGTCCTATGATCGTCAAGGCTTTAGAGAGCGTGATAACGGACGATGGGTTCGACAAAGTGATGAATGAGATCGATGGTAAATACAGTGACACTCCTTTGAAGTTGAAAAAACAAACAGAGGCTGTAGAACCTGTCAAGGGAGTCGTCGAGCTCTTGAACGAAACTTTTAATTTCATCAAATTGTTCTACAACGAGGATTGAAAATATAGAGTAAGTATGTGTGTAATGTACAGAGTGTATTTAAAATGAAAAGTTCAACTCATAGCCAGATCGTCGTCACTCAACACCTCATCCTGGATATTCCAGTCGCTGGCGGTTAAACAGTACTTCTCTGGCGGTAATCTGAGACCCCATGAAGGAATCACTGCGGGTAACGGTTTCCTATTACGTTCTTTGGCCAATTCTAGGAGTAACTCTTTTGGCGGCAGCGGTTTAAACTGGTAGTAGGTACGAGAGAGGATGGCCAATCTGATATCATCGGTTGTCAAGTTTGTCTGTGATGATCCTGCATTACCAGCATTGGAAAGTACTCCTGAAGGAGCTTGTTGAGAGTTGGTGTTGTTCAACTGAGAGTGGTCGTTATATATGATAGCATCTTTCAAGATCCCAGAGGTGTATCTATGGGCAAAGTCCATCAATTGTAAAGGCACATGGTCCTGATAACTGGCAATCCCTTGAGTGGCAAAGATCAAATGTAACAAACGAACATCTCTAGGAACATCTTCCTGAGCAGCTGGTGCTGGTTGATCCGTTGTCATTATCTCTTGATAATCAGTGAAAGAAAGCCCTTAAAAAGTGTTGATTTTTTTTTTCTCACTGTATATGTATATATATATATAAAAAAAAGTATAACCCCTCCAAATATCACCTAACAAACTACTAGATCTTTAGAGATCGCATAGTTAAGCATAAGCATTTGAGAAAGTCAATTGGTATACTTTGATAGAGAACAAGTGAGCTGAAGAAGATGAACACCATTTATTTCAGTCAATGTCCTGTCAATAGACAAGTATTCTATAGAAGCGTTTATTGCTATCTGTTGGTGAATTTACGTCCTTTGACTCCCGGTCATGTGATGCTTGTACCATATCGAGTTGTACCGAGATTGAAGGATTTGACTGTTGAAGAATCAAGAGATTATTTCGAGTCGTTACAAAAAATTCACCGGTTTATCGAACATGTCTATAAGGCAGATGCCTTGAATATCTCTATTCAAGATGGTAAGCTGCTGGGACAGAGTATGCCTCATTTACACACACACATTATACCGAGATATTTCACCGATTCCAAAGGTGATGATGTTTATCTGGAAATAGACCAACAAGAGAGAGAGTTACCGGGCAAGTTGAAAGAACAGAGCCGGTTATTTCAACCTCCAAAAGATGAAGATAGAAAGGATAGAACTGTTGATGAGATGGAGACTGAGGCTAAATGGTTGAGTGGTGAATTGGAAAAGTATCTTCTGGTTTGATACAGTGGAGGTGATGAGTCATCAGCTGAGAGCTGAAGAGACTGTGCCAGCCTTAACTACCAAGCTGTCATAGCTTAGCAATTAGACAGTTGCTTGATAATTTAAGGAATTGGCAACTCCAGCCGATACGAACGTTGAAACGATCGTCAACTTGATTTAAGCGAAAACCTCGGCTAATGTAACCAAAGCCAGCAAAATGCAAGTTTTTCTCCCAGAGATCTGATCTGATACAATCATGCGATCAAGTTGATGTGCAATTTGACCTAGCTGATCTCACTCTTTTGAGTATTCAACTAAATTCACCACCACATAGACACTGTATATGGGCTGATTCAGCTCCCTGGATATAGTATAACATCTTCTTAGACAATCCATACCCATAAGCTCAAGCTCAACTACACTTCAACTCATCTACACTCACCATGAACAACCATCGACTCTATTACTATATACAAACTTCTAAATAGCGTCTTCCGGATGGCTCTCCAACCATTTCTTTCTCAAGGCTCTCAACCTCATATTTTCTTGGTTCTTCAGTTGAGACAATACCAATCTTCTCTTCCTCTCACCTCCATGTTTCTTGACACCTCTTTTGAACTCTCTCAACTCCTCACCTTTACGGAATCTCTCTCTCCAGGCGAGAAAATATCTACGTAACCTTGTATCTATACCCTTTTCCTTCAACTCTTCAGAGCTCAAGGTGAATAATTGTTCCCATGACTCGAAGACATCGACATGTTCTTTGGCATTTCTTCCAATCTTGGTCAAAAAGGTCTCAACGTCAGGTACCGACTCTGAAGGAGATGGAATGTTTGCTTTCACCGGTACAAACAGCACACTTCTATGGGCTGTGAATAACACTCTGCTTATATTTGGTCTGAATAGACTCCTCAACATTGTATATGAGAATTTGATGTCTTGCTTGAAAACTTTTATTTTCAACTTTTATTTTTCGTTATCCATTTTTCACGATTTTTCATACACTGATTTTACAAATACTTTTTCACATACAAATCTGTATATATATAGAGAGAGAGATATATATAGTGCTTCAACAAACATCAACCATGTCAGAACAGCCGAAGTTAGACGAATTGCAATGGAAATCACCCGAATGGATCCAACTGTTTGGTCTTCGAACAGAGAACGTATTGGAATATTTTGGACAATCTCCTTTCTTCGATAGAACCTCCAACAACCAGGTGTTGAGAATGCAGAACCAGTTCCAAGTCAACAACAACCTCGACTTGACTAAACAATTGACCAAGATGAAAGGTGTTGAGTTTGTGATACACGACGTTAGAGAACCTGATTTCTGGGTGATACGGAAACAACACAGATACTCTGCTATTGAGGTGAGACCTATAAGTGACTACTACATCATTGGCGCTAACATCTATATGTCCCCTACTATCAACAGTATCATTGAGAGTAGGTTGTTGAGTACGACTTATTTGTTAAAACAGAGCTCAAATAGGCTCTCAGCTTTGGCCAGGTTCGACCCTTCTCTGGGTCATTTCTATCAGATCAACGAAGAGAAGAGCTCGTCGAGTAATTTGAACTCGATAGACCAGCTGCTGATGACAAACGATTCCTCTTTGGACGCTTTACTCAACATCACTTTAAAACAACAATGAACAAGGGCTGTCTGTTTTTTTTAATATCTAAATAAACTGTCTGTATTGAAAATCATGAACATATGTACTATAATTAGTTGATCCAAATGGCTGCTATTTCCCTGATATACAGTTTCTCGTCTTCAGTGAACTCCACTAGCTCACCGTTGGTCAACGCCGGAGGATCGTTGGGTGTCCCCACGCTCGAGTAGGCAAACCAATAGTACCCTCCACATCCT
The DNA here is from genome assembly GCA_030569155.1 of Nakazawaea molendinolei. NCBI lineage: Eukaryota > Fungi > Ascomycota > Pichiomycetes > Alaninales > Pachysolenaceae > Nakazawaea > Nakazawaea molendinolei. The sequence goes on from JAJMKB010000001.1 coordinate 47,228, forward strand.
TGATTGTTTTTCTGGTCGAACCCTCTTGAAGGTTCTTGAATATTGTTATTCCAATCTCTGTTCGAGTTGGGAGGAATTATCACTCCATCGATCGGTAATATAGAGTTGTAATAGAGCTCCAAATCTTGGGCCGTTTGGAATTGTGAATCTTCTCTCGGCTTGTAGATCTCCTCAAAGTCGCTAATCGCTGTATCTTTCTTACAAACTTTGAGTCCACTGTTGACCCAGAGCAAAGTATGGTCATCCAAAGGTGAAATATGAGCAGGTTGAATACTCTTGATCACTTTCAGGTATCTGGAAAAATCTTCAATCTTACCAATGTTACCAGCGGCATGGGTGTTGAAATAGACATCGCTATTACCGGCCAAAACTTGGCCTAACCAAAAGATTTCTTTGTCACCGTAGAATTGTCCTGTCAATCCACCGATGAGTTGTACATTGATCGAAGTTAACAAACCTTTGAAATTCCTTCTCTTGTCTAGTACGACCACTCCACTCTCCATATAATGTTTGGCACCATATTCAAAGAGATGGAACTTCGACTTCAAACGGTCACTACTGGTGTTCTCGATATCGAACAAAAGGTTCTCGATCTTACTTGGAACCATCTTTTCGATCAACTTGAGAGACCCAGTATTGATTCTTTCGAAACTCTCACGATCTCTGAAGAAGAAAGTTCCCGTGTGGAGATAACCTGGGAAATCGGTGAAAAATTTAAGAGGGTTGATAAAAGGAACCACGTCGTTATCCATAAGTATGATCTCATCAAATGAACTGAATAACACTGCCATCCATTTCGAATTGAAACCTCTAAATCTCCCATCGTAACGTGAGCTAAGACATGGACCAACATCGACGATCCATAAATCCTGTTTTGGACCTTTGATCTCCTCTGAACGACACAATTCGAATAAATACTGTTTAGAGTCCTCTGATAATTCATTTTGGTGGACCATTTGAATTGGAAGAGTGTTATTCAAGTATCTAAGTACTTTGATCAATTGATAAGTCTCTTGAATTAAACCTTCACCAATACTCATCACGATGCCTCTCCCGTTGTAATCGCTCTGCAATTTTTGGAGGAATGATAACGTAAATCTTGGTTTCTTCGTCTTGTAATACCTTGGGAAAACAACAGTTTCACCGTTCCAATGTTCATAGATAGGTAATTCACCGCTAAGATATGGGAACAAGTTCTTCTCATAATCGGTGGTGTCAAAATTGACACGGTTGTCGAAGAAACATTTCCCATGTATACGAAGTCTTGCCATCTGATTGAACAAGGAAGTCTCATATTTACGATTCTCCACTTTGTACTGGTCCATCAAAGGTTTCACGTCGTCATTATCGCTGACGCTCTCTATCGGTTTACCCTCATTTTGAAATCTGTTACGAATCTGGTCTAACACATTGTTGTAAGGATTGGATTCGTACATTTCAGGGTGATAACTCGCTTTTATACTGTCATAAAATTCTGTGTTGTTCGACATTTCTAAGAAATCGATACAATTCTGATAGAGCGACTCGCGGAACAGATTGTGGTTTAAAGAGAGGTATCTCTGTACAATTTGTGGTACTTTTGAAGAATCGATCTCAATTTCATGTTCTTTGAACCGTGTCAAAGTCGACGATGCAAAACGCGTCTTACCGTGCGATACAAACTCGTCTTGGAATAAGAAGTAGAAACTCAATAGTTGTACCATCACTACCAAGACCACAAGCTTCTTCAAACCGCCAAATCGGAGATTGAGAAGGTGCAGTTGTTTCACTACCATTATCCATGTCTTCTTCAGCTCGATACTGGCCTTTTCGAGCAATACTGGAAGAGGAGGCATGTTTGGTCCGGGATAACTTTACCGCTGTCTTTATTTCTTCGTGTTATTTGCAAAAAAAAATATATCAAGGGTTACCTTGTAAATTTCAATGGAGTGGTGTAAAACAATGTAGATGGAAAGGTTTTTATAAAGGATTTTCAACAAAGACACAAATTGACGAATACAACCAATTCGGATGATTTCTTCCACCTTTATATAATTTGAAACCAAAGAAGAAGTTCAATCGATGGGAGAGTTGGTTGCAGCACGGAACGTTACCCCTGAGAAGCTGCACTATGAAACTTCTGTACCTTCAATGAGATCAATTCACGAGAATGAAATCGAGTTGATGAAATATATAATGGAAGCAAGATAAGGTTTCGGCTTTTAAATACCGAGATTTAGAGCTATTCGTCAAACCGAAGAATCCCTGCATGATTTAGCGAATATAACTTCTGAGGAAGTCGTCGTGTACCTGCATTCGAAAAATGCCAAAAGAGGAATTATTGAATAGGGGTGTGCATCGAAAGGCTACTAGCGTAATTTTGACTAGCATGAACAAAGTTTTGAGTGTAATTAAGCGTATATATGAAAAAAGAATGAGTAAATTATAAATGAAGTTTTTCAGAAATGAAAGCTTCCTCCTCGACAACTCCGTTGGGTACCTTGACGAAAACGTTTCTCCAAAATCCATCATCATCCAATACATCTTGATGGATGATATGATAATGACCAAGTCTAGGTAGTAACTGGGCCCAAATGACATAGTAAATTAAACCGATAAAGAAAATACCCCAAGTGGCAACACAATGAGTCCAGTAAGGCATCGAAGTATAAACGGATTGACCTTCTGTTGGTGGAATATATGGGGCAACAATCAAGTACAATGAACTCAAGGCAAAGAAAAATGTCACAATAACAGGTGACTTAATCACTGGAGTCCACTCAATTTTACCTCTGTGAGCTCTAAAATGTAACCACAACAATCCAATTGCAACAAAGAAGTTGATAATGTTCAAAGGATAAGAAATCAAGTTCACGACGAAATTGTATGCGTCCCCTGCAGGTGGTGCAACGATGGTGATGACACAGATGATCCAATGCTCAAATAAACCGACAAATGGAGAGTTGAACGGTTTTTGAGAGGCAAAGAACAGGGAGAATGGCAAGACACCCTCACGTCCCAATTGTTGAACAACACGACCTTGCGAAAATATGACACTCAAGACATTCCCAAGGGCACTGAGGGCAACGAACACAGAACACAGTTTCTCCAGTCTTCCTGGACCGAAAGCGATTCTGAAAAAATTGGCCAGTACCGTTTGACCAGATGTGGCAAGCTGATCAACTGGAACAACTGCAAAATAGGAAATGTTGACAAACATATAAATCACCGAAAGAAACAGTAGCGCCAGTGGAGCCGAATACTTCAAAGTCTTGACAGGATTTTTGACTTCACCTAGTGAGTAGTTGACATTCGAGTAACCAATATATGACCAGATAATGTTGTACAAAGCAGTAACAACACCATAACCACTAGGTTTAACCCCTTCAAAAGCATTGGTGAAGGCATGAGTTGGCTCGAATAAGTTACTCGATAAATTGTTACTAAGAGCGACCCAACCGGTGACGGTAATGACCAAAACGATTGCAATTTTGAAAATAGCCAAGATGTTTTGCAAATAAATACCCAGTCGTACGTTCACGGAGTTGATCAAAAAGGCAAATGTGACACATGCGATTCCGATACCTCTTGAGTTCCAAGTTGTAACCTCGACATCGGCAGCACTCAAGATGTATTGACCAAATACAACCGAGTTTGGAGCGGCCCATCCAAGTAAAAGGATGTAGACTGCGTACATACAGGTAACCAAAAATTTTGGCTTAGTGTAGATATATTCCAAATAATTCTTTTCACCACCATTTCTTTGCAAGTACCTTGATGGATAAGAACCGAAAGAAGAGTAAACGAACAATCCACTCATGGCAATAAGCAGACCGACAAACCATAATATCAAGGAAAGCCCAACGGATCCAGATAAATTGTAGATTGTAGATGGAGTGGAAAAAATACCGGTACCCAAGATTCTGTTTGTTACCAAGAAGACAGCACTAACATAACCGATACGTCTGTCACCTTGGTCAAGAGTGATATTAGAACCAGTCTCACTCAGTTGCAATTCTTCTGTCTCATCGACTTTCCGCAAATCATCTGAATCGTTTGCATTTTTGGTGGACCCTGTGGTGAAATAATTGAGGCTCATCTCGAAAAAAGGGGTGTTACTGCAAAGATGTGGAGATGCACGATGTCAAGACGGAGAAGAGTGGAATTATCGTTATATTTATACAGACATGATGCTGTATCCATAGTTTGATGAAAACATGTTCTGTTGAAGCTCTGATGCAGAGCCACACTTTTCAAGAGAGCAGAGTGTGTTAAAAAGTCTGGACAATAGCGAGCTCTAAAGCCTTACAACTACAAAGACAGTAAGGAAAAAAAAAATTTTTTATGAAATGCCATGGCAGGCATTTGTTTAAGTTTGGCATTGGCATTGGCATAGTCCACAGATGCAGTGAAATGTTGGTAGTAATGTAGCATGCAGATATACTGTGGCTGTTTCAGTGTGTTGTTTGTAGCCATCTTGAGCATCTGCAAGATGTTTGTGTAAAAATTGTAGAGAGGCGTTATGTGTCACAGTGCTAGGATTAAGGCATTGCTAGGTTTACACTGTGGCGTAATGTCTCGTGAATATAACAAGTCTGTGCTGTGTAGGTGTCGGGGAAGCATTATGATGTACCATGAGCGTTGCAAAACGATATTGTGACAGTGGTGCACTACAAAATTTGTAGATTTCTGCAAGTCAGTGCTGAAGGCATCGGTTCATACAGACACGACCATTTGATAGCACTGGTGGTTGTTCAAGACAAGACCGAGTAATATTTTGACACAAGTTTGTTGGACTGTTACTCCGATAGTGTCTGTTCTGTTTCTACTGTAACACAGTCAATTTGGATACTATCTTGGCATTAAAGGCCTAACAGAGACAGTGGTGATAGTAAAGACAATAACTACAGTCTCGATATCAACTCGAACATCAATAGCACCTAAAGAGCAAATCACACATACTCGCACTCAGAAGCCCACAAATCACATCACTCTCCATCTTCTCCCGTAATATCACGCTACATTGCCATTTTACCCCATCCAGTAACTGTCAAGACCCCGAAAACACTCTCATGACATTGACTTCTCTCATACACCGTACCAGATCCCTTGTGTGGTCGTGCACAAATCCCCAGAAGCCGGCTGATTTTGAGCATTCCTTGCACTACCTTTCTCGCAGCCTCACTGACATCACGCGTGAACGGTGGCAGCAAACGAGCTCCAAAAATTCACACGCGTTTCGGTCTTAAGCTCTTCGCAATCTCATAGCAGTCACAAGACCTACAAACCCCATGTGAAACGGGACGCCAAAACAAAGACGCGACGCGATGGCAACTTGGATGGTTTGTTTACGTTTTTGCCCCAAATCGACCGGGAATCGGAGTTGGCAACACGTAAAAAAACGCGCAGCGACGCCAAATCGGGAGCGTAAACATAGAAATTTTGGTGTTGCGACGCGGTTTCTCGAAATTCCTTAGTAATAATTTCGGAGAGGATATATAAGCTGGAGTATCCACTTTTGCATTGCAAAGATTAATTTGTTTGTCACTGAAACATTTTATCCCCCTTTACACTCATTTAATATCCATTACAAAGATGTATGTCATTAAAAGAGATGGACGTAAGGAACCCGTCCGTTTCGACAAGATCACCGCCAGAGTCTCCAAGTTGTGTTACGGCTTGGACCCAAAACACGTCGATGCCGTTACCATCACCCAAAAAATCATCACAGGTGTCTACGAAGGTGTCACCACTGTTGAGTTAGACAACTTGGCTGCCGAGACAGCTGCCTATATGACCACTGTACATCCAGATTACGCCACTTTGGCCGCTAGAATTGCAGTCTCCAACTTGCACAAGCAAACCACCAAATGTTTCAGTGAAGTCGTCAAACAATTGTACGAGTACATCAACCCAAAGAATGGGTTGCATTCTCCTATGGTTTCCAAGGAACTTTATGACATCGTCTTGGAACACGCCGATGAGTTGAACTCTGCCATCGTCTACGACCGTGATTTCAGTTACAACTATTTCGGTTTCAAGACTTTGGAAAGATCCTACTTGTTGAGAATCGATGGTAAAGTTGCCGAAAGACCTCAACATTTGAACATGAGAGTCGCCATTGGTGTTCACGGTAACAACATTGAAAGAGTTATCGAAACTTATAACATGATGTCTTTGAAATATTTCACCCATGCCTCTCCAACTTTGTTCAACGCCGGTACTCCTCACCCACAGATGGCCTCTTGTTTCTTGATCGCCATGAAAGAGGACTCTATCGAAGGTATCTATGACACTTTGAAAGAATGTGCCATGATCTCAAAGACCGCTGGTGGTATCGGTTTGCACATCCATAACATCAGATCCACCGGTTCTTACATCGCTGGTACCAACGGTACCTCTAACGGTATCATTCCAATGGTTAGAGTATTCAACAACACCGCTCGTTACGTCGACCAAGGTGGTAACAAGAGACCAGGTGCTTTCGCCCTTTATATCGAGCCATGGCACGCCGATATCTTTGATTTCATCGATATCAGAAAGAATCAAGGTAAAGAAGAAATCAGAGCTCGTGACTTGTTCCCAGCTTTGTGGATCCCAGATTTGTTCATGCAAAGAGTAGAACAGAACGGTGATTGGACTTTGTTCTCTCCAAACGAGGCCCCAGGTTTGGCTGACGTCTACGGTGATGAATTTGTTCAATTGTACGAGAAATACGAAAAGGAAGGTCGTGGTAGACAAACTTTGAAAGCTCAAAAATTGTGGTACTCCATCTTGGAAGCCCAAACTGAAACCGGTACTCCATTCATGTTGTACAAAGATGCTTGTAACAACAAGACCAACCACAAAAACTTGGGTATTATCAAATCTTCTAACTTGTGCTGTGAAATCGTCGAATACTCTGATCCACAGGAAACCGCTGTTTGTAACTTGGCCTCTATTGCTTTACCAGCTTTCATCGAAAGTGAAGATGGTAAATCTTGGTACAACTTTGAAAAATTGCATGACATCTCTAAATTGTTGACAAGAAACTTGAACTCCGTCATCGACAGAAACTACTACCCTGTTGAAACTGCTAGAAGATCCAATATGAAACATAGACCAATTGCCCTTGGTGTCCAAGGTTTGGCCGATGTTTTCATGATGCTCAGAATCCCATTCGACTCTGTAGAAGCTAAGGAATTGAACATCCAGATCTTTGAAACTATCTATCACGCTGCTGTTGAACAAAGTATTGAATTGGCCAAGATCGATGGTCCATACTCTACTTTCCAAGGTTCTCCAGCTTCTGAAGGTATCTTGCAATACGACATGTGGGGTGCTAAACCAACCGACTTGTGGGAATGGGACACTTTGAAGGAGAACATGGTCAAACACGGTTTGAGAAACTCCCTTTTGGTTGCCCCAATGCCAACTGCATCTACCTCTCAAATCTTGGGTTACAACGAATGTTTCGAGCCATACACTTCTAACATTTACTCCAGAAGAGTCTTGGCCGGTGAATTCCAAATCGTCAACCCATACTTGTTGAAAGATTTGGTCGACTTGGGTTTGTGGAACGATGCCATGAAGAGTCATATCATCTCTGACAACGGTTCCATTCAAAACTTGCCAAACGTTCCAGATGAATTGAAGAGTTTGTACAAAACCGTTTGGGAATTGTCTCAAAAGACCATCATCGATATGGCCGCTGATCGTTCCGTTTACATCGATCAATCTCAATCTTTGAACATTCACATCAAAGCTCCAACTTTCGGTAAGTTGACAAGTATGCATTTCTACGGTTGGAAGAAGGGTTTGAAGACCGGTATGTACTACTTGAGAACACAAGCTGCCTCTGCTGCTATTCAATTTACCATTGATCAAGAAGAGGCTCTGAAGGCTAGTTTGACCGTTGCCGACTTATCTGCATTGAAGAGACCAGTCTACGTCCCAAGACTGTTGATGGCTTCTTCCTCCGATGACAGTTCGTTGAGAGAGAGTACTCCTTCGACTTCAATTGAAAACTCCATGGAGAACTTGCAAATTGAAGAGAAACCATTACCACCAAGACAAGTTGAGATCACCACAGAGGAGGTTTCCAAAGCTGTTGAAGATACAAGAACTATTGAAGAAATCGAGGCCGATATCTACAGTTCTAAGGTTGTTGCTTGTGCTATCAACAACCCAGAATCTTGTGAAATGTGTTCTGGATGATCTTTGGGGTTTGTCTTTTGTCTGTTATGGTTATGGTTTTCTATTCTTAATTTCTCACTTCTTCATTTCTAAATATTTCATTAATGCTATAATTATGTATGTCAATTATATAAAGAACGTTAATTCTAATTGCATGTGTAGACTGCTGTGAGTATGTCATTTAAAACCCTCTTCTGGATCTGAATTTCGTAACAGCTTTCTTTTTGAACGTGATCTTTGTCTCACTCTCCTTACTCTTTTCATTAAACTTGGCTTCATCAGCCAGCAAATTTCTCTTAAAGTCCAAGTGTCTCGAGTCGTCGTATCCTTCAACACTATTCAACAATCGATAACAATTATCCCCAAATTCCAAAATCCATTCCAGTTTCAGAACACTGACATAATTCATGTACTCTTTCGAAGTTAACAAGATTTCATGATAAATGATATAATCAGGTGATGAGCTCAAGGAGAAAAGAGAACTTGTTGGATGAAGTAATACTGTTAACCCATTTTGTAGATTAATGTACTGTGCGTATTTGTGAAATTTGGCAACGTTCAAGTAGAAAGTTGAGCAAATGCACTTCAAGATCACTTCATCGTTGTTGAACCCACAACTCTTGACAGGAATCCTCAAGTTTTGGAAAATAGTGGTGATCTGGGTTCTGATATCATTTGCCCTTTTCAAGTTCTTGAAGTTTAGGAAATTTTGCTGACACCAGTTCTTGTTGGAGTTCTTTAAGAACAAGTTGAAAACGTTCAACAAGGTCAAATGATCACTCTCCAGAATTTGAAACTTTGAACGTGCCAAATCGCTCTCTTGTTGCTGTTCTTTTGATCTGACAAAAATTGGGGGTACCGACAACATGGCGACAATGATGATCATCTCAAAAGAACAGTTGAACTGGATTGAGTTGATCAATAATTTCGATAGTGAAGGTATAAGCGGGAATTTACTCATAGACTTGCCCAACTGTGTCAATTCCCCGAAATTATCAATTGCCTTTAAGAGCCATAATTCGTAAAGTGAAGATTTTATCAACTCGAGAGGTGGAGGGTCCATGAAGGGGAAATTGATCAAATTTGATATCTTCAAGTTCTTCAACAATAACAAAGTATTGGAGAGGTTGGTTCTCTGGATCTCTGGAATAGGTTGCAGATACATTTCATCTTGCTGCTGTTGTAGAGTAAATAATCTGAAACAAACACCTGGACCAGTTCTACCTGCTCTACCAGATCTCTGGTTTGCCTGTGCAAGTGAGATCGGACAGATTTGCAAGGTATCCATGTTGAGCTTGGAATTGAAGATTTTCAATTTACTGAGTCCACAATCGATGACGAATTTAATACCATCGACGGTCAACGAGGTCTCTGCGATATTGGTAGCCACAATACATTTCCTGTACTTGGACTTGTTGAAGATTTTGGCCTGTAGATCCTGTGCAAGAGTGGAGAAAATGGGCAAGATCTCCAATTTTTCGAGATGATCGACTTCTTTCAACCTTTCTTTGAGAACTTGACAACATATCTCGATATCTTCTTGACCTGTCATGAAACATAGGATATCACCTTTGGACTGTGATTGCAGGTGTATTTTCAACACTTGTTGCACACAACTCTCGACGTAGTCAGTGACTGGATAAGCGTTTGACAAGATTTCCACCGGGAAAGTACGTCCGGGGATGTTGAATTGTAAAGCGTTACCGAAGAAATTCGAGAACTTATCAGCGTTAATGGTAGCAGATGTTATTATCAACTTCAAATCCAATCTCCTTGGTAAGATGGACTTGAAAAGACCCAACATGATATCTGTGTTCAAAGCACGTTCATGAGCTTCATCGATGATGATACAAGAGTACTTATCTAGATTGGAGTCCATCAAACACTCCCTCAACAAGATACCATCGGTGAGGAACTTGATTTTAGTGTTCTTATTGGTGATGTCCTCGAATCTGATGGAATACCCTACCAAATCACCCAATTTACACTCCATCTCCTCACTGACTCTCTTAGCAACACTCATCGCCAGCACTCTTCTGGGCTGAGTGACACCGATCATCCCACCTTTACAAATACCTGCTTCGTAAAGATACTGTGGGATCTGGGTAGTTTTACCGGACCCTGTTTCTCCCACTATGATAACAACTTGATTTTCCAAGATAGCTTTCACCAATCCATCTTTAACGCTGAACACTGGTAAAGATTTCTTCTGATCTTTGATGTTTACTTCTACAATCTCTTCTTCTTCTCCATCTTCTTCGGCTGCCTCTTCTTCTTCTTTTTCAAGGTCCTGGATATCTAAAACTTTGCCAATCTTGGTATCTGTCAACTTGTACTTATCAAGCTTCAGTTTCTCAAATTCATGTCTTTTGGCCTTGACAAGGTTTGAACCATTCTGTGCCAACTTCGCAAGATCACCTTTAGGGTCTTTAACGGGACTTATCAGAGCTCTCTTGTTAGTCAATTCCACATCTTCATCATTTAAAAATGGAGGAATAAGTTTGTCGATAACGATCTGGAATTTCAACTCATCTTCGTCCTCATCGTCCGACTCAAAACTTGTCAAGCCATGGTTTGTACCTAAAGAGTTCTTCAACTGGTTTTGTACCCAACGATCATTGTTTCGTGATTTTTGAGTCTTTCTCCTCTTCTCTTGCTGGTGCTTTGCAACTTGAAGAGTAGTCTGCTCTTCCAAATCTGTATCGTTATAATCATTATAATACTCCTCTACTCCGTACCAAGCTCTATCATCTTCCACATCTGTGAGGGAATCATCTTCTGGAATGTCGATAATATCGGTGTTGATAGGAGAGTCAATGAGGGTGGTGGTTTGAGACAAGTCATTGGACACCAAGACATCATCGATGATCTCTTTCTTTGGCACTATCGGTTCAGGTACACTGACTCTCTTCAGTTTGAGAGCATCTGACTTGGATATCTTTTTGAACTTAAAGCTAGTGGCCTTCGGTTTGATATTCGCTGGCTCTTCTTCCTCTTCAAAGCTCAATTGTAATGGCCTCTTCTTCTTCTTCTGAAGTAACTGATACACTTTATCAAGTTTATCCAGGTCAAATTTCTTCAACGATAGGCAACTTTCGACAAAACCGGTCACGTTTTTACTTCTTTCGTACAAACTGATAACGATTTTCAGTAGCAGTGGCTCGGTATTCAAAATACCAGCCACTTTCTCCACATTTGACATCGTTTTGACTAAGATACAAATTATTTTTCAACGGCTTCCTAATGGGGAATTTTTCACAGGGTTCTTTTTTTTAAGGCCAAACTCTCTCTATACAAAGCTAAAGCTAGCTAGCTACTTCAAATGGGCAGTAGCGTTCTTATAAAGACTCTGCCAGATGAACAGCTCACTCATCATTAATTCCACATCGTCGACTTTCCAATTCTGAGTCTTGGATAAATCTTGTAGATAGAGAATTATATCCTGGAATTCCATCTCTTTTAAATCGTCACTAAATTTCATCAAGAACAGCAGACATACGTAGACATGGAACTCGTTGAACCCGTTGGGGAACTCTGCAATGTAGGTGTCCCACATCCGAATGATTAAATCGATGTTGAGTTCTCTCATCAATAGACAGTTCATCCATCTGAAAGAAAATTGTAAGAAATTCAAGCCTTGCTCGTCGAAGTGGTCTATAAGAGATTGATCGATTCTTTTCACAAGGTTGGTCAAATCGTTGACCTGTCTGATGATCCCCGGTTGTTCATGGATGTAATTATCCTGAATAGTGTCCAAGATCTTAGTAAGACACCAAAAAGTGTCCAGCTCGATGTTATTAATGAGTTCTTGATCTAGTAACTCTGTGTTGAACGTCTCCACTTTGTCCGGTTCATTGAGATAAAGCGAGAGAATCACCTGGTAAATAGGGGTCGTAAGATCGTTGATACCCTGCACGTAACCAGACAGAGGGTGTCTTATAGCCCAAAGATACAATATTCTCTCCAAAGACTTCTGAGTCTTTGGTTGTTGGTACAACTTGATAGTCGGGTTTGTCCGTGGCACGTCGATCTCAATCTGATGCCATATAGTTTGGTCTTTGGATTGGTTGAACACCAGGTTTATACTCGAGAGATACTCTTGTCTCTTCCGCTGGAGTGTGGACACACGACGTGCCTGATTAGTTGGAATGTACCCGAGTAAAATCTGCCACACCAAAGGCCTGAGAGGAGGAGGGATCCCATTCCACGATATTTTCTTCAACAGGGCAAGGTCAATGGAAGGTGTGTCGAGGATGGTGATAAACCGATCGATCTTGGAAGAGATGCCTTTCAGAGACGGTAACGTCGAGAATGGGTCCTGACTTATCTGTTTATAATTAGGTTTCAAAATGTTTTGATTGCCGGAAGACCTTGTGACTGGTAAAGGGGGTTGAGCAGTACCAGAGAACTTTAACGTGGTGAGGTCAGGGTATGTAATATCGTCATCCTGATCGCTTATCTTGTCATCCCAATCGTCATTATCGTCGTTTTGAAGAGACCGGGCAAAATCTCTGTTTATCTTCTTCTTAGTAGTGGCAGTTGTCGAAGATGATCTATGACTCGATTCTGATCGACGTGGACTGTAATTGTTATCCATGATCGAATGAGATGCTCCAACTATCACTGATGAGGCCGTTTCGAACTGGTCGAAATGATGACTCGAGGATGAAGAGGAGGTGAGGCTCTTGATGAACGAAGGTAACACTGAAGAAGAGGAGTATTGAGATGTCTGTGACATCTCTGTAGACGCTCTATGATATCCACTCTTCCTCCCCATTGCAATTGTACAAAGTTCCTAATGGCTTGTTGTCCTATTCGTACCTAATTGAAAGCAAAATGGGAAAATTTCCTTTTCAGGTAGTCGACTTGCGCTGCACGTGATCACACTCACCAGGAGGCTAGTGGTGGCTTGTAGATGATGCCTTGTTCCTCGCTGCTAACGACATCTTTAAATGAGTTCTACCTATAGGGTTTCTGAGTCATCTCAGCTCTTTGACTCTTTATCTTCAAAATTTGAGAGTTATTTCTCGAGGTGAAGAGATGAAGAGGAAGTTACTCAAATTAGGGATACACAAGGTAGTGTGCTTTTGACAATTTAGTAGTTACTCACATCATCATCGGAGATGAATGAAAATCACATAGAGGATCTTGCCTTCCAAATGGGGTGCTTATGGTGATACGGAAGATTGCAAGATTGCTTCAAGCTGATGTATATCTACACTGGGATTTCACATATCATCTACACATATATAGTGCCCTGTGAGGCTGCGCAAAATATTAAGTAACCCCCAAATCCCTTAACATGACGAGTCAAGTATCTCGTGCTTCTACATGATACTATGATGAGATCAAAAGAGGAAGAAGATGAACGAATTTATGGAAATCAAGACACTCAGAATATGAAGGCCCGAAATCTCAAGACTCTCAATTACACTCAAGTGACACTTTCACAGCGTAAAGGCACAGAACAATACGGGGTGAAAAAAAAGGGATAACCAATGATTGAAGTGTGAGAAATATCAGAAATTATATGTTCAATTTATAAAAATTATTGGCTTGACATCTGTTGACATATGTCATCATTTCTAGCTATTTCCCCATTCTCTCATCCTATTGGAGTATCGCCAGCAACATTTTAACGACTTAAATCAATTCCACGTACGACCATCTCACATATATTGACGAGCACTTTACAGTTTTTTGAGTTTGACTCCGACCTGACTCTGCGCAGCGACTATAAATTCTGCTCCAGATCTCATCTCTTCTCCCCAGCCATCAAAGATGAAAACTGCTGGAAAGAAGATATTGGCCTCACTGATCAGTGTTGGATACTTACAAGAGATCAAAGATGCTACAGAAAAATTGCAAAGACCTCCTAAATTGGTGGGCTTGTTAGCTAACACCGATCCTGCTGCCAAAATGTATGCTCAGTGGACTGGTAAAACGTGCAACGAAGTTGGAGTCGCTTACGAGTTATTAGAGGTCCCAAAGGAGACACTTGAAGAAGCCATCTACAACGCCAATAATGACGATTCTGTTGATGGGATCCTCGTGTATTTCCCAGTCTTCAACAACCGTCAGGACCAGTACTTGCAACAATGTGTCTCTTTGAAGAAAGACGTGGAGGGCTTAAATTTCACCTACATCTCCAACATGTATCACAATATCAGATTCTTGGACAACGAGGAGTCCAAAAAATCTATAGTGCCCTGTACCCCTTTACTGATAGTCAAGATCTTGGAATATCTCAAGGTGTACAACCCGTTGCTCAATTACGGTGACAGATTATACGGGAAGACCATAACAATCGTCAACCGTTCTGAAATTGTCGGTAGACCTCTTCTGGCCTTATTGGCCAACGATGGAGCAGTCGTTTACTCGGTCGATGTCACCGGTGTACAGAAATTCGAACGTGGAGATAATCTTATGCTCAGACATCACAGAGTAACTGATATAGAATCATCTATCGAAGAAGTGGCCCCGATATCAGATGTGATAATCACCGGTGTCCCCTCTAAAGAATACAAGTTTGACACCAATTTACTCAAGTCCGGTGCCGTTTGTATCAATTTCAGCAGTGAGAAAAATTTCAAAGAACCAGAGATCTTGTCAAAGGCAAGTCTTTACGTCCCAATGACTGGTAAGGTCACCATTGCCATGTTGTTGAGAAACATGTTGAGACTTATGCTGAACGACGGTAAGATCTGATAATTTGTTGAAGTTCGTATTTTGCTCATCATCTCAAATGATAATTTGCTCTGGAAAGTGGAAAAAAAATTTTCAAGCTCATCTCCATACATTAAATAGAATCTTATAAAAACAAGAGAAGCCAAATTGTCTGCAAAACGATTGTTCGGTGCTTTTGGAGCAGCACGAAGGCAAAATCAAATGTTCCAGATCACTGTTTCCTCTCATCCCTCCTCAGATCTCAGAACACCTTCTGTTGTGATAACTAATTCGGCCACTGGCAAGAAGTATCTTTTCGGTAATGTTGGTGAAGGTTTCCAGAGATTGATTCTACAAAACAAGTTGGGTCTCAATAAAATTGATCATATATTCTTGACGGGTCAAATCTCGGGATGGAATGAGATTGGAGGGTTACCAGGTTTCATTCTCACATCACTGGATCAAGGACGACAGGTGTTGAACCTTAACTATGGAACCAATTCAACATTCTTGAAATATATCATATTCACATGGCGTTATTTTATATTTCGCTTTGGTTTGAAATTGAACATCAATGAGTCAAAAGAGATCATTGATTTGGGGAAAGAGGGTGGTTTCAAAGTGTCACCAGTTGTAATTGGACCATCTTCGAAATCAGATCTGAAAACTTATTCAAAATTAGACAAATTCATTCAAAACATCTTCCCCACAGGTGACGAGGTGAAACCGAAGAATGAATTGATACAGTTGATTAAGACACCGGTGTCGAATTTCGAATCAGCGTCTAGTTGTAATTATTTGATAGAATTCAACCCAAAGCGTGGTAAATTCATGGTTTCCAAAGCACAAAAATTGGGAATACCGCCTGGTCCTTTATATCTGAAATTATCCTCTGGAGAATCAGTTGTGCTACCAGACGGAAGGAAAATCGACTCAAATGACGTGCTAGAACCGGTACAAAAATTTGGTCGTGTCTTGATTGTACATATTCCATCTTCGGAGTTTATTAAATCAACATTAGACTACAATTGGGACTCCGAGGATGTACAATTGGTATACCATTTTCTTGGTGATGATGTTGATCCAAATGTTGTCTCTTCTCCGGAATATCAGAATTTTATACAAAAATTTGACGCCCATCATTACGTCTCACATTCAAAGATATGCTCTGATACCATCAACTTTCACTCATCCGCCATATTAACATTACGCTTGAAATCTTTGAACAACGAATTATTCAGATTACCTCGTAATATGCCGCGTGTATACAATTTTGAAAACGTCTCGATTTTGAAGTCGTTACAAAATATCACGATCAAGGCAAATCAAGATTTAATCGTTCAAGAAGACCTGGTAGACTTCGATTGGGATAAAACTTTTGACGAGACTATCAAGCCTTTGAATCTTGACTATTACTCAAAAGAAGAGATTCTCTCCCCAGCTGTACCAAGCGCCATTGAAGAACCGGAAATTATCACATTAGGTACTGGAAGTGCTCTTCCTGGTCAACACCGTAATGTTATTTCCACAGTTTTGAGAATCCCAAGTTTTGGGTCTCTTATATTAGACGCTGGTGAGAATACAATTGGCTCGATAAAGAGACTTTTCCAAGATGAAGAGTATGAGAACTTCTTCAAGAATGAATTAAAGCTAATATATCTCTCCCATTTGCATGCAGATCATCACCTTGGTATCATTTCATTGATCAAGGAATTTAGTAGATACAGTACAGGAAGGAAGTTGATATTAATATGTCCATGGCAATATGATTTGTTTTTGAAAGAATGGTTCAAATTCAACTCAAACGACAAGGACTTGTCAAACATCGAGTACCTCAATTGTGAATTTTTCGAAATTGACAACAAGATATCTCCATACAAACAGTATGACTTCGAGGATACTAATAGTTTGAACGATTTGAGTTTCAAAAGGGACAATCTTTCTCCTCCATCAAACTTGGTGGAGTTTTTGTACCAAAATGGTATTTCAAACATCACGACATGTAAACTGATACATTGTCCATGGGCATACTCAGTTGCAATGACATTCACTCATCAAAACTTTAAAATAGCATACAGCGGTGACACTAGACCGAATCAAAACTTTGTCAAGATCGGACAAGACTGTAATTTATTGATACACGAATCTACGTTGGAAGATGAGCTTCTAACAGATCTGATAGAGAAGAAGCATACCACTATACAAGAACTGAAATTGACACTGCTGATGATGAACTGTGAAAACTTGGTATTGACCCATTTCAGTCAGAGATATCCCAAACTACCAACTTTCACGTCGAATGGTGAGTTCATCGATGTCTCTAAAAAAATAGATAAGTACAGTTTCTTCAACAACTCGATCAAAGAGTTGCCAAACGAGAGAATTATCTATGCCTTCGACAATATGTGGTTCAAATTATCTGACTTGTCAAAACAATACAAGAGATTCAATGAGCTGGATCTTTCCATCTTGGAGACAGAGTTGAACAAGGAGATCGATGAAATTAATGAAAAGAAAAGACCTTTAGATGAGATTTCTATATAATTATTCCGCACCCAATGATACTTGAATCTTTCCTGATCACGATTCTGGTGAGTTTGTCGATCTGAGCATTATACAGTAGCAACGATTGTAACTCGATGACCACTTTCGCCTGTTGATTCGAGACCAAGTGTCTTTTCTTGTTGTTCTTAGCGTTGGCAATGGACTCAATCTTGGAAATCTTTGCCGGATACTGTTTACAATTGTGGAACAAGACAAACGAGGTCCCGATCAACAAAGGTTTGGACAAGTCGAACAATCTCAAATCGACTTCAAGCTTGTCGGAAATTTTGAAATTTGTTCTATCGTTACTGATGATATCGCCTTTTGTCAATAAGTCATTTTTCTGTAAGAATTTGAACTTCAAATTGTTCAGGAAATCACCTCTCATCACTTGTTTGGCTTTATTTGGATTATCCAATTTTATGATAGATTCGTTAGGATACGTTTTAAACTCGTCACCTATTGAAGCAATGCCAGCGTTTACACGTCCATTGACGATCAATTCTTTGACGTTGGACTCCACGATTTCGTTGATAGTCATTATGAAGCTCTCCTTGAGTATAGATTCGCTGGTCTCTGGTACCTGTTGATGCATGAGATCTAAAAGAGTATGTTGAGACTCGAATTTTGTCGATTTCTTAACGATGTTCTCACCTAATAACCCACTGACAGGTGTGAAGAAGATGTTTGGCTGTTGGAATCCTAATTTTAACAAATTTTCAGACACATCTTGGATAATCTTTGACAAATGGGTCTGATCGTAGTTGATGAGATCGAATTTATTCAAGGCAACGATCAATGTGGTCATTCCCAAGTTATAACTGATCAACACTTGTTCTTTGATCTTGTTAAATCCCGTAGTATAATCGTTACAATCGACGATCAATACACCTACATCGGCTTGTGAAATACCGTTGATCAATTGTGGCACATAATCCAAATGGCCTGGAGAATCAATAATGTTCAATTTGGCCTTTGGAGTCTCTATGGTGGTTGTTATAATATCTACAGTAACACCTCTGGACCTCTCTTCTTCGGTTTGATCCATGATCCAAGCCAATGCAAACGAAGATTTCCCGATTTTCTCACTTTCTTGTTGAAGTTTGTGCAAAGTTTTCGAGTCCACGATTTTCAAGTCGTAGAGAAGACGGCCAATGATTGTGGATTTACCGCTGTCCACATGGCCAAAGATGATGAAAGATAACTGTGGTTTTACATTGGAAACCGAGTCCACTTTCTTGTGTTTCAAATCTTTAATCGAGACTTGGTTCAAATTTTTCGAGATATCTTCGAACAGATTCTCTTGCAGTTTGAGCACGATATCGTCGGGACTCGGTTTCGAGAAGTTTTTGGCGGTTTTCGATGCTATATTTTCGTTAGTATGCGACAAGTTGTGCAATTTCCTTTTCTTCAGAGGCTGTATTATAATTTTGGTGAATTCCGTGTCGAAGGAAGTGAGAAGAGAGATGTCTAGGTTGAGATCTGGTAGCTGTTTGTCTTTTAAAGTGGTGTCCTGTTGCACCTGATCTTCCTTTGGAGATTGTAGCACCACTTTGGGTGTTTGTTGTTTTATCGATTCTTCTTTAGCCACTTTGGCCTCTTGTGGCTTGAGCTTGATTGGTCTCAGTGGAGTGGCAATTTTGCGAGCAGTTGGAGTCGTTCCAGCGGTCAAACCGTCCAAAATAGATACCAGTTGGGAGTCTGTAGCCAGTTGAGTCCGTTTTTGCAGTCTCTTCAGCAGCAACAGGGCCAATTTAGAGGACCCAGCACAATGAATTGTAGGAATGTACGATATCACTAGATCTTGAGTCAGTAACTAGCACTAAGGTTGGAATAAAGGCGTCAAAGTATACCCACATTAACTTACCATTCGGTGGCACCAATTTCTTGTAATTGGACTTGATTTCCTTGATAGAAGCCAGCAAATCGTAGTAGTTGTACCACAAGGTCTGCTTCAACACCCCTTCAGTGATCAGGGGGTTGTTATAATCGGTGAAGGCACTTTTCAAAGCTGGGAGTTGGGAGTACAACTGACTTGCCTCTTCAGCAGTCAAATCTTCTTCTACAAACTCCTGCTCATCACCTGAATAGGCTTCTTCGTCGTAGAAATCATCCTCGTCGAACTGATTCATCTTATATATTAATAAACTCGAATTATATATTTGCTCAGCGAAATCTTTGATGTGTTTTTTCAAAGACAGCCCTCAATTGCTGCGTTGGGATATCTTGAGGAGAAAAAAAGCGACTGAGCAGCCCCTGACTTCTATAAAAGGAAATTTTCACCCAAATGTAAAACTTCAAACTATAAGAGTTTGTATCTAGCAGGAGCTAATTTATGTAGAGACAGATGGAGCCTCAAAGTTGAAACGATAGCTTCAAAGTGGTGATTTTAGCTTCTCCATAGAGCTTCCAAATTTTATTTACTCCTATACATTGTAAACCTCTTCTACTATTCCATAGGAACATTCATATAAGCAGTTATATAGAGAAAAAATTTCATAGAGAAGAGATACATACATACAAGTAAGATGAGTGTAATATCCATCAGTAAACCTGTGCATAGAGAAGTAGAGGAGAATGAGGAGGACAGTGTTGTAACACCTGGACAACTTATTACCTCGGATCCTGTGTGGATGAGAGGTCACGGAACGTACTCTTTAGGAGATGATACATATAGTTCATGTGCTGGGACGATATCTAAAGTGAACAAGTTGCTCAGTGTTATACCGTTGCGAGGCAGGTACAGCCCCGAAACAGGTGACCATTTGGTCGGTAGGATCACCGAGGTCGGAGCTAGACGTTGGAAAGTTGATATCGGAGCCAAGACAGATGCCATCTTACAATTGGGATCAGTCAATTTACCAGGTGGGATCTTGAGAAGAAAGTCCGATTCGGACGAGTTAGAAATGAGAAATTTCTTGAAAGAGGGTGATTTGTTGAACTGTGAAGTGCAAAACTTATACCAAGACGGTTCTCTGTCTTTACACACAAGATCGTTGAAGTATGGTAAATTGAGAAATGGTATCTTGTTCAAGCTGCCATCTTCACTCGTCATACGTTCGAAAAATCATCATCACCATCTCCCAGGTGGTGTCAGTGTAATAATAGGTTTGAACGGGTTCATATGGATCTATAAGACACCTCCAGTATCACAAACAACAACCACCACCACTATAAACAAGATCGAAGAAACTTCGTCATGGGAAATATACTCTGATCAGAATGATGACATCTCGGTGAACCTCCGTAACACCATATCACGTTACTACAACGTCTTACGTATCTTGACAGCAAACGAGATCGGTATCTCGGAGGCTCGTATTGTATCTCTATACGAATTAAGTATGTACCATGAGAATGTCAACGACTTGATCATCCTGGAGAACATCGAGTCCTTGGGGATGGAGTTGACTCAGATGGAGAAGATGCGTGGGAATGCTGCCTGATAGAATCATGGCTTGATGTAGTCGATCATTAGAATGACGATCCCACTTATAACCAACAAATACATCAAGTAATTGACATTATTCGATAACAGGTTCTCCAGTTTCCTGAATTCCTTGTTAGATCTCTGTAAATCGATATTGATGTACCCTGAATTTGAAATGACACTTTCAATCTGGAGATTCTGCTCATTTATCGTAAGCATCAACTTCTTTTGAAGATTTATTATATCCAAGACACTTTCTTGTAATTTAGAGATTTTTTGTATCTCTTCCTCTTTGTTAGCGATAAGTAGATCATGATTCTCAGTTTCGAGCATTTGTAATTGGACAGGGTCCTCGATCTGAAGTGTCTCATCGGTGATCTGTATACTCTCAGTGGGTCTATAACTCAACGACTTGATCTGTTTCTTCTTGTTAAGTCGTATCTGTTTCATCTCAGATAAAGAGTCTGTACTCTCTTTCAAAGTGAATGAAATTTTTTGCAAGATCAGTGATCTGATCACCGACATCGTCGAAACATAGAGATCGTTTCTCCATCTCTTCTTCTCGATCTCCAATTTCTGAGAATTAGTGTGTTCGAGGTTCAGAAACAATTTGTTCAACCGGTGCACATATATAGTACTTTCGTCATCTATCTTATCCTTCTCGTCGTCTGGGCCTTCCTCGACTAAAAGATATCTAGGTCTTATTTCTTGTATCTCGTTGACAAATTGACGTATCAAAGACATCAACTTGTAACTGTCTTGTATAAATCTCTTGTTGAACTCAACTTCATCTTTGGATAGCTTGCTGAGACTTGTCTCTTTGCTTTGAATGTTGTACTCTTTCTCCACAATGGTACAGATTTGTCTGAATTTCGAGGTCAACTCCATTTTTGTGCTCTTCCCGTGTATAGGTTATAGATTATTTTGTGGTTTATCTAGGAAAGCAGCTGTTTTAAGCTATCTTCGGCTATTTTCCAGCTATTTTTCACCTACTCCAATGATTTACAGCCCCACAGTGATTGAGGTACTTGAATGCTGAGATCTGGCTAACTGCTTCCTTTTATAGCTACTATGACCAAATTCAACACTTTAAACACTACTTTATCTCTTTAAAGCTATCACTTGTTTAATTCTTCTAGCTGTTCACTTTACTATTCCTTCTACTCACTATAGTTAAGTGTTATACCTACCAGTGGTGTCTCGATGCTACTTGAAACGCAAGAATATATTTAACTCTCTACTGAAAAAATAGAGTGCCCTCAACAGTTTAAATACAACACCAGAGTACGTCCCTAAGATTATACAGTCCCACCTTTTCTCACTATATAACTAAGACAGTTATTTTATAGATAGAGAAAAAAAAAATAAAAAAGAACAACAATTTATCAATTCAACACTAGAGATGGATGAGTTATCACTGAGTCATTGGGACGATGTTGTCACATCCAGTGTCAATTACGCCGATGTTTTGAATGAGAATGGGTTCCAATCTGATAGAGATGATGAAGATAGCAGGGAAGATAGCAGGGAGGATATGGATTATAGAGAGGAATACCAGGCTGAACAGGTTGAGCAGGTTAATAAACCTGAACAAGCCTATGACTCTATAGAGACAGACAAGATACTCTCATCGTTAACAAACGATCTTGAACTTGATGAGCCCCAACGGATCAGCTCAAATGACAATCTTTTCAACAACATTGAGGTCTCGATCGAGGAACCAACAGAGACTGTCACGTCTCCGGTGAGAAAGACCACCACCAAGATAATGTACAAACCGGCCCGGTTCCGGAGATCTTTACCCTCAGCTCAAACCGTGGGGAGTGAAAACATCGATGGACCTTTGCAATTGAAAGAAGACGATGAGGACTCGATCCAATTCCCGTTATCATCACCGTTGAGACGTGATAAGTTGATAAATTCTGTAGACAAGCCTTTGTTTGAGATCAAAGACCTGAAAACTCCACAGAAACAGGCTAAAGAGGTCCAAATTGAACCTGAAATTAAGATCGAGCTGCCAGAGTACAAATTTGACATCTCAGTAGGTGATCCACATAAGATCGGTAACGAGTTGTTGAACGCACACATCCAATACAGTGTGACGACAAAGTCCAACTTCCCCATCTTTGCCGATATCGGAGAAATGGTGGTGGAGAGAAGATATAATGATTTTGCCTGGTTGTACAACCAGTTGACATACTCTCATCCTGGTGTTATCATTCCTCCATTACCTGAAAAGCAGGCAGTCGGGAGGTTTAACGAGAATTTCATCGAAAATAGAAGACTTTCTTTGGAGAGAATGTTGATCAAGATCTGTGGCAATCTGGTGTTACAGAAAGACCAGGATTTGATCATGTTTCTCTCCAGCGACAAGTTCAACGACGAGGCCAAATACAGAGAACACAACGTTGAAATGGATGACGATTCAAGTTTGATCTCGAGTATCACTGGAGC
The DNA here is from genome assembly GCA_030569155.1 of Nakazawaea molendinolei. NCBI lineage: Eukaryota > Fungi > Ascomycota > Pichiomycetes > Alaninales > Pachysolenaceae > Nakazawaea > Nakazawaea molendinolei. The sequence continues at coordinate 70,476 of JAJMKB010000001.1, forward strand.
CTTTTCAACAGCCCCGAAATTTGTCGAACAAGATATCTTCTTCATCGACAAGGCTCTGTACATCGATAGTCTAGACTCGAGCTTGAAGAATTTGTACAAATCTTTTGAATCGATCATCGGGACGAGAACCGATCTAGTCACCTCTATCGAAGAGTTTATCAAGAATTTGAAGAAAATCTCAGAATTGGAGATCAACAACGAGATCAACTTGATCTATCTCAACTTCGAGGAATTGATCTCGAAGCAACGTGATAACATAGAGAGATTCTCGATGAACGAGATGTTGACCATCGGTAGTACCATAGAAGAATATATCCGGATCATACAATCGATACGTTTGGTCTTCCAACAACGAGAAAAATTGATCACGACTCTTCAGAACAACGAACTGTTGTTGAACAAGAAATCAAAGAACCTCTCCAAGTTCAAATTGAAGTTCCACAACCAGTTGGAGAAGATCCAGAAATACGAAGCAGAGATATCAAATCTCGAAAAAATGATCGATGAAGATAAGGATAAAAAAGTCAAGTTGGTCGACACGATAAAATTAGAGTTGAAGATTTTCGACAAGACACGATTGGACGAGTTCAAAAATTCTTTCGAGATCTATTGGGAAAGTTTGATCGAGTCACAAAAAGAGATCATTGAGATCTGGGAAACTTTTTACGACAATTGTAAGTTTTGAGAATCATTTATACAGAGATCTTTGGTTGGGATTGCAAAAAGTGTATGGAAGACTTTGAAAGTTCATACAGATTCTTTGAACGGGTTGCAAAGGAGCTAATTGAAATATGAAACTTTATGAGAACTACAAACTAATCTACACGAGTTTTCTTCTGAGCAGGTTCGTCCTCGACATCACTGTAGTCACTGTATTCCTCTACAGCGTCTTGATATTCTTCTTCGTCGTCGCTTATCTGGTCGTACTTGGACTTCAAACCTTTCATCTTTCTTGTCTGTAATTTGCTCAAATCTTGCTTACCGACATGGATTCTAGCGATTTGATCACCCATCTCATCTCTTTCAACGTTCTTACGTGCCTTAGCCTTGGCCACCTCCAGCATAGCCTCTTTCTCCATTTCGGCACTTGGTTCTTGACGTCTTCCGATCTTGAAGTTCAATCTTGGGCCGATCTCATCGATCTCGACTCTTGGAAGCTTAGGTTGTGCACTCTTGTAAGTCTTGATCTTGTAGACACGGAAATTCACTATAGGTAATGGACTGATCGATGTTTGTACGTTGTCATCGACTTCCAAAGCAGTGACAGAGATGATATGTTGCAATCCAGCCAAATCGTGTAATTCAAATACTTCTCCTCTGAAAAAATCCAAGAACAAAGATTTCAAATGCTGATAAACTGGGTGTGAGTCAAAGATTGGACCTTGAAAGATGAACACTGGTTTCAAACCAATGTTGAAAGTCTGTTTCTTGAAGTCTTTCAACAACTTGTAATTGTTCAATATGCTTAATTCGATCATGTCGTATATCTTGTAGTTAAACGTTCTTGCAAAAGTTAAAGTGTTTGGTCTCTTCTTATTGTTAGTACCCAACACCAACAAAGAGCAGTCGTTCTTCTCACTTAAAAACTCCAATTTAGAGGCATCTTCAAACGGCAATATATCGTTCTTCTTGTTAAATCTCTTGATATCAGGTTTCTTCAAGGCACTCAAGTCAACCATACAATCGTGCAAAAATTGGTTACATGTCTTTCCCGGGATAAACAAAGCTGTCTTTACATTCTCAACCAGCTTCAGCTCTTTCTTTGCCAAAGCTCTCTTAGAACGGGCATTCTTTGGTTTTATAGTTCTGATCATCTTTAACTACTTCTCTTCTCTCAACTGTGCTACATCTGCAAAGTGAAAAAATAAATTCTGAAAAATTTTCGAGATGATGTTGATTGCCCCTTGTGGGAACTGCCAATTTTGGTTATCTGGTACCTCTAGTCGACTTCCATATATGGCATTCCCGTTTTTGATCTTTTTTTCATAGATTTTTTTTTTTCTTGAATTCTCTATAAACAAGAAGTGTAACTGTTTAAAGTGTCAAACATGTTCTCAGCGAGGAAGTTACCTCAGGGGATTGAGGTATCGAGACGTGATGTGTCTTTAGTTGAAGATGAGGAGATGGAGCAGGAGATTTCTCCGGTGGAAGAAGACGTTTTGTTGACGAAAACGGATCGGTATACAGTGACGAAGCTGGATATCGAGGAAGGAGAAGAAGACACCTCTTTATACCGTGGTAACGTTGGTGAATCAGGTTTTATTGCTGTTGTTGATGATGAAAATGTCTGTGTATCGAACATCAAGGACAAGAAGGTGAAATTGGCATTCCCATACGAAAGTAACCCATTGAATTTGAAGCCTTTTGTGGTGTTAATCGATGACTTGGAGAACCCTTTGGATTCAGGAATAGTGATAATCGATTCCTATACCGGGGATGTCCGGTACTACGAGTCCATTGTCAATGCTCCTCTGTTGAAAGTGCTAAATCTCAAGATATTCGAGTTGAACTTGGGGTTGAAAAACGAGTTTATCAACTTGGTGGAGTACATCCCCGAGTTGGGGATTATATGTTCAACTTCGAGCAAAAAAGTGATCAACATCTCACTTAAAGACACTTTTGGTAAGCCATCGCTCTCCAAGTTGGATATAATAGCGCCCTCATCGTTCAACTTGTTGAGTTTTTTCAACAACGATAAGCTCGATATCGAGAACTTCAACACCAAAAATAGAATTGTGTCGATCTTGCAATCGGACGATTTGATCATACAGGAATCTGAAGGAATATTTGAGAGTTGGAAACTCGATGGAGTGCTGGTTTTCCAGTATAAAGTCAACTTGAAACCAACGTTATCGGAGTATTTATCTGATGTCTACGAAAGAGCCAAATACAGCTTCAAGATCCTTGATCTCGTCAGTTTACCTCACATTGCTAGTGATTGTTACTTGTTGTTGACAAGTTTTGACAACGAGGACGATGTGAAGCTCAAAAATTTGGTCTTGTTCACTGTGAAGATCAACAGAGATGGTGTCTTGATCTACTCGACATACAAGTTGACTTGTTACCATTCAATCGCTACAGAATCACCAAAATTGGTGCTACCAAAACCTTATAACATCTGTTACATTATAACAAACAATTCTGTTGTTCTCACGGAGGTGTTGATGTCTTTAGACCCATTGAAGTTAGCCCTGTTGAACTATAAAGCCAAATGGGAAGATATCATCAGTTTCAAAAATTCTGTCAAGATCGTTGGCTACAATGTCGATGATAAGAACAGATTAATAGTGGTGACCTCGAATTCAGGGTTGTTGAAAGTGGAAAACTCTTTCAGATTGGACGATTCTGAGTTGGACGAGATAGATCTGAACTTGAAACTGCAACAAGAGCCAATGCTTTTCATCAAAAGTCGTATTGAACAAGCTATCTATTTCGGTTCAGATGACAATTCCCAGAATCCTTTGGTGTTCGAAGTACCACAGATCGAAGATTTCAAGTTGAAAGATATCGAGCAAGCTATTTCAAGTGTCTTGGAAGAGTTGATCTTGAACGAGTCCAAATTCTTACCCAAGATTTACCCTTCAGTCGACGATTTCTTGGTGAAGAGAAACCAGTTCTTGCAAACATTGACACAGTTCATCTTGGCCAACTTTAAAGAGATCTCGGTGGACTTGAAAATCTCTATTTTGAACTTGTTGAACAAATTCAAAATCTCTCAAATTTTTTATTCGATAATCAAGAACGATTCCAAGTTGATGGAATTGACAAGGATAATCATAGACAACATTTCGAAACTTGAGTTGAGAGATTTCTTCTTCAACAATTTGAACCAGATCACCGAGTTGATCGACGAGTTCTTGAAAAACAACAAAGATGATTCCAAGACTTTACAACTCATCAGTGAGATTGGTGTATCTTATATGAATTTTGAAAAAAATTTGAGGTATGACGACTTGAAATTGGACACTGGTGACTACGAGTTTTCTAGTACCAAACCGTTTTTGATCGAGAACGAGGATTTGTTGTTGACCATTGTCCAATTCTACAACTTGACGCTCAATAACAAAGATTCTTTAAATCCTCAACAACAAGAGCAAGTGGTTGTCATTTCAGAGTTCTTATTCTACTCGTTCAACGATATGATCTGTTATTCTCAATTCAACACACCCTCAAACGGATTGAATCAGACGTATTTGGCCAATAAATCCAAGTGGATCTCTGTCTTAAATGAAGCCAATTTGCAAGAGTTGGTGTTAAACGTCTCTGAGAAGTTTCAAGATATGACCAGTATCGTTGAGATCTTGTTGATCGAGAACCGTGGAGACCAGTTTGACTACTATTTCGACAAGTTTGGCTATAAATTTGCATCTAATTACTACAAGTACTTGATCGACCACAAACAGTTCAGCGTCTTGTTCTCTAACCATACATCACACTTGTCCAAATTTTTCCAAGACAACGACCAGTACAATTGGATACGCTGGATATACTATTTACAGATACAAGAATATGAACAACTGAGCAAAGTGTTGTCTCTGTTGAACGAGGACTCGATATCAAACAAACAGTTCAACCTAAGTCTACTGAAGTTGTCTTTGTTAGCCATTGGAGGTGAAATGGGGGCTGTCAATTATCAGTTGAAACTTTGTCAGTATCAATTAGAGATGGAGATTGTAGATTGTCCAGCTACTCTTTTGAGCAAGTTACAAATGGGTAAACCTCTCAGTGAGGAAGAGTTGATCGACCTGTTACTGAGCATGAAATCTTCTGAGAATTTTGCCAAATGCTACGACATTGTTCGCTCGATCAACGACTATGAAGAGTTCAAGTTGATGTTCACGAAGTTGGTGTTGCAAGACGACTGGACGTTCTTAGAAGATGAGAACAAGACAGATGAGTTTTTAAATGAGATGATCAAGTCCACTGTCACTTTTAAAACTATCAAATGGATAATCGAGAATGTAAATGAAAAGTTCCAATTGGATTTAACCCAGTTGAAAGGATTGAGAACCGACAGAGAGGACACAGAGGACTTGGAGAAACAATTGACAGAGTTGGATCAAAGATACCAACTAAACGAGTGGGTTCAGTCAATCATCAGCTTATCACAATAAACGACACACGCACGCACACACTCAAGTGCTTTCAAAGATGTAGTAAGCTTTGATCTCACAGATAGTTGAAGTTCTATCTCTTAGAAATTCATGGTATAAAAGTCAGTGAATTCACTTGGATAGCTCCTGCGAGAAGTCAGTCAATGGTAGTTAAGGAAATATCAAAATGCCTAAAGGGGAAATCAGTAAAGAAGAACTACTGTACTCTAACAGGTATAAACGTGTATTAAATATATAGAAAAGCTATTTATCCATCTTGATTCGCACAAGAGTCTCCGGTAACGGCAGGTTGTCGATCTTGTTTGTCGATTCGAAATTGTCGTAGTCCAGCGACGAGTATTTCTGGATCGACAAATTGGCCATGGTGATCGATTTAAGTATCGACTGCCAGTTGTTCATGATCTCACTGACGGATTCGGTGCCCGAGGCCAAGTCGGCCATGTTGGTCTGTAAATGCTCGAAATTGGAGGTCATGGTGAGAATTTGAGAGTTCAACAGTTGCAACGATTGCAATTCTCTTCTCTTTGCCAGTATTCTCAGTTCGATGTCTTCCATTGTGTCTAGATGGAGTGTTGATTTAGGTGATACCACAATGGCTATGTTGATAACTGTGTTATAGCTGTTTGTAAAGCTATTTGCTATTTCCTGTGATTTTTACAGCTTCTTCCTATAGCTTCTTCTTATAGCTTCTTCTTATAGCTTCACACACTCTCTTGTAGCTATCCAGTACCTATCTATCAAATATGTGTATTCAGTCACTGTCTACAACCACGAATACTCTGAGTATCTCCTCTTAATATCAGCACCACTTCAAGCTCTGAAGCAATAATTTCACCTATCTAGCCAGCTTGACCCACTCAACTAATATATTCACCAAACAGTCTAATTGATTATTTAACGTGAATTTTTCATCAAATGCTCTTTCACGCGTTGTTTACAAAAAAGAAAAAAAAAATTCAAATGAGCAAAATATCACATTTAACCAGTATGACTCCGTTGAACGAACGACAGTTGGAAGCTATCAGGGCAAGGTATTTGGAGCAGAACAGGACGCTTGCCCAACAGAATGCGAGTCTCATGATGAGATGTACAGGTTTAGAGAACCGGATCGTGGCTTTGTTGAAAGAGAACACTGAGTTGAAGAGAGAAGTGACTAGGAAAGATACAGACTTCAACAGGCGGTTGGATGCCTTACAAGGTGGCATTGAAGGGTTGATAGCACTGTCAAAAGTGGTGGCACCGGAAAGGGTGAAGAGAGATGTTAAAAAGATACAGAGAAAGGGTATAAATAGAGAGGACCGCATCTTGGAGGAACCAGATACGACACAGTCAAGTCTGGAACTCTCAGATCTCAAGTCTCTGCCCAAACAGATGTCTAGGGAGGTGGTATCGAGGCTGGATAGCACTTCTGTTGAGCTTTTAAAGCTACCAGAGGTCAAAGCACTGCCTTTAGTCGAGGAAGTAAGAGTTGAAAAGAGTCGTGAACAGGTACCAAAGATATCACAGGTGTATCAGCCCATTGAGTCTACGGAGCCTCTGAAATTATCAACAAAAGATGCTCTGATCTCTACAGAGCAGAGGAAGCCTCTCAAGGGACTTGAAAAAGATCAGAATGTACCTCTGTCACCACATAGACAGCATCCAAAGCTATCTATCGAAGAAGTGACCAGTTCAGAGTCTCTGAACCTGCTGGATCAACAGGCTATAAAAGAAGAATCACGTCGTCAAGCTTTTGAACAGCTATATCAAGCTGTTGAGAAGGCTACTCGGCAGAACTACTCTTCAACAGAGCCATTCAAGACTGGAAGCCACTCTCTGAGCTCTCTAATTGATGTAACACATGTGTCTAATCAGTCAGGCACAGAAACACCCAAAGAACACAAGCTCAGTACCAGAAACAAAGGAAATATCAAGAGAGCTCTCTTGAACTCGACACCTGAGAAGAGACTGTCTCTGGATTTGATACCACGGTCGAAAAGACGTAGATCTGAAGTCAATTACAAATTACCATCTCTTAGGGACAAAATGAGAAGATCAAGTGACAAATTCTTTGACGCTGTCTATGACAAAGATGATTTGATAGGTGATAAAGAGAACCGTAAACCTGGGAAGACCACTACAAGCTCCAATCGCAGAAAGTCTAGTAGTTTATCGCAGTCAGGAACAACCACAAAAATGAAGAACACAGTGCTATCAGAAAACACCAGTTCAAGCTCCAATATCATCAAATCCAGTGGGCCGTTATCGGACAAGACCGATGCAAATAACAACAAACAAAACCCTGCTGAGACCACACGGCAGGATTTGCTCATATTTGAGTTCGACGAAGACGACAACGTTGAAAGGAGAACGATCTTCAGGAGAAGAAGTGTTGTGTGAAAGGTGTGTGGTACAACCTAAATACGGAAATGATTACATGTAGCTTTATCTATGTAACTATACACTCATGTTCATCTTGATCGGTGGGTAAGGATTGTAGTTCAAGATCTCGAAATCTTCGAATTTGAAGCCATCGATGTCCTTGGTATCGTTGTTAATCTTCAAGATTGGGAACTCTCTTGGAATTCTTGTAAATTGCTCTTTGAGCTGATCTACATGGTCCAAGTACACATGGGAATCACCCATGGTGTGGATGAAATCACCACAGTTCATATCACAACACTGTGCGATCATCTTTGTGAGTAAAGCATAACTGGCAATGTTGAAAGGGACACCCAACCCCATGTCACATGATCTTTGATATAACAAGCACGACAATTCAGGTTTCTTGCCCTGAGGGAAGTTGACGTAGAATTGGCAGAACACATGACAAGGTGGTAAAGCCATCTTAGCGAAATCTGGAGGGTTCCATGCACTCATTATGATACGACGATCGTAAGGGTTGGTCCTAAGTTTATGAATGACATCCAGAAGTTGATCGTAACCTTGTCCAGTGTAATCCAGATCACAGTCTGTGTATTGAGCACCAAAATGTCTCCATTGGAACCCATACACAGGTCCTAAGTCACCTTCACGTCTGTCTACAAGCCCCAATTTGTCCAAATACTCTCTACTACCGTTCCCTTCCCAGATCTTGACTCCTTTGGCACTCAATTTCTTACCATCTGTACAACCTTCGATAAACCAGAGTAACTCATGTATTATACCCTTGACAAAAGTCTTCTTAGTGGTCAACAAAGGGAATTTATCATCTCTCAAATCGAACCTCAACTGTGGTGGGGCAAAAAGAGACTTGGTCCCTGTTCCAGTTCTGTCTGGACGATGTTCACCTTCTGCTATGATTCTCTGACAAAGGTCTAAATAGGCCTGTTCTTCCAAATTTCTCTGTTCAACAGTCATTCTGTGGGTTATTTTTCAGTTTATGTATCTTCTAATTGATGTTTTGTGGTTAAAAGGGGGAACTCTTTGCCTTTTATAGTCTCTTCTGAATTCTTTGTCTCTTGTCACCTCTGTAGTATCTTGACTTATATAGTGCTCGAAAGTAGGCTCTAAGTACGTGAAGCGAACTTGATTTAGATCTATTCCTGTCTCTATATCTGATCGCTACCGCGGTGTTTCCTTTAAAGCTGATCAAGCGCTGCTTTCCTGTTTTTCAAACAAGCCTTTTTAACGTTTGTTAATTAGTTTATTTGAAATATAATACGCGTCCTTTTTTGTCGTGTCGCGTTTTACAAATTTTTTGTTTTTCAGTCACATGCTTATCTGAGGTGAAAAATTCAGATCTGACGAAATCGTATAAAAACCGTTGAATAGCATCAAAAACTTCAATTGGAATTGTTTGACATTCTTTTGAGTCGGTTCAATCGATAGTGATTTAAGAGTTTTTGAAACCAGCTGTTTATAAGTCAAACCACTCCATTTGCTTTGAATAACACCAAAGTCGATCATTGGCCTTTAGTCTTATCAATTAGCTTAAATACCAGTTCATTGTCTTTATTGATCCACAAGCATCAAATAGGACAAATAGGACAATTACAATCCACATTGAGTGTACTAATCTCAACAAATCGAGGCTGTCTCCAAATAATAAACGATTCAAACCGCTGATACCACACAATGTTTCCACTGAGAACTCCGTTATCAAAAGATCAATCAATTGATGCCCTTAAGGAATCTGTTAGAGTCGCTCACGAGACCAAAGAAGCTGGATCACATCCCTTTGGTTGTGTCTTGTTATCACCAGAAGGCAAAGTGGTTTTAGAACAGGGCAATATCGATACTTTGAACCATGCTGAGATGACTCTTTGTAGAACTCTGTGGCTGAAATACGACCCTGCTTATTTATGGCAATGCACCCTTGTAACCAACTTCGAGCCTTGTTTGATGTGTTTCGGGGCTGTCTATTGGAGTAACATCGGGAGAGTCGTGTACGGGGCTAAAGAATCTGATTTGTTACAATTGACTGGTGATGCTCTGGAAAATATGACTTTTGACTTGAGTTGTAAAGAGATTGTCAAACATGGACAGAAGGATATTGAGATCTTAGGTCCTTATGATGAATTGAAAGAGGAGATTCTCAAAGACCATCTTAACTTTTGGTGATTTTTTACATGGCAAATGTACTTGACTATCTGTTATAGTTCTTGTTCTTTATAGATTGCGTCTAAGATATCATTCAACCAATTTACACCACCCTTTGATGCGCTCATCTCGAGATAAATCATCATCGGATTTCCCCAACCACTCGTGGTTTAACAATTTGCCACAGTCTACTCTATTCCAAGGCTCAAAGATCAAGAAGGACTCGATAAACCTGGAAACTTCGAAACTGGTCCCAATGTTCAAATGGTATTTCTCGATCAAGACATTATCTAACGTCCACACTTTTAAATTCTTGATCTTCTTCAAAGTGAACTTGTCTTCCTTCTTTGAAAAATACCTTTTCGTATACTTGCAATTTTCTAGAAGTTTGCTGCTGGGCCATTTGTCCAACAACTCAATCATCTGTGCCAAATGATCGTCATTTTTGTCATAGTTTGACCCATTCTTCGGGTCGAACAAATAATCACTTGTAATCAACTCGAATATCAAACACCCCAAGGACCAGATATCTGTGGAACACCCCCATTCTCCCCCCAATATGATCTCCGGAGATCTATATTGCCTTGTCTGTATATCGTCTGTGTAATGTAAGTTTGTCCAGCAAGCATTACCGAGATCTGCTATCTTAATGTTTATCAACTCTTCTTCCTCCTCTTCTTCGATGTCTTCAATGCTCATAGAGTTGAATTTATTCTCAAGAGGTATCGAGACAACACTCGATCTGTGGAAGATCTCTTCAGTTGATAATGGACTCTGGATAGGTTTAGAAGATTTGATAGGACTCTCAGCAAACTTCGAAATAGATTTCCTCGATCTGTGTAACGGTGGTTTCGATACCAAAATTCTCTTGGATAGTTTGGTATTTTTAGAAGCTCTCTTAGCATGTTCTTCTCTATCTATCTTTTGCAAAAATTTTTCAACGTCTTTGATCTCGATGAGAACATTTTCTGGTTTAATATCAGTGTGTATAAGTCCACATTCCTTGTGGAGATAGTCTATCAGTAATAATAACTGTTTGGTGATGTGTTTTACCAAGGGAAGAGGTAGACCACCAAACACTTGGTCCATATGCTTCTCTTTTTGATAGTTCTTGAACTTCTTGATCAAATTTAACATGTTCTCTCCCAAAACTTCTAGCACCATACACACATGAGACCCGTTAGGACCCTTGATGACGAAATGGTCCAACAATTTGACCAAATGTTTCTTACCAGGGTGCAAATTATCTCCATCATTGATAGCACTCAAGATCTTGACCTCGTCTATAGCTGCCTCTGTATAATGTTTTGCAGAACGTACGATCTTGAGCGCCACATGTGTCTTGGTTAAATTGTCGTAGGCAAGCCACACAGTACTGAAATGACCCCAGCCGAGCTTCCTCACTATGCGATAGTTCAATTTAGGACCATAGATCTGGCCTATATAGGTAGGATGATACCCTCCATGATGATAGTCCTTTTCGTCTTCTTCGTAGCCTTCAGATACACTGGAGGAACTCGAACTGCTCGAGGAAGAGCTCTGGATTTCCTCATCTTCTTCGGTCAACTGGTTCATCAGCTCTTCTTCTTCAGCTTCACCATCTTCTTCACCATCCAATCTGGTGTCTAAGGTCAACTGAGGGCCTTGGAATTGATAGTTATTGTCCAAGGAGCTGTTCTTGAATGGGTTTTTAAAGTTGAACAGCTTCTTCTTACTCTTTATGGAATCCTGATTCGAGTTCGACCCGAACAAAGACCCCAACGACGATTGCCTGGGTCTACTCAGAGTATTTGACCCGTTCAAATTGGTCATATTGATCCCGCCATCTGTTGAACTGGATCCGTTGCTCACTCCCACGCTTATCTTCGACATCTTGGTCCCGTTTCAACAACTCCACATCCGAAATTGGGTTTCTCCACAGCTTTTGAATGAAGCAAAAATTGAATCAGCAGCCTGTTTTGCCTATTTCGGTAAATGGGGGTTGCGGGGGTGGGATTCGAAAAAAAAAATAAACTGGGGCTATTGTTATTTGCTGTTTTTCTCGATTAAGGAAGTTAGAGGCTTTCTCGAAATTTCGGGGCTGTCAATAATGTTTTTTTCTTCATCTTCTAGTCAATTGAAAAGTGGCAAATAACACCAACAGAATAAGAACAAAAGATGTCATTAGAATCATTGACTAAACAATTGACTGCCCTGTTTGATGGCAAGGAATATGAAAAGTGTCAGCTGGTTTTGCCTAAGATCAAATTGGAGTTGATCAAGAACGATTTGTTGGTCCCTTCGTCAATAAAGAATAAAAACTTGAACGATTTGATCATAACGAGATCGATCTTGGAGATCGGTGCCTTGTCCTCTATCAACTTGAGCGATTACGATGCGTTTGAAAGTTATATTTTGCAATTGAAAACTTTCTACTCGATCCCATCGTTACCATTATCCAACAACAAGAACAAATTGATTGCATTATACCTCTTGCTTTTATTATCGCAAGGGCTATTGGACAAATTTCACATCGAATTGGAGAATTTCTTGAACGAGAACAAGACCGTAGACGAATTAGAGGACGACTTGAACTTGAAAATCCCAATCAACCTTGAGAAATGGATCATCGATGGTGATTATTTCAAAATATTCGAGATCTTTGAGTCCAAGAAGTTCCCAAGCGAAGAATATTCAATCTTTGAAAACAACCTTTTGAATCAGATAAGGCAGGAAATTATCAAGAACTTCAACAAGAGTTACACTAAATTACCTTTGAAGAACTTGAAGACCTTGTTGTTCTTGAATGACTTTAAAAATGATACCGTCTTGGAATTGATCAAGTCGCAACCAAACTGGGTGTTAGACAACGACGTGGTGTATTTCGAAGAGTTGAAAGATGAGGACAAAGATGCACAGAACGAGAATGAAGTGATTTTGAAAAATTGTTTGCACTATGCCAAAGAAATCGAAACGATTATTTAAAGCTTTTGTTGTTTCCGGTTGAATTTCGATATGAAAGTGATCAAGTTTATAAGCAAATGTAAGTTTAATTGCTCTTCTCCTGGTGAATAGATCTTCGTCTCACTCAATAATTTGAGGAAATTGAAATAGTAGAACTTGTTTTTCGACTCCACAAAGCTAGGAACTGTCTTTGCCAAATTGGAAAGTATCAGGTCTTTATCTTTCAACAATAAATTGCCGAACAATAAGTATGAGTCGATGAATGGATCGATAAACTTGCTGAACCATTTCAATGTTTCTGAATTCCTTCTTACACTTTCTAGATTCAACTCTACGCCCAACTGTTCCAACTCTTTTGAAACGTTAAATCTGTAAATTGGAATGAATTGTGATTTGAAAATATGCTTCAACCTCTCAAGATCCAGCTCAAAATGATTGAAATTCTCCTGTAATGCAACTTTAGCGATTAAACTCTTGCTTATAAACAAATGAATGAGATTGTTCTTATGAATGATGAAATCTGTAATGTTGTCGATTAGAATCTCATCCCCCTCCACAATGCAATGTCTGTTAAATTTTGTACACTGATGAATTATCAACTCGTGTAACTCGGATTTGCTTAATGACTGCATCCTCTTTAAATTGGCTTGTTCTCTATCAATGTTGTCCAATAAAAATAAAACCTCTTTCAGGATGTCTTGTAGTTGAAGTCTCTTTGATTGTCTGTAGTACAATAAATACATGGCTGTATTTATAACCGAAATATTAGTGATGTATGAAACCTGGTTAATTCGATCCATAACTTCGATCCCTAATTCGCTACAATCCTCTGTGTAGCTCAAGAGATCAATTGGTGGAGCAAAATTGACAAATATCTTGCCAAAATTCTTGGGTTGACGGAAATTGACAATCCCGTTTCTCAAGATGTTTCTAAACGACTCTTTTCTCTTTGGTTTCCCAATCAATTCGTTTGTGATGGAATCAAACTCGTATATCTTTTCATACGATATGGATAGAGGTAATGCCACCGTTGGCACCTGTTCCTTGACAACGTTGTCGAATATTAATTTAAGTATCCCAAATTTCGGGATCAATAGTTTCCCATCACGGGATCTTCCTCCTTCGATGAATAGCTCAATGTTTATCCTCTTTCTTAAGATGAACTTGAAGAAATTGCTGTAATTGTTCATCAATATATCGGTGTAATTGAACCAATTTCTCTTTATATAAGCAGCTCCAACAGTTGCAAGAACGTTCCCGAAAAATTTGACATTCAAATTCTCACCAGCTATAACTGTTGGAACAGATTCCATCATCCTGATGCACATGATGTGTACGATCATGTAATCCAAATGAGATTTGTGTGATGGTAAAAAAAGTTTGATACGATCTTCTTGCTTGAGCAGCTCTTGCAATTCTTTGCTTTTGAACCATATACCTTCGGGAAAGATCTTGATCAATATCGAGATCAATATCAAATACGCGAGTCTCAACACCACGATATTACTGAATTTGGGGAAATTGATCTTGTTTTGTTTACTGAAGTATTTGATCAACCATTTCTTCAACTCTTTCGCTCTTTTTTCATCACCTTTCTTCGATTCAAGTTTAAGGATCAACTCCACTTGTTTATCTATGCTATCCATCTGGTTTAGTTCGATATTTGTGTACTCAAGCAATTCTTTGTTAAGTCTCGAATCTAGAAACAAGTCACCTGAGATACGATTCTGATCGTAGATTTGGTCCCAATTGATATTGGACACTATTCTAAATATCTTTCCCAACAACGAAGAAGCATTCCTATTGTTCTCTTCAACAGGAAATATAGGGAATTTATAGTAATCTTCATCAATTATATTGATGTCAAATCCATTGTCCTCCATTTTTGAAGCCTGGTCACTCACCTCTCCTGTTATACAATTCCTACACTAGTTATATAGCTCAGACTTATAAATTTGCTCACCTTCTCAGCCACAAATTACTCTTCAGCTCATCCAGATTTCAAATAAATTATCTAAACAGCCTCGAATTTCCTTTCAGATAAACGTTAATCTCTCCCGATCCACCGGAGATCCCATCAAAATCCCTTTTTAAACCCCTTTACACTAAAAAAAAAAATGTTCCAATAAGTGGGGAAATAAGCAATTTGTTGTTGGGCCCACGACTTTTGACTAGACAAAAGGTATTGATAAATGGTGCACTACTTTTTGGCTAAAATTGATCGTGAATCCACGACTCTCTGTATTGATCTCTATTTCAACACTACAAAAAGTTCAAGTGGATATAGTGAGGATGGATTTGAAGATATTTGGGGTAATAAAAGTGGTACAGCTTATTCTATTAGGGATAGTTCCTATCAAGTTTGATACATCCTCAGATAATTACTTAGAAAGACATGGTTATGGTGTAAAATACTTGAACAATTTTATCAATTGGGATAACGTCTATTTCACCAAACTATTCAATACTGATGAGGTGATATTTGAGCATGAATATGTCTTTAGTCCTGTTTTCACAAGACTCATACGATCAATTGAGGTTGGTTTTTATTCCAGATTGGTGATAGCGATTGTAGTGTCAAACTTGTGTCATTTCGCGACATGTCTATTATGTGCCAGACTCTCCAAGTTGTACTTCAACGATGACAAATTGTCGAGGATGGCCTTCATCATGTGTTCTTTGTCAGTAGGTGGAGTGTTCTTGACCAATTCTTACAGTGAATCTTTGTGCTCATTGCTTACTTTTACTTCGATGTATCTTCGAGAGACTTCTTTGGTCTACGAGGGTAACCGTTATAAAGTGCACCGATTTGCAAGATACTTGCTGAGTGGAGTGTTGATTCTGGTGAGTTTCGGGGTCAGATCCAACTCACTTCTCTACGGGTTCTTCTACATTTACGATTCATTATTTTTCATCTCCACTTTCCAGCTCAAAAACTGTCTCAAAGCTTTGGTGACAGGTTTTTTCATCTTTGTGTCATTTTGTCAGAGCGTTGGAGCAGCCTATATGGAATTCTGCCCAAACAGAGGAGAATGGTGTTTCCATAGAATACCCTCGCTACTCTACTTTGCACAATCCCACTATTGGAACAATGGATTTCTCAATTATTGGACCCCCAACAATATTCCGAATTTCCTCTTCATGATCCCAAATTTTATTGTGCTCATAGTTTCCTGTGTTCACTACTTGCAATACCCAAAAGTACTCCCTTTACTGCTCATGACTTTGATCTACTTGACACTCAATTTTCTCTTCTGGCACGTCCAGATCATGAACCGGATATCCAGTTTTGTCCCTTTACAATATTGGTACATCAGTCAACTATACTTTCGAAATCGTACGATTCTGAACACAATCGTATCGTTCAATATTATCTGGATCATAGTGCAATCCGGATTATTTGCACTGTTTTTACCACCTGCCTAACTCTAATCGAGCTGGTGCACGACCTCTTGTACTATGTAAATGATAACAAGCTTATTTTTTCCTCATTTGGTAATAGTATACTGGCGATGGAGATATGCCAAAATGACGTATAAAAAGACAAGACAGCCTGTTTTAGAACAAGAGGATACATCTGCAGAGAAGAAACAGAGATGGGTGTTGTGGTAACTTTGGCACAACAAGTGTCTGGAAGCCAATTCTTTTTGGTGGTGTCAGTGTCGTCTTTACTTGTATCCCTAATTTACTTTTTCTTGTTCCAAGGTGAAAAATATGATCCATTGGAGCCTTTGAAAAATTTGAAACCTGTGGCTGCTTCCAAGGCCCAGAATAAGAATAGAAAGCCTGGAACATGGACTCCTGAAAATTTCACAGTTTCCAAACCGAAACTGTATCCGGATTGGGATATTAATACCACCAAACCTTTACCTTATCGTGCATTTAAACATAAGTACCATGTCAATATGGGGATCAGAAATATGGAATTTGATGATTGGATTCAATTGGATAATGAATGGATGAAATATCATGATGAGAAATTGAAGAGAATTGCAGACAAAAATGAGTTGGTGTACGGAACTTTACCAGAGCTGTACCCTGCAGCCCTTGAACTCTTGGATTTGTTCAAGAGTTACTTACCAGCACGTTATCCAACTTTGTTCAAAGAGACCGAGAAGGGTATCTATAACTTGGTGACCAAAGAAGATTTCGATTTCAAATCTAGACCTTTACCTGAAGATCCGATGTTGATGGCTTCTAAATTGATCCAAGACGATATCGCTATCATGGTTGAAATGCCTGACGGACAATTTTACTTAAAAGGGGGTGCTATCATGTTGGCCGGATTCTGGAGATTAAAAGATAAGTTAAACTTGCCTTTATCGCTGATCCACACCACAGGTGACGTTCCTAAGTATAACACCCATTTGAAGAGTGGTATGGAGAAGTTCTTCACCAGACAAACCCCAGATAAGCCAGTGGTTAGAAATAATTATTTCATCCAGACCGATGATAAATTGGCTTGGTCTGAATCTATTGGAGATGAGAACACTGATCAAGTTGGTTGGTACACAGCTCCAAAACTGCAAGATATTAACAAGATCTTTTTCAGAAGTGAGAGACAAAGTGTTCGTAAATTGCCTTTGACTGGACTGGTTTTCTTCACAGTGCGCACCTATTTCCATCCGATCACCGACTTGTGTAAAGAACCATACATTCCAAGAAGGTTGTTGGATGGTATTGCCAGTTGGTCAGAGGATGTTAAAGAATATAGAGGATTGCATGCATTTGAAGATGTGTTGATGCCATATTTAAGAGAGAAAGCAGAGGAACAAGAACTGCAAGGTTTCACTATTGAGAATGAGCCGCAGAGCTATCCTTATTAAGTAGATATGATAAATTATTTATTTTTTGAGCAATGTAGCACCGAAGGGATAGATGCCCACTAAACAGAGTCGCTTGTTTCTATCAAGAACTTCCTCTGAGCCCTTTTTAAAGCGACTCTATCCATGAAAAATCTCAAATAGCTTTAAGTTACACAGTTTGGCTTACTTAGATAAAGAGAAAAAAAAAAAAAAAAAGAAAAAAAATGTATCAGATGATCTAGATGATACTTACAGACTACAGTTTGACAAATTTAAAGAGAATATAACCTTAATATACACCTAACCCAAACCCAAACGAAAAATTAAATAGAACTAAAAACCATCTAGGATCTTTCACCTCTTAATCTTCTGGCTAATTGGATATCTTTCTTTTGGATGGTGACTCTCTTGGCGTGAATGGCACACAAGTTGGTGTCTTCGAACAAGGAGACCAAGTAGGCTTCAACGGATTCTTGCAAAGCACCGATGGCAGAAGATTGGAATCTCAAGTCGGTCTTGAAATCTTGGGCGATTTCTCTAACCAATCTTTGGAAAGGCAATTTTCTGATCAACAATTCAGTGGACTTTTGGAATCTTCTGATTTCTCTCAAGGCAACGGTACCTGGCTTATATCTGTGAGGTTTCTTGACACCACCGGTAGATGGGGCAGATTTTCTGGCAGCTTTGGAAGCTAATTGTTTTCTTGGTGCTTTACCACCAGTGGATTTTCTTGCAGTTTGCTTAGTTCTGGCCATTTTGGTTCGAATTAATTATTAACAAAACTGGAGAAAGAAAAAAACAGCGAAATGCGCTTTATTTATAATTGTTGTCAGGGAGTGCGGATGCGTCAGATTTTTGTTTGTGTAAATCTGAGCATGCGCACTGATTACAATTTTTTGTTGTAGTGCGCGCACTATTGTAATTCCATCTCAGTAAAGCGTATACTGGGGGGGGGTGGAGTTGAAGTGAAGTGTATACGTTGTTTGCATATAGATAGAGAGGTGTTTTTGATGTCAAACAATCAGCACAAGTTGCCTGTATAGCCTTACATGATATCGAACACTCTTTTGATTACTCATCCATTCAATATCACTCTCTCATCACCTTATTGAACCTCCACGTTAAATCCCTTCAAACCCGCTAAAACCAATCCAGTCCCCTTATACGAGAACATGATTGGTCAGAATAACCCTCTACGCCACCGGCTCGTTTGGCAAATTGCGCAATCTTGTCTCATGCCCATATTTACACAGGTGACACACCCCCCACCGATGCGCAGCTACGCAGCTGTGCAAGTTGCGCGCGTAAAAATCATCATGATCATTACACGCACCTAATAAAAAAAACAAAAACAAGCTGTGCTCACAAATTCCTTTTTTACGCTCACTGTCACAGCGATCCTAAAACCACCCATTTGTTTGTGCGCTAAATTATCTCTTGGAATTGGATAAATACGGTTCAATTCGCACTTTTTTTTCGTAATCTTTTTCTTCTCTCTTACTCTTTATATAACTCGATAATAATAAAGAAAAATGTCTGGTAGAGGAAAAGGTGGAAAAGGTCTTGGTAAAGGTGGTGCTAAACGTCACAGAAAGA
Source organism: Nakazawaea molendinolei (assembly GCA_030569155.1). Taxonomy (NCBI): domain Eukaryota; kingdom Fungi; phylum Ascomycota; class Pichiomycetes; order Alaninales; family Pachysolenaceae; genus Nakazawaea; species Nakazawaea molendinolei. Next base: position 89,455 of record JAJMKB010000001.1, read on the forward strand.
TTTTGAGAGATAACATCCAAGGTATCACCAAGCCAGCTATTAGAAGATTGGCAAGAAGAGGTGGTGTCAAGCGTATTTCTGCTTTGATCTACGAAGAAGTTAGAACCGTCTTGAAGACCTTCTTGGAAAACGTCATCAGAGATGCCGTTACTTACACTGAGCACGCTAAGAGAAAAACTGTCACATCTTTGGATGTCGTTTACGCTTTGAAGAGACAAGGTAGAACTTTGTACGGTTTCGGTGGTTAAGTGTGTTTTTTTTTGGGTTCGGTTTGGTTTGTTATGTATATGATAATCGATACATGTTATTTGTAATTTGAAAATTGTAGTCTGTGATTTATTTATAAATGTGCTAAGTGTAACTTTTGAAGTGTTCGGCATATCAAACACTGTGACTGTTTACGTTTCATAAATTTGTTTAGTTGTGGCTCGGTTTGCAATTCGCCTAACCCCGTACTTCACCCCCAGCACTTTTCAGATGTGAGCAGAAAATGATATAATTGAGCATTTTACGAATCGTATTTTGCTCATCAAATCTTCAAGAGATTTTTAAAGAGATACACAGGTGTATGAGAAGAATTCGAAGTGAGAACGTGTTGTATGTATTTGTTTCATCAAGTCTTTGGTACTTGTTCTCTTTTATATATCCAATCAAAGAATTTTAATTTTTTATGGGTGACTTTTACTCATCTCCTGTTTATATCATTTATAGTTGTAACCATCTGTAAAGCACTATAGGACAATTAACGTTGACTAGCAATATAGAACAACATCAATAGCACGAGAAAGAATTTAAGCTACACAGTATTGATATCACCACACTAGCATGGAATAATGAAGAGTGTCATAAATTAAAAAACCAAATATAGCATGAATTTTAGTGAAATTAAGGAACACAGGGAATAAGGGAGAAGAAGCAAAATACGAATACGAAAAGAAGCAAGTTGAAGAGTGTTGAGAGGGGCAAGAAATCGTGGAATTGATTCATTAAGTTCATAATGGGCACATAATCAACATATCAGTGAGAAGCAGTAGTTAAAAGCGAATTTTCAAGGTAGAGATGAGATAGGGGTATGACTATGATGAGATAGTAATAGAGAGAGTGGCAATAATACAATAAAGAGAATAAAGTGGAAGGACACGAAGAAGTTACACAATCAGATTGAACGAAGACATTGCAAAAGAGGAGCCCATTTGTCCATGAGTAATGATGATCCTTCACGCTTTAGACCTTTACCATTATTCACTGCACGTCATCGGACCCTGTGGGGTGGATTAACAGATACTACGAATTACAACCGAGCAGATCAGTTGTGGAGAAAAAGGGAGCTCATTAAGGATCTCAGCACCATTTGTGTTTCTTTGTCTGCCTCACCACCCCATCAGCGTCTCGCCATCTCTCACCCACCTCATAACTTCATCAAACTCTAATACTGTTTTGACACGGTAGTGCATAGAAGCTCAAATAAAAGGGTACAGCTTGAAGAAGCATATTTGGACACAAAGAGCAATTGCGGAATTGTAAAACACAAGCAAAGCAATGAACTGAGCCTCAAGTTTAGCCTTACGAAATTTTCAAGATCAAGAACACATTTCCAATCCGAAGTCTCCGTTTGTAACGTGAGAAGACCGGAAAAAGGCTCCAATATAGGAAGCAATTAAATCTCCGACGTCGAAGGGATGAAATCTAATTGAACAAAGAACCAGCGATCTCTTCACTATTAGGAATCATTCCAATCACAGCTCATCATCATCAAACCTCATCATTTGATTCAATTGCACCTCCATTTGCTCCTCCATCAGATACACCTGGAAATAGCCCCAAAATCTCGGAATCCGCATCTGGATAATTGATCCTGAACGCACGACTTTCCATCAGGTAGCAAAAGGAATAAGAAGAAAAATTTGTTTAAATGAGAAGCGAAGAAGTCAAATTGACAAGTACACAAATTGTAAAAGATTTGAAAAGAGGTGAATAGGCAACAGGACAGTGAGAAACAATTGATCGAGCATTAAGACATAGAAAGAAGCAATATAGAGAGAGACAATTTATATGAGCGAATTCATCGATATCAAAGATACGGATGATACAGGAATTTATCCTGAAGTGAACGGGAACCAATTGACATTAGCAAACTATTACCCATCGCAGCAACCACCACTCCCTTCATTGTCAGAGCCTGCTATAAGACCACAACAGATGGCTTTACAGATGAAGAGTGATCTTGTAGATGACCAGAGGTTCCTGTCACAATCGCTGAGGTTGAAGAAGTTAAAACAGAAAAAACCCATCATGGGCGCTAAGACAAGACCAGCTTTCGTGATGAAACTTTGGACCATGGTGAACGACCCGGCCAATGAAAATTATATCAAATGGCTGCCCGATGGGGAATCGTTTATCGTTACCGATAGAGAAGCCTTCATGAAGTCTGTGTTACCCAAATTCTTCAAGCATAACAATTTTGCCAGTTTTGTTAGACAGCTTAACATGTACGGATGGCATAAAGTACAAGATGTTACACATGAGTCTATCCATAGTTCAGGAGCACAGAATCCACAGGAAAGTGGTCAGTTCAAAAACCCTAATTTCATAAGAGATAGAGAAGATTTGTTGGACAACATTGTGAGGAATAAATCTAGTAAAGATGAAGAAGATATGGACTTCAGTCTTGTTTTCACCGAATTGGAACAGATTAAGATGAACCAGATGGCCATTGTGGAAGATTTAAGGAGAGTGAGAGGTGATAATCAGTTACTTTGGGAAGAAACATTACACGCCAGAGAGAGACATGATAAACAGACTCAGACTTTGGACAAGATAATGAGATTCTTACACCAAGTTTATGGTAACAGTAACAGGATCGAAGGTGCGAACAACTTCAGTTTTGGTGATCTCGTACAACTGACTCAACCTTTCCCACAATCTTCAAACGATCAACAATCACAGACACAACAACAACCATCATCACAGGATTTCCAATTCTCATCACAAAATACAAAAGATCAAAGACCAAGATTGATGATCGAGAACAGTTCACAAAGAAGAATCCCATCTGTACCTCCAATACAAGAATTGGACTCGATCTCGAACGATTCCAAAAATTCTCCAAGATTTAGAAACCTGAACATACAATCGGTAGCAGATGAAGATATCAGCGCCATTGCTCCATCTCCAAGGATGTTATTCCCGGAATTGGCCCTCCCAGAGACTGATACTTCTCCAGTTTTGAACAGGATTGATGATACGATAACGAAACAAGGTGAGTCGATAAAAAATTTGAACGATTGGATCGAGAAACATGCGATGAACTATTCCAAAGGGATCGATCTTGACGAATTCACACCAAGCGAAGATTCTATAAGTTTAAACAACATCGAAGACACTGCTAATAACACGAATGGGAACTTTGATATGGAAGAGTTCCTTCTGCCCACACCACAAGATTATACTAATGAAGCCAATGAAAATAATAAGAAAAAAAGAATACACGACACAGATCACATCGGTAAGATCGATGAGATCGTCGACGACGATGAACCGGAGGTGAAGAAAACCAAATTGAAATGATATATAAATATATCTATATACAGATTTTTTTTTAATTCTTGATGCATGTCTTAATATAAATATGAAGGAAATGATTATTCATTTTTAATACAATATATATAATACAAAATTTTTATTCGATTGAAGAGAAGGGAAAGGGGCTAACACACCTGGTAAGGGTCCAAGTTGTTGATCAAGATGTCCAAGAGCAGCTCTTCGTCTTCGTCGTTGTTGTCGAATTTCAACTTCAACTTGGAGTCTCCATTCTTGTCATCCACCATCGTTTGATCGTCGTCGTCGTCATCATCGTCCTTGTCGGTGTCTCCACCTTCCATCGAGCCTTTGAGACAGAGATGCATCAAATGTTTGTACTTGTCTATCTTATTAGTCTTGTTCGACAGTAATGTGGTCAACATCTTGTCGACGAATTTGGACCTCTTGAGTTGGAGTAACGCCAACTCAATTATATCGTTGTGGTCAATTGACAAAGTTTGAGGTATTGACAGGGCCAATTCCTGCTCGCTTTGCTGGACCAAAGCTGCCAAATCCTTCGATTGAGATCTCTCCAACAATTTCCTCAACTGTTTGGTCTTGGATTCGTAATCCTGTAATTTGCTCAGTTTCAACATCTCAAAGTCTTTGGCATTCGACAACTTGTCGTTGATCTCGTTGATCTCGTTGTTCAACGCTGTGAGCATCGACTTGATCTCGTTGATCTCTTCCTCTTTACTCTGCAATTCCAGGTCGTACGAGTTGGCCAATTCCTCGAGACCTTCGGTCATCTGGTTAGACACTATCTGATTAGCCTGGATAGCCAGTTCCGAGAAATGTGGAACTGGCATAATTCTTGGAATCGACGTTGTAAGTGAAGCTGAAGGGAGATGTTGCAGTGGGTTGTGATAATAAGGATTTACAGCTTGTTGTTGTTGATGTTGTTGTTGTTGTTGTGGTTGTGATAATTCGAAATGTTGGTTGGAGAAAGAGGTGTGTAGTGGAAGGTTTAAATAATCCTCCATTCTCTCCCCCAACTTGTTCGGTATATCGATTCTGGCACCGTACGCTAGCAAGATCTTCAAGAACTTCTTTAACACGGCCTTGGAGATGAGATGTAAAGCTGTGTTACCATCGTTGTCCTGTCTATTGACGAAGTTGACCACTATTTCACGAGGATGGAACCCTGAGAGTTTCCCCAAGAGCATCTCCATATAATAACGAGAAGCATGGGTACTGATCTTTGTGTTTGTCGAGTTCAGGATGAGGTGTAGTATGGATTGAGAATTCTGAGAGATGTCCAAGAGGCTTTCTCTTAGTAAGTCCAACAATTTGGGGAAAGTTCGACGTTCATAAGGGTTTGTGAAGAGAACAGATCTCATTATAGGAATGACACCTTCGTTGTTGAGAGCGTTGGTCAGAGCACCACATTTCAAAAGGGTGTCGGTGATACGAAGATCTCCTACGGCACAGGCCCAATGTAACGCAGTGTTGTTCTCCTTATCCACACCATGGTTGATATCGAAACCTGGAGGAGGATGTGATAAAAATTCAGGTAGTGGAGTATCGGTGATACCATCATCTGGAGTATGGAAATACTCCAAGAGAGAGTTACGATAGGAGAAATACCATGAAGGGTACTGTGTAGAGTCGAGCTCGTTCTCGTCGTCGTCGTCTTGGTCATCGTCATCGACATCATGAAGATTGTCTCCATTTCCATGCTGGAGCAGATAATGTTTGGGTTGGAAGCTCTGTTCTGGAGACCTGAGCAGGGCTGCTAAGTCTGTATCGCTCATGAAATCGCTAGGAGATGAAGATGGCTGGTGAAGCATTGGAGTGTCCGGAGAATACGATGACTGGTTGGGGTAAGAGTTCTGGATAGGAGGGAGATTGTAATCGTGATGGTGATGGTGCAGTTGCAGCAGTTGTAGATGCAGCAGTTGAGGCCCCAGGACGTTCAATTGGACGTTCAGCTGATGCAGCAGCAGCAGTTGCAGTGGCAGCAGTGGCACATGCAGTGGCACCAGCGCCACATTCAGCTTAGGAGGCCTTCCTCTTTTTCTAGTGATCTTTGCTGAACTGTCGGTTTCCTTCTTGGTCACTGGGAGACTGGCCATCTTGTGCAGAGACAGCAGCAGGGCTGCCAGTTTGGTGATCCTTTGACCCACAGACATCGATTGTAATCTGGTCAGCTTGGAACTGGCATTGTGATGTTTAGGGGCAGGTGGTGGGGACTGAGACCCCGGGGTCTTGACAAAGTCGAACAAAGGTGCTAGTATCACCTCTACAGCGAATTCTTGAGCTATTTCAACGGCTCTGTCCAAGGGGACCCAAGTACCTTGATACTTACCGTATCCACCTTGAACTTTCTCATGAACGCCTGTCTGGACATCTTTCTCCAAGATTCTGGTCCTCTTTGCCTTGGGGAAGTTGGCTATCTTCAAGATATGGGTAGCGTTGACCCAGCCGTCCGATTTCCGTCTCATGACAGAACCGTTGGGAGTGAGAAACTCGTACACTGGCACATTGGAATAAGTGGCTGAATACACCTGTTGTGAAGGGAGTGGGGTGTTCGGGAGCTCCCTGGTCGACATTGTCTTGGGTGCTCGTTGTTGTGTTGGTGTGCGTAGCTTGAAGGATTACAGATGGTGAAAGATCCAATTTGAGCTTGGCTGGTGAATTTTTTCCTTATACAAATGTTAGGGCTATAATATTGTGGCTAGTGAGAAAAGTATCGAAGGGGTAGTTATCTTGCGATTGAGAAGGGTTAGAAAGAATTGGAGTTCAGATTCGTGATCAGCGGTACCGGTTTCACTTGTAAGACAGCGATGAATGAACAGTCACTCGACATCTTGGTGGGAGATCAACGTATCTCTGCTGTATTGGCTTCACCACTAGCTAACCATCACCAAGACTATTTGGCCAAAGGTTATGCTCCCTCGATCCACAAAGTGGTCTTGATCCTACATGGTAATGCTGGTCATAAGAATTATTGTTATCACCGAATGCTTCTGCACAGTTTGCTGAGAGATTTGGGTGTCTATACGGTGAGATTTGATTTCAGGAACTGTGGAGACTCGGATTCGAGTGGTGGTCCCAGGACCATCGACCAGGATATCGAGGACATCGACAGTGTCGTGAAATACTTGGAAAGAGGCGGTTATAAAGGTATCAACTTCGTCTTGTCCGGGATTGTAGGTCATTCGAGAGGTTCAGCTGCCATGTTTCTATGGAACCTTAGAAACAGACACTATACGCCATCTTTGGTGAACTGTGCCGGGAGATTTGATTACTCGGGTCATTTGACTCGAATCCAGAAGAGATATCCGAATTGGAATTCCGAAAGGTATTATAAAATCGAAGGTGTGTATCATGAGGGCTCTTATAAAGATGTCACCATCCATCTGGATGAGACACACAGTTTGGCTCAAATAGATTTAGCTGAGATCGTTAACCTTCAAAACGATGTCTTGAGTATCTATGGGTTAGCTGACACTACAGTCCCACTCGAAGATGCTGCTTCTTATGCTAATCTACTCGGTTCCAATCACAAATTAATCTTGATTCCAAACGCTGACCATAATTACTATGGTACCACGCTTACAGAAGGTGTCTCTGTACCTGTGAACTCGCGTGGTCAATACAATTATAACCATCTTGTCGTGGAACATATCAAGGATTTCTTCTCCCATGAACCGGAATTGCAGAGATTTTATCGTAAAAGCCATAACATCGAGTCCATTTCAAGGTGGAAACTTGTCGATGGGATAGCGAATTTCCGTGACATTGGCGGTTGGAATTTACTCAACGACGAGTATATAAGACCAAACTTTCTGTTCAGATCTGCTACTCCCGTCTGGGTCACAGAGGAAGGTCGTAAAGCTATCAGGAAGTTGAACATCAAGATGGTCTTCGATTTCAGGTCTGTCGAGGAACGTGAAAGGGATGGTGTCTTACAAATGGAAGGTGTCGAAGTGGTCCATCTACCGGTGTTCACCGAGAATGGCTCTCCACAGAACTTGATGGTGTTATACCGTAACTTGATCACTTCTTGGGCAACTTATAAAGACATTTACAGAGACATGCTTGAACAAGGTATCAATTCGTTTAAAACGGTGTTCCAATTCATCAAAGACCGGCCAAAAGATGGGTTTCTATACCATTGTTTCGCTGGTAAAGACCGTACTGGTATCATGACAATGCTCATCTATCTTTTGTGTGATTTGCCACATCTCTGTATCGCTCAAGAGTACGAACTCACCACCATTGGACTTCGTCCTTTGCATCTGAGAATGAGACAAGATTACCTCAAATCGATCTCGAAATTTGAATCAAAGCTAGAAGCTGTTTACGATTCTGTGGCTCAAGGTCGTAAAGGTTGGAGTTTCGAGAAAGACGGCTTCGAAACCATCATCTCCAGCAGATCTGAGGCAATGCTCGCTACAATCGATATGTTTAACAGAGAGTTTGGGGGTATTATAGCTTATATGAAGAAGATGGGCTTCTCTGAGAGAGATATTGTCCAGATCAGATCGAATTTGGTCTCATTACAAGCTCTGCTATGAAGAGTATACTGTTGTGACATAGCGATGATTGATATGTTACGCAAGACATCTGGTTCTATCACATGATTCACAACGATTAGTTGATGAAGAGTTGTAAAGAGTTTTTTGACTTGGATTACCTGATAAACTTGATAAAGCGCTTAAAATGACAGCGCTCTACAAACTTCATGGGCTTTACTAACTTTTAGGCTGAAGAGTGAGCTTCATTATAATTTTGGTCGTTTAATATCAAATATTTGGTAGCAGTTGTGAAAGCATTACCAATGATTGACAAGTCCACGTTGGGAGTTAGCGCTTCTGCAGGCTCTTAGTAGACTGAGATCTTGTCAGAAACAGAGAAATTTTCACTAAAATAGCCTGTCGAGTTGAGAATTCAAATAAGCCGTTGAGCCGCAACTGAAGCAGCGTTTAAAGCTAGCTCAAAATCTAAGGGTCCAAGATAGAGATAGCAGTACTATCTCATCTACTGAATGATTTGTTATGAGAACTACAACTCAACTACTAAATGAGCTTTCAATCAAAGATATTCAAAGTCACTACAAAATTTACTCTACAATTGAATCAGCTCATATCTTTGAGCATTTACACACCCACTGGTCTGGCACTAATGGTGATGTTTTTTTTTTTCTTCACCTTTAACTATTTTTTTTTATAAACCGATTAGTATAAATTCAAACTGGTAGGCCCACACACGAATCCAGGTCACAGTGAGGCTTGAAAGCGATTAAGTGAAAGAGGTGGAGATCGTGAGAAGTTTACGATTTTAATATCGAGTACGATGAGTGAGAAAAGAGGCCTCAGAGACGATGTCATGGTAGCGCCTATAGAGGGAGGAGTGCCCTCTGGGCAAGCAGCAGCTGATTTGAAGGTGAAGAGAAAGAAGAGACACACGTATGGAGTGTACCCTTGTGATTATCCAGAGTGTAGTAAAGTGTTCCAGCGATCGGATCATCTCTCGCGACACAGACTCACCCATGACTCTGCTTCAAAGACGTTTAAATGTCCATGGGATGGCTGCGACAAGAAGTTCAACAGGTCAGACACTATGAAGCTCCACTATAACCGCCATACAAAGCTCTCGAACTCGGAAGATCAGAGCAAAGAGAATACAGGGTCCAGCACGGCGACGACACCGGTGCGGATGGTGACACCAAAGGATCCAGCCGCTGTAGCTAATCCTTCGATGGCTTCCAAGATCACCTCCTTGTTGGGGTCCAATTTCCAGTTGATCAACCCAGAGGTGGGCAACTATGCTTTACCACCACCTCTGGAGTCTTTCAACTTGATACCAAAAGATCACGAGATCTCCCCACCGACTCCATCGTTGGTATCGAAACTGTTACCGGAGTCGATGCTTCAACCGTCAGATATTCTCAACTTCTTGTTCCCTGAACAGATCCAGACACCTACCAACAATAATGACAATTTGCTGGGTAAATACTCTGATTACTCAGACTCCAACAAACCAAACCACCTGTCAAATCAAATTTCACCTTCTAACATCGAACAACATTTCCATAACTTGTTCGACCCTTCACAGAACATGATCTTTGACAAACTCAACAACTTCCCCATGATTGCAGGGAATTTGGAGACATCGATAGCGGCTCAGACACATATAGATGAGCAGATTATCGAAAAAATGATCATACTGATCCCAGATCTAGCTTTCAACGCTGATTTCCACGTCATGCTGCTCAGGAGATGTCTAGAGATCTTTTGGAGTTTGTACAATTGTCGTGCCAGTGTGATCCACAAACCGTCTTTCGAGTCGAGGAAGGCTTCACCTATTTTATTACTTGCAATGGTGATGATGGGCGCTGCTTTGACAAGAGCTACAGATCAGATCGAATCTCATTTCACAGATCCTCAGAAATTGGCAAGAGACATCGCTGGGCCTTTGAGATGGGTCATCTTCCAATCTCCAGAGTTATCAACGCTGAAACCTTGGATTATCCAGAGTCTTATCATCTTGGAAACCTACGAGAAACATCTATCTACAAGAGAATTTTTCCAAAGATCCACTATACACCATGCTACAAAAGTCCAAATCCTAAGAAGGAGCACCACATTAGGTGGTGACCCATATAGGAAGGACAACTTTGAAGCTGAAGCCCTTTGGGCAAAGACTAACAAATCAACACATCTCTGGCATAAATGGATCGAGCTGGAATCTATGAAGAGATCTGCCTACGTCACTTTTGTCATGGATTCTTTCAACGCTGTACTAACTTTCCAAACCATACTGTTATACGCACATCAGTTGAAATTATCGTTACCATGTGATGAACAACTATGGTTGAACCTGAACTTCAACCAAAACTTCCTCAAAGACTTTGAGATTAAAAGACAATCGTACGTATCAGCTTTCATAGAGATGGTCAACGAACGTGAGTTGGACGACTACGAACCGGTACTGGTGATCTTATTATCTGGCATAATAACGTTAATCTTTCTCTTCCAAAACACCACTGCTGTCAAGTTACCCAACTCAGGTGTCAATGACACTTGGAGAAACATGTTGACTTATTCTTTAGAGAGTTGGCTCATCCATGTCAGGAAAGGCTGCTGTCACATGATCAACATTGACAAGACCGTTGCCAATAACGCTGAACTCAACGCTACCTCGAAGTACCTCAACTCTAACGATCACCGTTGTAAAGTCCCCGTGTATCATATGCTGCAAGTTGTTCTTCGTCTTTCCAATTATGACTGGATCACTTTCGCGGGAGCTCCATTGTTGATGAACGTCCGTGCCGATTGTACAGATTTCGAGACTGTGTGTCATAGAATACAGAGATGGTGTAACTCTGACGATGGTGCCATAGGTGTCACCAATGCATATATACTGTTGATCGAATGCTTCTTACCTTCAGAGCTTGACGATCCAGCCACTTTCGAGTCTTATCAACCAGAGAAAGATTTACTATTTGAAAGACCTCATTGTCTTGCTCAATTGGCCATCATCACCTGGTGTTTCAACTTTGCTTTGAAAGGTCCAGAGAGCGGGTTTTTGGACAACGAGGTCAACTACACTTACTATCTCAACAATCTGTCCTCAATAGACTCTCACGTGAAGGAAGACGGTTACACCTATTTGAAAAAGATCCAAGATTTGTTCAAAGCTCAAGACGCCAAGTTTGACAAGTTGAACATGGCCGAGTACAACACCCCGTCTCTGCAAACGAAACTCTATCACAGAAGAATCAAGCTGTATGCTCAGGCACTTACACTGTTACCCACGTCTCACCATATGGCAGGTTTCATGGCAATGGTGTCGGATATGTACTCCAAATGTAAAGATTTGGAGCTCTGTCTCGAACTCTCCAGGTTGATGAAACACTGCCAATCGAGATCCATGGGGAACAAGGAGATCAAATGTATGAATATGTATATGTCTAACTAATGTCCCGGATATTTCAGTCCGTTGCAAACCGCCGGAGGTTCTCCCACCAACTCGTCATGAATCACGTGACCAACTTGCCAGTAGTTTCGATTGGACTGATAGAACTTACGCCAATTCTCGATATCTTGCAACAGTGTGTCATGATCTAGACCTCTTAAGTCGTAGGTGAGCTGGTCTTTTCTATGGAAGCACCCATTGTGAAACAGTCGTGCACCGTCATTACCTGCAAACCCATGGTATGAACCTCCAGGGCCGTAAACATTTCTCGAGGCAGTCACGTCAAATAGCACGCCATTGACTCCTACGTATATGGGCAATTTGGGATCAGAACCATCGAAGAGCAGCAATTCACCCATGGTGATGTTCAATTTTTCACCTGTTATTAAATACTGATAGTACCTTAGATCCAGGTATCTCCCCAGCTTAACACCCCACATGGTGGAGTTTGTGAACCAATATGATGCAAGTGCATTGAGAAGAAGAACCCCACCGAGGAGCCGTATAAGATCAACTACACCGAATTTTTCATGATCTTCTTCACGTTCCGACATCGAATACTCTCATCTCATCTGATGATGATCTGAAAAGTAGTTTGAGAAAAATCAAAAAAAAGGGGGTAATTGTACACTTTATACACGACTATAAATACATTCTATGGGTCGGATCCTTTGGTCATATGAAATCGTTGTCGAACAGGAAGGTGAAGGGGTCTTTGTCCAGGTTGAGTTCCTGAGGCACCTCATCTGTATTCTCAGTTTTCAACAACAAGTCACTCCAAAATTCGTCGTTCAAAGCATAATACGAAAATTCGAGATCGTTGTTATCTGCAGGTGGGACGTTGGAGGAAGGTGATGTTTCAGGTTTGTTGTTATTAGGTTGACTGCCATTGCTCTGAGGAGTCTGAGTCTCGAATCGTGCTTGCTCTGCTGCCTGAGAAAGAATATGTAAAGATTGTACGTCGTCATCTTTTGACCACCTATTCTTTGGGTTCAACTTGTTCTTCTGTATCTTATCGTTGATCAACTTTTGTAACTGTGTAGAGTACGTTTGGCTGAAAAGTGCTATCACCAACCTGATCTTGTGCAAAAAATTGTTAGAAGGGTATTTCTGGGATGATTCGTTGACATTCGAGGCAAACACTTGTATTCTCTCGATCGAATCTTTGGGGAAGAAACTGGCAAAGCACAACGAGGGAATACTGATGACAAGGTATCTCAATCTGAGTAACATTCCTGCTGTGTAGATCACCCTTGAAGTGTGCAACAATGGCATCATCGTGAGATCCTCAGCACTGGCCAATTTTTGTTCCTCCAAGGCAGCGATACACGATCTCGAACATTTATCTACTGAAGCTACCAATGAAGTGGGTACCGATTTCAGAACCTCTGATGCAAACAACTTGTGAAGTGTTGGTTCATGAAGATATGCTTGCACTGAGTAGTAATATGAGATGGAGTAGTGATCATCTTTAGGGATTTTGGCCTTGATATTGGATAGATCCCTTTGTAACTCAGAGATGATGTACTTGATCCTATCTGGTTGACTGAAAGCACTATCGTCGGCTTCCTGGTTGTTGTGGATGATGAAATGGATCCTCTCGAGCATTCTATTCAACCTTCCCAAGATTGCAATCTTGAGATCACCTTCGTTACCAGTAGCTTCTAACAATTCACATGATTCTTGTAAATAGGAGCTCCAATACACCTGGATACGTTTTCTCAAGAACAAAGAGATGCTGATGGATATGAAGTAAACCGTCATCAACAAACGACGGTACTCTAAGCTCTGTGGAGTCTCTGAAGCTTTTGTCTTCTTGACAGAACCTTCCTCTTTGTTGTAGAAGTAGTATGGACGACCCGTGAGCCCTAAATCGTGTACCATGGAGACACAAAGAGTGTTGATCAAATGGTATCTACGATGGTGGAATAATTCTGCTGAATTATACCACAAGCTCACCAACAAGAGACATTTGAGTAATTCCAAAGACTTGGTACCCACGATCAACACCTCAGTGACGAGCATTCTGATGTTACAAAGATCGATCTTCATCTGGTTCTCAGTAGCCACACTCTCCTTCGGTATTAAGATCGCAGTGATGCTCATTATAGTGGTGAACAAGAATTTGTGACTATGTCTCAACTCCAGAGCTGTCAGGTCCTTCGGTATCTCTATAAATGGATACTCTGCGTACATCACTTCTCTGTACATCCTCAATCTCTTGTCAGCCTCCTCTATGGAGATGTAACCGAGGTCTACACAGTCGAATTTGTTGATTCCAAGTGTCTCGTTGATCAAATCTTTCCTCTTCTCGGCTACTTCCAACACATCAGAGGTCAACTTCGAGAGAGATTGTTTCTGAGTGTTCATAAGAGTGTTGAGTTCGTTTTGTAACTCCAAGATTTGAGACTCGTTATCCATGATCTCATTAGGGCTCACTTCGATGTTATGCGGTGTCGCCAGATACGGAGATTGTTGGGATCTCTGTAACGGTGGTAGGGCTACCGGATAAGGAGAAGGTGATACCGAGGAGAACTGGTTCGGAGATGCCTTCTGCTGGCTTTGAACAGGGTTATTATTGTATGGGTACAAAGAAGCATTGGGGATCTGCTGTTGTACTGGTGGAGAATGGAAAGATGTTCCTGGAGATGAATAAGATGAAGCAGATACAGGTAAATGCTGTTGATGTAATCCGTTGGCCTGATGAACAGGTCCATTAGTATGCTGTTGGAGATGCTGATGAGGTCCACCACTCTGTTGTTGATAATAACCTTGTTTCAGCAGTGGTAGTATAGATGGTTCTGGTTTGTGCTGTTCCACCAATTCCTCCTCCAAAGTCTTGATTCTCTTCCTTAGGAACTCCAACTCCGAGCCCTGGGGGTTGGCGGGGGACTCCACCTTGAACTTGGGCTCACTGACAGCGATTTGGGCGGTCAGCTTACGTTTCCTCCTCCGCGGTTGCGAAAGGTCAATCTCACAGATGCGACCGGTCTTGGAGCACCGAACACATGGACCGTTTGGGTCATCAGGGTCAAGAGGAGTGCATTTCACTTTCAAGGAGTGACACGACTTACAAGCCACTGATCTTCTCTTACCGTTGGCACCGAGACCCGATCCATTTGGATCAGTCGGCGTCGGTCCGTCCTCGAAAAATTCTGGACTCATCGGCCTGTAAATTTCAGCCGGAGTGGGCAACGATACCCGCCTTCTGGAACACTCTCAACAGTCGGTACGATCGACTTTATCCCGGCTATGAAACCACTCAAACTGATACGTTTCACAGATTCCTCGAATAACTTGTCCAAAAAGCAAGCCGTTCACCAGTTAATCAGATCCAATTAATGTACAGCAAGATGATCTGTGTGGCTGCCCATTCGTTTTTTTTTTTTTTTTGATTTTTTTTTTCACTGGCGCAGGAGAGAAAAAAAATTTTCCAGCCTGTGGAGCTTAAGGATCTGCGGACAAAGTGACAGAGATCCGAGGTTGATGAGAAGATGGAGCAAATGGAGCAAATGGAGAGATGAAGGAAAAAAGATGGAGTGAAATGGAGAAATGGTGAAGTGGGTGACTGAGTGAGCGAGGAGAAATTGTTCCAACAAACAAAACTATATGTGGTCAGATAAAGCAATGCACTGTTTAGCCGTGCATGTTTAAGCCTTGCGTCGATAACCCCCCCAGTGTGTAAAGAGTTGGATACAAAAAGAATGGATAAATGGTTCAAATTAGGATAAAGATTCGATGAATGATAAACTATGACTTGATGCAGGAGCCTGGAATTGGCTTGGAAGAGATAGCCAGGGGCAGAGACAGTGGGGCAACTGCTGGGGTCGACTTTCTGTTATGTTGCATATGACTCAGGACCAAATGGCCAGCTTCCAAGGCACTCAACAAGGACAATTCAGCAGACAACACAGCAGATGCCACGATCTTTGCCAATTGTTTGGCATTGGCACCTGGGTTCTCGACGTTGGCACCTTTAACACCCAACAACTCCAACATGGCATTCTGAGGTGCTAAAATGGTACCACCACCAATGGTACCGACCTCGATGGAAGGCATCGATACCGAGATTACCAAATCTCCATTATCTGCCTCGTCCAACAAAGTGATACAGTTGGAGGATTCCACATTTTGCAGCGGATCTTGTCCAGTGGCTAAATAGATAGCTGTCACCAAGTTGGCTGCCTGTGCATTGAACCCACCCATGGCACCAGCCATGGCGGAACCAATCAAATTCTTATTAGTGTTACATCTAACTAATGACCTGACATTAGATTTTAAAACTTTTTCAACAACGGTAGCTGGGATACGTGCCTCAGCGACAACAGATTTACCTCTTCCTTCGATCCAGTTAAGGGCTGCAGGTTTCTTGTCGATACAATAGTTACCAGACACAGAGATGATTTCCATATCATCCCAACCACATTCTTCAATCATGTAGTTCAATGCATAATCAACACCTTTAGAAATCATATTCATACCCATAGCATCACCCGTAGTGGTCATAAAACGGACGTACAACAAGGTCCCGGCCATTGCAGTCTTGATACTCTGCAATCTGGCAAATCTCGATGTCGAATTGAACAGCTTCTTGACAATCAGGGATCCTTCTTCGGAGTCTAACCACATCTTACAGGCACCACTTCTTGCCAACGATGGGAAAGAAACACATGGTCCTCTTGTCATACCATCTTGAGTCAATACAGTGGAGACACCTCCACCTGCATTGATAGCCTTACAACCTCTCATAGCAGAGGCAACAAGACAACCTTCAGTGGTGGCCATAGGGATATGGTATGGTTTACCATCGATGATCAAAGGACCAGCAACACCCAATGGGATTGGAATGAATCCAATGACATTTTCACAACAAGCACCAAAGACACGGTCGTAGTCGTAGAATTTGTAAGGCAATTTGTCAGAATCAACGATTGGTGAGTCTGACAACTTGGCAATAGCTTTCCTTCTAACTACAACAGCTCTTGTGGTATCTCCTAATTGTTTTTCCAAAGCATAGAGAGGCAATTTACCGTCCAAGACTAATCTGGTAACTTCGTTGTTGTTCAACTGTTTCAGATTACCCGCTTTCAAAATAGGAATCAATTCTTCCAATGGTCTCTGCTTTGTGATGTCAATGATATCTTCATCACTTGAAGAAGTAGAGTCAGCTTCAGTCAATTGGGCTTCTTTTACAGCTGAACCATTGTTGACTTCCTTGTTAGGAGGTAAGACGATTTCTGGCTTCTTAGTCTTCTTCTTGGAAGTTTTTTGTTCAACTTTAGGAACAGGGGATTGCGATGTAGGTGTAGTCAAGGTGTCGATGTTGTTGAAATGGAATCTGGCAGCGTTCAACAAGTAAACATTGATGGTGATACTCAAAGCAGTGATGAACAACAAGACCTTACTCAATAAAGGATCCTTGATAGCATTACTGATCATGGTGAAGACGGTGTAAACGAAATCTTCGACCTGAGTGACAAATCCGGTAGGCATAAAGATCTCAGTTGGCATAACAGTGACAATAGTGCCCTTTTTACCGATCTTGATGTATTTAGCTGCTTGTTTGGATAATCCAGATGTTGTGCCTGGAATGACAACGGAGGAACTGTTGTCAGCGGAATCGTGAAGCCATGAGGTACCCAAGGCGAAGAAATGAATAGCAAAAAATGCAACGATAATGGCGATTTTCAAGGAGACGACTCCGTTGTTTTTGTGGAAGAGCAAAGATTGTTGATCTTCAGAGACCAACTCGGCAACGCTGGTGCTAATACCGTCTTCTTCCAAGAATTCTTTCAAATCCAAGGACAGATGAACTTTGTTGATCTCAGACTTCAAAGCCAATACTGCTGAGTAGAAGGTGAAAGTCAAGACGAGGTCCAAGACCAAGATAGAGGCACTTAAGATACAAAAGTTTCTCAAACCTTCCAAGTGAGGAGCATAAACGGTACAAGCAGTGAAAGCTGCAATGACAATCAAATGGTATCTGCACAATGGCCATGCGGTCAATTTAACAGTATCAGAGATGATCTCTTGAACACTTTTCTTCTTGTTAGCAGTGAGAGTTCTAAGAATTGGTTTTGTAAAATAGACTTTGTGGTTGAAACCGATGATGGCGACGATAAATGGGATACCCTCGCTCAAAGTTTTCAAAGAGATCTTGAGACCCAAAACGTTATTTGTGAAACCAAGGGCAAACAAGAAAGCGTACCCTGAAGATAGTATGGAGCCGAACAGTAACCAGAAATGGGAACCGATCTTGCGGAACTCGACAAACACTTGGACAAAAGTGTACCACATAGCTGAGTATGCGAGGACTATCAAGATGATGTCATAAGATTGAGCACCACTGATGCTTGTATGGAGGGAGGTGAGCAAATTCTTAAAGTGCTCTGAGTATTTGCTGGTTCTGTGCGAGTGTTTGATGGTCCAGGAGATGTTATCACCACTGCTGGCGATCTCAGCCAAATTGGCCACTTCTTGCTCGTAATTTGATAATGGAGTGATCACAAACTTCTCTGAAGGGGTCAAACCTGTGAATGAGTTTTCGATCTCTGGGATCAGGGTGGTGAAGGTGGTTTTGAATTTTAAAGGAATGATGGCCAATCTCTCAGCATTGGAGTTTTTCAAGCTTTCGGAGTCTTCAATTCTGGTCCATTGCTTGTAGTCAGAGTTCCCCAGTGGATGGTAGTATGAAGGTACAGAAGCAGCGTTAAACTGGGCCCTGGAAACGTATTCGTCAATGATGGAAAGGTAGACAATAGTGGCTAACACAGTGATGGTGATCAAAGTGTGAATTGGGCGTGACGAGGCGAGTCTCGATAACTGTGATGTTGGCACTCCGATCAAGTTGTAAATCATGGTTGAAGTTTCGATGATGTTGGTAATATTATTGATGTAATGCTTTTAAAGCGTGTAGGTGACAATGTAGGTAGCCCTATGGCAGTGGAGCCCTATGACTGTGACAGTGACAATAACACAGAGTCGATGGTACTGATGTTATAGCAGTGGACCTGCGTGACAGTGGAAGTATGACAATATAAGTTACAACACTATGACAGTTGAAACCAGTTTGTCAATTGGACCACAGTGATTAAATAAAGGAATTTGTCGATTGGCTACTGATGACCCAACGGTTCCTCGAGAAAAATATTATTTGGTGGGTTTCACAGAGATACAGGCGATTCTTTGCAATCTGATCCTACTTTAAAAAACACACACTGGTTGTTTTTTTAACCTCGTTGGCCAATGTTATTTTCCCAACCTTTATTAGCTTGTCAAGCTCTCTTCAACAGACTTCTATTGCTCTTTTAGGTACCAAACGATCCTCGATCGAAAGTCGTCCTCTTCTGGTTATAAGACGAAATGTTTTTTTCTTACGACGCGCATCTCTGCCATTTCTTTCTATACGACACCCGTGTCACCAGCTGTATCCCTATTCACAGAGGTGTGTAATTGGTGACTAAAGGTGTGTTTCTTTTCATTTGAAGATGACCAGTAGCAACTGATCAGGCGGAGAATTTATGATGTGAGCAATTGGTGGTCTTCATATGAAAGATGAGGGGAGAAATTTGGTGATATTTCTCGATGCATAAAAATCACACTAATTTAGAGATTTTCACGCTTACCACACTGCAAGATGGATGTAATAGCGAATCGTAACAGATTTTAATCTGCAAAAATCAGGAGTCTGTCTGCGTAGCTTCTCTTTGGTGGGATAATTGCAGACTGTTCATTGGTAAAAAAAATTGGCTTCTTTTGAAAGACTGATGTTAGTAAGAGTCGAAGCGGCTTAGGGGTGCACTGAATAAATTGATGTATCTATAAATAATTCACTTCAACAGCGGTAACTTTTTCGATTTGAATACAACAATGCTTTTGTTATCATTTCACAGTGTTATGCCAGTTTTATATCTCTTCACTAGTCATAGCACATATATATTTACATATGTATATATCTACACAGTATACCACTGCCTAAGTGTAGAGGACATTTATTATGCATGCGTGTATCCCTTTTTTTTTCGCTACAATTGTTTTGATATTTTCTACACTACCAGCTACACTTTTAGATACACTACCAAAGAGTATTCTTCAAAATACATGAATGTTTATTAGCACTAATTAAAAAACAGCTTATTTGATGCTTACCAACTTGACATCGAAAGTCAATTCAGAGTTAGCTGGGATACCTGGCAATTTTTGTTTACCGTAAGCCATTGGAGCTGGAATAACAATTCTACGTTCACCACCAACGCTCATACCAGCGACTCCAACGTCCCAACCTTTGATGACCTCACCTTTACCCAAGGAAAATACAAATGGTTTACCAGATGTGTTCTTGTCAAATACCTTACCGTTGGCCAATTTACCAACGTATCTGACACCAACTTTTTGTCCATTCTTACAAACTGGACCTTTACCGTTGGTTCTGTCTTCAACGACAACACCCCCAATCAAAGTCTTTGTGGTGAATTTTTTACCCTTTGGCTCCTCTTTCTTCTCCTTAGCAGCAGATCCTGTTGGTCCTTGTTCCAATTCTTTGGAGAACTCAACTTTTTTCAGTTCCTTAGTTTTCTTAGCCTTCTTAGCTGGTTTTTCTTCCTCTTCCTCTTCTTTCTCTTCTTCTTGCTCTTTGGCTCTCTTGTTGTTCTTTTTAGATTTCTTCTCTTCCTCGATGATCTCCTCGATCTTACCCTCTACGTCTTCGACATCTTCCAAGTCATCGATACCGTATTGTTCCTCACCGGACAAGACCTCATCTTCATCTGGGGTCAAGTCGTATTCATCACTGTCCAACTCATCTTCGTCAGAGTCTAATTCGTCGTCTTCATCGGAAGATGAACCATCATATGGGTGCTCAACGTAGTTACCAGTCAAGTGGATAGCGTAAGAACCAGTGGCTACGAAGTAAACCTCTTCTTCTGGAGTGATGGTCAAGTCCAATGTTTGTTGGTATTGAACACCTGGGCCCAAAGTACAGACAACGTATTCTTCAACGTCATCTTCAACGTCAGAGAAATCATCTGAGTCAACATCGCTGCCCATCTCTTCATCAGATTCTTCTTTCTCTTCTTCTTCTTCTTCCTCTTTCTTTGTCTCTTTCTTTGGAGATTTCTTTGGGGATTTCTTTGGTTTGACTTCCTCCTCTTCTTCTTCCTCTTCCTCTTCCTCTTCTTCTTCTTCGTCTTCAGAACCATCTAAACTGTCATCTTCACTGTCATACAAGTCATCCTCATCAGCAAAGATGCTCTTTTTCAAGATCCTCAAAGTGGAAGGTTCTTTTTGGTCATCTTGAGCTTCTGGATCAACTGCAGCTAAAGTAATTCTGATAGTGACAGGGAAATCTTCCTCGATAGCTGGAATTGGCTCAAATGGGTTAACAGCCAAGTTATAGGTGGACAAAGGCAATAATCCGGACATTGTGATCTTCAATTTAAAGCACTTATAGAGTGATGTTTTTACCTGCAAATGGCACCTTTCTGTCTTTTTAAAAGCTCATCTGGAAAATTTTCAGACAAAAAAATTTTTTTCTTTTCTTTTTCTGTTTAAAAGTCGTGGAATTGGTCTGCAAAATTCGTAAACTGCTCTCTTACATTCTTCGTAGAGTGCTCTTTGACTAAAAAACCGGTTTTTTTTTTCATAGTTCACCTCTTCGATGTCATTAGATAAAGTACACTTCTTTTATATCATTAAAGTTCAAGTCCAGATCTTATAAGCCTTCAAATGACCAACTACAAAACTCAATCATTCTTTATTTGTTTGTTTGTTTTATTACTAGATATTAAAAGATGAACATGTATACAGATATATAAGGGTTCACTTTTTAAAATTTCATAACGTGAGGCTTGTCACCGTGTTTCAAAGAGAAAGATGAGGCCAAGTATTGTTTCAATAATGGGGTAGATTTGATGGAGGCCAACAAAGCAGCGTCGACGGTTTTTTGGTCGGCAACTCTCTCGGCTTTGATCTCTTTCTTAGCGGCACCTTCTCCGAAGAATTCAGCTTCAGATTTCTTAGATTTGGATGATTTTTCTCTGGCAAAGTAGGCAACGTCGTATTTGGCCAAGTCCAAACCGGAAACGTCAACCTTGGTGGAGGTAGCAATGACGTATCTGGCGTTGACTCTTCTCAAAGGAACACCGTTGACTTTGAATGGACCGGAAACCAACAAGGTGTTGTCTTCCAAGTTCTTCAAGTAGACAACTCTCTTACCTCTGAATCTACCGGCCAACAAGATCAAGACGGTACCTGGGGTGATCGAGGATCTCAATTTTTGTGGTCTGGATGATTTTCTAGTTTGCTTAGCAACTGGAGCATCTTCAGTTTGGTACCATTTTGGAGCCTGGGAAAAAAGTTAGTAAAATGCACTGGTTGTAGAACCAATTCTGAGTGCTTCTATTTGAAAATGTCTGTTTGAAAAGCTCAACGAGTCACTGTTATCGTGGAATGCTTTCAACTAACACAGCTGATGCTGGATGTGAAAAATTTAATTAAGCAGTCATTCGATCACTCTCTGGGCTCAGAATGAAAAAGGGTAAGTTAGAGTTCGAGGGAAGTTCAACCTCTACTCATGTGAAGCACCTTCTTCTCGATAAAATATATCATGATAATAATTTTCACCCATTTGGTGTTTTCTTTCCACATTACAAATTTGGACGACAAATCACTAAAAGGACAGGTCCACTTTCAAACAAAACTCTTTGCTCTTCAAATAGAATCACAGAATTTGGGGCATGGTACTTACAGATCTAACAACACTCATTGTGGATATCTAGTTGAAATAATTTACTTGGTATTTCTGGTGAAAAAACTTCGAAATCTTCAAAAAAAAATCTTTGATTTTTTCTCTCCCTCACTATGTGCTTTTTTCGTCTCTGTGAGTCTCTGAAAAGTTTCCAAAAACAGTAAATGAGGGCTTCGACAAACACCTTTTTTAACACTTTTGCGCACGACAAAACACGAAAACAGCCCCGGTTCTACTATCAAAAAACATTGTGAAATTGAGTGCTGAAATTTACACCGCACTAGGCGTAAACGAGTTACAAAAGCACAGTCACACTTTGAATGCTGTTTTAGGTAACAATACTGGGGCTCTTTTAGATAAGATAGTATCAAGTTTCGATATACAAGCGATAGCAAAATGGTGCAGATGATCTACTTCTGGTGAAATTCAGACCAAGAGAAGCCTAGAGGATCAATTAGAACTCTGATAGTTAAAACTGAGCACGATCGATGTCAGATCCAAAGTGGCCACATCAACCTCTTGAGGAATCTCTAAAGGGATACTGATCTCGTCAGTTTTACCCAAGATATCGTTTAATTTGATGGTGGCTTTCCCAACGTCAACGTGTTTACCAAAAGTGTGATGCTCAACAATGTGGAAAGTCATTGCTGAAGATGGAGAGGCCTTAAAAGCGGAACTCTCATTGTAATTGATAATTCCCTCTTTAGATTTAGTACTTCTTGTCTTGTAGATCTCTTTGTTCTTGTGTTTCTTCTCCTTACCAGACTTAATCGACTCAGTCTCATCAGTAGTGTCTTTGTTCAAAGTGATCTTGACTTGTACAGGATGCTTTGATAAGATACCATTCAAAGAGAGAACGGAAAGACGTCCCGGTATGACGTCAGCATCTTCTGTTTGAGTGCTAGCACGAGAAATGCTTGAAGAAGTCCTCTTGTGTGTTTTGTGATCTTTGCTGCTGTTTGGAGTAGATGGACTGGTACTCTTTTGTTGTCTACCAGACCTCAACGATTGCAAATCACTACTGTAAGGTGAATGGACCCCTGTACCAACAATTGGTGGTGGTAAAAGATCATCGTTTTGATTTCTCTTAACAAACGAATCCTGGATGAACCCACTGTTATCAACCGTGGTTTCGGACTCACTTTCAACTCTTGAAGATTCCATTGATTCTCTGACGAAAGACTCATCACCGTTCAAAGAAGGTAAATCATTTTCGATTTCTCTTCTCTTCTTCTTCCCACCAAAGATACCCTTGACGAGAGACCCACCGGTCTTTGCAACGCCTCCACCAATGGCGCCAACGGCGCCGATACCAGCACCTGCAATTTTCAAAGGTGCTCCGGTGATTTCACCAACTGCACCACCACGACCGAACTTCTCAATCTTTGGTCTGACATAGGATGGCTCGAAGCTTGCGATGAAGTGAACAGCACCTTCGGTATCAAGATTGACTTTGAACTCAGTCTCTTCACCTGGTTGCAAGTTGGATAATCCAATTAAACCTTTACCTAAGAAATCATTGGAACCAGCAACATCCCAATCAAAAACCTCAACCCAGACTTGCGATCTTGATCTCGAAAAGACCGGGAAGGAACACTCCTCGCCCCAGATAGGATCTAAAGTTCTCTTCTTCTTGCTAGTCTTGTAGATTACAGTGTCATTTACCTTGATGACAGCAAATGGATCCGATTTACCGTTGCTGTCAGCTGCTGCTAATGAAATACCGTCTAAGATCTTCAAATGGACAGTACCGACATCCAACATGGTTTCTGTAGCTGGTAACTCCACAGCACTTGGAATGTATTCAAATTTCATAGTAATCTTGTTACCTTGAACATCCAACGTGAAGTCATGATTGTAGCCTTTTTGTAACAAATCCAGAACGGAATACTTCTGTTCAGCAACAATGTCATCTTCGCTATTGATCTTTTCCTTTTTAGTGATTCTCAAGATCATACACGAGTTTGGAAGGTCTCTAATGAAAGCATCCTCTGTGTCTGGGATGTTGATAGTTGTTCCTTTGGCTCTAGAAGAGATAAAAGCAGCACAAGCCATCTCATCAAAAAGAATTTGAACATAGGCATCTGTTTTGGTTACTTGAGCTTTCATAAAGTGCATTCCCAAAACACCAGATTGATGTTTGACCAATTCCTCCAAAGGTAAGATCATCTTCTCAGGTCCGTATCTTTCTTCTTCTTCGTCAACTTCATACCATTCCCAATCTTTTGGATTCTTGTCATAGATTTCTTTCAATCTTTCTTGTTCTTTCTTCTCTTCTTCGACCAACTCCGCGTGCTTCTCATTTTCAATCTCCAACTCTCTCAACTCAGTTGGACTGTAAACAGGCATGGTAGGAAGGAATGATATAGAATAGCTGATTTTGCCCTTTGGTCTTTTGTTGTGCATCTGTAAGGCCCCAACAATGATTTCTTTTGATCCATCGTATGGAATCCAGTATCCTTCTTCAGTCTTATTGACGATCTTTGATAAATCAACGGTATGAGACCCAAGAGATCTGTCCTTCGAAGTCTTTTCGGCATCCATGACATCAAACGAGAGGTGTGATTTCTCTGTTGAGATAGGGACGTAGAAACTCTCTTCAAAAGTTGGTTCCAACGTATCAGGATGAATTAATGTTTGGTACCTTTGTCTTCCGTTTAACATGACTCTGACATAAGGATCAACATCCCCAACGGTCTCCAAGTTTTTCAAGTCCTTACAACCTCTGACATGGATTCTCAAGGCTGCAAACAGAGGAACATAGTTGACAGAAGTTGAGATACCTGTCAATGCTACTGGGCTCCATTGAGCAGATAATCTCAATCCACCCTGTGGAGACAATTTGAAGATATCGTCACCGTCCAAGATTTGGAAGATCACTGATTGCAAATCACCACTATAGGTAGCAACGATTGGATCAGAACCAAAAGATGATTGATCTTTGATCAATATCTTTACCTTTGTCGCAGATTTCGACTTGATCAAAGTCTCCACTTCCTCGCCCCATGCTGGCTCGTTTGTTCTCTTCAAAGTACGCAATTTCTTCACCATCTTACCGTCAATGTAGACTTCAGCATATGGAGACAATTCTCCAATCTTGGAAGCGGAAGTATCGATGCCCTTTGCGTCATGTACAGTGAACTTGAGAATACCGACTTCACTCTCTGGAGGGGCAGATTTTGTACCATCCTCCAATTCCTCACCTTCCAAGACTGGGAACCATTTCAAAGAATATCTCAAATGACCTTTGTTTTTACCGGACAATTTTAAGCTTGTGTCGATGTTATCGAAAGTTTCCTTTTGCAACAACTCTTGCAAATCAAAAGAAGACGAACCGATCAATTTGTTCTTGGTATGATCATTGAAATCCCAAAGATCGATCATCAATTGTTGTTGTAAATTGTTAACCAAGACATACTGAGTCTCGTTCCATCTTGGAGTTTTAGTGTTCTTCTTAACGCTCGAACGATGTTTCTTTTCTGGGTTGGTACTTGAATGTAACTCGATAAATGGATCAATGGTATCTTTAACGTCGGCACTTTGCAATGTGACAGCAAGAACACCGATAGCATCGTTACCTTGAGCAGCCATGATTTCTTCAACATCAATATCCAAAGAATTTGGAGCATAGAGCATTGGACCCAAGTTGGAGTGAATCAAAGAATTGACAAATGAAGATAAACCTGGGATCAAAGACATGATATCCAATCCCAAAGTATCACCACCAACAGGTTTCAAACCGTATTCAATCTGAGGAGGTTCTAAGAACGAGATACTGACCACTTTTATATGTGGGAAGTTGAGAGACAATTTCAAAGTGACTCTCATTCTTCCGATAAATTGCATGTCCTCTACCAAGATTGGCAAGTTTTTGGAGACAAAACCTTTACCTACACGAACACCCAAGGCCACCTTAGGGTCGATTTTCTTCTTTAACTCGTTCTTGGTCATGTTGTCAGTTTGGTTTGGAGCGAAAGAGAAAGCCCAATCCATCTCCACTACATCTTTTCCCTTTCTCGTATAAGATTTGATGGCATCAACAGTTGGAGCTTTTGAGCCCAAGGTGAATTGATCTAAAGACAAATCGTCAATACCAAAACCTGGAGCAGCACCAGCGAGAACCTGGTTAGCCTGTGTCATCACCATGTCCGAAAGAGCTGGCATATAGATGACCCAAAATTTCAGCAAGAAAGAATTGAGCCATTCCATAGTCTCTGCAGTGTTATCCAACCTTGCCAAAGCTGCCACTCTGGTCATATCATCACGTAAATCACGGTTGAATCTTCTGAACTCAGCACGGTACACCGAAGTAGTACATAGGAAAACAAACATAAGAGCAAAGATACCTCCACCAATTCTACCCATAATCCATGAGAAGAAACAGGTACCGATCATGATAGCGGTGTTCCAGTATAAATCTGAGAAGAACTTGTCAATGACAAAGTTCTGTACCCTCACAGATTCATCGTGCAAAGAGTCTGATGTAGACTTATCAACAGAATTTTTCTTGATGTCCAGAGGGTTGTTCGAGGTATATCCGCCAATTCTCCTCCATGGGAAGTCTTTCAACACTTCGAAACCCAGATTCTCGAAATTGACATCCGATCTCGTTGTGCTTATCTTGGGAGCCTCTTTGGTCTCCGATTTGGAGCTGTCCTTGGAGCTCTCCTTGTCATGGACATCCGACCGTGTCGTTATCTTGGAAACATCCTAGTAATAGTTAGTCGATTGCTCTAGTGGGACATATTGTCAAATCACTTCTATAATCCTCAATTACTCACCGTAGACATCCTGAACTGCTCCTATGATCAATTCAACACTTTCCAGAACGGTTTAACACCCAATTGTCTCTGGATCAAAAGGTGATTCGTTGGCTGAATTATTAAATTGCTTCAAATTTCACCTGTGCATCGAGGGAAAAAGTTATGCAGAGCTGCTTTACAAGTTTTTTAGGGGTTTTTGTGCACTGATTTTAACACTTTTTTATACACAGCTTAGGGGCTCTCTATCTGGTTGCCTTAGCGGCTATTCATTTGACAGCTTATTTTAAGCGGATCTACTTAGAGGATCTACTTAGCGGCTCTGTTTGGTGTGATTTCTCTATTTATAAATCTTTCTCTTCCATCGTGAAGTTTTGATTTACCTAGACACTTTCTCTCGTGGTGTTTTGTAGCTTTTGAAAGCACTTTGATTGCTTACGCTTGGGATTATTTTGTCAATTTGTAGTGAAACTCTCTATCTCAAAGGACGGTTTCATATTTATAATGATCTTGGCTTCCTGAAACAGCTTTAAGAGTCTTTTGATCACTTTTCATTCATCAAGGTGAGAATATCAAAGACTAAATTTTCAAAATAACGCAGTTTTGTGATCCAAGAGCTTTTAGAACTTAGAAAGAAAGCTTCTTCTTTCTCTGTGTCACCTGAAGCCATTCTCTTGTCGAAACGATACCCAGAGGCTCTAACTCACTTAACAAAACTGCACTGAATTCGAATCCAATTCTGTTCAACGAACTAGAGCAATATGCTAGTTGTAATAAGAGATTCTCTTTTGTAGTCTGATCCTCAATTGAAGGGAGATCTTGTTTCAATACTCCGATCAACAGCCCCACAACAGCTAAAATGAACTCTCTTATCAACGAGAGGTCTTTAGAGTTGAAGATATTTTCAAATGCTATAATTGTGCTAAAACAATGTTCTCTTACAACTTCAATGTTTCTCTTGAGATATTTCTCCACGTTCGATTTCCGTATAGGAGCCAATACTTGTAATTCGTTCCAGATGTACTGATATCTCAGTTGTAAGTAGATCAATTTCAATTCGTCATCGGAATTGCTGTTGAATGGGTTGATTCTTTTCAAATAAGTCATGATCTTTAAAATCGATGACAGTTTCAAGTCTGTTCGAAGCAAACGTATGAGTCCAGCAAGCATTTCTTTGATCTCCAGCTTGATATCCTGTTCAATCTTTGTCACAAGATCGATATCTGAGTACCTGATGCTCAATCTCTTTGTATGAGAGCTGATCTCTAACGATTCCGAGTAATGGCCCTGTTTGACACACGCCAGAGTCAACAGAGGCAATTCTAGGATATCCATGACACTTTCAATGCTCTGAAGTATCACTGCAGCACCGCTCATCTCTTGAGGTTGAGCCAACGGTTGTGATGTATGACTCCACGCTCCCTGCTCGGTCACCTTCTCGTACAATTCTTCAAACTGGTTGTTGAAATCGTCGTCAAACCTCGTCAACAGTGTCTCCACCGTTTCATGCTGTGCTAGTATCGTATCGACGTTATTAATCGTCTTCTTCTGTATATCACCTTTATATAGGCTCTCCTGGTTATCCAATTCGGCCAACTCCATCGTGATGGTATCAGGCCTTGTCAAGTCTTCACCTTGACAGATCTTCTCTAGATACAGCATCAGTTCTTCTTGATACCCGTATTGCAGTATCAATTGTTTTGTTTGATCATCCTGAAGATGGTCCAACAACACCAGCACCGATCCCATTCTTCCTTCTTGCTTTGTCACTTAGATGTCGTGGCTTTAACGATCAGTGATAAATCGAAAGTGTGATTCTCAAATCTCAGGGTAGTGCGCTAGCTACAAAAAAAAACAGACACACACACACATAGAAGATACCAAAGGTCGTGTACCAATCTCCAGACAAAAGTCGTTCACGAAAAACACAAAAGGCCAGCTTGCAACACAAGAAATTGATAAATTAAATTTAAAAGGTAAAGATCAAGTAGCTTGAACAAGCGTTTATTAGCCTAATCAAAGTGTCTGAAACACGCTAAGTGAGCAGAGATGGAAGGATTATATTTTAATATCGACAATGGCTATATCGAAGGGTTAGTCAGAGGTTACAAGAACGGGTTGATCACTCAGGCCCAATATATCAATTTGACCCAATGTGATAACTTGGAAGACTTGAAGTTGCAATTGTCCTCTACAGACTACGGGAACTTTCTCTCAAACGTCCCATCACCAATTTCCACCTCAATAATTCAGGAGAAACTGTCACAGAAGTTGTACGATGAGTTCAGATACATCCAACTGCAATCGTCAGATGTATTGACCAAGTTCATCGACTTCATCTGTTACGGTTATATGATTGATAACGTAGCCTTGATGATCACAGGGACCATCCATGAAAGAGACAGAGCTGAGATCTTGGAAAGATGCCACCCGTTGGGCTGGTTCGATACTTTGCCGGCATTGACTGTGGCTACCGATATCGACTCGTTATACTCAACGGTGTTGATCGACACTCCACTTGCTCCATATTTCAAAGACTGTATCTCCCTGGATGACTTAGACGACTTGAACATCGAGATCATAAGGAACAAATTGTACAAGCTGTACTTGGAAGATTTCTACGAGTTCTCCAAGAAACTCCCACAACCTTCAGATGAGATCATGACAAGGCTATTGGAGTTCGAAGCCGACAGAAGATCGATCAACATTGCCTTGAACTCTTTCGACACAGAGATCACCAACGATGACAAGATGGACTTGTTCCCAAGTTTCGGTAAGTTATACCCTGTGGGTCACTATCAATTGTCCAGACTGGAGGACGTAGAGGCCATCAGAAATATTGTGGAAACTGTAAGCGAGTACAAGAATTTCTTCGACAACTCCAACGGTAAGACTTTGGAAGACCATTTCTATCAGCTCGAAATGGAACTCTGCAAAAATGCA
The DNA here is from genome assembly GCA_030569155.1 of Nakazawaea molendinolei. Lineage (NCBI taxonomy): Eukaryota > Fungi > Ascomycota > Pichiomycetes > Alaninales > Pachysolenaceae > Nakazawaea > Nakazawaea molendinolei. The sequence continues at coordinate 119,407 of JAJMKB010000001.1, forward strand.
TTCACCCAACAGTTCACAATAAGCACCATTTGGCTGTGGATCAAATCCAAAGAGCAAGAGGTGAGAAATATAACATGGATTGCAGAGTGCATTCTGCAAAACCAAAAAGATAGAATTAACAACTATATAAGTGTCTACTGATCTCTTTTTCCATTCTTACAACAACAACCCCCCATTTTTATAGTTCAAAAAAGCCATTTGATTAGTTAATGATACACAAATAAACGCAAACTTGATAAAACTCCTTTTTCTAACAAAAACAGCATTCCAATAAATAATTTCATGATACTGTTACAATATAATCTCAATGACACGATCAAACGGTTCAACTTTGATGAACAGCGATCTAGAGTTGGTATTGGCTACCCATCTTTCCAGGGGTCCTCCTCCATACGGATAGTCGTGCGCATTTTTACACTGCGATAAATTGATCAACGATAACGACCGACTTCCTGCTAACAACCGATCAACACCTTCTCTAGTAACCCTTAGACATCCCATGATCAACAACTTTTGTAAATTGTTCAACCTCGATATCGACACAAGCGAAATATCACTCACAGCACTACCACAGAAACTCAAATTCAAATATTCGAGCTGTTTGCAACAGAAGCAGAGGAAATCGATCGATGAGTCGTTCAATGCACAGCAGAAGGACAAATCCAAATACTTCAAGTTGGGTGTCAGTGCTGCTAAATAGATCATCGAGTTGTCTGTGAGATAGGTACAATCTTTCAAGACCAACTTGGTCAACCTTGGGAATTGTTTCGACGACCAGGAACGGAACCCGTTATCGGTGATCGTTGTACACCTTGTCAATATCAAAGTCTCCAATCTTTGAGAGCAATGATCCAGGAAGAAATTCATCGTCTTGTCTGTCAAATGCTTGCAGTAGGACAAGTCCAAATGTTTCAAATTCAAACATCCGAAATTGTGATGGAAAGAATTTGGTACAGATTGGTTGTTGAAGTGGTAATCAGCGTTAAAATCTGCTCCAACCAACCTTTCCAAGACATCATCACGGACGTTACGACAATTGACCAACTCAATACTCTCCATATCATGGCCAACGCTTGGGACTGATAGATCCATTATGGCCATTGCACTCACTTTCCACACAGACTTCATCTTCAACACCTTGATGGAACCTTTGATACCTATTTCGTTGACAAGATACGAGAAACCTTCGTCTGTGATATGGAAACAGTTGGAAATATCAACAACTCTTGGACGTGGTCCTACAAAATCAATGATGTGCTTCAAAACCGAGTCAGTGATCTCCGTGTTCCATTTGGTCAAATCCAAAGTATGGAACAAAGTATCAGAGATCAACAAAAGCTGTCTCCATCTACGGCAAACTCTCCTAAGTTTCATCAAGCTCTTCAAGTCCAAGTACGCAAACACTTCCAACATCACACGATCACTCAATGGACCAGTGCTCAAAACCGAAGAGCGACGTCTAGTGAAACTGTTGTTCGATGTCAACCTCAATCTTTTCAGTAAAGGCATATACTGGAATGCGGAAGGTTTGTTGAATGAAAGAGAATTAATTGATGCCAATTGGGCATTTGAAGGAGGTACCGATAGACTGGTGGTTCCAGCCAACGGGTCCAACTCTTGTATCGATCTCTTTCTCAATTTCTTCGACGAGAATTGAGTGCTCATAGATGAAACGGTTGAGATCGAACTCGGTTTAGAAAAGATCTTGCTCGACTCCGATAATGGTGAAACACTTCTTGAAGTATCGCTGAAGCCATCTTTCCAAACGATTGTCTCCCCTGCATCACTAGCATCGTCAACCTGTGAATAATAAGATGTCTTTTTGAATTTTGGTTCTTGTGGTGTATTTTCCTCAGGGTCCACTTCACTTGAAATTGAACCATTGTGTTTACACCTCTCACCTGCTGTTTGTTTCATCTCTTCACAGATCAGCGGGTACCGCTGACAGATGTTTTGCAATTTTTTACCAGTGACAATCATGAGAACAGTCTCAGCTATAGTTCTGATATCTGCACTTCTCTTGTCACCATCATTACCGTTCTGCAAAGCAGAAAGAAACAGCATCTCACCAAAATATTTCCCTGGACCTAGTCTAGCTAAAGTGACATTTGCTCTTTCTGGATCGATGATTTCAACTTGTCCCGCTACTACGAAGAATATATCGGTACCTGAGTCACCTTTCTTGAAAACGTACTGGAAACCATCTAATTTCTTCAAATCAACACTCAAAGCTAGCTCATGGACTAACTGCGAGGGTAATGCTTGGAAAAGTGGTAAATTTTTCAAGAAATCTCTGGCTCTAATAGTCTCATCGACATCACCAACGTAATCGTTGTGATCCTCGACACCTGAAGTAGGGCTTGGAGACACCATATTATGCTGCAGAAGTGGTATTGAAGGACCTGGGATGGTGGAAGCGGCAGACAGGGCCAGAGAGGCATTGATACCTGATATATTGGAGGAGAAACTATTTCTTCTCGAAGGTAAAGAAACAAGACCAGCTTTTTTCTTCTTCTCTTGCATGGCAAGACGCTCTTGAGCTTCATCTCTGATGAGTCTTTCTATCACTGGGAAGTCGGGCAAGAGTTCGTTCAACAGTTGCTTTGTCAAGACACCCAACAAGACCCTTGTACGGGCCACCACTGTTGCGGTACGTGGTCTATTGAACAAGATGCCGATTTCTCCAAAGAAGCTTCCAGCGACCAATTCAGCATAGGTGGCTTCTCCATCTGTGGATGTGACTCCAACAGTACCACGCAATATCCAGTACATCGATTTGGCTGGTTCCCCCGCTTTGACTATATATTCCTGTGGATGGTACTGGATGAGCTTCAATCTTCGTACAATCAGTCTATGGAACAGTGGTGGAGCATTACGGAACAATGAGAAAGTCTGAAGTCTCTCTAGAAGGTCCGAGGGCACTACGTCTGGTGATAGGTCGTGATTTGGAGGTACCTGAATGCTAGTTGTGTCCTGTTCCGGCACCGGAGAAGCTTTGTCATCTGCTGTATCAATATGAGCAGCCAGGTCCTCGAGAGAAGATTCGTTGAAAGCAGGAGTGGATCCTATGGAAAGGGGACTCGAGGCCTTGGAGTTTGCTGATATCCTTCGTTTGTGATGCTTCATCAATCTCGGACTGTTGACATACTGGGGATAGTTTAGTGGTTCGATATCCTTGCTGGTGTTGGGAGTGAAGTCGGGATTTTCGATGGGTCCAGCAGTTGGGACCCGTGAAGAACTGCCCATCGAGACTCGCTGTGTTTTTGTGTGCAAAACAACAGTTTTCTACAGAACTAATACCACTTTTCTCTCCTTTTAAATTTAGTCTTATCTCCTAGTTGAAGCTTCTTTAACTGTTGTTTCTTGCTTTTCTTTGCCTCTAAAATTTTTCCCTAGTATTTCTTTTTCCTCCATACAATAGAAACAACACGCTACGGTACAATGTAATATAATGTGATAACTCACGATAACTGGGATGTGTTTGGGTGTTTTAGTTGTAATATTGCCACTCACTGGTATGTAATTGGTGTATAGGAATGGGAAAGGTGGTTAAAATGTTATTCTTGGTACCAACCATAACTCTTCTAGAAAAAGGGGTTCGATGCACTGCGTGTAAGCCTGGCGGCTTTTCTGTGTAGCCGCCAGCGGGCCATGGGGAGTGACGATTTGGATCACCTGAGAGAGTGATTATTGTTTGGATATCGGGGGGTTTTGTGAGAGCAGAGATTATTCGAAACGGCTGTAATATCGGCAGTAGATTACATTATTTGTATTTTACTGGGGAATCGAGATCAAGTAATTTGTTGAGAGTAAAGTGGGAGCATTAATTGTTGATTGTTGGATATGGTGGGAAATTACAGTAACAGATATTGAAATTAGTCCAGAACACTGTTTACCACGAACGTGGAGTGAGGCCTGTTTCGTTAGGCATATCGATTAGCGACCATACTATTATGATTGAATATGGACTTGTCTGACGATGTCATATGCGCAGTTTACATTGAGAGATCTCCTAATGAAGTGAGTACAAATAGCTCGATAACAAGGTGTGAAATTTCTGTACTAAAAGCGAGTACTAATCGAGATCGGCGATAGATTCAGTTCGATCTCTGTACAATCTTTTGAGCTTCTAATAAGTGGTACATCCGTTAGAGCAGCAGAAGATGATGTGATTAGTAGTGCACATGATATCAATGCCAAAAGAGGAAAACTGATCATGAAATTGTTGTAATTTGCTAGCTCTACCCAAATCTATCACTAATCACCAATCACTAATCACCAATCACTAATCACCAATCACTAATCACTAATACCGTTTCGGTGCAAACGTACCGAGCTGGTGAATTAATCCCTCTATTTTCTTATCATCTGGCCCAATTGATGAAAATTATATTATCTGCAATTTGGTCACTCTGATGTCTACATTGTAAAAGCTACTGCGTTGTACTGCATATTTATAATAGACTGTAATTCGCTGCACAGATTACTGCACCTCCCCCTTTCTTCTTAACATGATCTAGCCCCTTATTCTGTCACAAACTCCGAATATCCTCGCCTTAGATTCTGTGAACCTACTCTAAAATTCATCACCAGTTGTATGGCCAGAGTTACATCCCTTATTACATTGCAAATGCGCACAACATCCCCTTTTACGAAACTCCATCTCACAAGCATCTCCAGACTCCGATATTTCTGTCCACCGGTTCGAAATCACTTCACCATATCATCAGCGAGTTGATCAGATTGCTGGCCCCATGTTGAACTCCATCTATTTTCAATACTTTGTAGTTGTCATCTCAGCTACTATGCCAATTCAGCTGAATCGAGAAGCATATCGTTGGTAGCAGTGACACTGTCAACGTATAGTTATAAAAAGACAAGACAGTGCTCGTAAAGTGACATCGTCATATCGTCACTTTCGTCAGCACTGGTATCCGCTCTCAAATAACAAGCACTGTCATTTGGGTCACTAAACAACTAGTGTCACCAAATGAAACTGTCACTAGTGAGCAGTAGATGAAATTTCCCTAATAGGAAGTCTAAAATCTCCGTAGAAAAAGGTCGCAATTGGACACAAACGAACGACTTTGTCATCAAGATCATCAGATTGGGTCTCACAGAATGTCGAGAGTTAAGCGTATTCACAAAGAATTGGAAGATGTCAAGAAGGACAAAGAGGCAAACATCACTTTGGAGCTCGTCTCCGAGGATGACTTGTCCCATTTAAAAGGTACTTTCATCGGTCCGCGTGACACACCTTATGAAGGAGGCCTCTTCACAATAGATATCAAAGTGCCTCCTGAATATCCTTTCAAGCCACCTATCATGAAATTTGACACCAAGATATATCATCCTAACATCTCATCGGTGACAGGAGCTATCTGCCTCGATATCCTTAAATCAGACTCTTCCGGTCATGGTGCCTGGACTCCGATTCTCACTTTAAAGAGTTCTTTGATCTCGTTACAGAGTTTGTTACAGAGCCCAGAACCAAATGATCCACAGGATCTGCAAGTAGCCAATGTCTATTTGAAAGACAAGAAACAATTCGATGAGACTGCAAAGACCTGGACCAAGATCTATGCTCCTAACACAAGACCTGGCGCTGCCGCCGTTGAAGATTCAGATTCTGCTTCAAAGAGACAGAAGACTTCAGAGCTCGACGATGGTGTAGATTTGACCGGTATCGATCCTCACACTGTGACTTTATTCCAGGATATGGGGTTTGACAGATCCAAGATCGTTCTGGCGTTACGAAAGCTCAAGTTGATGTCAGTTTCGCTGGACAACGACGAGACAAAGACCAAAGTCATCGAAGAGTTGTTGAAGTGATCCTCTTTCTTTGCAATCACAAATAGTCATTATTCATGCTTTAATTTCTAGGATATAGTGATCCAATTCAATAGCAGTACGTTTATTACAATCCGGGTAGCATCTTCTACACGGTTGATAGATTTAAACTAAAATTAGTTTGTCAAAAAAATGACACTTTTATACACCCACTTTCCTCTCCTCTCCTTGCTTTATAAATTACACCCATCGTCTGTCTCACCCAATGAATTTTTCAGGATCGATTTATTTGTTCTTTTTCTTGTCGAGTCTTGGTTCCAACTTCAACTCATGATCACCCAATTTAGCAGTTCCAACCGACAACAGTTTCTCCTGTGAAGTTTGCCTTGTGAAGTCGACCAAGGCAACGTAGTTGTTCAATCTACATGCATCTACTTTACCGAACTGTTTCTCCAAGACTGAGACCAACGCTTCCTCGGAGTCGTCGTTTTTCAAGCCTTTGATATAGATTGGGAAAACCTCTTCGTTCTTCTTGTTGGTGAACTTACGAGCTTTGTTGGTCTTAGCACCGCTTGGTGACTCTTCTTTCTTACCGTTTTTCTTTGCAGGTTTCTTCTTGTTCTTAGCACTCAGTTCTTTGTTGGCGCTACCATTGGAAGCTGTTGAACCCGCAGTGGTAGCTTTGGCATTGGTTGGTGTGTTGGTGCCGACGCGAGCAGCCCAACTGATTGGTTTCTTAGAAGAATCGTCTCTAACTTCCTCTCTAACTTCTTCTTTGGCTTCTTCCTTGACTTCCTCTTTGACCTCTTCTGTTTCCTCTTTTGGCTTTTCTTCCTCTTTTGGTTCTTCTTTTGGCTCTTCTTTTGGCTCTTCTACTGGTTGTTCTTCCTTTGAAGCCTCGATTGACTCCTCGGTTCCACCATTGGCAACAGGTTTCTCTTCTTGAGATTGTTGCTCTTTCGATTCGAACTCGTCGTCTATGTCTGGTATAAATCTCAAAATATCGTTGATGATATCGTAGTAGGTGACATTCTGCGACATCTTTGGAGTGATGTAGAAACTCTGGACAAATTTATAACAAGGTTGCTTGGAGTCCTTGTTTTTGGTAAGGAAAACAATTTCACCATAACACAAGATCATCATAGACCCATCAACCGAAGGCTGCGAATCCAAGTTGTGGATTTGGACCTTACATTTGGAGAAAACAGACTTGGTCAGGTAATGTTCACGGATGGAGTCTCTAGAGACGGCAACGTCAACGTTGTTGAAGTCCTTGCCTTCGAAAGGATTGTGATGTTTCAAGAAGGCGTTCTTGCCGTACATAGCGTAAATGGTTTCAGGCTTCGAGGTCAAATTGGTATAGTAATGCTTGACTAATTCGAACCCGATGGCTCTAGCAGAGTCTTCCAGGTTAGAAGTAGTAACTGGACTCACATCACCCAGTTCACTACTAGCTTTCTTAGGTGGCGGAGGAGATGTCGTCATATCGATCTATTTACGGATATTTATCGATATCTTTAACGTTTAAAATTCAGTACACAAAGATCTCAAAACACAAAGATCCAAATTTTTCACTTCCAAGCTGGAGATTTTCCAATCTTCACAACAGAGAGAGAGAAAAAAAAAAGCTTCCGTCACCTTCGACACTCGAGACGAATTTTTCAAAGCGAAAAATCGTCAAATTTCATCGATTCCTCTTTTGGATTTCGGTGCAAATACACACTACCCTCTGTTAACCCCCTTTTCTAACTTGGTCCATTTCACCAATTGGATATCGTGTAAACCATGGTTGACGATCGTAGTCAGTCTCCTGACTCATTCTCGGATGATGCAATGGAAAAAAATACCACCTTCAGCCGTGTATCCCTATTTTAGTCACTTTTCTGATCGCTAATCTGTATCTTTATATAGTGAGGAAAGATTTGATGAGAGTGTGTAGTAACTGGTGTATCCAATGATAGAGCGATGTAGTAATACTTCTGGCCATGTTTTATTCAATATAAGAGTTGGCAGTTGTCCTAAGAAAAATGCATCTGGTGACTTACTGAGCTTTCCAAAGCTTGGTCTCTATTCAAGTGGAAACGAAGACGATTAACGCCTCTCATAACACGTCTCTGTCACTCCCATCATGTACATGATATTCACTTTCTCCAAACTTAACACTGTTCATACTGTGACTTCCAACTTTACGTGGGTGGATCAATTGTTTCAATAAGAAAACGATAAAGAAAGTTAAACACAACCCACCAACGATCAAATAACAAATTCCCAAACTCAAGTTTCTACCCCCAATAACGCTGTTTGTCGTGATAACAATACTTTTGGTTCCTCCAAATATCGTTACTGGATAGTTCATCTCGACATCGAGCGAGTAAGTACCGGCACTCAACGTAGTATCGGTGTTTTTCAGAGCCAATTTCATGAACGAAGGTAGAGCAGCCGTTCTCATCCAGTTCATGAAAAATTCGTCTTGTGACAAATCTGGCAAATTCTCTGCTGTGTACCCATCAGGGTATCTCTTCAGCCAATTTGGAGGCGGGACTATATCCTCTGGGTTGTACTGGGTTCTCTTGTACAAATTCTTATCTGAGCCCCATGCTATATCTCTGTTTGAAAATTCGTAAGTGGTCTCACCTTCTGTAGATGTGAGATTGGAGATTGTATCGTTGAAAAGCGAATTAGCCACCAATCCACAAGGATAGATGACTCTGTCGTCAATTGATTTCAAAGGTTTACAGTCATCATCAATCGAGTTTAAAGCAACCAGTTGGCCTTGCAATTGGTCCCAGTCGTAACTTTCGACATACTCTCTATGGTTCTGATAAAAGTTTGTCAACTTGTAGTACAAATAGAGGGGAGCTGATATATCGCCAGGAATATCGAATTGAACTGTGCAAGTTGTAGTCTCGTCTCCGTCTGAATCTGTTCCTCGCGTCACTCTCCAACGAGGTTCCTGGTAGGTATCTGAAGAAGTTGAAGCTTTGAAATGACGCGAATAATACCTCTTAGGGATATCTGTGAACAGGTCCTCGTTGGCCAAACTGTCACATCGGCTGTAATCGATTGTTAAGTTCTCTACATTGTAAGTGGCAAGCGTGAGGCCGATACCTAATGGAATCATAATCACCATGAGCACCATTAGCAATGGCAATACCGTTTTGGGTGTTAAAATCGGCTGCCATGCCTTTAATCTCTGTTGTCTAAATGCTGTGTCTGTTACTCAGTTAGTCTTATGTATTCAAGAAATCATTTAAAAAGTGAACTCACTTGGAGGTTTCCTCGATTTGGTTCTATTTGAGTCCAACACCACGTCTGAGTCCTCAGACATCCGACGTCTACGAAGAAAATTCATCCCAATGGTTCCTACTTTCAACTCGTCCAAGTACTGAAAATGGCTATGGCGTCCCTGTTTTTTCTACTTCTTGGAGACACCGCCCTAAACTTCTTGATTCAGGCTCTATTATCGAGAACGCCCTCGATTTCCAAAATGGGGTTGAAGAAAAAGATAGCCCCTTAATACCACATCAGGTAAAAAAGAAAAAAAGTGAAAAATTATACAGGAAGAAGAGAAGAGCATCAGTATTCATTAACGGAAGACTCTACAGAAAATGGTGAAAAAAGAAGAGAAGAAGGTTACCGCGGATGTCGCACTTGGTTTAATTTCAGACCAGGAGGAACAAGGTGATATCTCAGATCGTGAAGTGAGTCGTGTTGGATCTGACGATGAAGGTGATTTCAGCGAGTCTGATGAAGAAGAGGTCAACAAAGGAGTAAAAAGATCAAGATTTGATGCTTTCGAAGAGCAAGACGATGAAGAGAGCGAAGATGATGATGAAGAAAAACAAGAAAATATTGCTCTTGTGGGAGGAGATGCTATAGAACAAGACCTGTTTAACGATTTGACAAAAGAGTCCAAGCTCTTGAACAAACTGAAGCTCAAGAAATTGTCCCCTGAGCAGTTGGCCAAACATGAGAAGAAGATTGGCAAAACCGGTGTCATCTACATTTCAAGAGTACCGCCTTATATGAAACCACAGAAAATGAGACAAGTTTTGTCTCGTTTTGGAGAGATCGACAGATTGTTCTTGAAACCGGAAGACACCAAAACATACCATAGAAGAGTCAAGTACGGAGGAAACAAGAAGCGTAATTACATAGAAGGTTGGGCTGAGTTTGTGAACAAAAAGGATGCCAAGTTGTGTGCTCATACTTTGAACGGTAACATACTAGGTGGTAAGAAAGGCTCTTTTTACTATGACGACGTGATGAATATCAAATACATCAAAGGATTCAAATGGACCGATTTGACTGAGCAAATAGCAAAGGAGAACGAGACAAGACAAGCTAAGTTACAAGCTGAAATTTCTCAAGCCAACAGGTTGAACAAGACTTTTGTCGCCAACGTCGAGAAGTCGAAGATGATCTCGAACATCCAAAAGAAGAACAAAGAGAAGGGCAAGCAATCTGAAAAAGATCTTCAGATCCGTAGAACTTTTAAACAAAGGAACGTCAGCACTAAAAGAGCAGATGCTCCAACTCATCTCAAGCCAACTGAAGCCAATAACGACAAGTTGAACAGCGTCATTTCCAGCATTTTCTAAATTAATCGAATCATTCCCCTGTCATTTCATATCCATTTGGCGTATCTGCTCCTTTTATACAAAATTTCTTGCAATTTTACAACCATTTCAATAAAAATCTGTAACAAGCTCATCTCATCTCATCTGAAAACTTGACTGCCTCATAGGGAAAAAGTGAAAAATTCAAAGGCTCTTCGATTTTTCACTAGTTAGGAGCCGATCAATATGAACCGTCTGGCTAACAAAGTGGCCCTTTCGAAGGGTCTGAATACTCCTTACTCTGTCTATCAAATCAGATGGAGGACTGGAACACGATCTCGGTCCAGGAAAGAGCTTGGAAAGTTTCTTCGAAGAGGGAATCAGAAGTTTGACAGTAGCTCTGTTGAGATCCCTAAGGAAGTCAACGAGCCTCTGGTAGATTTTGTGTCTACGAACACCGAGATAAGGAGTTTGGTCGAGGGTTCCACTAAAAGGATGCTCGCAAGATACTCTGAACCCAACATATATTGGAAAAATAGCTTGAATATAGAGGCAAATACCCCATATCAGATACGAAAAGAGTTAGAAGAACGGTTTGGGGGAATGAACACTCATTTCAGGCCAATAGACATTTTATCAAGACCTCTTGACCTTGGTGATATCGTCGAGTTAAATAGCAGCTTCGAAAAATCAGAGCTTTGTTGTGTTGTAGAACTTCCAACATCGATACTCGACCCAAGATATGCCTTTGCCAATAATTATGGTGATATCATTTTTGCATCAAAATCCAGTGTCTCCATGCGATTACCAGGTGTCGTGCCCAAGCAATGGTTGAAAGATTTCGTATTGAATGAACGCCTTTTCAAACTTCGTGAAAGAGGTATCAAGCAAATTGGTAAGCCCAAGTTTCTAACAGAGGACAGTACAATACACAGCTCTACAAAATCCTTCTTCGAGCAGGCATTGATCAACAATGGGCATGATCTTAAACATTTGGATACTTTTGTGCTGCCTCTCGTCTTAAGCCAGTCTTTAGCGAGGGATTTGAACAAAATAATTATCGATGCTTGGGATTTGTTACCGACAATGAGTGCCAAATTAGAACTCGTCCACAATTTACTACAGGACTCCGAGAGTGCAGTGGTTATCAACATTTTCCAATTATTAAAAGCTTTAGATTCTATCAATATTGATAAAGCAGAGCTGAACATTCAGCAACTGGAGAGTTATGATGATTTGATTCAATATTACTCCGAATTATCTAAAAGAATTTGCAATGAGATAAGCATGGACCACAACTACGAGTCTTCGATGCTGGGTAAATCAGTAATAGGCGAATTTGATCTGTTTCGCCACATTGAAATTGTCTCGTTTTATTCGATGGTTTTGGCTTTGAGAAGAAGCGATAAATTGTTCGATGGAGTGAATAATCCAGATAGAGCTACTCAGTTCCCCTTATCTGTAACTATTTTACCTCTTTCAAGAACCGTGGAACAGGATTTCACCATTGACTTTTTCAAAGAGACCCCTGCTTCATTTGATAGCTTGATCAGTCATTTGGAAGAAAGATTAACATGTTTTGAGAACCAAGAATTTGAAAAGCTTGCATCTCTACCAAAACCACAGCATTACGACCAAGTCATAAGCTTGATGAAACTTTATTGTTCTTCGTCAACTAGATTATACAAAGTGACTGAGTCCTTCATTCTTAAGATCTTCAGATCGATCTCAGTCTTTAATTCACAAGCTATCTCACCTTCTCTTGTCTACGAAACATTGTACAAATTGGGAGAACGTGAAAAGATTCAAAACCCAGTTGAGTGGTCCATTGATTTGCTGAAGCCTTACTCGGGAATCAGTGAGAAGTCTGACATCGAGCAAAACGTCTACGATCAATTGATTCGAAACGATATTCGAGCAGACGATACAGTTGATTTAGCTTCAAATCTTCGTCAATCTTTCGATGACGATATTATCTACTGTATTGATAATAGAGACGCCCATGAGATTGATGATGGTGTTTCAATTGTTAAGCTACAGCAGGATTTGTATAAGATCAACACATATGTGGCAGATCCTGCTTCGTACTTGACTCCAGATGATATGATTCTGAAAATAGCCTTTGAGAGAGCTTCTACTGTCTATTTTCCAGATAGTGAGACAGCACCAATTGAGATGCTCCCAAAATCAATTGTGAGAGAAGCTGAGTTGAGACCTGGGAAACAGACAAGAGTAATGAGATTCAGCTTTTTATATGATGCATCTATCAAATCATTTGTCGAGAACAGTCTCGAAGTTGAACCTGGATTTGCTTCAAAGTTTTTAAACGTTACATATGAGGATGTTGATAGGATTTTAGATGGTGATAATTCGATTTTGAATCGATACGCACAATTATTAGGTCTTCCAGCTGACCATGTGAAAGAAGATCTCCTTAAATTATACGAGGCAAGTGCTAATATGAAACAATCGAGAGAGCAGAATTCTTCATTCGACTTCAAATTCCCTGCTCAATTGGAATCTGTCTCAAGACCTGGGAACGATGATCACCAAATACATCTCACATTTAAAGATCAGACAGACATTTCGAAATCACAGACATTGGTGTCGGAAATCATGATACATACAAATGCATTGACTGCTAGATTCTTCAAACAGAATGAGATTCCAGCGATTTATAGAGTTTCTCTCCGATCACCAATGAATATTGAGGTTGAAGCTCAAATGCAAAGCCTCGAAAAGACCAGCTTGGCTGATACCCAGAAACAGCTCAACTTTATGGCTGGAACCTCGTTCTCCTTGTTTCCGTTGAAACATGAGTACATTGGACTTGGTCCTTACTCCACTGTGACATCTCCTCTTAGAAGATTCCAAGATTTGTTCTCTCATTGGCAGTTGGTTTCATTTTTACAATGGAAAAAGAAGACGATGGAGAATAACGAGATCATTGCATACAAAGATCTGTTAATGTTCTCTGAGTCTAACGTTGCGTACATTTTATGCCATATCTCTTCAAGAAACCACAAACTCAAACAGATTGCACACAAATCCAAGAATTTCTTCATCTTCAAGAAATTGAATGAGTTGCCCAAATCAACCAAGTTTAGAGTCATGATCAGATCAAGACCTTTCTCCAATGGTGAAGTCGAAGGTATTCTTTTGGACTATGCTTCAACAAGATGCATTCTCAAATCCTCAGTCGTCTTTTCCAACAAGAAGCTCATCGAGGATCTCGAGGACTCGACCAATCAAAATCTCAACACGTTCACCACTTTGAAAATCGGTGAAATCATAGAAGACTGTCTCATCAAGGACATAGACTTACTCACTGGTGATTTGCTCATGGAATCGGCCTCTATTTGATCTCTTTCCCCACCTTTCAATCTTGAAGATGCTGAGCAGTTTACCAAAAATCTCGGAATTACCTGCAGATATCCGAGCGCACTCCAAGAATTTTTCACTAGTCTTGACTACTTTTATCTTATCAGGAGAAGAACACCTTTATCAATTAACAATGGGGAAAGTTGTTGCTGCATTACAAGTTGGCTCCTCACCAGAAGGTACCAAGGCCACCCTTCTGAAGATCTTAAGCTATGAGAATGAGATCATCGAGTCCAAAGCTGAGTTAGTCGTTGTTCCGGAACTGACTTTAGGCGGTTATCCGAAAGGCTCTATCTTTGGCACATATCTTGGTTTCAGATTACAGTCTGGTAGGGAGGAATTTGCTCAGTATTATTCTCAAGCTATCACCATTCCAGGTGAAGAGACAGATGCCCTTGCCGGGTTGAGTGCAAGAACTGGGGCTTCCTTGGTCGTTGGTGTTATTGAGAAAGATGGTACAACTTTGTACTGCACCATGATCTTCATCGACCCTAAATTGGGGTATGTGGCTAAGCATAGGAAATTGATGCCCACTGCCACAGAGAGGTTGATCTGGGGACAAGGTGATGGTAGTACTTTGCCTGTTGTGGATACCTCTGTTGGTAAGATTGGGGGTGCTATCTGTTGGGAGAACCACCTACCTTTGTTAAGACAAGCCATGTACGCCAAAGGTGTTCAAATATGGACCCTGCCTACTGTAGATGAAAGAGAGATTTGGAGAACTGTTATGAAGACCATTGCGTACGAGGGCCGTATCTTCTTGGTCAGCGCTGTGCAATTCATGCCAACTCCAAAGGAAATGGGTTATACACTTGAAGGTTGGGACGAGAACAGAAATTGTATCAACGGTGGGAGTGTTATCATTGACCCATACGGAGAAGTGTTAGCTGGCCCATTGTTGGGCGAGGAAGGTTTATTAACCGCTGAGATCGACATCTCCAAGATTGTCGAGGCCAGATACGATTTCGACCCTGTAGGACATTACGCCAGAGGTGATGTGTTCCAATTGACCGTCGATGAGAGAGCTAAGGACAAAGTATCATTCTTGAAATAGATTCTATTAGATATACATATAGTTTTCAAAAGCTATTCAAATTTGCAAATTTACATTCGTCTAGTGAAATAGGTGGAAACGTTGTTAGCCTTAGGGCTCAAGATGCCTCCGTCCAACATTTCTTTATTATTCAAGGAGCCTTGGGCCAGTTGTAAAGATGCATTTTCCTCACTTGATTCGGTGATCCCCCATAAGAGACCTTTACAGTTTTCGAAAGCCTCGTTAGTGTTGGTCTTGGAGTGGAACATCTTCTTCAAAGCGTGGAAACAGATGCTGGCCAATAAGGATTGACCTCCAACTTGCGCTAAGAATTGATCAGCTGCGATATAAGAGGAAGGTATAGCCGTCAATTCTTCACAGAGGTACTCCAACGATTTAGAGGCTGAGAGGTCTTGGAACACTTTCTTCGAGATGAATTTTATATCGTAAACGTTTGGGAAATAGAGGTTGACCCACTCTTGGAAGTCCTGGTTATCAGCAGGCATCTCTTTGTTGGTCAACAAGCTGATCAAGAACCCCAAGTCGTAACCGGCATGGTAACTGATCCAGGTGATCTCGTTGTCTAAGCAGAGACCTGAACCTTGTAACAATTTGGCAAAGAGAGAAGGGTCGATACCAAATTGTTCATGTTTGGTGAAGTTGACTCCGGTCTTGATCAAGTTGTCTATCGAGTCTGAAGAGTAGAGCTCTGTACTGAGATCGAACTTGAAGTTGAATATAAACGTGGAAGGAGCATCGTTCTTGGGCTTGTTACCGTCCTGATCGGTGAAAGTTAAACCGAGCTGGATCAAGTTCATTATATCGGCATTGGATCTCATCGTTTGGTAGTGGAAATCGTCCAAAGACCTAAAATTGCCAATTGGTCTGGCCACGACCCCTGGGAACTCGGTGCTTACAGAGACACAGTTATAAATCTTGATGATCTCGTTGATATAGGCCACCTCTTTGTACAAGTTATCAGCCCAAACGTCTCGGACTTGGGACCGCGGTATCATATGTTGATGCATAGCTTGTTGCTGTTGCTGTTGTTGTTGCAGTAGCTGCGATTGTTGTTGCGATTGGAGGAGCTGTGTCAATTGCTGTTGTTTCTGTAATTGAGGAGCCTGTTGCTGTTGGATCAGCAGCAGTTGTTGCTGGAGGATCTGTTGTTGATACAGCTGTTGTTGTTGGCTCAAAGGTTGTTGGAATTGTTGTGGATGTTGTAAAGGCTGGCCAGAGACACCTCCTTGTGACTGCTGCTGCTGTTGCTGTTGCTGTTGTTGTTGTTGTTGGAGCAATTGGTACTGCTGTTGCTGCTGCTGCTGTTGATACATCCTATTTTGGATCTGTGGGGACATCATGAGTCCCAGTTGTTGCAGTTGTTGTGACTGTTGTGACTGGTTCTGAGTTACTCCGCCTTGGGAACTGATCCGCAATTGGGCAAGATTCTGTTGGAGCAACTCTTGAGGGAGCGAACTCCCATTTGTGGTGCCCAGTTGCTGTAGAAACTGTTGTGGTATGTTGCTGGTATTCAAATTCATCACTAACCGCTTACTCTACCAAAGTGTCTAAAAAAAGCCTCCAAATACACCGAATAAAGCAAACAAAAACAACACCGGTAGTGCAATATCTTCTGAAAAGCTAATGCTATGAACTCTCTCCTTGTGATATCTGTCCCTACCCCTTTTTTTACTCCAGTTGATCTTTCAATCCTT
This sequence comes from Nakazawaea molendinolei, assembly GCA_030569155.1. Lineage (NCBI taxonomy): Eukaryota > Fungi > Ascomycota > Pichiomycetes > Alaninales > Pachysolenaceae > Nakazawaea > Nakazawaea molendinolei. The sequence goes on from JAJMKB010000001.1 coordinate 135,885, forward strand.
CTTGAATATATGTAGTCAATTTCTTCTTTGGAGGATTTGACGATTTTTTTTTTTCAATCCGAAAACCAAAAATGATATTATTTACACTACCTATTTGTCTAATGATGAAATGCTATGAAACGGTTAACCAGTGGGTCATGATGACAATGGAGAACCCACTTTGATCCAGTAATGATGAGAGTATCATGAATGCGAACTGAAAGTGGTGATCTTGGGAAGAGAGATGTCCTAATGATTTGAAGTGGTCGATAACGGTGTAAATAGAGGTCTCATACAGCATAACGATCCTAAAAATTGACAGAACATCCACCAATCAGCCATTCAATTAGATAAATGAATATCTCTTCACCATCTATTCACCACGAATCACTCAAGATCATCACCTATTCAAAACCTTTAAATTCCTCCTTCTCAATCTCATTGGCATTCTCCTGCTCTTCATCATCATCTTCTCTCTTTCTCTTTTTATATTGAGCCTTCTTGTCCTCACCTGTCAAATTTGATCTGTCCTCGTCATCTTGAGGAGGAGGTACAAACCATGGGATTTTACCCCTGTTGAAATCGTTCAACAACTGTTTGGAAACTCCACTCTCATCCGGCTCTCCACCTTTCAACAATCTACCCTGTTTTCTTGCAATTAACTCGATGAACTCAGTGGCATTCTCCCATCCTTTGATCTCATAAGTTCTCTCTAAATGTTTCCTCTCACATTTAGCCAACATATCTGGAATATATTGCTCTGGATTGGAGACATGCTCTACTCTTACAACACCTCTGAATAGCACATCGGACTCTGTATCATGGGACGAAGGCGGTACAATACCTGGACAGTCGATCAAAAAGATTCTCTTCATCAATGTGATATATTGCCAGATCTTTGTCTCTCCAGGAATTGGAGCCACTGTGCACACTTTCTTCTTTCTAAGTGTGTTGATGATCGAGGACTTACCAGTGTTTGGATACCCAATGAACCCAACAGAGATCTGCTTTCTGTCAGAGTGTAAAGAAGAGAACTGTCTCAACAATTGGATCAATGAACCTTTACCAAAAGAGTTGGTAATCGAGGCATGGAATGCCAAAGTAGGATGATCTTTCGATAAATGCTTAACCCAAGCAGCCTTTTTGTCAATGTTAGTAATTTGTGTGTCTGATATATCTTTCAATCGAGACAAGAGCTTTTCTACGATGCTATATAAAGATGTTGGGTTCTTTACTACGAATTTCATGGTGAAATCTCCAATGGAGAGATGAAATTCAACTCATAAGATCCCAAAACCGATCTAAAGGTATGCCATCAAAACGATGACAAAAGTTGCTCGATAAAGACCCAAAACGGGAATTACGAACGGCGATCGGTGGTTGCTCTTCCAAAGACGTAACAGACAGACTTAATGATGTTGATATTCTTGATATCGTATGAATGCCCTGACATATGCTTTGGTACTCAGCTCGAGGCTAGAGTTGATAAATAAGCTGCATCGACGAGATAACTGAGTAGCATCTCGACGAAACCGCTAAAAAATAAATATGCTAAATCTCAAGATTTGAGATGATAGCGAATAAATATGATAACACTCGAAAGGCGGTAGATAGACCCTCCAAACGAGATTACCTAATAAATATGCTCTTGAATCATGAAAAGTTTGAAAAAAAAATACTCACTGCAACCCAGGTTGGAACAAGATCACACTTGTTCAACACAAAAATCAAATGTTTATGAGGACATTCTTTTTTGATGTAGTTTTCAACGGTTCTACATCTGGTACCGTTAGGATCTCTGGCATCTAATACATGGATAACGACATCTGAAGAGTCGATAACCTTGTACAACTCGTTCCAGATTCTCTTGGATTGACCTTTGTTGAAGATCAGCTCTTTGGCCTGCAGAATGGCACCATCTTCAGCATCGGTATTGGTGTTCATTAAACCGAGGGTGGTGTTCAACTCGATCTTGTCCTCGTAGGCCTTAACATCAGACTCAGCCAACTGAGCTAATTCTTCGAAATTGGAAGCCTTGACGACTCTTGGTTTCTTACGTTGCTGTTTTGGTCCAAAAGCATGCTCATAACTCTCCGTCTCCAAGATACGTGCTGCTGGTGACTCTGTTTGGTCTTTTTCGTCCAAAAGCGACATAGGCAACTTGTTTCTCTTCATTAGCACTTGATAAGAGTCAGTCTTCTTGTCACCCAAGGCATCTCTGAAATGGGTCAACACATCCTGACTGATCACTCTCGAGTTACCTTGCCATCTCTTATCTGGATTGATACGGGCAATTGGGATCTTGGTGTCCTGTAAATTGGCTGCCTTGACGATCTCACCTTTGGCATTCCTCACAGCACGACCTTCTTTGTACATATTAAGATGCTTCACCCTCTTAGCATCTCTGTAGAAATTCTCTCCCTTCACTCTCAAGTTACCATCTCTCAAGTCTCCTTGTCTCACTCTACGTTGAGCTTCCTTCTTTCCGGTACCCATCTTATTACTTGTCTTCTTCTTACTTAAACTGCAACAGTTCTTTGTATAACAAAATTTTTCACACCGAGTGAAAAAAAAAAATTTCTTCAGATTACCAGAAGTGGTATCTTGATACAGCCCCTGATGACTTGCCCTTTTGAGATCTTTTTTTTTTCACACTCCTCTTCTCCTCGGGGCTTCAAACAAACAAATCATTTGACAATTTTGAGAGCTTCAAATTAGTCAATAAAATGTCACATCATCACCATAATCATGAGGACGGACATCTGCATATCCAGCAGATTCCTACATTACCATCTCAATCCTTGTACAAGAAAATTGAACTCTCAGGAGTTTCTGGCTTGAATTTCGTCAATTCTAATGACGAACTTGCCAAATTGTTCAAGAGTTCCGAAACCAAGTACGAGGTAAGGCCAATTTTCGAGAGTGATCTCGACAACCAATTGGTTTTAAAGATTCCTTTCAGTGGTAATGTTAAGTTGTACTCGATCATCATCAGAAGTAATGGAAATGCAGACTCTTGTCCGAAGAATGTGAAGCTTTACAAGAACAACAATCAATTGGACTTTAACACCATTTCCTCTGTCAAACCAGATCATAAATTTGAGCATCCACTAGTTGGGTACCAAGAGGATGCCGATTATGCGAGCTCACAAAATGAGCAATCTCTTACCGTTGAAGATGACTCCACATTTGTCGAGCATCATCTACCTCGTACCACTTTCACCAATGTCAACTCCTTGACCATTTTTTTCGAGAATAACTGGTCCAATGACGAAGACGAACTCTTGAAAATTTATAGTATTGAATTCAGGGGCGAGTTCACTGAATTGAATAGAGCCCCAGTGATCACATTGTATGAGAGTGCAGCCAATCCGGCGGATCACAAGACAGAATTGAAAGAGTTGAATGCTAACACCAGACAGCTCTAGGTGAAAAAAAAAAATAGTTTTTGCGGGGTAAACGATTGTAATACCACCTTTAACGATGTTTCAAAAGTGTGAGAAGTACCAACGTTTCGACCAGTTCGAAGTGTCACAAGATGGAGGAATAGTCCATGTTGAGATTTCTAGACCGAAATCGTACAATTCATTTGATTCCAAGACATGGGGTCAGTACAGAGATTTGTTCAAAGAGCTTGAGAACGATGACTCTGTTAAAGTGATTGTCTTGTCTGGTGAAGGCAAACATTTCTGCTCAGGGCTTGACTTGAAATCATCGATAAAAGAATTCAATGGGATCGGATCCAGTAGAGAGAAATTACATCGCCATATCTTGGAGTTCCAAGAAGCTATCTCAGTTACAGCCGAGATCACTAAACCGACAATTGCACTTCTTCACGGGCTCTGTCTCGGACTTGCGCTTGATCTTGTAGCACCAATGGCAATAAGATTAGTGACTCAGGATGCCAAGTTGAGTATAAGAGAAATTGCAATTGGCATTGTGGCCGACATTGGCTCTTTGCAAAGATTACCTGCTGTAGTCAACAATAAATCACGATTGAACGAGTTGGCACTCACAGGAGAATTCTGGTCACTGAAAGACGCTGCAGAGCTTGGATTTGTTAGTCATGTTCTTGAAGATAAACTGAAAGGTTTGGAATCAGCTTTCAAGATTGCATTCAAGATCTCTGCTCATGAAGATTGGTGTATTCGAGGTACCAAGGCTAGCATTTCCATGATGAACGAAATGGGCGTCAAAGATGGATTAAATCATGTTGCAGACTATAATGCAGATCACATCGATACTGCCAAATTGAGCAAGACTCTTGGGAGGATCCTCAAATTGTGATATATTCAACACTGTTCTCGGAGCAAAGTTTCGAACTACCCGCCAATTGATACCTCAATTTATAGCAGGGTCGTTCATTTACGAAGTAGGTAACGAGTATTTTTATTTTTCACCGTAGTAGCTCTCGTAGAAATCGGTCGTCGTTGGAGTGACAACAGCATTTTTTGTCTTTGTCGTCTTCTGCGATATTGCAGAATCAGGCACGATGCTACCGTCGTACTTATAAGACCCGACCAACATCTCAGTGAAATCTTCTCCACACTGGGGGCAAACCCTTTGGTTGGCCTTGATCCTCTTGTTCAAACAATTGGCGTGTGAGTAATGGCGGCAATTCAAGATCTTGATTTTATCTCTCGATTTGTATTTTCTAGCACATATTAAACAGTGGTCGTTTTCCAGCACATCTCCGACAGAATCTCGGTAGACACAAGTGGAGATGTTCTCGTTGATCAATTTCTGTAGATCCGACGTAGTGAGGGTGAAAGAGGTTCGAGAGCTCTTCAAGTTACCGCTCAATGGGTCACGATCCCGAGAGTTCAATTCTTTCAACTCAATATCAGCATCGGTGAAAGTAAGAGGCAATACGTATTTCTTCTTTTCAAAGAACTGCTTCAAGCGGTCCAATCCTTCATCATGCAGAAAATAATGGTCAAACCTGGTATTATTGTTAGCGCCTAACCCCTTTTTTAAAAATTGATTGAAACTTACAATATGAGAATAAAATAAGTGAAACTCATCAAAATTCCCATCAAGATTAAAATATTCAATGCGTTGGCAAAATTCAATACAGATGCTGCTCTCGCATCTACGAGTTCTAAATGATTTACTTTGAAACCCATCATCAACTAATTACTTTTATTAATTAAGTTAAAAGTACAAAGATGAATGCGCACTAGAAAATTTGTCTTTATATGAAAATTGAGCAATTAACGAATTTCCAAAAGTAGACGATCTATACATAGTGATCTAACTTAATATGACTTGTATTATCGGAGAATAGCCCTTTCACCTGTGCTTTGACTTTCGAGAGTAACAAACATCTGGTGGAGGTTATGCTTAAATCCGTTTTGAAAGGAACTAATTCGAGAGCTCCATCAAATGTTGATTCAATAGGCTTGACGGTAAATTCCTGAATTCTTTCGAGCATCTCGTATTTTGAAGACAAGAACAAAAGCTTCCTGGCCTCAGTCATTACAGCATGATGTAGAGAAGAATTTTAAGATTTTGAAAGCAATCTCTTTTTATCACTTCATCTCGTATATTTCCGTTTTCTATCAATGCTCTTTTAATTGTCTTCCAGCGCTAGTTATCTTTTTCTCACAACATCTTATCTATCACTATCGAACATAATTGAAGATACGAATAGAAAAGGTTTTAAATATGTTTGTTTATGTGTCCTTGATATCATTTGTCATGTTCAGTGTTTTGTTCACTATTGTATTCGCTCCCTTGGTGATCCCATTGATTCCATTAATAGTGGTTTTAATGTTCATGTCAGGTGTAGTAATTATGGTGATGCTATTGATGGCTGCATTGTTCTATTGGGGATCCAACTCTGATAATGCAGTCATGATTACTTATTTCAGACCATGGTTAATCTATCTAGCCGATCTAATGCCTCCTTCTGTCGGTATCTCAGAGACTAAAGGTAAGAATTCGGAAAATAGCACTTGGAGAACCAGCTTAATATCGCTGGTTAACAAAACTGGAGAGCTGGTAAACAAATCATTGTGTTCTGTATTCGAAATGACGTATTTGCCCTCTTTTGCAGGCAGAAGAGCAGAATCGAGAGGTGTGACTGATGTACTTGAATCGATTTCTGAAGAGAATGGTGATTCAAATGAATAGTTCCAGTGATGTAAGTAATAGTCACAAGAGTCAAAAAAATCAGTTCTTTCAATCAGCAATTAACAAATGAATATCCAAAGGTCAAAAGTCTTGCTAGTTGGCACCGCTAATTAGGTGTTTAGTATTTTATATTTTTCAGCCTCAATCTCTTCAACTCTGCTCTCATAAATACGTAACCAAGATGGATCTTTCCCACGAAATGATCCAGTAATCTTTTGTCACTATCTAATCTTGACAAATACAGAGCACAAACTTCACAGACTTGCAATTTCTGTTGCGAAGACTGACCTAAACTGTCGCTGAGATCTCTTATATGTTGTACTGCTTGTTGACGTTGTTTGATCAAAGAGTCCAAAGCCAGTGATACTTCGACACTTTTGGCAACTTCGTTGTTTTTGAGTAGAACTTGCAGTTCTTGTTGAGTAAGACCTATTTTTAAGTCGATTGCATCTAACTCTTTCGTCAGAGCTGATAATTTTTCCTTCTCCTCTGGAGTGTGTTCCAATCTTCTTATGGCAACGGCTATCTGACTGTTACAGTCATCGAGAAATCTTTCAAGAGTCTTCATGTACTCGAATTCGAAATCTTCAAACTCGAATCCTTGAGCGACAAAAGATTCATACAACATCTTATGTTTCTGAAGATGAGTCTTTTTGCACCTGCCAAAATCCTGCTTTGTACCCAGGAAAAGATCATAAGGACATCTCCCCACTATGAAAGATTTACAGATACGGTAATCGTTCAATATAGAGGGATTGGAGTCTGGTTGTTGTGGTTGTTGGTTTGTGTTGGTGTGGATATGGTAAGATCTGTCTTTGATACTCTCTTGTTCTTTTTTCAACTCATAGTTCGATTTGAAGTCTCTCGGAAGTCTGTCCAATGCTTGTCGTCCCATCAACAGCTCCAACAACTTTTTCTGCTCAATACTTGATATTGTCATCTCTTCTTATTCTCTGTATTTGATACTAGATTTCCTTGTGCCCGATGCTTCTCCAGCTCTGCGAGCAATAAATAATAACGACGAGAAGATTTTCAATACTATTACACTGAGAAAAGTAACCGGTTGTCTCTCTCTTAAAAACAAAGGCTTTTAGTTTAGTCTTTAACTACTCAACTATAAAACTATAACTAGTCAAAAAATCTCAAAAAATTATTTTTATGGAGAGATGAGCAAAATATCACTTTTATATAGAAGTCAGAGATGTATCTTAAATAGAGCTCAATTCTTGGGAGTATGAGAATGCCAGTTCAAATTGACAAAAAAACAAGTTAATAGGGACCAACACAATGCCACTTCTCACTTTAATCCTTCATGGAGAAAGGTAAAAATTAGGATAAAGAAAATGCAAAAAAAATAATGCGAACTCCTCATGGGGGGCTCGAACCCCCGACATTTCGGTCAACTTTTTGGTTGAAGAAACTTATTCCTTAAAAGCCGAACGCTCTACCAACTGAGCTAACAAGGACGAGTTCACATTGAGGAAAATTTTTTGAAGGTACATATGCAGCATCAAGTTTTACAAGAGATTAACTTTTGCTGCTATAACTTTGCTCAGCTAATAATAATTTACATAAGAGCTATCTTGGTCTTTTGAGAGGCTTGTGACTTGACTGCTGAATAAGAAATATGGACAAGAAAAATTCGTTGTGGTGAAATCTGAATACTAAGTCGTTACTTCTTTTTATAACTGATATATTTGATAGATGGAGAAGCTGAGCAATTTACCAGGACAACTATACTATTAAACAAGACTTTTATCAATTCCACACTTCAGACACATCATATGCTGTCTCTTGGGTAATAAAAGCTTTCTTTTGTTGGAATTGACCAGATATCAATTGATTAAATTGTATAGAAATTGGTGAGAATTGGGCCCTGTGACTCAAAGTGATAAATTGCTCACAAATTGATTTTTGAAGATATCTTCGAAGAAGAAGTTACTCAATAAAAGAGATATTTGAGCAGTGACTAAACATTTTAAAGGTGAATTACGAGTCTCAGTACGAGTAGTAAAGAGCTTTCGGTAGGGAAAATAGGAGAGATTAGACCTTGATAGCAAGTTCGTGAATTGCTGAACAAGATAATAAGCTTATTATAACAAGAAGAACACTATGGTCGCTGAAGTAATAGCACAAGTGAGATCCACCATCTCGTATATGATACGGCTTGGATGTCTGCTCCATTTTGTGACATCGAACATCTATGAGTTCAAGATCACCCACGGAGAGTCGATGTTACCCACACTTAACTCGAAGAACGATTTTGTCCATACATTGAAGAGGTTCAAGTACGGTACAGATGTCCAGATTGGAGATGTGATAGTGCTGGTGAAACCGACAGATCCAGATCAGATTGTTTGTAAGAGAATCACAGGCATGCCTGGTGATACTGTGATAATCGACCCATCCAATGACTCAGTAGACGAGACAAAGAGACAAAACTCTTTTGATAAATATATCACCATTCCAGAGGGCCATGTATGGGTCACTGGAGACAATCTTCCTTACTCTTTGGATTCCAGAACTTACTCAGCATTGCCTATGGCTTTGATAAGAGGTAAAGTGGTGGCTGCTAATGATTTTAACGATAGCTATAAGAGCAAATTTGGCTTCAGATGGATAGAGAATAATTTTAAAGAGGTGCTGGGGCCCCTGGAGCAGCAGACTTCTCCAGCTTCAACTATAAAATGATGAGAAGATCCTTTAGAGCCAAAAACTTCTATTTCTGTATATATTCCACCGGATGACTCGAGTGCTAATAAGCTGAAACGTAGTTAGCTTGATATTTACTTAGTTTTCTACTTTGGCAGATTTCAGCTTATAAGTTCTCAAGACTCTGGAGCCCAAGATGACACTGAACGGAGTGAGCAAAGCGACACGACCTATGGTGACAAAGATACTGTCACTGATATAATATCTGATAAAGATGAACTCATAACACACCAAAGTAGCACCAAAGAGTAAACCTTTTAAACCAGGGCTTGTGATCTGGAGTCCCAACAGACCCCAACTGCTCAACAAGATGAGGAAAAGTACACCAACCACCCCGATAAAGATGACGGGTACAATTGGGTTTACAAAGCTCTGTTTGGCTCTGAAAATGTGGTGGATCTCCAGTAAGGGACCGTATCTCAAGCTTGGAGAGTAATTGGTGTTAGATTTCAAAGCTTCTGATATTTTCAAGTCGAACAACTTGGTGATCAGGTTCAAACTTTTGTCTTTAGAATCACCAGCAATCAATTCAAATTCAATCAAATCCTGAGTCTTGAAGAAATCAGGAATCTTAGTACTTGGTAAAGTTACCTCATACTTGGATTTCTTATGTACAGCTGGGTAGATCACCTCTTTATCTTGAGCTTTAAGCGCTATGGAGACTTGTTCAGGAGTCGAGGACAATTGCAATGAGATTGTTATGGCCTGTTTGCCTAATTGGAACTCTGATACGTCCACCTCGGAACCTCCACTCTTCAACGAGACACTTTCAACGACTGTCTTTGCATACAGACAACTGGCCAACAAGGCGACCACGAGACTGAATTTCATCTTATGCTGTATGTTCACTAAGACAATATGCTATTCCCCTGCTTTACAATTCGAGCAACTCAGCTATTTAAGTGCTTCACTACTTCACCACCAACCGCTATAAACTGTCAATTTATTACGTGTTGATTTTTTCTATGTCAGTTTTTCTACAGTGAGTTTTCTTTAGTGAATGTTTTTTTGTAGTGAAAAATTCCTATAAATTGGGGGTGACTAACAAATAGAGGCAGTTGGAGAGTTGGAGTCAAATGGGGTGAAATGAAGGCTGATGCATTCAAATGCAGCGAGGAAGAATCAAATGGAGTGACATGGTGAAATTGTGGAAATTAGCAGCAAATTATCAAAGATCCGGAGAAGTTTGTCCAACGGAGAAGATTCCAAATTGGGGGTGAGTCTGGAGAAGTTTGTTCAGCGATAGTGAAAAAGTGAAAAATTCTTGAAATTGCATCAACTAATTTAATTTATATCAATTTGACAAGTATTTAAGTGTCCGAGGTGCCAGAAACACAGAGTAATACTTAGAACACAATGAAAGAGATAGAACACAAAAATTACACCATCACGATTCTCGGTTGTGGAACGATGGGAACTGCAGTGTTGAATGCCATGTTGAACGCAGTCTTTGAACCATTCCCTTCCAGAATCATATGTTGTACTGGGTCTGAAGGATCAGCTTTGAGATTGAAATCCAGCTACGGTGACAAGGTGGAAACGTCTTTTGGCAAAGAGTCCAATTTGAAAGCTGTTCAAGAAGCTGATATCATCATCTTAGGATGTAAACCGTTCTTATGTGAAGAGATCATGAATTCTGTCAAATCTGCTTTGAACGGCCAATTGATCATCTCATTGGTAGCAGGATGGACCATTGAGCAACTTCAACTGTATTCTTCTAAGATAGCGAGAGTTATGACCAACACCCCACTGAAGTTCGGATGTGGTATGGCTATTGTGTCGTTTTCTCCAGAACTGGACCCTCTTGAAGATCTCGTTCTCAAATTGATCTCTCCAGTAGGTCAGGCCATCAAATTACCTGAAAAGAACATGGACATCGCCACCTCTCTTGTAGGTTCCGGTCCAGCTTTCTGTTTGTTGTTCATGGAGTCCATGATCGATGGAGCTGTCAAGATGGGTATGCCTTACAAAGTAGCTCGTGAATGTGCTGCTAAAGTTATGGAAGGTACCGCGAAGATGTGTATTGAGACCGGTGACCATCCAGCTGTCTTGAAAAGTGCTGTTTGTACCCCAGGTGGAACCACCATTGGAGGCTTGATGGTGATGGAGGACAAAGGTATCAGAAGTGGTATTGCCAGAGGTGTTCAAGAACTGGCTGAAATCGCTCTGAGTTTAGGCAAGAAATAAGTTACCATCAACTTTTTTGACCATAGTAAACTGGTTTTATTCATAATCGAGTGCCTTTATATACAGACTAACTTTATAAGTTACCTTCATGAGTGCTAAGTGCTTAAATAGTAATGATGATGTAAGCTGAGCAATTTACAAATTTCTCACTCTTTCACGGATCTCGGAAACAACAGTTTCGTATTCCAGATCGTCTTCATCTCCGTCTCCGTAAACAATTTCTTCCACCTCGATCTTCTCCATACTTTCTTCTTCCAGTTTCAGTCTTTGGTACTTCTCATCTTTCAAAGCACTGAACAACAAGACGTTGATGAAGATCTCAAAGAAACAGTATACGAAGACTATGTTGTTACACAAGAAATAGTTGGAACCCACACAGGCATAAGTCGCCATTCCAAAGAAGACCAACAATCTAGTTGGTACGATGGACTCGAAGTACACGAGATTCGACTCCAACAATGGCACAAGATCTGATACCGCCAACAACAGGAAAACAAACGATAGGATCCCGAATATCAGGTTGAACTGGTCTATTTCTACAAATGGCTATTTCAACGCGTTAGTTAATAATTAGTCTCACCATGGTGGTCACATCTCACTTACTAATTCCATCGATTTGGCTAGAAGAATGACAAAAGGGAACCGGAATAAATAATCCGGATCCTTCATGAAATAAAACGACACTGTCAGAAGAAAACTGACACGGACATATGTCAAGAATCGAGCACTAAATCCCACACCCATTCTTAGTGTTTCAATTCGAGTATTTAATTTTTCAGATCAAGTATTTTGTTAGAAGGTGAATAATTTTTTTTTTTTCACCATGTATCCCTAAAGTTGACTTAAAAACTTGTTGAATTATACAAAGATGCAAATGAAGCTATAAATATGATTTTTTCTGACCAAACTGAAGAGCGTTTATGATTGGGTTTAGTGGGACCAAATCAGGACAATTGGGGGCGTTTCCCATTGAATCTCTTCAGTTATCCCATAGTTGTGTTTCAGATCTTATTGTGGAGCTGAGATAAGAGTGGTAAAACGTTTTGAATGATTTGCTCTTTAAATGGCTTTGAATGGTTAGCATGGGCAGAGTGGATGGTATGATGGACTGGATATAACAGCTAAGAAGCGTTGCGATAATCTAATGCGGTCCTGATTTGCGATGTCTCCATAGTCAAGTGTGTTCTCTTAAGAAATCACTTACCGAGCCTGAAAATGAGCAAATTATCAAAACCAGCTGCTGAACCAGCTTCTATGAAGCTTTTCGTTTAACTGACTGAATTGTCTGAAACGATCCCAACAATTCCCAAACCTTTCACACATCATAAAGTTGACCAAGAAATCTCTATCAGTCTCATTATAGTGGAAATTATGCTTATTACTCAAGTATGAGTTGGTGTTACTATCAACTGAGGATTTCTGATGTTGGTCCATTCCTATCAAGTCTTCCATCGACGAGATTTCGTCGTCCTCATCCTCACAAAAGTCTTTCGACAACGAGTTGATCACTCTAATAGGTAAGAAACCGATCTTGGATCTAATCCATGCCTGAGTGTTGATCAAGAATTCTAGACAATTCTTCTCCTCCCGATCGTTGTTATAACCGTAATCTGTGTGTTCTTGAGAGTTCAAAGTGAAACCGTACTTGGAAGAACCACTCGAGTCACTGAGCCATTTCAAATGCATTTGTTTGTAAAAAACAGGCTCCCATAGAAGATCTAAAAGAAGATTGGTCCAATGAGATCTTCTGATGAGGAAAGAGTTCAAGTTGATACCTTTGCAGTCCTGTGTGAGAATGAGATCAACCGAGTTGGCATCCTCATCGTAGAAATCTTTTTTCTCCTTGATATGCTGCTCATCGTACAAATTATTCGGATCGAAATACTCCATATCACGGTACAAAGTGTCCAAATGGTCCAAGATCAAAGATTCAAGAGAAATTTCAGGTTCCATGATCAAGGTGTTCATATCGATATACCAGTACCATTCTTCGACTTCTGTTGGATCTTCCGGGTTGTTGTTCACCGTGTTCTCTCTCATGACTCTTCTGATCAAATCAAATTTCTCCCAACCTTCTCGCGATTCGTGTTGATACCGTTTTTGGTAGATGTTCAAATTTTTCACCTTGCCTTCCTTGGACAAAGGTGTCGAACTCGTTATTATCAATTCATAGCCATGCTTATCAGCATAGATCTTCTTGTTGATGATGGAGAATTTTTCCATCAACCAATGCTCTCTTCTCTTCCTATTTTTGATCCCGGCTTCCTGGTTTCTCCCAAGTATCATATAGATCTTTCTTCTAGGTCTTGATCCCCACAAATTGAAGAGCGATCTCTTGGAAAACTCTTCTCCTCCATTACTGTGAGACTCCATATCGCCCCAAATACCAGGGAATTGAGGTGTTGGAGGTGTACCTGGCTTATGGTGAAGCCTTTTGATACCAGCATTGCCAAAACCGATGCCCTCATAATTGGTCTTGCTCGAGAGCACCTTCTTGTTCAACAACTCATGGAACGACTTCTCCAATCCAAGCAAATCCTTTACGGCTAAATCATCCTTGTCACTTCTGTCCACGAACTGTGAAGCCTTGTTACCATTCGCCAACCAGCTCCAGGACACCACAACCACCGTTAGCAAGGTCAAGAAGGCCACCACCACGGTCAGCCTATCCCTGGATCGCAATTTCATTCGCATTGTGCGAATCCACAACGCCACCCTCGACCTCCAGGGCATGCCTCGCTTTTTTCGCTCGTTAACCACACTTGTTGGTAAGTCTGACATGTTTGAAGAGGGGGTCCAAAACATTTCCTCGCTGGTCTTTTCAAATCCAGGGGTACCGACTGCCAAATCGGGTAACTCTGACCAAATTAGGCAATTTATTGGATTTAACAGTTGAGACTTAGAGGAAACGGTGGGGTGGAGAGAATTGGACGCTGAATGCAATGAATTGATCTGATTGGTTGAATCATGCCTCATAGGTAGGAATTGATGGACTTTTTTGATGGCCGAAAACGGAAGTGTGATTACTTACAGGAGAGAAAAAAAAGCTCCAAATATCAGCAATTGGTGTGGAATTAGATCATTTTCATTGAAGAAAAAGGGTAGCTTGAACAGGGGAAGATGAGTACGAGACATCGACTCGTGGAAGCTCCCACGTTGTATCTCGATGAAGAAGAATTTAAGGATCCAATTGGTTTCTTAAGTCAGCCACCTATCATCGCTTTGGCTGAGATGTACGGGATATTGAAGATAGTTCCGCCTAGAGGTTGGAGGCCAAAGTTCAGTATAAACGAGGACAAGTTCAAGTTCCACACACGGTTACAGAATTTGAGAGAGTTAAACCTTCAAAATAGACCCAAAATATTCTTCTTCGAGAGTTTAAACAATTACCTTTCGATGACCGGCAAGGATATGCTCGACGAAGAGGAAATCGTGTTATCCAACGGCGCTAAGATCGACTGGTACCTGTTATTTCAAATCACAGAGTTTGAAAGAAAGAGCGACCCAAATAATAAAGGCATCAACTGGCACAGAGTGAACGGCTTCTTGGGGTTGGATCCTGTAAACTCCGAATTGCCAAAGATGCACGATCTCTATTTAAAGGGCTACGCCCAATATTTGTCTGATAAGAAACATCTTCTTTCAAAGGCAAGAACAGAGTTTACAGAGACACAAGAGACAGGTAAACACTGTATGGTGTGTCTTCAAAATGATGATCCTCAACATACCCTTATTTGTGATGGCTGTGACGAGACATACCACATGAAATGTCTTAATCCTCCTTTGAAAAAAATTCCAACCAATGACTGGTTCTGTGATTCGTGTCTTGTGGGTACTTTCGATTACGGGTTCGAAGAAGATTTTAAATCTCTTTTCACCATCAAAGAGTTCAAGAAATACTGTCAAAATTTTGAAAATGACTTCTTTCAAAGAAGATTCGGCTCTACCACGAAACCACCTCTTGAAGTATTGGAAAAAGAGTTCTGGAGATTGGTAGACGGCTCTAATACTACAGATTGGGAGAAAGATTTGGAAATGAGATACGGAGCGGATATACATAACTCGAGACCTGACGAGATCTCAGGTTTCCCAACAGAGTCTAATCCAAATTTGAACCTTGAAAACCCACAGATCACCAAATACACCAAACATCCTTTCAACTTGACCAATCTCCCCTTTGCCAATGGCTCATTATTGAACTATATAAAAGATGCCGAGATCTCTGGAATGACAGTGCCTTGGATCTATGTGGGATCTTTGTTCTCCACTTTCTGCTGGCACAAAGAGGACCACTACACGTTATCATCAAATTACTGTCATTTCGGATCGACAAAGAAATGGTACGGTATTCCTGCTAAGAACGAAGCTCTTTTCGAGAAGATTTTGATCGAAAGCTCTCCTGAGTACTTCCAAAGACAACCAGATTTGTTGCACCAACTTATCACTTTGCTCTCACCAAATCAAATCTTCGACAGAGCAGGTGACAATGACATGACAATAGTCTATGCCAACCAGAACGAAAACGAGTTTATTATAACGTTTCCTAAAGTGTATCATGCAGGATTTAACAGTGGGTTGAACTTCAACGAGCTGGTCAATTTCACCATGCCTTATTGGGTCAAAGATGCACAGAGCGCTATCACCGATTATAAGAAAGTTCACAAGGAGAACGTATTTGATTACTTCCAATTGAGTCGGAGAATCTTGAATCAGTTCACAGAGTTGACATTGTCAGAGATCGCTCTTCAAGACAAGAGATATTTTGGAGGTTACTCGGAGATGATCAAATTGTGTTTGAATGATTTCGACCACGAGTTCACTTCTTCTGTGCTTATGGGGAAGAAAGTCTTGTCAGAGGTACCTTCTATCAAACAAGAGAAGTATGTCAAAAAACCTGTCGTGGAGCCCGTAAAAAGAAGAGGACGTAAGAAGAAGGCGACTCATGACGACGAGCTTTTGTGCGATGTGTGCAAGACATATTTGTCATTCAAATGGGTTGAAATCACAGATGAAGAGCCAGCGCCAGAGTCTGATAATGTGCAACTCATGACTCCGGATCAAACACCAACAATGCAGAGTGAAAGATCCTGTGAAGAGCTGGAATTTCAAAAGATTATATCTGATGCTAGGAAGAACCAATCGGAAGTCGGTTTAGGAATTAAAACAAGACATTCTTCTCGTTCAGCCTCGGTATCTGATGAGCCTGAGCCCAAGAGAAGGAGATCGACAAGAGAGGCTTCTAAAGAACAGATAAGTACAGTTTTGGCGAAAGAAACATCCTCGAAACTGAATCAAGAGCCATTGAAGATGAAGCTCTGTCTCAGTGATTTCATCAGTATGGTTTACTCTAAAGGATCTGATCCTGAAAGGAAATTGTTGAGACACTTCGAGGCAGCTGACTTGAGAACGGTGTTAGACGAGTATGCATGTTTGGTGTACGATTCAGATGAGCTGGAAAATTCTCAGTTTGTTGAAATGGTTGGTGAGAAGTTGAAGAAAACGAAGGAAAGTATTACGGTGGAGAATTAGGGGTAGCAATGGTTTTTTTAAAAAAATTGGTAATGTGTTGATATTTATGTTTTATTTGTATGTATAACTAAGATTTTTTTTCTATATGATTTTTTTTTCTCTCAAATATGGAGATGATTAAAGCGATGAGTAAGGAGAAAATGATACCCATCACAATAGTGGGGGAAAGAGGGTTGATATTCGAGATTGATCACATTTCAGCTCTTCGAGATCTTGGAATTACAGGAGTCCTCTCGGGGACTTTGCCCATGGCCTCACAACAGAATGTGTTTCTTGGGGTCCCTTTACAATTACTCCGGGAGGAAGTGATATGGTTAGTAGATGAAAAATTGGGGTATTTGGTGCCCAGTGAAACTTTTTATAAGAGTATCAGGTCCACTTTGACTGAAGAAAGCTTGGAAGAGTTGAGTGAGAAAAAATCGGAGGACTTACAGAGACAGAGGGATGAGAAAGAAGCCGAGTTAGAGGCTAAAATGGCACAATTGAAGATCGAAAGAAAGACACATAAAGGAACCAATTCCTCCATGAGTTATTTCTTTGAGATTCCCAACACTTCAGTGGAAACGATACCGACATACAAATCATTTCAGGAGTATTACGATAAACTGCATCTACAGGCCAGTCTATTGGATGAGTTCTGTAAGATGACTACGTATAACCCTAAAGATGCTCTAAACTACTCCGTTTATCGCCATTTGAAAGCTCAGAATTACTACATAGCTCCAGGAATGAGATTTGGGGGTAGATTTATAGCATATCCTGGAGATCCATTGCTCTACCATTCACATTTGATAGTCAATAGTCGAGACTTCAAGAATGAAGATATTGGGTTGAAGGATATCGTCAACGGAGGGAGATTAGCTACGGGAGTGAAGAAAGTATGGGCAATTGCTGGAGAAAGCGAAGATGGAATTAAGTGTTTCTCAATTGAATGGTCAGGTTTTGGATGATCTTTACTGATACACTGTTTCATTTATGTAATGTATCAACAGCTATTGTTCAGGTGTCCTGATTTGCTAATCACTGATTCAGTTGAACCCTCCACGTCCGTATCATTTGAATCGAATCATAACACCTCACTTTGCTTGCTTATCTTATCATCTAGATCAATTGAAAGAAAATGTTAGTGTCTCACTTGGCTCATATAGCAGTTCGAAGTTAGGTAAGTATAGCCGCAGGTGGTTAGTGTCAGTTTAACACGCTGACAATTTAAAAGGCACCTCAATTGAAACACTAAGAGCTCCAGTATGAGATTTGAAGGCACAACTGAAGAGTTTAATTTAGTAACTAAATTCAGCACTTAAAACTAGTTCAGGTGTTCAGGGGGGCTAGACAGCTTAGATAGAGAGAAAGAGAGAGATGTATATATAAAAAGCTGAAAATTTCTAAAAGCAAACTGGAAGAGTTTTCGAACTAACTCCTGAAGATTGTCAAAAAATGTGAAAGATTTCGAACTGATATAAATATCGTCCAGCCCCTCTCTCAAATTCTTCACATTTATCACCTCTTCTCTCTATGTTTTGATATTTACATATAATTTTTTTTTCACGCGTTAGAAAACTATAGAGATCAGATACAATTGCACCAAGTGAGACAAGAGACACAAGTGGACCAAGTGATACCAGATGGCCCGCAATAATGTTTCTGTGCAGGTCAACTGGATCAAATCCACCAGATCAAACATCCCTTCAGGGTTTGAAATGCCTCCAATCGATGTGGCGAGTCGTAACAATACTGTCCCACTAGGGATCAACCATTCTTTGAATGTCCCTGAAAGGACACCAACTCCGAAAGGCGGAGCCAAAAATGCACCTTTGAAACTGGACACTTTAAAAAATGTACAGACGTCGTTCTCAGGGCTCGAAAATGTCACTCCAAGTAGAAGGAGTAGCTCTCTAGGTATGCTCAGTGCCAGAGATCGTATCAACACAACGGCAAAACCAAGCAACAAAACCCCTCTTCAAACCACCCAACAACAAGGTACAGCTGTGGTGCCGACTAAAAGACTGAATAAAGAATTGACAGTGGTAGATTTGACGGCAGATTTCGAAGATGATGAAGATGATAACGAAGAGTTCTTTGACACTTCAGATCAACTATTGGTATCAGATCAGAGATCCAAGAGAGATTCACCTGCCTCGGCACAAAGACCTAATACTTTAGTGCAAACAGTGAGTACACCTGTCGCCAAAACCGTTACACTGACACCCCCGGTGCAGAACGTCAAGAGACCTTCAGAGCCTGAGACTCTTCTAAGACAGATCCATGTAAAACGTATGAAGATCGATACACAGGCTTCGAATAATGTACCTGAATTACCCACACATAATGATGAATTTGATGATGAACTAGACATTGAGCTCGATAATTTACCAAAGACGAAAGCCAAATTGCTAGATACAACTATTCCAATAGATCACATGGATCCGTCACAGCTAAAACAATTTATACGGTTGCAACAGGATTATATTGATCTATGTGAACAAAGAATAGATCTTTTACAGAAGAAAGTGGACATCAATGAATCCACAGCTCTCTCAGAGGATATGAAGAAGATAGAGAGAGGTAACTTGAACCCGAAATTGTTCAAAGCTCAAGGAGAATCAGCTTCTTTAAAGCTGAAAATATCAGAATTGAGTTCATCTGTAAACTCATCATCTCAAATTCCTATGAGGGAACCGTCTCAAAAACAAGCTTCACCAGTCAATGAACTACTCTCAAGTTCAAAAGAGATAAACCAAGCTCTTCTTCTGGATATAGATTTATCCTCAGAGTTCGATTTAACTAACGATGATCATGATAAACCTGCTCAACCTGTGCTGGAGAGCGATAACGAAGATAATATAAGAGTGTTAAAAGTGATACCGAATACACAGGAAAGAAATCTTACAGAGGCTAGACAAGTTATCAGAGAATCACTGAACATTCGTGTAAATAATACAATTTACAGAGGAGATGAAGACGAAGAAGAGGATAATTTTGGTGGTGAATATACAAATCAAGGATTAGAAACAGACGAGGAAGAAAGAGAAGCTCTGCAGATGAGTACACAAGAAGCTAGAGAATTGCAAGAGTTCATAGTGCCGCATGGATCACAAATCGATGATATGGATATCGATGACTCGTATCGCGAAGATGAGTTCGAAGACGAAGATGAGCTCGAAGGTTCTGTGACCTCTGAAAGAGAGAGACCAGATGATATCGCTCGAGAGATTCAAGACTTGAGAAACTCTTCAGACGAAGATGATGAAGATGTGATACGAGACAGTCTTCAAGAACGTACCGGCATGGATACAACTTTAAATTTCAACAATATGGAGGAGATCGAAGAGATCTCATCCGATGATGAGTTGCAATTCGGTGATGGTTTCGTGTCTCAGTATAACTTAGAAAGGGAATTGGATCTGGTTAAAGTCGAAGACTTAGACGATGATGCTTTCGACGATGACGATGACGAAATGATCGAGCTCACTTCGAAGAAACTCAGCAATCCCGCCTCCAATATGCCTCGCGATACCATTTCGAGCTCACCTCCGTTACCACAAGCAGATTTTGATTCAGACGATGAAATCCAGGAGATCGAAGCTTTTGAAAAAAGTCTGAAAGAATTCTCAGGTCAACAGTATCCTTGGACTAATGAAGTGACAGGAATCTTGAAAGGTGTTTTCAAGCTCGACTCTTTCAGATCAAATCAACTGGAAGCTGTCAATTGTACATTATCAGGTTTAGATGTCTTTGTCTTGATGCCCACAGGTGGGGGTAAGTCTCTTTGTTACCAACTTCCAGCATTGGTAAAGAGTGGTAAAACGAAAGGGACTACAATAGTGATTTCACCATTGATATCTTTGATGCAAGATCAAGTCGATCATTTATTAGAGAAGGGGGTCAAGGCAGGAATGATCAATTCGAAGGCTACTGCTGATGAGCGGAAGCACATGTTTAACTTGTTTCGTGACGGGTTATTGGATCTCGTGTACTTATCACCTGAAATGATTGGTGCAAGTGCTCGAGTCAAGAATGCTATCGAATTTCTTTATAAGAGGGGAAATCTTGCGAGAGTCGTCGTGGACGAGGCTCACTGTGTTTCCTCATGGGGTCACGATTTCAGACCAGATTATAAGAGTTTGAGCTACTTCAAAGAAAACTATCCAGAAATTCCAATGATGGCTTTGACAGCTACAGCTAACGAGCATGTGAGAATGGACATTTTGCACAATCTAGGAATTCAAGGTGCCAAATTGTTCAAGCAGAGTTTCAACAGAACAAATTTGTTCTACAAAGTTTTGATCAAGGATAGAAATGTGATGGAGAAGATCACGGATATGTTAAGTGTCACGTACAAGAATCAAAGTGGGATTATCTATTGCCATTCCAAGGCTTCATGTGAACAGACATCCGAAAAATTGCAAAGTTCAGGTATCAGATGTGCTTTTTATCACGCTGGTATGACCCCTGAAGATAGGTTGAGCATCCAGAAAGCTTGGCAATCGGATCAATTACAAGTGATCTGTGCTACCATTGCTTTTGGTATGGGGATTGATAAACCTAATGTGAGAATTGTTATCCATTTGACTGTTCCGAGAACACTTGAAGGATATTACCAAGAAACTGGGAGAGCCGGTAGAGATGGTAAGCAATCCGAATGTATCATGTTTTTCAGCTATAAAGATGCAAGAGTGCTTCAAGGGATGATACAGAAAGATAAGGAATTGGACAGAGCCGGGAAGGAGAAACATTTGAACAAATTGAGACAAGTTCTACAATATTGCGATAACAAGACAGATTGTCGTAGACAACAGGTATTACAATACTTTAATGAAAAGTTTGATAAGAAAGATTGTCAGAAGCAATGTGATAACTGCTGCAATCAAGTGCTGATGGTTGAGAAAGATGTCACTGACTATGCCAAAGACATGATAAATTTGGTAAAATCTATTCAAGATTGCACAGTGACGTTATTGTATTGTCAGGATGTTTTCAAAGGATCCAAGACCAGCAAAATTGTAGCAGCACAACACGATTTAAGTCCTTATCACGGTAAGGGTCGTGATTTGGATAAAGGCACGATTGAGAGAATATTTTTCCACTTGATATCGCAGCAGATACTCGAAGAGTACTCTATCATCAACAATGCAGGCTTCGCATCGAATTACATTAAAATCGGCAGGAACGTGAGCCTTGTTTTACAAAAAGGTAAGAGAATAATCATTGCTTTTAACGAAGATGTGAGAAAGGCACCAACGACTTCCTCGTCTTCGGAAACAGCTAGAAACAGGAATAAGGCACCGGCTTCGAAGAATTTGGAGTCGTTCAAATATAATGAGTCGGAGCCAATTGCTCATTTTACACAGGCTTCGAGTGAATTGAGACGTCAGCAATCTTTCAACACACCAATTGTTCTTCCTAGAGGTGATTTCACTCTGCAGGAGGAACAGTTCATCAATAAATGCTACTCCACTTTGAACGATCTAAGGATGAAGAAGATGACCGAGTTCAATTTCAAGTCGACACTGCTGTTTATTCCAGATGCTATCCTAAGAGAGATGGCCATATCATTACCAACAAATGCAAAAGATTATAAGAAATTACCTGGTCATACAGTGAAGACGCTGGATCATTTCCCGATTTTCAAGTCAACCTTGACAAAGTTGAGTAAAGAGAGGCAGGCCCAAAGGAAAAATGGCAATTTCACCAATCTCAGCATCCCGGCCTCGTCTTTAAATCTGACACAACAGATTGAGACATCTTCTTCAAAGTATTTCACCAATGCTCGCGAGAGCGATGATCTGATTCTCTCACAGTTGAAGACGATGCATCAGACACAACCTTCACAAAGTTACAGACCTCAACAACAAAGCAGTCAATCAAGAAAATATTCTAATCGTGGTGGAAGCAGATATAAGAGAGGATCTCAAAGAAGTTCAGCAGGAGGAAGAAGAAATTACAATGCCAACAAGAAGAGTACCACAAAGACCAACTCGTGGGCTAAGGGAATGCCTATGTGATTTGAATAGAGCTATCTCTCAATACTGAGAGAACTAAAATTTTTACAGAGCGGAAAAAGACGTCAATTTAAAGATAGATGTGTTCACACTACATTATAGTTGGTATATTAATGAATAGAGCACTGAGATCAGTGCAATGATCAAATCAAGAGTTGTAATTGAGATCTGAGGTGAAATCTTAGGCCGGGTAACAGCCTCGAGGGTGGTTAGAATTTGCCCAATAAGAGCTCGCGCAGGGTTTTTTGAGGGAGGATTACCGAAACTTGGTCGGGTAAGAGCCGGAATATGGTCGGAATGCGCGTAACATTTGTAGGTGTCTGGCGTTGAAAGTATGTGCGCACGAGGCGAAATCCGGAGATCTCGGAAATTTCACCGGGGGCAAATCCAGGATATCCGAGGGAGATTAATCCGAAATTACTGGAGAGAAAGAAAAAAAAAGTTATGGACAACATTTTTTCCAACCTTTTTCCAATCCTATAACCATTAGATAATTGAATTAATACTCAACTTATTTGAACACCATGGTTTTACCAAGATTGTACAACAGTGCATCTCGTGCTGCTTTTAAGGCTCTGAAGCGTAACTTTGTTTTCCAAAGAGGTTTGGCTACCGCTGCTCCATCTGTCGGTCAGGTTAGGTATGTATTTTGTCCATTTTTTGAAAGCGGTTGCAAATGGTGTTGGGGTGTGGTTTTTGTTTTAAAATACACCATCCCAATGCTTCACATTCATTGCTCAAGCCCATTGAATTGAATTCCCGGTGATTTAAGCATCTGGTGGTCTTGATCTGTTGACAGATCGAGGTGGAGGAAAAGGTGTGAAATTTGAAATTTAGAGAATGAATTGAGCTGGTGATTTGAAAAGTTCACCAATTGACTCTACAAACTCTACACTACAATTCAATTGCTCTAATCGAGCCATTGACATCTATTTTTCACCATCTTTCAATCGGCCTTTTCGTCCCTTTTTGCTACCTCTGGTTGGAAATTGTTTTTTTTCTCCCGGTGCTTCGTCAAATCAAAAGCTCTGAAATTTTTTTTTTTCAAGTTTTGCGCTGTACCGGAAATAGACGCGGTGTCGAGCAAAGAATGGGGAAGTTTGAATCGTGGTTTAAATACAAACGTTTGGAATTGTACTAACAAGAGAATTTTTATAGTCGTGTTGTTGGTGCCGTTGTCGATGTCAAATTCGAACAAGGTGAATTACCAGCTATCTTGAACGCCTTGACTTTGGAGTTGGACGGTAACAAGTTGGTTTTGGAAGTTGCCCAACATATCGGTGAGAACACCGTTAGAACCATTGCCATGGACGGTACCGATGGTTTGGTCAGAGGTCAATCAGTCTCTGACACCGGTGCTCCAATCTCTGTCCCAGTCGGTCGTGGTACTTTGGGTCGTATCATCAACGTTATCGGTGAACCAATCGATGAAAGAGGTCCAATCGAATGTACACAAAGAAACCCAATTCACGCTGAACCACCAGCTTTCGTCGAACAATCCACTGCTGCTGAAGTCTTGGAGACCGGTATCAAGGTTGTCGACTTGTTGGCTCCATACGCCAGAGGTGGTAAGATTGGTTTGTTCGGTGGTGCCGGTGTCGGTAAAACCGTCTTTATCCAAGAATTGATCAACAACATTGCCAAAGCCCATGGTGGTTTCTCCGTCTTCACCGGTGTCGGTGAAAGAACCAGAGAAGGTAACGATTTGTACCGTGAAATGAAGGAAACCGGTGTCATCAACTTGGAAGGTGACTCCAAGGTGTCCTTGGTCTTTGGTCAAATGAACGAACCACCTGGAGCTAGAGCTCGTGTTGCCTTGACCGGTTTGACCATCGCTGAATACTTCAGAGATGTCGAAGGACAAGATGTCTTGTTGTTCGTCGACAACATTTTCAGATTCACCCAAGCCGGTTCCGAAGTCTCGGCCTTGTTGGGTCGTATCCCATCTGCTGTCGGTTATCAACCAACATTGGCCACCGATATGGGTCTTTTGCAAGAACGTATTACCACCACCACCAAAGGTTCCGTCACCTCTGTCCAAGCCGTCTACGTCCCAGCCGATGATTTGACAGATCCTGCTCCAGCTACCACTTTTGCCCATTTGGATGCCACCACTGTCTTGTCCAGAGGTATCTCTGAATTGGGTATCTACCCAGCTGTCGACCCATTGGATTCCAAATCTAGATTGTTGGATGCCTCTGTTGTCGGTGAAGAACATTACGCCGTTGCTACTCAAGTTCAACAGACATTACAAGCCTACAAATCTTTGCAAGATATTATCGCCATTTTGGGTATGGATGAATTGTCCGAACAGGACAAATTGACCGTCGAAAGAGCTCGTAAGATTCAAAGATTCTTGTCCCAACCATTTGCCGTTGCCGAAGTCTTTACCGGTATCCCAGGTAGATTGGTCAGATTGAAGGACACCGTCAAGTCTTTCAAAGATGTCTTGGACGGTAAATACGATCACTTGCCAGAAAACGCCTTCTACATGGTCGGTGGTATCGAAGACGTTGTCGCCAAGGCCGAGAAGTTGGCTGCTGAAGTCAAATGAACATAACATCTTTGGAATCCGATCTAATCGTTCTTTAGAATAGAGAAATATGTTCTCAATTACTCTTATCATTGTAGTGATTGACTGATTTTTAAATAGCAAAAGAATAAAAACAATACGAGGAATACGATAATATTCAACCCTTTTTCCTTTTGTATCTGTAGCATTGGTGGATTTTGTCGACTGAATTGGTTTGCAACTTTGGATCGTTGAAAGGTGGTGTCCACGGAAAAGTCGTGTGCCAAACACCAATTTCCAGACACCAGTTTTAAGTATTTTTCAAGCAGATTGCAAAGTAACTTCTAATGCACTCTAATTATTTGAAATGAATTCTCTCATTCAGGTAGGTATCAGCATCCAATTGAATAGATGACAGTATACTAACAAAGCCAATGAAGTCAGCAGGAGCACTTCTTGATATTCCAGGTTTCGATTGGAAGACCTTGATCATCGGGTTCCACATTGCCAACTATGCTTTCGAGACTATTCTTACTGCTCGTCAAATAAGACATTTGTCCAAGAACAGCAAGGTTCCAAAAGTTTTGGAGAGTAAGATTGATGAAAAGACTGCATTGAAGTCACAGGACTACTCACTTGCAAAGCTGAAGTTTTCCATCTTTGGCGACTTGTACGGTTTGGTTCAAAACGTTCTGTTTATGAAATATGATCTCTTGCCAATTCTCTGGGGCAAGGCAGGCTCAATCATGAAACTGTGTTCCAAGTTTTTGCCCGCCTTCCTGTCAGGTGAAATCACCCAATCGTTGTTCTTCTTTGCAGGTTTCACCTCTATTTCTACGCTCTTGTCATTGCCAACATCTTATTACGTCACCTTCTACTTGGAGGAGAAGTACGGCTTCAACAAGTCAACTAGGAAGTTGTTCTTCACCGACTTGGTCAAGACTTTCTTCCTCACCATTGGGTTAGGTACTCCGATCGTTGCAGGTTTCTTGAAAATCATCCAGTACTTTGGTGATACTTTCATGTTCTGGGTCAGTCTGTTCTTGTTCTGTGTTCAAATCTTTTTCATCATCGTTTATCCTAAATTCATTCAACCGTTGTTCAACGACTTGAAACCTTTGGAAGATGGTGAATTGAAAGTTGCAATTGAGAAGTTGGCCTCTGATAACAAGTTCCCTTTGGACAAATTGTACGTGATCGACGGTTCCAAGAGATCTGCCCATTCCAATGCTTATTTCCTCGGATTACCATGGGGTACAAAGCAAATTGTCATTTACGACACTTTGATCAAGACCTCATCAGTTCCTGAAGTCACCGCTGTACTTGGTCACGAGATTGGTCATTGGGCTCTTTCCCACACCACCAAATTGTTGATCATTGGTCAGAGTCATTTGTTCCTGATCATGACTTTGTTCACTGCATTCGTCAAGAACAATTCTTTGTACGAGTCATTTGGATTCTTCAATGCTCAACCAATCCTCGTTGGGTTCTTGTTGTTTGGTGATATCTTAAAACCTTTGGACGCTGCCATGGGTTTCTTCTCCAATTTGCTCAGTAGAAAATACGAGTACGAAGCCGATGCCTACTCTGTCAGATTGGGATACCCTGAAGAGTTGAGTGAAGCTTTAATCACTTTACACAAGGAAAACTTGAGCGCTTTGAACTACGATTGGTTGTACAGTGCTTACCATCTCAACCATCCTCATATCACAGAGAGATTGAGAGGTATTCTGCAAACTACTGCTTCTCTTCACAAGAAGGAGAAATAAGTGGTGAGCAATGTCAAGTATTTGAAGAGCTGTCAGATGAGCTTACCTCAATTGTTAGTTGAGATTTCACTGACTCACTCGGCTTACATGATCCAAGTAATTATTTATTATGTTTAGAAGCTTCACATTGGGAATCTATTTCTGCACAGTGAAAGTAATGATCTCTTGTTCATAATTCAGTTTGGAATGGTGTTCCAGGAGTAAGAGATGGTATACTTGATGTTTTGGGGGGTTATTCAAGGTGAATTGATAAAGAGATTAGAACAATTACGCGTGAATTGTGATAACATTTTTATTCTTACTAAACCATGGAAATCCTCTTTCCCATCACGTTCTTCTTTTCTCGAGCAATCTCTCCTAATTGAAGTTATCATATAATTCATTCAAACATCTGAATATTTCGTATACTGAGAAAGGTCGTGTAAGAAAAAAAAATATCACACACAAAAAATCTGGTGAAGAGATCACAATAGTAATTGTAGTGGGATGGTCCAACAGAAGGAGATGTTGGTGAATTCAGCCTTGATCGAGACAGCTAATAAGGATCCATTTATCCAGGACGAGTAAGCAGTGTAGCTTGAGCATTTTTTCACAGCATTACTAACTGAACAGGTCGAGCTTGTCATTATCAGAAGTGATACTGAGAACTATAAATGAGAGAGGGTCCATTCTTAAGGTGACTGAAGAGTCTTTGCTCGCTGAGATTGCACTGGAAGACGGTCTGGAGTTGGAATTGAAGACAGGACCAGTTGAAACAGATGACAATCCAGCCAATGAAGAAGAGAATGCAATTGTCGATTCCTTGACACCAGAAGAGTTTGCTATAGAGAAAGAAGAGATTTTGAAATTGCTCCGATCAGCTTTGAACGAGTCCTCGTTATCGTTGGACTTCATCTCATTGTTGATATCATGTGTAAGACCAGCAGCTGGGTCGATCTCCATGTCACCGTTGTTGAAGCAACACGTCCCTATGGGTACCTTGAACAGTGCTCTGGTGGAGATTCTGGAGCTGGACAAAGAGGCTAAGAAGCAAGAGCTGGAAACCGAGGCTAAAGTGGGGCAAGGGTGGAAATTACAGAGTTTGGAGTACAGTGCTGAGATCTTGAAGAAATCGAGCTCGAGACTCAAAGAAGAGATCTTGAAAGAGAAAGAGTACTGGAATAACATTTCTAACATTGTCAAGTCCAACGAAGTGTTGGTGAAGATGAACACGAACAATGCCACTACTGATATCGGAGTGAAGTTCGGATTTGGAGACTCAGGGTCGAACTATTTCGACAAAGGTATCGGTATCTTGAAGAAGAATGTGAAGAACGGTAAGATCGAGTTCAGACCAGTGCGTAATAATAACATTGAGAAGAGTTCCAAGATCGTCAAGGTGAAAGTGTTGAAAAGAATCGACAACGAGCTCAAGACGATCAGTGAGAGTAACATCAGGGATATCTTTGAATGTTCAGTCCCTGTTGATGACGATTCGATAGGGTCAGAGATCTCTAAGGCGAGATTCTTTTTGTTTGAAGAAGAGTTATTCCACGAGTTGGTGAAAGAGGCCATCACTTTATTGCCATACCAAGTACAAGTGATAAACAACAAGATCATCATGGAGATCAACGATGAGGTGATAGAGATTGAAGCCATCAATTTCGAACAGAGTGAAGATGAAATGCAAGTTGATGATACCACAGACACTACAAAAGCCAATTACATCTCATCGTTTCTAAGATTGATGCTTTCACAAGATTTTAAGCAGAACATAACAAGAAAGTACCGTACTCCAGTACCCTTGAGCAGAGATCAGAGACCTAAAGTTGATGCCAATAGATCAGCATTGTTACTCAGGCCCTTGATAGGTCATTCAAAGCACAATAGTTACATCAAGCAGATCTGCAAGATCTGTGCATCGTTAGCTGAAAAATATCACAATTCAGAGCACACCACCAAGTCATCGATCAAAGTGGTGAAATATTACAACATCGATCCTAAAGAGTACAAAGCCAACAAGTTTATCAGATGTACAAAGATCCCAAGTTCAAGAATCGAGTTTGAAGTGGAATCACCTAAGGATTCTCTCAAGAGACTCAGATTCGAGATCTCGGTGCTCAACACTTCCAATTTTTGTAATATTGTTATGAACGTGAAATCTTTCGTCATTGGCCAGGACAAAAAGCTCGTCGACGTTGATTTCAGCGAATTCATAGACGTTGAAGACAGTTTGGATTGGGCTATCAAGTCGTACTAGACAGCCCCTATCGGGGAGATGGATTTTTTTTTTTTTTTTTTCACGACTTTTCACTATCGAAAACTTATCGACTAACTAGTCAGTCATAACAGATAGAGTTAGCAATGGCGTCACAGGGCAAGCCAAAAGTGTTGATCTTGGGCACAGGTGGTGTCGGTATGATAGCGGCTTTGAATTTGGAAGAAGTTTCCCGTTCTGCAGAAACTGTTTGCTTGGTGAGATCAAACTATGAGAAGGCCATCAGCGATGGGTACAAGATCGAGAGTGTCAACTACGGCAATTTCGACAACTGGAGACCCTCGCACATTGTACGTGATTTGAGTGAAGCTGTTCAATACGGACCATACGAGTTTGTCTTTGTCTCCACCAAGAATGTCCCAGATGGACCTCATCCCGTATCTCAAATCATCAGAGAAGAGGTGATCACCCCAGGTTTTACCTCGATCATCTTGGCCCAAAATGGAATCGATATCGAGACGGAAATCTACGACAAATATCCGACAAACCCAGTGTTGAGTGGTGTCACCTTGATCGGGTCCACCAACACCAATGGTAGTGTAAAACAATCAGGTTTCGACAATTTGAGTATCGGTTGTTTCTTCAACGATAAGATCGACCCAGAGTTCCACAAAGAGCAGGCACAAAAGTTTATCGAGATGTACTCTAACGATAAGAACGACATCACTTACGACGCTGACGTGAGAATGACCAGATGGAAGAAACTCTGTTACAATGCTGCTGTGAACACTTGCACAGCCATTGTAGGCTTGGACGTAGACAGGGCCACTATGGCCAATACTAAAGAAACGGTTATGAGACCGCTGATCAAAGAGATTTATCTGATTGCTAAGCTGGACGGGTATGATATCCCTGCCAACGTTGAAAATTTGATGATCAACATCAGTGATGGTCTTTTCTATTCACCCTCGATGTTGATGGACGTCAGAAGGAACCAATTGATGGAGTTGGAGACTATTGTAGGTAATCCTGTGAAGATTGCAGCCAAATACGGGTTACAGGTACCCCATTTGACTCTTTTGTACAATCTTTTGCATCTGATCCAGTTCAGAATCAAAGAAGCCAATGGGTTGATCAAAGTTGAAGAGAAGAAGTCTGTTAGGTCAAAGGAAGAGTACGGTAGTGGGTTTATCTAGTCTGCCTGGTACGGTGAAAGTATAGATCATATTCTGTTATAGAGAAATATAGAGCTGGTGATAATGTGTAGAGTGTATCTAATCACAGAGAAGTAACACAGTTGGATAAAATGACAATGTTGAGATGTATACAATAATTATGCTAAGATATTCAAGTAGCTAAAGATCCGTTGAGGAATTGAAAAGAGAATTTGACTTAGGCCTTTGGGTAAGTCTGCTTTGGCAATGGGTAAGATGGACCGACTTCTTGGATAGACAAGGCAGCCAACCATTGACCCATATCGATACTGGTCTCCAAATCTTTACCTTGGACCAAGCCAGCGACGAAACCGGCAGCGAAAGCGTCTCCGGCACCGTTGGTGTCTGTGATCTTGGAAGATTCCAAAGGATGAACAGCAAATTCCTTAACTTCACCGGTAGATTTAACTACAACGGTAGGCTCTAAACCGTGAGTAAAGATAACAGTTCTTGGAGTAGCACTGACTTTTGGTAAACCAGCAATGTGTTTAGCGATGACAGCCAAATCGGTGGTGTTCAAATCGTGAGATTTGGCATACAGTTCAGCCTCAGACTCGTTGGCAATGACGTAATCAGTGTATGGGATGGCAGCGTCCAATGGGTCTTTGAAGAATTCAGCGATGAATGGGGCTGAGAAATTCAAGACAAAAGGTTTGTTGTTCTCAGCAGCGTGTGCACCCAACAAGTTGATGGCCTCTGGGGAGACGGTGAAATGGAACCCACCGATGTAGAAGAATTTGGCATTTTCAACGATGGCCCAGTTCTCTGGTTTCTGCAAATGAGTAGGCTTGAAAAGGTTAGCGGCAGCCAAGTCGGTGACCAAGGATCTGTTTTGGCCAGTGATCAAGGCAGCACATTTGCCGGTAGCGACGTCATCGATCACCATGTATTCAGTTCTCAAGCCGATGGCATCACAGGCTTCCTTCAACTTATCGGCATAGACATCCTTACCAACCGAACCGAAGTACACGACAGAGTCCTTTGGCAAGACGTATTGAGCACCTCTAGCAGTGTTTTGAGCAGCACCTCCAGCGACCAACTTAACGGTCTTGTTCTCCAAGCACTCTTCATAGATCGACATCTGAGATGGCTCTACCAAGATGGCATCGTTGGCCTTCAAATTGTATTTTTCCAAGTACTCTGGCTCGACATCGACTTGGATGTCTAATAATGGGTTACCTAAACAGACCAATGGGAACGACATCTTGTTTCTTTGTGTAGTTTCTTCAACGGCTTAAATGAACACTTTTGTGTTTGGTTGAAATTTTTCATCGTTAAGAAAATATCTTGCATATTTTTCTGGATCGGGTAAACTGGGGCTGTACGGGGGTGAGCCACGTTGGTTAATGGTGAGATGGTGTCAAATGGTGCTAAATGGAGGTGAAATGGAGGTGAAATGGAGTGGCACGAATGTTTCAATTAAAATAGAGATGCTTGTTGCCATTAAATGGTATTTTTTGTATGGTTATTTGACTGAATATGGAGCATTCGTGGTATCTGTGTTAGTATATTTTGCTGAGATGGTAAATGGGTCTATACCTGTCTATGGATGGTGATTATTTGCATATGATGTTGGCAAGGTGGCTCAATAGGTGTAAAAATGACACCTAGTTGATTCTCGATGTTGAGATCGACATTGAAGTGGATTTGGTGATATTTTCGAGCTTCATTTAGGTTGAAAGCGCTTTTTGAGCTTAAGCATGAGCTTGAGCTGTAATTAGTTTTAATGAGCATCACTCAGCTTCGATTAGCTCAAATGATCGTAACTAAGCCTCAAAAATCCCAAGACAGCCTCAAAGATCATTCATATCGACCAGTTGAAAAGACAACTCAATCGGATTTAGAGGAAGATCTCAGTTTCTTTCTCAGGATCTTAACCATCTTGGAGAACCAGAACACGTTGAGACAGTCCAATAAAAAGTTCATTGGGATCACAGTGAATGGTACAAAGAGGTAGTCCAATTCATCACGAACCTGGTAAAATTGTACAATGACAACAGCAACTGCATAGAATCCCCAGACAATTCTTACCGAGAAGAAAGTGAACATCAACAAAAGTCCATTGACTACGACAAGTTTTGGGTTGACATGGGTCTCTGGGAGTCTTGAACAGAACCAATTGATGTTGACAAAAGGTGTCGAGAGCTCAAAGATCAAAAATCCAGGGATCCAAGGTTGACAGTAGATGAAAGTGATGAGAAAGACGTAAAGAGCTGCAATGGCATGGAGTAAAAACCCGATACCGAACAAGGAGTAGTACTGAACACAAGCGATCAAATCCCAAATGAAGTAACCAACAGTGACACTGGCGACAAAAGCACCGTAGTCAGTTCTACCAAAGATAGGGTCCTGGGTGAAATTTGGGTGGAAGAACATTGGAACGATGAGTACCACAGATAAAATACACTGAACCATTGAGACGACATGGATGTCGAAATTGGTCTTGAGTTTCTTGTTTGTATTGTTGGTGTAGATATCTCCAAAGATGGCAGTGTTCACAATTGGTGCCAGAATGTAGAAGATGAACTCGTAGATGAAGAAGGCCAGAGCCACCTCATGCCAATGGGCAATGAATTCGTTGCTCAGTTCAGCGGGGAACGGGCGGTATTGTAAAAAGATATCGTTTGACAGACTCATGGTGATTCTTGTTTAAATGAAGTGTTATGTGTAGCTGTTGAGTGTTTGTATGGTGTCTAGTATTGGAATTCTTAGCCGATCGGTTTAAATTTCACTTAATCAATTATGAGTAGATTTGTGATTAGCTCGACTCTGATTGACAATGATCTTCAACTGATAAATAAGCTAGCGTAATATGCTCTATTTACCTCAGTATTGAGCTGATAAGCCAATTGATATGTATGTACTAAGGCAGATGTCCCTGTCGAGTTCTTAACGTGTTTTGTGTAGTTGATCTCGAATTATTTCATCGGTTGATTTTGCGTCTCTATATTTTTTTTTACCGAGGGGTGTAGAGGAGGAAATGGAGGGGCGCGACATGGAGCATTTATAGAGAAATGCAGTGATGACATGGAGAAATGGAGAAATGGAGAAAGATACAGGGAAATGAAGCCAAATTATTGGAAGTGAAGAGAATTCAAAAATGGTGTAACGAGGTTAAACGGGGTGTAATTAAAATTTGAAAAATGGTGTAATGATGTATGTGAGTGGTGTAACGATGTACTAAAGTGAGGAAATAGCACGGTGATTTTATGATATATTGCAGTGTTGATAGATTACAGAATTTACTTAAAAAGTACAACAGAGGAGAACGCGAATTGATTAAGTGTTAGTGAAGAGTGGTCAAATTTTATATAGCTACCTACATTTAGTGTGTTAGAGTGAAAGTAGACCTCAGCTCAATACATTAGAGATAGAAAGGTTCAGTCAAGAGTAAAGAAACTGATTTGATATAAAATTAAGCTGAATAAACTGTTGAGTTCTATGATTTTAAAAGAGTTTTGCAATGAAGAGCCGGGAGCCAATCATATCAAAACTAATTGAGTTCATCATCTCTGTAAAAGAGGTGTATTTGATATGGAAAAAAGGGATACAGATTTTAGGCGGTGATTTGAATGGGCTCTTCTAAGCACAAAGAGGTGATAAAAAAATATATGAGGATCATGGCTGTAATACTAGTCATCAGCGTACTTCAATGAAGCTATATAGAGAGATTTATCAGGTTTTAGATCGCTTATGACTTAGACATCATTCTACTCAAATTGTTATATAAGGTGTAGACATGCGCGTCTAAGTGATCATGAACTATAAATACCCTAAGAGCACAATGAATATTATCTGAGGCTGAGCGTTCAAGAAGTCTACTACTCTTATTATGTAGTCTCACAGGTCTCACACAAAATTAAATACATATGTGTATAAAATTTTAATTAATTGTAGATATATAGGTATCTTATGGTGTAGTAAGCTTAGATAACGTAGAGGTTGATAGTGGTCAAATAGCAGAGGAATAAGTGGTCAGAAAGCGTGCACTAATTCAATAACAATAACTGCTTTAAAGCTTTCTATTCAGCGAAGCCATTTTAAAGTTTTATCATCATAATGCACTGATAGAGCCGTAAAGTGATCTTTAGATATCAGTCAACACAAACTAATACCCACACAATAAAAATTTCACACGTTACAACAACCAGATACTATTGACCATGTTTGTCGATTGAGAAACCGAGGAATGTTGGTGATTATCAAATTTCTCACGTATCAGTCCACTATGATACTATCATTATGCACTTTACCTTCTAACCCAAAAACACACACAACCATCAACAACTCGCTATCACTAGTCACACATCCACTGATAACACCACCACACCCACTTGATCAACTACATTACACTAATAAAGAATATTCATTTTAAATATATCCTACTCTAATAAATATGAGATCATGGGTTCAAATTACCTGGGAATTTACCAGCAGCTATTTTCGTTAGTACTTCTTCTCAACTTCTGCTCCTCTATAAATACTCACCTCTTTCATCATCCCATTGTTCAATCCAAGCCAATGGACACAACGAGTTATAAGTCTTCCAGAAAATCTTACATGGAGCGAAATCTTCTCCCTTAGCGGCGACACATTTGTGGTAATCCAAATAGGATTGGTAACAGTGTTTTGTCTGGTTTTGTTGAGGGAATCTCAGGTCAAATCCAACAGTTTTCAATTCAAAGTTCTCCGACATTTTATCCACTTATTTCAACACTTCAACTTCTTCAACTTTCTCTTACTCTAATGGTACGTTTTTTCTTCACCACAATAGAAAAAACAGTCGTGGATTCAACAACAAAAATACCGCTTTTCGGCTCTTTCTGATTGGTCCTCACCAGGTTACCCGATCTGGAAATAAAGGGGACCTTGGCCAAAAAGGTCTTTTCTGTTACTCAGTACACTACTGTCAAAACAGGTTTGGGTGAAAAATGCACGACTACATTTTATTTTTTTGACTGGGTTCCAATAAGTTAGTTAATCGTTATAAAACAACGGATTGTGATGTCACAGAGGTGTAAGTACCAGCGATAGAGTTCTTAATAGAGAATACTAACAAAATAAGTGAGCGCTTTTGCTGCTCGAAACGGGCAAGTGCGAGAGATCGACACCGAGAAAGAGCCATTGACCTCATCGGATGAAGATGAGTTCCCCATGCTCGACCCTCCCACTGTCACTGAGACTAACGATGATGAGTTCCCCATGCTTGATCCACCAGTAGGAACTCAGATCAACGTCCAGTCCACCGTCACCACTACGATATCCAAGCCTTACGGTACTAAACCAATCACTGTATCCAATTTCATACCTAATGAGGACAATCTCATTTTCGAAGATGACTTTGTGATAGTGGGACTCAAACAAGGTGAGTACCTCTTAGTACAAGGACAATACTCATTAGTGATACAGAGAGGTTGTCTCAAGATAGACACCACTCTTCATCATGCTGGACCTCATACATTCAATATCATCGCTCCAATCACCATATCTATACCTGTACTCTATTCAGATCAAGTCATCGATA
The DNA here is from genome assembly GCA_030569155.1 of Nakazawaea molendinolei. Taxonomy (NCBI): domain Eukaryota; kingdom Fungi; phylum Ascomycota; class Pichiomycetes; order Alaninales; family Pachysolenaceae; genus Nakazawaea; species Nakazawaea molendinolei. Next base: position 171,645 of record JAJMKB010000001.1, read on the forward strand.
GATCTCAGGTATCAGACGACCAATCAGAACTCAACTCCCATCTTTTCACTTCAACTTACAAGACGGTCATCAAATTACAGAATTTATCCACTGGTTTACAGAACATTGGCCTGTTATACCCACCTTTGAAAAATATACTTCCAAATGATTTAATAGAGGAACAGTACGAGAGTCTATTTAAAAATTACACTTTCGAGATAGTTCTTCACGATGAGGGTTTCAATTCATCAGTGATAGGCAACACAATACCCAAGAACTGGCTCAAGAACATAGATAACATCACCAACCAAATCATCAATTCCAATTCAGACATCACCCAGTCCACTCAACTGAGAATACTCATAGTAGGATTCAAGAATTCAGGTAAATCTACATTCTTGAAGAAACTATTGAACCAACTTCTATACAAGACAGACTACTGTATTCCGGTCAATGTTATGGACTTGGACCCAGGACAACCAGAGTTCTCTCCGCCAGACTCTCTCACAATCTCCAGTATATCACAAGAGGTGATAGGCTACGACTTATCCTCGATTACCCAATCGAGTAACATCTTGTGTCAGAAGTATCTAGGGTTCTCAGACCCGAACAGACAGCCTCAAAGATACGAATCTACTTGTAATGAATTATGTCAGTTCTATGAATCACAGTTGAAGTCACTGGACCAGCCATTATTGATCAACACTCCCGGCTGGATCAAAGGGTATGGTATTGAGTTACTCAAGAAGCTTTGTGAGAGGATAAAGCCTACTCATTTGATATACCTTGGTGCTTTTACAGACCAGATAGATACCGAGTCAGAGTTGTTGAGAAATTTGACATATGAACAGTTGGTTCCAGTAGACGCTTTTGTTAGTGCAATCAAATTGAAATATTCAGCTGCTCAGCTCCGTAATTTCAAGATACTTTCATATCTTCATCACACTGGTGGTGGAAGATTCGATTTCAAGCCGTTGTTATCAAGGTCTCCCTATATGGTGTCTTACAACGATACATCTGATTTGAATTCCCAGGGAATTTCTCTGGTCACTGTGATCACCACTGGGTTGAAAATATCACAAAAGACAGACATGGTGAATCTTTTGGAACTGTGTGTGGTGGGTATCTACATCCTTGATCTTGAAAACTATCAGAACTTGATTGTAAATGAAAAAATCAGTTTCCAGGAAGGTATCCCTAATTTAATACAACTGAACGTGGAGACAGAGACAGAATACAAAGGTTTGGCATTGATACATTCTGTTGATCTCGAACAGAAACTTATCAATCTCTATACACCATTATCTATATCCTCCATCGTTGAAGAAGGGAAAGTTGTAGTTTTATGCAGAGGCCGTACAGAGATACCCATCGAAGAGATTTGTCCTAAAAATCTCTTCAACTTGAAGAATTCTCAACTACCGTATATCACATTTGACAATAAGATAGGCAAAGGCGGCAAGGTGTTGAAAGTTAGAAGAAATATCATGAGAAGAAGCCAACAACAATAATGCATTTATTTAGGAGTCCTGTATATTAGAAGATTCCATTGGAACCTCAGTCTTTGACCATCCGAGTCTCTTGTTCAACCTCTCGTATTTCACTCTATCTTTGTCACTGACACTTGGCTTGACGGTGTTTAAAGCATCCAAAAAGTCCACCATCTTGACTTCGATATCATCATTCTGTAAAACCTCTTCACCGTTTACACCTTCCACCAACTCCAGAACCTCTTCGTTTCCCGTGGAAATTTGTGTGAAGAACTTCTGTTTCAATGCTATTACCGAAGCTTCACGGACTAAAGAGCTCAAATCTGCACCTGAAAAGTTCCTACACTTCTCATCGTGAGCGACAACGTTCAAATCAACGTCAGCAGCTAAAGGTGTGCCATTGGAACCGACACAGGTCTTCAAGATTTCAAATCTCTCTTCCAGCGAAGGCAATTGGATATATAAGGTCTTGTCCAATCTACCGGGACGAAGCATCAGAGGGTCGATCATATCAGGTCTATTGGTAGCACCAATGACAAAGATTCCACTTCTGTTGCTCAGACCGTCCAATTCAGTTAACAAAGTGTTCACAACACGGGAAGAAGACTCACTCAAAGAGGCATCTCTTCTCGGTACAAGGGCATCAAGTTCATCGAAGAACACGATACAAGGTATCGACAGCGATGCCCTTTGGAAAACTTGTCTTACAGCTTTCTCACTCTCACCCACGTATTTGTTTAACAACTCTGGGCCTTTAATCGAGATGAAGTTCAGTTTCGATTCATTGGCAACCAGCTTAGCCAACAAAGTCTTACCACAACCAGGAGGACCCCACATCAAGACACCAGATGGTGCTGTGATACCAACTTTCTTATACAATTGAGGTCTCTTGATAGGTTGAACTATGGCCATCTGTAATTCAGTTCTAATGTTCTGTAAAGCTCCTACATTGGACCAACTGACATCAGGTATTATGGCAAAACCTTCTCTCATCAGTGTTGGTTGTATAGAGGGAAGCGCTTCGAGGAAATCTTCGAATTTGATGTACAATGGGTTCAACTGATCCTCTGTCAAGGGACTCTGGTGTCTTTGTAGAAATTTCTGGATAGTGGAGAGCTTCGAAAGATCCACTATTGGATTTATAGGGTCCACAAAGTTCTCATCGATATCCATCTGATCTTGTCTGTCCGAGTTGAGAGCTTCTATCAAGTTTTGGTCTTGTAAGATCTCATCGTCTCTGTCTACAATCTCTTTGAAAATTCTCTTGATAGCACAAACACCAGCAGCTGTGGTCAAACTTTTCAAATCGGCACCAACAAAACCTGGAGTCATCTTGGCCAATTTCATCAACTTCAATTCACCGTCGGTCTTCATCTTTTGAGTCATCGACTTCAAAATCTGGAACCTTGTCTCTTCATTTGGTACGTTTATAACAATTTCCTTGTCAAATCTCCCAGCTCTACGTAACAGAGGATCCAAAGAGTCGGGTCTGTTTGTGGCAGCTAGGACTATCACAGGTTTACCATCAGTTTTCTCAAAAGAAAGCTCATCGATAGAGGTAAGAAGTTGCGCTACAATTCTTCTCTCCATCTCCCTTTGAGCACCACCATCTCTCTTAGGTGTGATGGCGTCTATCTCATCGAAGAAGATCAAACATGGAGCCAAGTTTTTCAGCTCCAAAAAGATATCTCTGATCTTCTTCTCACTCTCACCGGACATCCCACTCACCACCGAAGGAGCACTCAATGATATAAAGGGCACTTGCAAAGTACCGGCAAGGGCATTGGCTATAGTTGTCTTACCACACCCTGGAGGTCCATTGAAAAGAATACCTCTTGAAGGTTCGATGTTCAACAGTTTATAGATCTCTGGATGTTGCATTGGTAATATCACCGACTTGTTAAGCTCGTCTTTTAAGTCGTCCATACCCCCGAGATCATCGAGTGTAAGTGTTGGAGCAGATCTGTCCCTATCAACTTTGTTTCTCTTGGAAGCAGAGTGTTTGGAGCTCTCTTTAGGTCTCTTCTTGGACTTCTCCTCTGCATCTTCTACACCGTTCTCACCGTTACCAGAGTCCTGAAGATTCCACGTATTCACTATGCTCTTGTTCATCTTGTTCTCATCGACTGGTTCCACCAAAGGTTCCTCTATCTCCAGTGGAGCATTCAAGTCGATGCCATGGGCTTCTAGAAACAGTTCATGCTCAGCCTCTCGTATCTCACGCAAACTCTTGTCAATAGCCTTCTCTAGAATAACTTTCTTTTCCCTTTGCAACCTGAGCACTTTTGATTGGGCGTAGAACAAGATCTCTGAGTATTGCAAGTCCTTTGCCAAAGCTGTTGATTGTAATACACTATGAGGATCTGACTCGTCTATCTCTCCATTCTGCTCTCTCAACGCTGTTGTTTTATCTTCTAGCAAATTGTTGATCAACTCGCTGATAGTCTTCTCCAAAGGAGTCGAGGCAGACCTCCCGGGTTTCCTCACACTGTTTTTAACCATCTGGTTTTACTAGTTGAAAAAATATTTAAACAATTAGGGGTTGAAATTTTTTTTTCTCACATCGAGATGAGCTAAAGGTTATAATTTAAGGGGAGTGAAAAATCGGTTAAACAGTTGGAAATGAGAGATATTTAAGTTAAAAGAGTGGTCTAATTGGGCTGGAGATGGCGATGGAGATGGAAAAATGGAGAAATTCGGGCTACATTTGATGAAATTAATTAAATTATGGTTAAATGACCTGTTTGCACTCCCGAAAAAACCACATATATCAATTCCAGCACGACAAAACCATTAAAATTATATAGAAGACATACAAGTGCACCGTTATCCCTTTTATTCACCCCCATCCCAATTATCAAATCCATCCACATATAAAAAAAAAAGATTACACAAAAACAGCCCTCACTAATTGACGATGGGTAACAGTAGTTCGTCGCCCAAGATAACGGCCCAAGACAGGGCGATTCTTCAAATGAAAGTGCAACGAGACAATCTTAACAACACATCCAAAAAATTGGGAGTTGTCATCCAACGAGAGACCGAGATGGCTAAGGAGCTGTTGAAGCGTGGTGATAAGAAGAGAGCGTTGCTTGCTTTGAAGAAGAAGAAGTTCCAAGAGAGCTCGGTCGATAGGATCAGTGAGCAATTACTCACTTTAGAGACTTTGATCAGCACTGTAGAGTTCAAATTGGTGGAGAAAGACTTTGTCTATGGGTTACAACAGGGTAACGAGATCTTAAAACAGTTGAACCAGGAGTTGAACTTGGATAAGATCGAGAATATCATGGACAAAGCCCTGGATAGTGTAGAATACCAGCAAGAGGTCGATCTGGAGTTGAGCAGGAACTTGAACAGGGCCGACGAATTGGCTATCGATGAGGAATTGCAACTGTTGATCGATGCTGAACAACCAGCTCTGTTACCTGAAGCTCCAACCCATGAAATACTCCCAGAGGCTCCTACTCATGAGATACTCCCGGAGTCACCTTCCAACGAGATACCAGCAGAACTGGATAAACTGTCAGATCACCAGCCAATCAGATTACCTGCATAATTCCGTATTTATATACTACAATAGGTGAGAAGATTCACTCAATTCTTACATCATTACACCATCTCACCACCTCTCCACACTAGACTACGCTTTATCACATTACAATACAGCGCTACAGCATACACTACATCATATAAATGACAGTCTAATTGATAGCCTTAATGGACACTATATACAGATCAGATTTCCAACCATTCCAAGAACTCTGGGGTAAAATAACTGATGATCAATCTGGCACCGGCTCTGAGGTAACCATGATGACTTTCAAAAGCGATGCTCTTCAAATCACAAACGTTCTTCTCCAGAGCAGCGTGAAGCATCAGGTACTCTCCACTGACCTGGTAGACACATAATGGAACATCTGGGTACATTCTAGCGGCATCGGCAACGACATCCAAGTAAAAAGTGGATGGTTTCACCATGATACCATCGGCACCTTCAGCCATATCTCTACGGATCAGTCTGTGTGCTAAACCTTTACCACCGTTTGGCAATTGATAACATTTCCTGTCACCTGAGGCTGGACTACTCTGAGCCAGATCTCTGAATGGACCGTACAAGTTACCGCTAAATTTGGCCAGATACGACATGACAAAACACTTGTGAGCGAGACCGGCATCGATGAGACCCAATTTGATATCGCGGATACGACCATCGATCATATCACTTGGAGCTACAGAGTGGGCTCCGGCTTTGGCGTAGTTGACAGCTACAGCTGCAATTCTACGTACCGAGACCTCTCTGTTGATACTACCATCTTCGTACAAGATACCACAGTGACCATGGGAAGTGTATTCACAGAGACAAACGTCTGTCATGATGTACAATTCCGGGAAATTGGAGCGTAACAGCTTGATAGCTGTGATGACAGGACCTTGAGGGTCGTCGGCCAGTGTGCCGTATGGATCTTTAACTCCGGGTTTCAAAGGTACTCCAAATAAGATCACAGCTCTTAATCCTTTGGAGACCAAAGTGGCAACGTATGGGATCAACTTGTTGATACCAAATCTCTTGATATTTGGTAAGGACTCGATAGGTGTTTCTTCATCCTCGTCGTCGGTGACGAAAAGTGGGAAGATGAACATGTTCTTTGTCAATTGTCTCTCATGCTGCCATTCTCTGAGCAAAGGATGATTGTAACCTCCTTGTAAAATAGAGGAGATCTCCGTTTCTCTTTCTGCCAAATACTCTGCCTGGTGTACCATTTTGTGAGGTTGTCTCTTCTTATAAAGGGTCTTTAGATAATTTGAAGATTATACATTGATTCACTTTTTTTGTTCTACATCTAAACGAGTGTGGATAAATGTGTAAATTATTCCGCTATTCTTCATGATTCTCACTCTAGTGCGATGACTGGTGGATCACTTGTCCATTTTACTCCCACCTAGCGATGTCAGTGTCTTCATTTCTGTCAAGAATAGTGTTGATAACATGGTCGTGTGTACACACACCAATCATCCTAATCAGGAAATCTTACCTCTACAGATGTCGTGCACAGCATCCCAAATCTCCAACTAAGCGAAGACACCCCCGGATCACGTGCAATTCTGCGCACATCTCAAAATCTGACTCGCGCCAACGAAGTCAATTTTTCACTCCACTGAAAAATTTATATTTAAACGTGAATTTTAGTCAACTAGCCAAAGCTTTTAAAACAACCATTGCCATACTTGTAAAACAGCCATTAAACTTGCTGTTCAACTCGTTCAATTGTACACATCTATCCACTAACGATGCCTTACGCCTTATCAGAGACCCATAGACATATGGTCGAGGACCATTTACAAGAGACCGACCCTGAAGTATCTCAGATCATCAAAGATGAGATCGATAGACAAAAGCATTCCATCGTCTTGATCGCCTCTGAAAACTTCACCTCCACCTCTGTATTCGATGCCTTGGGAACCCCAATGAGTAACAAGTACTCTGAAGGTTACCCAGGTGCCCGTTACTACGGTGGTAACGAACACATCGACAGAATGGAGATCTTGTGTCAACAGAGAGCTTTGAACCTGTTCCACGTCGACAACGAGAAATGGGGTGTCAACGTACAAACTTTGTCCGGTTCTCCAGCTAACTTGCAAGTATACCAGGCCATCATGAAACCTCATGACAGATTGATGGGTCTTGACTTACCTCACGGTGGTCATTTGTCCCACGGTTACCAAACCGACACCAGAAAGATCTCTGCTGTCTCCACTTATTTCGAAACGATGCCTTACAGAGTCGACTTGGACACTGGGATCATCGATTACGACATGTTGGAGAAGACCGCTGTCTTGTTCAGACCTAAAGTACTCGTCGCTGGTACCTCTGCTTACTGTAGATTGATCGACTACAAGAGAATGAGAGAGATCGCTGACAAGGTCGGAGCCTACTTGGTCGTCGATATGGCTCATATCTCCGGTTTGATCGCTGCTGGTGTCATCCCATCTCCATTCCAATATGCTGATATCGTCACCACGACCACCCACAAATCTTTGAGAGGTCCAAGAGGTGCCATGATCTTCTTCAGAAAGGGTATCAGATCGATCAACCCAAAGACTGGTAAAGAGATCTACTACGACTTGGAGAACCCTATCAACTTCTCCGTCTTCCCAGGTCACCAAGGTGGTCCTCACAACCATACCATTGCTGCCTTGGCTACCGCTTTGAAACAGGCTGCCACTCCAGAGTTCAAACAATACCAAGAACAAGTGTTGAAGAACGCTAAGGCTTTGGAAAACCAATTCAAAGACTTGGGTTACAAGTTGGTCTCCGACGGTACCGATTCCCATATGGTTTTGCTCTCCTTGAGAGACAAAGGTATCGACGGTGCCAGAATTGAAACCGTCTGTGAGAACATGAACATCGCCTTGAACAAGAACTCCATCCCAGGTGACAAGTCTGCTTTGGTTCCAGGTGGTATCAGAATCGGTGCTCCAGCTATGACCACAAGAGGTTTGGGTGAAGAAGACTTCAAGAAAGTCGCCAACTACATCGACAAGCTGATCAAGTACGCCAAACAAGTTCAAGCCGACTTACCAGCCGACGCCAACAAATTGAAAGATTTCAAGGCCAAGATCGCCTCAGGTTCCGATGAATTGACCGCTCTCAAGGAAGAGATCTCTGCTTGGGCCGGTGAATTCCCATTGTCCGTTTAACTTGTAAAACGCTCATCTCTCTTGTCAAGTTCAACCATTAACGTCTTTGTGTTTCTCAGTATTTGCTTTCCATTCATCTTTATTAGATACTACATTTATAATCTTTAAAAAATCGGAGTTTCAACACTATCAACTGTTCTTGCCTGTAATCTCACCATAGAAGCCATAAGTAACAAAAGCACACACGTCTAACAATATACTTAAATCCAAATTGTATAATAAACTTTTCCAATCACAATTTAGGTGTTATCGAGGAATCATTAGACCCAAATTGTTAATTGGTTAACTCTTTTAAAGTCTCCGCAATGGCATCGAAGGTCAAATCGAGATCGGTCTTACCATCGGAATGGGCTCTTAAGGCACTAACCCCCATATGACCAACACGGAAGTATTTGGTCTTGATATCGGCATGGATACCGCCAGCCAATTGGAAACCTTTAGATGCAATTTTAGAAAGAAACTCTGCACCGTTAACGTTCTCAGGGAAGTAAAATGCAGATAACCCATTGGCTGAAGTGTCTGGATTCTTGGAAACAGATTTCAAACCGAGAGATTCCAAGTTTTCCTTGAACTTGACAGACAGAGCATGGTTCTTCTCGAATCTTGAAGACAATGGCTGGGACAAGATCTCTTTCAAAGAAGTGTTGAGAGCATGGATCAACTGAATAGAAGGAGTTGCGAAATAGGCGCCGTTACCAGCTTCATAAGCCTTCATGATAGGCAACCATTTGTGAAGATTGGCGTAGAAATTCAAGTTTTGAGTACTGTTCTCGACGATGGAGAGAGCCAATTTGGACAGAACTGAGATGGAAAGACCACTTGGTACACCGATCAGTTTCTGAGAGGCAGTAAGAACAAAGTCCAACCCCCAATCGTCGAATTTCAACTGTTCAACGGCAACGGAACAAACACCATCTACAATGACCAAAGTTTCAGGGTTTTCCTTCTTGACCAACTTGGCAACCAGTTCAACGTTGGACAAGACAGCTGTGGAAGTGTCGACCTGAGTGATGGTGACCATCTTGTATTTTTTCTCAGAGATCAGTTTCGAGACCTGATCCAAGGCAACTTCTTCACCCAATGGAGCTGACAAGACATCAACGTTATCCGAGTAACATCTCAAACATTCCAGGAAAGAATCACTGAAAAAGCCTGTAGATAAGACCAAGACAGCATCTGATCTCGATTGGAGTAAGTTGGAGCCTACAAGATCCCAACCAAGGGTTCCTGAACCTGATAAAACGATCAGTTGAGACCCGCTTGCCTCAGAGGACTGGAACAACTCTCTGGTCATCTTCAAAGTCTCTTGAAAGACTTTGACAAACTCTGGAGAGGTATGCAGTTGTGATTTGGTCGACATGGCGTCCAAAACCGAGTCTGAGAACTCGATAGGTCCCGGGATCATCACCAATTTTCTAGCACTCATTTCTAAACGTTGTAATTAATTTAAACTTGTGTTCAAACTCGAACAGTTGTGTGAAAAATTTCAGCAAATTTCACAGTAACGTTACATTTTTTTTTCAAACCTCCAAACTCAAATGTTGCTATTTGTGGGGGAAGGTCCGCGTTTAACCGAGATCATCCCAATTTTTCACTTCTTCGGCTTCTTGTTCTTCTTCAGCTTTGGTTCAGAGTATTTGGCTGCGAGTCTGTCGAAGAAATCGTCAGCTTGGGCTGCCCTTTTCTTGGACCTGTTCTGGATCATTAGACTCAAATCGTCTAATGAGTCTGGCTTTTTACCAATGTTGAGTAATTGACGTAATTCTTCCAGCTCTTTGGCCTCTTTCGCCAGCAGTTTTAACAGTTTCAGCTTGATCTTGGATCTGCTGGTTTTATATTTGGTGAAGAGTTTGGTCTTGTCAAGTTTCTTCTGCAGAATGAGTTCCTCAACCTTGTCAAAGAACCGTGGTTCATCGATCTCAAGCTCACTATGTGGGATGCTCTCGAATAACTTTATGAACTCACCATCGTAGTACTGATACATCTGGATCAAATCTTCTTCCTCCTCCAACGAGTTCTGGTAATGTTTCTTGTCCTGTTCTATCTTCTCTGGAGTTATCTCGTCCATCTTAATACCATCAAAGTAATCTTTCCAATTGAAATCCTCATCAGCTCCCGATTCCTCCAAAGACCCCGTCTGATCATATCTCTTTCTTTTCACCGTGTCACTGAGGAACGTGTATGAGAATTGGATCTTTTGAAACTTTGCAATCAATTCTTCATCTTCTTTATCACTTTCCGATAACTTATCTGGATGGTACTTGAGACACAATTTGTAGTACAGTTTCTTGATCTCCGAAGGTGAACATGTCACTTCCACCCCCAATTCTTCATATGGATTCAAATCATCAAACGGTACTGCCATCTTTCTGTGCTAGTGACTGCTCGATTGTTTCAGTAATTAAATATGACGCGATGCTCATTTCGGGTAGTGAAAAATTGTGAAAAATAAATAGTGAAAAATTTCACCATACTTAAGTAGAGATACCACTAGAAAATGGTCTACTACTTCACTCTGGCTCCCGTTTCGGAAGATATCTTCGAGGAGAGTGTCGAGCCCAGAACACTTTACATGGGTAAAGACAAACATGAGAACGAGGATTTGATCAAGCACGGATATGAGAAAGATGTCTGGTTTCATGTGAATAACTTGTCAAGTGCTCACGTTTATTTGAGATTGGGTGACGATGAGGAATGGACCAAGATTCCAGAACCAATACTCCAGGATATTGCTCAGTTGACAAAAGCCAACTCCATCCAGGGGAACAAGAAGGAAAACATTACCGTGATATACACTCCATGGCTGAACCTTAAGAAAGATAACTCCATGGAGCTGGGTCAGGTTTCTTTCCACAATGCCAAATTGGTGAGGAAGATATTCATCAAGAAGAGAGAAAACTCAATAGTGAACAGGTTGAACAAAACCAAACAGGAGAAAACCCTTCAAGATTTTATCGACGATAAAAATGTCTTGTTGAACCATCAAGAGGTCCAGAGACAGAAAGAGTTAAAACTGGCTCAAGAAGCACTGGAATTGGAGAAAAAGAGAATTGAACAGGAACGCTACCGTAAAAAGACCATGTACGATGATTTGTTCACCGAGGAAAACGTTAGACAATCGAGCAATGAATTCAGAAGCGAGACATGGGAAGATGATTTCTGGTGAAGTATTAATTTTTTGAGTTGATTGAGCATTAGCTTCAAAGACGGCAACTGGCTTGCACATCGGTCTCTGGATTATATGTTTTTGAAATTCTCGTAAATATCATGGAAATCAACGTGAGGAATGCGTTCTCCTGTCAAGACACTTACCAGGATTTGTCTGAACGACAAAAATTGTTGGTTTAAGTTCATCAACTGCCAGTAATAGCCTAACAACTTGAACAACGATAGAGACCGAGAGCTCATTCTGATGACTATTTGGTCATTTGAAGCTCCGGTCATTTTCAAAGTTAGCCCATCAGATAGTCTCTTTGGGTTTTTCAAACTCAACAAGATGATGAAAATTGGTAGTTGATTCAAGGCAAATATAATGCTTTGCAAAGTGAGAGACACCAGATAGAATCCAAGATTTAACACAACGAATGTGATGTAGAATGCGGCTATTGTGGGCAAGAGATACACCAACACTGTAAATATGATGATACCCAACAACAATTGATCGAAATCGTACTGTTGTCTATCGATTCTCTTTCTCAAAACGTTGTACTTGTTACCATAGAATAACCTGAACAACGACTTCAATACATTGAGTTGCCAGTTGAACACTCGCGCCATCGATAACGAGAAGCAAGCGATATGTATTTGAAGAAACTTGACAACATCGCATAATCCTGCGATGATAAGAGTAGCACCAAAGATTTTACTCAATTTCAAAACCATTATCAAGAGAATCTGTAAGTTCCAGTTCTGTAGTTTGTTCATGATCTGTCTGTACCAAAACTGGAGCGCCCATATGTTCAATTCACCAACAAATGTGGATAACTCAGAGTTCAACTTGAAACCTGCAGGGTTGTCCATCAACCATCGTATAAGTCTGTCGAGCTCTGTGAAAAGAAGTGAATTGGTAACGTATTTCAAAAACTCTCCAACGGTGTCAATCCGATCGGAGATATAATTTCTCAACAAACTGCCTAGTATCAAATCTATCAAGATCACATACACCAAATTGTAAAATCTTATATATTCTCTCGATGCAAGATAATTGGGTAAAGTTGGCTTCAATTGTAATGAAGCTGTCTTCTGCTTCACTTTTTTGATCTGTTCAGGAAACTTTGTGAAAAGTATGAGCCTGGTGTCTAATTGATAGAAGAAGTTAGACACGCTCGTCATGCTATATTGGCGAAAGATCTTGAAATTCAACACCGATGATATGGAATTGATCATAAAGACAAACATAAACGATATCAGTAGCAAAATTTTCGATCCAAAGTGTTTGTTTCCGCCAGTCTGAGATACCTTGGGATCACTTTGAAAGAACTTGTACCTCAGATAATCCATAGAGTTTATCAAATATAGCATATGCTCGAAATGCTCACTTTTGGCAGACTTGCCGAATGGGGTAGTCAAATGGTAATCCAATTTGTCTTTGAATTCGTCTGGTTTCAACCTTCTGATCAACATCGAGTTCAACGAGTAGAACTCCATCTGAAGCGAGTTTGGGGTTTTGAAAAGTATTACATTGACAAAAGTACCGCCATTTCGTACTATGGGACAACCATCTTCGATAAATATTGTGAGTCCACTCTCGTGCTCCTCATTTAAATATCCAATCACTGACAACTTCATCTTGTCATCAATATTGATCACACTACCCAGACGTGCTTTTGGTAGATACGCTGAGTCTTTGGGCACCACTGCTACAACGACATAATTTCCAACGCTGTCCCGATGTCCCACCACCACTTTTGGTTCATCTTTGGGTTGAGCCAATAACTCATCGGGATAAAAAACATTACAGGACATAGCCCTGAATTTCGAGAAGCGTGTGATTTACTGTTATGAGATGCTTTTACAAGGTGTCTGTCCCATAGATGAGAAAAAAAGTCGTTCACATCGGACCAAAATGTCCGAAAAAAAAGGGGGTAACATCATCTTGCAGAATCCGGAATTCTGAACACTTGTTCCACCAACTCGATCAACTGGCTTCCAAAGATGCCTGTCTGTTGCAGATCCAGATTCAAATCGTGATCGCTGAATGCCCATATGGTGTAAAAAATTAATTCTTGAGAGCTCGATGCGATACAAATCTCGTCACAATTTGGGGATAACACACCACTTAAAGCTCTGCTGTTCCTGTTATTTCCAAATGCTTTTTTCAAAATCTCCATCTTGGGATAACTGTAAACTTCCAAAATCACTGGTGGTTTGTGATCTGAGTACCCGAAAGTGGCAGCAATTTGCCTCCTATTTCTGCACCACACCAACGATGTAACTTGAGCGTTTGCGTTGAACGCTTTGAGTAGAGTACCAGTGTTGGTATGCCAAAATCTTACTTTCTTATCCCTGATTCCTCCTCCAGTAGCAAGTAGATTATCTGACCAAGGACAGTATGCTACTGCCTTGACTGCTGCGGTATGTGGTAAAACAAATTTTAAGACAGGTGTGCGCTTGTTAACGATATCCCACACTGAGCACCTGTTGTCATTGGATCCAATAGCAATCTGCGAAGAGTCATTTGAAATAGACATTCCTTCAATAGTTAGTATTTTTCGAAGGGTCAGAAATGATGGTGAATTCTTACCACATATTTGTTGTTTATGAAATCTTATGGAACAAACTTCAAACAACTTGATACACTCGTTACTTTCAGAGATTTTATAGAAAACAACCTCGCCTGTAATTCCTCCTGCGAAAAACCCACTGGAATCAGATAACCAACAAAAGCATTGGATAATAATGCCGTTGTCAAATTTAGCAATAAGACATTCTCTGGTTTTGTGATCGAACAACATCAAACCACCTCTCTCCGTGCTCAAAGCTATGTAGTTATCGTTGGAGAAACTCACCAGATATATCAACTCATGAAAAGTGAACTTTAACGGCAAGATATCTCCACTTTTTGACCATATCAATGCTCGGTTCAAGAGCCCAATTATAATACATCCGTTTTTCTTGGACCACGATACAAGATTGAGGTAAAAATCATCTTGCAACCCATGCGATTGTAACAGTCTGTTTGGCTCCAAAATTTCAGGATCCCTGATTTTCAGAGGAGACAGTGGTGTAGGTAGATATTTATTGAGAAGCTCGACTGACGGAATATTCCAAAATTGGTTTTCATCTTTATCTTCCAGATATTGTAGAACTCTCAGCCTTTGTGAGAACCCCAAAGCTTCTGCAATACTCGAATCAACTATAAAGTCGTGTCGAGATGTCGGGATAGAATTAGAGTCTGTTTCATCAAAACTGATCCGCTCGCTAGAAGTAACTCTTAAAAGTCTTGGAGTAGCTTCCCCATTTCTCATTCTGACAATAAATGGTGCAGAATGATCTCTTTCTTCAAGAATTTCGACAGGGCCCCCGATAGCATTTTCGAAGACTGAGCTAGGTGACTCCCCTTGATTCGCAAAATTGGGTTTTGAAATCACACGGTAAAACTGTTGGGAAGTTGAGACGGGAATGAAGCGGTTCACTATCTTGTTTGCAGTGTTAAAGTGAATATTACCGCTTCTCTTGTTACCCCTTATAGAAGCCATCTTCTTTGATGGAATTAGTAGCAAATGAGATTTCGATTTAATTGATAGCAAGTCGATTATTGAATCACTGGACTACTGTCCAGATTATAATAATCAAATAAGTTAAACTCCGGTCGAGTTTTAGCTGTATCAGTATAAATGTAAGAATTGAATTGATATAACTTTTGTGTCACAATCAGAAAAATTTCCTCTTTAGGAAATCTCGTGCGGCTCATGAAATGAAAAATGCTATTTTATACACTGAAGCTCTCTGCGTGGAAATGGAAACCGCAATCGTTAGCCCACAATTGAACGTTGTTCACCAATCCTAATGGGCCAGCACCAATAACCCAGACATCGTCGTTGACTTCACCTCTGTTTTTTCTCTTATTATTGAGGAAATGCTCATTCAAATACAAGGCATCGGAGTCATCTGCGCCTATGCATTGGCCATTTGATTTCATATAATTCAGTAACAGATCCCTTGTACTGTTTTCGTTATTGTTTGTTCTAGAAGTGTGAGCAGGTTGGATACGTTGTGGCAAATCTTTGCAGCAAATATTTTCACCGTTGGAGATATCGAGAACAGGACCGATGCATGTCTGATTTATACACCAATTGTAGTAATGCCCTCCTAGCTTTGGTCTTCCAAATTGAACATCTACTCCGAGGTTCAATTTGATCATCGAAGAGTAGTCAACTGCTTTATTGGAATTGGCAAAACTGGAGTCCATAGAAAACTCCAGATCTTCGACAAGAGAATCATCGAATCCGGCGCTAATCTCAGGGTCACCAATTTTGGAGTCGGGGTTAACACTTCGGTCCATATCGTAATTGCAATCGTTCAAGTCAACGTCAACGTTCTCCAAATCATCGTTATCTCTACCGAATAACACTTCTGAGATAGAGGATTTACGTGATAAGGTGGATGTGGACTCACGACGCTCGATTTTGGATATTTCATGGTCTAAATCATTGTTAGTAGATCCATAAGAGGCATGGGTTGAAGAGATTAGAATTTTGGAGGTCTCACCTTTAGAATTGACTTCAAATTCTCCGTTCAACAATCCAGACTGTTGCTCTAAAGTTTTCAGTCTCCTCTTCTTATCAAATTCAGATATTGAATTAATGAAGGCATTCTTTGATTCTTGTGAGTAGTCCCCAGTGATGAAAATGTCTATACTGTCATCATTTATAATTGTATTGGAGTAGTAGTTCAACAACTTCAAATCCTCAATTTGACGAACAACCCATACAATTTTAACAGAGCAGCCATTGTAATTCAAGACTCTCATAATAGGAAGTGCAAACGATATCAGAGACCCTCCAACGACGATTAAACATCTCTTACATTTAATTTTGAACAACAACGATTTGGCATTGTTCTTTGTACGAGGATGGAGAAAGTGTAAAAATGGTAGGAATGGGCCAGTGATATAGTACTTATCTCCTTTGTTGAATTGAAATTTTGAGTTTCTCACAATTAATTTTTGCACATTATCTGAAGGAAGCGTTGTGATGGTGTAAGGATGTTGCAATGGAATACAGAACCGATTCCACATGTTTTCCCATTTATTGTCAGAAAACTTGCTCACACGAATATGAGAACCGGGGAAACCTGATTTGAGAGAAAGAGCGCTATTGGGTATAAGTACCAAAGACAAGCTCTGTGATATATTGATGACATCAACTTTGGTTTTCTTTGATCTCGAATACTTGTAAAAGATTTGGTAGATCAAAATCGCGATGTTTAAAGTTGTGATATATGGAATCCCTGGTCGTGCATGGAAGTATAGACTTATAACTATTACCCAAGTAAAGATGTAATGATTTGTGTAGAAGAGTTGGTAATTGAGTCTTCTGACCATTGGTAAGGATGTTATTGCAATCATCAGGAATGCCAACATGGCAATTATTCCATAGACATTAGCAGCTTTTGTGAGTTTGTGCCAGGTACCCAGATGCTGGAAATAGAATAGGTATATGATAGTGTGCAAGGAGCCTTGTAAAACGATTATCCTGCTCAACCATTTATGAATGGTGAGTAAAGATAGATAAAGAGTGTTTGGTAATGGCGATGGTCGTATTGTGAGGAAGAGTACGGTTGGTAGTAAGACAGTGGGTACTCTTCCAAGTCTTTTAGCGATAAGAATCCAATCGCTTTGTGTTTCTCTCAAAGAAAGATAGGTGACAAGGGCGGTCCAAAATATAATTGTTCTCACTATGGAGATGTTAAGCACAAACCAGTTGTTTCTATTCAATGCACTCAATTTGAGACGATGTACCATTTTGTTAAACTGATTATAAAGGTATCGGTCGTACAAGTAATCGTACACTGGGATGGCCACTATGATGAGTACTGAAATAGAAAACGTCATAGCGCCGTATTTCAAAGAAAGATGTCTTTTCATCTGTGAATATTCTGGTGATTTCAGATCAACCCAATGAGGCCACCAATTGGTGATCTGTTCTGCCGCTACCGACACATCTATGTCTTCGGGCACTTCTCTTACTAGAGGTATATACATCCTGATGCCTTGCCTCAGAGGTAGCTCTATGGAATCCGATAGAGATTCGAAGTATCCGCAGATGGAACTATGGAAGAGAGAAGGGATGATTTGATGGAGTGGATTTGCTGTTGTGTGGAGACTTGAATTGATTTACTCGCTGTGTGGAGAAGTTTAGCTTCGTAAAACTTCTCTTTTTTTCGTGAAACTTCTCTTCTCTGGAAAAGTGGTGTGATGATGTTTTAGTTTTGTTTCCCACACTCGCAAAAAAAAAAACAATCACATGATCGTGAATAGGGCACATCTCGATGGTGTAACGATTTTGTGACTTGTTACCGAGTCGTGCGCGGCGCACTGCGTGCTTTGATATTTCACGCACTACCTGCGACTTCCCAATTCGAACATTTTCACTTTTTTTTTTTCTCTGTGGGTGAAGAAAAAAAAGGTGAAGCTGTGTATTGAAATTGAGATTAACCACATCAGACAAACATAAGATCAACATGTCGTTGCCTGCCTCTTTCGACCTTACCCCAGAAGACGCCACCTTATTGTTGGCTGCCAACGCTCACTTGGGTTCCAAGAACGTTCAAGTATGTATTTGATTTCATGAGTGATACCTGTTGATGAATCCAAGTAGATGAATCAGTTTTAAAGATTTGAGAAACAAGTACAAGAAACAACAGTGACCCACACCATTCAACCTCCATTAGCATCAGTCCTCAGTATACTAACAAGTTATAGGTCCACAACGAGCAATACGTCTACAAGACAAGACCAGATGGTGTCAACATCATCAACATTGGTAAGACTTGGGAGAAGATTGTCTTAGCCGCTAGAATCATTGCTGCTATTCCAAACGCCCAAGACGTTGTTGCTGTCTCTTCGAGAACTTTCGGTCAAAGAGCCGTCTTGAAGTTTGCTTCGCACACCGGTGCTACCGCCATTGCCGGTAGATTCACCCCAGGTTCGTTCACCAACTACATCACACGTTCTTTCAAAGAGCCAAGATTGGTCATCGTTACCGACCCAAGAACCGACTTCCAAGCCATCAAAGAATCTTCATACGTCAACATTCCAGTCATTGCTTTGACCGACATGGACTCTCCATCCGAGTACGTTGATGTTGCCATCCCAGTTAACAACAAGGGTAAGCCATCTATCGGTTTGGTTTGGTACTTGTTGGCCAGAGAAGTTTTAAGATTAAGAGGTGTCTTGCCAGACAGAACAGAACCATGGTCTGTCATGCCAGATTTGTACTTCTACAGAGACCCAGAAGAAGTTGCTGACGAGGAGGAAGTTGCTGAAGAAGAAGAATCCGCTGAAGCTCCAGCTACAGAGGAAGCTGAATGGTCCGCTGAACCAGCTGAAGCCGACTGGAGCGCTCAAGGTGCCGCCAGTGACTGGGCCGATGCCGCCACCGAGGAGGTCAAAGCCTGGTAAGCAATTTATACCAGAATGAATCAACCATACTGACTCTTGTCATGGCAAGAGCTCTATATTACATTGGGTCCTTTTGCTTTTCTCCTTGTGTGTATCTCTAAAAAATAATAAAAATATGAGCAAATAAGTCATCATTCGTAATCTATTTTGGTATAAGGCTCTCTCTCTCAGGAGGGCACCCCTTCGTAGTCTTGTTCGTTAAATTCGTTGATCAATTTTTTCCAGTGTCTTCTGTTTCTCTGGATTGGTGTGGTGTCAAATCTGAGCCCAATGATACCTACCAACAATACAAACAGTACCACCGATGTGGGCAGAATCAAGTTCAGGAAAGATGAACTGCCAGTAACATATTGTGCGTATGGGCATGAAGCGTAAGGACCTCCTGATACCCAACATTGGTCCAGGGTAATAGCATTCATATCGATCCATACTGGTGCACTGGTGAAATTTGATTCTCTGATCACAGATTGTAAGGCAAGGTATTCCAAAGAACTCTGCGGTAATCTGAAAGAGAAACCTCGAGGACAACCAGCATCAAAATATGTAGCTCTCTCGTAAATTTCCCAATGATAGTTGTTATAGTTTGAACGACATGCAACTGGATGCTCATTATAACAGTTATCAACGACCCAAGAATCGTTATAACTCAGAGCACAGATGTATGCGACTTGTCTGTCATTTATAGTGCTTTGATTCGTCTCACTGTGGTTATAATTTGGGCTCGAACTCATTGGTTGGTCTGTACCCCATGACCAAAAAGAGACATTTAAAACTGAACCGATCTCCAGATCGATGTTGGATTGAATCATTGGAGAGTAACCAAATTTCAAATACTCTGTGATCTCGTCCTCATTTGTGACATTGTACACTACTCTGAACTGTTGGTCTGAGATGTCCATCAAAGATTGTGTAACATTTGAGACGTCGTCAGCTAACATTGAGACATTTGAAGTATCATAACCGGATATGTTGACATTATAGCCGTTGATGAATAAACCGTTGGAGTCCAACTCGATCAAATCTCCATACGTGGAATTTGCCGGTAATTCACTCGATACCACTATCGGTAGGATCCTCTTATATTTACTGAACAAGAAATATTGCAAGCTTGGGAAGTCACCGTCTTGTATCTCAGCAGACATGGCATCATCTTGCAAGTCGGAAGGAGCGTAAACGTAGCCTGATAATGGTCCGAAATTACTGGCCAATGAGATACCCGTGTTTCTTGAAGAAGATTCCGGGTCAGATCCCAAAGATTTCACATTGAGAAACAATTCCAAGATATCGACATCTGCTCTGGTATTGGTATTTCTGAAAAAAGTTTCGAAAGTGTTCAAAACTGTCGTGAGATTGAGCCCAAATTCACACGATATTCCATCCTGGGTCTCGACTTGGTCGTATGTATTACTTGAAGAGCTCGAACTCCATGGACATAACTGCCACACTCTGGTCCTCTCATTCCAATACACATCCATCTCCATAAGATTGACACCAAGGTCGAGCATTTCTCGCACTGTCGAGAGTGTCGAAACTGTGTAACCCACATGATCCCATAGCACACCGTTTAGATCAATTCCAAGGAACGACAACTGGTCTAAAGTGGTATTCATCGAGGCATCTCTTTGAGCTCTCAGAGCTAATTGATGGGCATCTGATCCTCTTGCAGGTATATCATCGAGGAACAGACCATTTACTGTAGTCACAGCCACCACTATCACCCAAAATAACCACATCATCTTCATCTTTCTACGAATGGTTTGATGTCCATTAGATTTATTTATATATAAATAAATGATATCTACTTGATGTTATATGTATCTGATTTAGGATTATTGATATTACGCGCACGTCTGTCCACAGATCGAGGAAATTAGTGTTTAATACACGACGTTTATTTTTCACTAGATATAAATACATCTCGAACCCCCAATTGAACCATTGATCTATATTTCTCTGTACAAAACAAGACAGAGACAATGATAAGTGAGGAAGAGAAGTTATGGATCGCGTCTCTTGACACGACACTGCTGTTTCCCATATTGGTGATGGTTCTGGTTCAAGTGTTCAACCAGATCATCGGCCAAGTTGATTACGAGTTCATCGATGAGGTCTTCCACGTAACTCAATGCCAGCTGTATTGCAAAGAGATGTTCTCAGTATGGGACCCCAAGATCACCACCCCTCCGGGACTCTACTGGTTAGGGTACCTGTATCTGAAATCGCTCGGCTGGGTGATAGGCACTGATATGTGCGGTTTGACGCAGTTAAGATCGTTGAACTACGTCGGAGGTGTTTGGGTGCTCCCCTTTATCTTGAAATATGTGTTGAAATCTTACCCGGAGGAAGGCTTCCCCTTAGCCAGTCTTGTCTCTTTCCCCTTGTTGACGATTTATTACTGTTTGTTCTATACCGATGTTTGGAGCACTGTGTTGGTGGTGATCGGGGTCGTGGCTGCTTTACAGAACAATGTGATAGTGTCATCTTTGATCGGCTTGGTCAGTATGAGTTTTAGACAGACTAACCTTGTCTGGAATTTGTTCATGCTGGCTATCATCGTCGACAACAAGCTGAGACTGCAGTATAAAGGTGATCTCTACACAGATATTCTTCATTTTATCAAGGTCTCTATGAAGAGCTGGTTGTCGATACTTCCCTTTGTTTTAAATGTTGCCCTGTTCTGTGGGTTTGTCTTTGTCAATGGGGGTGTCACTTTTGGTGATAAGGAGAACCACATTGCAGGGTTCCACTTGGCCCAATTGTTTTACTGTTGTACTTTTATGACATTTTTCAGTGGTCCAATATGGTTCTCTCCATCTTTTATCTCGAATTACGTGAGACAGAATTTTAAATCACCATCGAGACTGGTGAGATTTATCTTCTCTTGTGGTGTCATTGCCCTTATCATTGATAGGTTCACCATCACCCACCCGTTTTTATTGGCTGATAACAGACATTACATTTTCTATCTCTGGAAAAGAGTTATCGACAGAACGAGTTATTCCAGATATTTATTAACACCAGTGTATCATTTCTCGATCTCGTGTGTTTTAGGCCTTATGAAGAGACCAGTGGAGAATGCATTCTCTTTTAGTCGTATCACAATTTTGGCGTTCTGTTTCTGTGTCTGTTTATCTATCATACCATCTCCATTGTTTGAACCAAGATACTATATCTTACCATTCTTAATCTGGAGAATGATGATCAGACCTGTTGAAGAACCTGTTTTCCCTGTATTCGACTACTACAACAGAACCATAAGATTGTGTCTTGAGTTTATCATGTTCAGTGTGATCAACGTCATCACTTTCTATGTCTTCCTCAACTACACTTTCGAATGGGAATCTGAGCCAGGTTTCCCACAAAGAATCATCTGGTAAACGTCTATTACCTTCGCTGTGGGAATAATATGTGTATAAGTAGAGTGTGATTTAATAAAAAATATTATCGTTATTCATAATTCAACGTCTTCCAACCCTTTCTGGGATTCGGGGCTTTCTTCTTCTTCTTCTTCTTCTTCTTCTTCCACTTCAACGTCGGATTTTTCAGAAATTTGTTCGTCAATGTTGTTATCTGGGAACACTTCTAACTCGTTAACTACTGGAGAAGAAGCATCAATAAGATCAGGTGTTCGAGCTAATTTCTGCTCTGCTTTCTTTTTATAACTTGAGAGTAAAGCTTCGTTCTTCTTCATACATCTTTCCACCAATACACTGAGATACAATCTATCTCTTCCTGTTTTTTTATCGTAGAAAAAGACTTCACCTGTTCCCCCGACTTGCTCATCTTCCTCGTCGTTACCTCCACCGACGATTCTCCAATTTTTCAACTCGACATCGTTGGCAAATATCAATAAGAAATCCCCCCAATTTGGGGCTAAGACGTACTTGGTATCGAACTCTCTACCAAAGACAATCACTTGTCCTTTCTTACCAGTAGGTCCTGGAGCTAAATCTATACCTACATGATTGCCTGCATTGTCGGTCAATAATGGGATCCAAAGATGATGAGCGTACACTTGTTGTACAGCTCCTGGGGGTATTGAGTGTTGAGGTGGCATTTTTCTCGGTTTGGTAGGTCTTGTTGTAGTAAATGGGACTGATTCTTGAAGATTGTTGATCTTTGATGCTGTGGAAATGTTATTTGAAGTCGGATGTGATGATTGTGGTGCACCCAAAGTGTCCAGTGAAGATATAGCAGATGACATGAGTCTATCGGCTACTTTTCTCCACATTCTTGTCATCTTGACTATCGAGTCAAGGTCCATCAATTCCAAGCCGAAAACCAACCCTTGAGTTCCTACCAATTCATCTTGACCGTCATGGATCATCAAGGAGGCTCTAACACATTCAGGGAACGTGATTTGAAGGTCTTTTTGCAGTTGGTCGAGATCACGGCGCGTACAAGGTGATGAAAGAGCCTCGTGAAGATCAGGCTGATATTTGGAGGTCCACATCTGGATATGTCTCCAGGCCAAGTTGACCTCTGTGACACCCTCTGTGTCGAGCAGTGATCCTCCCAGACTGCTGGAACCGGCAAGATCATCGGTGGACGCCATGTTCTCTTCAGGGTACTGGGTCAACGAGGCGTTTATATACGCGCTTGATCTGTTCGGGAGCTTTGTCTGGAAGGGAGATTGGACATTGCCTTGATCAGAGTTGAATCCCGCATACCTGTCCTCGGTACTGAGGTTATAAAAAATCGAATTGATCTTCTTTCGAACTTTCTCCATCTTTAGTGAGATGATTAGATGATTAAATAGAGAAGAGCGCTTGAGAAAAAAAAAAATATGAAACAGCCCTCGAGATACATCAAACAGCCCCTGTTACCCCTTTTCTGCACATCTTGGATCTGTTTCAACTGAGACTCTCCATGACACGAAAATGTCTAATTTGGGTATTTGGAGAGATTGTCATCTGATCAGTGATGAGTTCGAGCTGTTTTTTCATGGTCCACTCAGTGAAGAAGCTGTCAAAAATTTACCCTTTTAGGTGTAGCGGTATTTCCTCATTGGGATAAACAATAATACCCCCAATATAAAAGTACCCTGAAATTATCAACTTGAGATCTGACACAGTAAAAAATACAACTTAATCACTATATCTTAGGCTAGTGGTTGATAATAAAATGACACAAGAATTGAATCTCCAGAAAAAATTGTTTGCAAAGAACTTGCAGTGAGTATTGATGGTGGTGAAAAATTGGGGGTTACATATACTAACTGAACCAAATAGACAACCACAAAAATTCGCATCACCAACTGATGAAATTCAATCTCCATGTTCTCAAAAGCTTTCTAATCATAAGGCAAAGTTATTTGAAAAGTATGTGTTCTCTGTATTTTGTGGATGAAGTAGTACTAACAGGAATAGATCCAAAGCTACAAGGTTGAATTTTTCAAATGTAGAGTAAATGGTGAAAAATTGGTTAATAGTGAGAAGAAGTGAAGAGTAAGTGAATGGGCAGGATAGGATAAGAAATAACACATAATAGAGATGTAGTTATCAAGAGAATTTATACCAGTTCAGACTGTAGATTTGCTTTACAAGCTAGTTGTACTCTTAACTAGTTGTACTCTTAAACTCATGGCTCTTAGCTAGTCAGAGCTCTTGGCTAGTTAATCCAGTTGTTTAGTTAACAGCACTAGAGAAGCTGATATCACCCAAGTGATATAGATAGCTGACATCGACTCACTCGACAATAAACATGAGAACGCTTCATCACTCTAGTCCATCCACATCTTACAACCCCAGAGACAGTGCCATACATTTATTCATCGTAAACAATGGCTAACAGCCATAACCTATGTACAAAATATTATCAATCACGAGAATCGGAGACGGTGTTCAACAACAAGGCCTCGTTATCCAAAATGACTCTGTTTGGAGATTGGGAGAGAATTTGGGCGATTTCTCTGGCGGTGTCCAATCTTTTCAACTCGACGTAATCTTTAGATTTTTTAATGGCTTCACCGATCAACTGAGCAGATTTAGCTTCACCTTGAGCCTTGACAAGCATACTCTGTTTCTCCTGTCTTGCCTTGTCTACGATGAAAGCTGCTCTTTGAGCATCTTGTTGAGCAATCTGTTTGGCTTCGACAGCGGTGGAGAACTCTGGTGAGAAAGTCATCAGGGTAAGTGAAACGTCGTCCAATTTGATGTTGAATCTTGCCGCTCTACGGACCAAGTTTTCCCGCACCAAACGAGACACTTTCTCACGCTCTGTGATCAATTGAGAAGCGTTAAATTGAGCAACTACAGATTTCAACACCTCGTTGACGATGGATGGTAAGACTCTTTCATCGTAGTCCTGGCCCAAAGTTCTGTGAATAGTGGCCAAAGCGTTCATATCTGGACGTGAAAGTACTCTACATGAGATGTTCACCATTTGTAAATCTTTGGTACCTGTCAAAGAGGCGACGTTTCTAGGCTTAGATCTGATATCGTAGATGATTGGTGTCTGGAGCCATGGGACAGCGAAATGGGTTCCCTCCTGGTATACAATTGGTTGGATACCTCCTACACGTGAATAAATAAGAGCTCTTTGACCACCATCAACGTTGAACAATGAGGCGTTTACCATCACCAGAGCTCCTCCGAGTAAGATCAACCCACCAGCTCCGGCAAACATGGCGAATGGGTTCCTTGGACCCCTTGGACCACTTGTCTGGATCTTTTTCTGCAACTCACGGGCAAAGCTCTCCCAATTCTGGTTGTTTCTGTTGTTCATCTGGTGTATCTAATTGATGAATTAATTGAACAGTTAATCGTTAATTGGTGGCAATTTTTTTTAATTGATTTTTTTTTCACTATTTAAATTTGAAGCATTTCCAGATTTAAATATGTAAGAAAATATATTTAATTGTGTTAATTAATTAATTTATATATTTAAGTTATTTAATTAAATTAATAATTAAAGAAACTAATTGATTGTTTGAGAGGTGAGGAATTGAGAAGAGTTTGAAGTAGAGTCAGTGCTGACTGAATAAGATATAAGAAAGCTGGTCAGAGCTGAGAGACTTTTGTGGCACACCAGTGTATTATAACTGTGATTAAGTGTGTCTTGATCTAAGTGAACATCACTTTTAACTAAGACATTGCTGAGCGAAGAAAGTTTAAGAATTTCTTCACAACAACACTTGCAAACAGTGAGCATATTGGAAGTGGATTGAGCTAACTAGAGCATTTTAGCAAAATATCGATATAATTACAGTGTAAGTGAGCTCTTTATCAAGAAAAGCTCAAGAGATATTGGGAAAAATTGTAAATTATCAACTAGCATTCAAGGAAAATCTAAAAAAATTCACTAATTCAGAGGCTTTACCAAAGATTTACTATAAGAACAGTGTGAATTGAGAGAATCCGGTTATAGTTCACAAGAATTGAGACAAGTTTAATTATACTCAGAACAATCATTAAGCGCTGAAAGGAC
The DNA here is from genome assembly GCA_030569155.1 of Nakazawaea molendinolei. Taxonomy (NCBI): domain Eukaryota; kingdom Fungi; phylum Ascomycota; class Pichiomycetes; order Alaninales; family Pachysolenaceae; genus Nakazawaea; species Nakazawaea molendinolei. Next base: position 197,865 of record JAJMKB010000001.1, read on the forward strand.
TAGCACTGCTCATTGAAGAATCTTCATCACCCAAGCCATACTTAAATAAGTACAGCACAACTTCAACACAAAGCAGAGATATCAAAACATCATATCAGAGGATCAGCTTGACCATAAATAAATACACCGAATAATGGCTGATAAGTTTGAAATTCACAACGCTGCAAAGAACGGTGACAAGTTGATAATTCTGGGGTTACTAGAAGACTCACCTCGTCTTGCTCTTCAGAAAGATCTCGATGGGCGTACTCCCTTGCATTGGGCAGTTTCTGCTCAAAAAACTGATATCGTCAAGTTGTTGTTGAACCCTTCGGAGATCGATGTCGAACTCACTTCTGGTAAGAAACCTTCTACAACGCTGGATAAGAAGAAGAAGAAGATTGAAATCGATATCGACGACCAAGTCGACGATGCAGGATGGACTCCTCTCCATATCGCTGTCTCTGTAGGTAACTATAACATCACCAAGTTATTGCTTGACCATGAGCCGCACCCAGACGTGGAAACTACCACTTCCACAGGGCTCACCCTACTCCATCTCGCTACTTCTAAAAAACATACTCAGATCGTGGAACTTTTACTCAAAGAGTATAAGGAATCAGCTAGAGTCAAAGACAAGAGAGGACAATATCCTCTTCATCGTGCTGCCTCTGTTGGTGCTATAGCGATTCTGGAATTGTTGATCACAGTAGGTAAGTCTCCTTTGAACGCTAAGGACTCCAGTGGTTGGACTCCCATGCACCACGCTCTTCTGGAAGGTAACGGAGACATTGCCGTTCTGCTTGTGAAACTGGGAGCTGATCCAAAAGTTGAAGATAGTGAAGGTCTCACTCCATTACAGGTAAGCGTAGACGAGAAAGTTGCAAAATACTTTGAAAAGACATGTCAAGAAACGTTAGGTATAAGAGTTTAAGTTTACCAACATTTTTATTTTAGTCACCTCCATTATTTGGTTCACGCAGGTTTTCACCTTCCAATAAGAGGCGCTATCGTTTTAAACAGCAAATACGAATTTAACGTCAAGTTATGTGTTACGAATTTAATAGCTGTAGTGCACAAAGTTATATCAGATATAAGTGCGTTTACTGCAGTCGAACACTTTAAATTTAAATACGACTACGCACTTTCCCACCTATACATGCTACTCCCTACTCTGTGTGCAAGATTTGATCATGAAACAAGCACTATCACCAAGCCATCTTGATCAGAGGTTAGTATTGCACTGTGTATAGTACAAACAGAAATGCACCACGAGAGCATTTTACGAAAAAGTCAGGAACCGCTAAGAAAATATTATCTGCACCCTTTCTTAGTGCCTGTTGGTCATCTTTTTTATTCACATTGCTTATCTTTTACTGCACACACCACACCCTAACACTTGCCGCTACGCAGTTGCCGCTACACGCGAATTCCTTCCAACTATTACGTAAACAAAAATAACGGTTCTTTCCCCCTGTACGCGTTTTATTGTGTAAAAAAACCTAATGCATGCACCTAATTAGAGTTTTGTCCACGGAACTGTAAATCCAAAAGGTGGAAAAATTTTCAACTCTCCAGGAACGGACAGAGATCGACACCACTTCGGGGATCTTTTTCGAAGATCAGCAGAGCATTAAACAAAGGTCAACGCAGGGAGCTTCGACGAATAGAGGAAATCGCACATTCACCTGGGAAAAAAAACCGTGCTCAAGATCATGGCGGGCGTCTGAGGTGCTTCTCCTAATTAGGAAATTTCTCGCTATCCTGCACGTTGATGTACCTTTTTATCCACTAGTGTGTTTTGGATAAACCAATTTTTCACCCACAACAGCGCTCCAAAAATGCACTTGCACTTAAAAAATGCTCCTCAGCTCCACTGATAAGCTTTTCAAAAGAAATGTAGCCTCTGATATATATATGTCGCCCCCTCACGGGTCCGTTTGCGTGGAAAATTTTAAGGGGTTTTCTTGAGAAAAGGACCACTATGTATCTGGTACTGCAAAACAGGGCAAGAGCTCTGGCGATTCAGCTGAAGTACGCCAGGAAAGATATGCCACAGTGTCCACCACCATCGACCCCGAAGAAAGATACGTCTTTGGGTGTCCCTCCACTTGTCCGGACCCCTAAAGCCAGTACCAAGTTAAATTTACAAAACATGGTCACTGGTCATTTGGACTCTGCTCAGATCATCAACATTAAAAAATCATGGGCAGGTCCCATTTCCTCTTCAGACCTTTTCGATGTCGTTGGCGATTCTTATGATTGTTTCAAAGACGCCATCTTTTCCAGCGAGTTTTGGAATAAGTGCTCAGATGAACTTCAATTGTACAACGTTCAGATTCCAGATCCGGAATTGTTTAAACAGTCCCATTCATCTCAAATCGCTGACATCTTCCAATTGATCATACAGAATCTCGAGGATCTTGATCTTATTTCAAATTTACTTTCCCACAAAGTCAAAGATTTCAAAATCTCATATGGATATGATCTTTCCCACTTTGATGCTTTACCAAGTGCACTTTTGGGTTCCTTATACGACAGCTTCACAGACGCCTTGACATCAGATTTGCTAAAATCCTGGAGAAACCTCACATTGATATTGGTGCAAGTGATAAAGATCGAGGAGGAAATTCTCTCTTCGAAATCGATTCCACTCACCCCTACCAAAAATCAGGACTCAATCTCCCCACAATTATCTTCACTTCGTTCAAACACTAGTCAAACTCATTCGCAAAAGAGAAGAGCCTCAGTTTCTTCCAACACCGACTCTTCTAGCTCCGTATCAACCTCGGATAACAAATTCGTCTTCGAGAGACCAGACTCTCCCTTCACCAAATTGAACTTCAGTAGTGATAGCGACTCTGCTTCGTTAAAAACTTCTGTGAAGCACGGAAAGGAGATTGGAAAAATGATTGGTGCCGTTTTATTTCCTCCTATTGAGATTGTTCCTCTCTCATGAATTTATGATACCCCTTTGTACAATATCACTGTATACAATACTTGATCAAAATAACCGCATACTTTGCTTCTCTTTAACTCCTCTGGCAGTATCTGATTTGTCAAAGAAAAACCTAAGCTTGCTTTTGAAATTGACTTGTGACAGTTTCTAGCTTTTGGTTTTGAGTCTCGGTGTCACAGTAGAATTCCAATGTTTCCTTGAAATAAAACTCTCTTCTTTCCATGACAATCTCTTTGTAATGGGTTCCACGATTCTTACCATGTTTATAGATCAAAGGTGCAAATGAAACTGCTATTTCACCTTGGAGCTCTTCCTCATTACTAAAAATCCCATTTCTGTCAAATATCATATAATTGGAACCTGTGATGAAATCTGAGTGTGCAGGATTCAAATTCTTCTTGCAAGCCAATCTTATCATTGGCTTATCAACAATATCTAGAACTCCATCGTAAATCAAGATGTTTACAGCTTTGATCAAACACTGGACAGATCCTGATTCTGGAAACCCCAGTAACGTAATGAGGTCACTTACACTACGAGGAATGCCTGAGTTATAAATGATTGTGTAGACTTTCCTCACATTCAACAATATCGCCAAATCTTGGTGTAATGCCTTGTTTTCAGTTTTGCAACGACATGTATAGCATAGTGAAGGGATGAGTTTCGCCTTGGAGTCGTAGCCGTAACAGCTCAAATGCTTATACTTATGACAAGATTGGCATTGAAAGCTTCTTTGCTCTATTTGAATCAACGGGACACTGGATTCACACTCGCATTCATAAATTTCAATCGATTGTTTAGAGGTGTGCAATGGTTGACTCTCCGATACACAGCTGGTATCACCAGTAATCAGTGCAGCCAAGTTAACAGACTTAGTTGTGAAAACACTTTTGCGAGGGAGCTCAATTCTAGAGTGTGATTTGTAAACGGGTGCTATTTGAGATGGAATTGTATCATGTAATAGCTCAAAAGGATCCACATCGTGAGTTTCATTTAATAATTCAAGACTGGAATTCAATATTTTGAAACCAAAATCATGATTCAATGTACAAAAACCAACGGTGTTGTCATCTTGCTCAGATTCGAGCTTGTCGATCAGTATCATTGGCTGTTGCTCTGAAGAGATATCTCTAAATAGGTGGGATGGTTGGTACTGCAGTGGACAACCCTCGTTGAAGAGTAATCTTAAGAAAAGAGCTTTTTGATCTGGAAGAGATGGAAGTGTCTGAGTGATGGTATTAACTCTTCTCAACAAGTTCACTATATGTTTTCTTGTCTGAGATGAGCATACATCCTTTGAACCACCACTAGACACAGAGCCAGGCTCAATTTCACCATCCACACTTTGAATATTCAAGCCGACAACACCATTTTTATACTCAATTGAGAAATTATAACATTCTCTCATCACCAAAGGGTCATTGGTATAAATTTCAAATGAAATCAGCCTTAAATGATTCAAGGCTATCAGTGGAAACACCCCTTTTTCCACCCAATCCATCAAGGTATCAACATCCATGGACTTTCCTCTCACCAATGTTTTCACCCTAACTGATTCAGCGTCATCATTTGGACCACTCCTTATGCCATTTCCTTCTTCAGCATAGTACCTCTGTTCCTCATAACAGTCCTCATCGAACAACCCTCGTAGATACGTGATACAGCCAAATGCCATCCTAAGAGTCTCCTCTATCAATTCACGAGATTCTCTAAAGTTTTCATCCTCTTCCCCTTCTCTACACCACCTTTCTTCCCTATCAGTACCCATTTCAATATCTAATTGATAATTATCCATCTCAATTAATCGATCAAAACAATTATTAACCCCTTAAATATCTGCAGGAACGCTTTAGATGATGCTTATTGACACATGACATTCTGCCAAAAAAATCTCCCCACAAATTAATTTATTGCTCCAAAAAATCAGCAGCCATTAATTCAATTACAAAAGAGAATTAAAAGCTTTCAGTCCAGTGAGATATGATGGAGAACATCGAGGCAGCTTCAGAGTTGGGTGCCAATATGCGTCCTTTCATGGGCAGTGCCAGTTTAACAGGCTCTTCTTCCTCTTATAACTATCCATCCACCGCAGCCTCTATTGCATCATCAGACTTGGAATACCAGCACGATTTGTCCAATTCTTACTCCACTTTCCCCATTTCAAGACCTTTATCGAGGACCTCGAACACTTCATGTCTATCGGTGACTCTGTTCAAAGATGGGATCGAGGGGAAAAGAGTCCACAGGACTGGGATTCCTAACTATCCATATAATTTGATCGCTGGGATGATAGACACCAGGTACTTGAAATCTCCAGTATTGCACCCGACCACCATATCAGCTAAAGGGGAGTCAACCGATGATCAAGAAGATGATGCCAATGAAAAGATGAACCTCTCTTCTGGTCCTCCGGTGTCGTTGAACGAGAAGATGAAACTATTGAAAACAGGTCAAGTTAACAACAACTTCACAGACCCGAACGGTCCCTCTGTTGGACCTGTGATCTTCAACAATTCCGATGAGGAGTCCACTTCACACACCTCGGATGATGTTTCCATGACAGAATACGCCCGTTTCCAGAAAAACGCAGCTTTAGAGTTTGATGATTAATGAATTTCATGTTACGATTTTTTTTTGATTTATGATTTATTATATATTCGCTTAACCTTTTTATCGAGACACTATCGACAGTGATTATGATTGAACCCCTTCCATATGTACAGGCACCTACTCTTCCTCGTCAATCTCTTTTAACAGTTCCTCGGTGTCCACGACATAGTCACCATCCTGGTTCTTCTTCAAGAAACCTTGTTCTTTCAATTTTTCAAACATATCCTGAGGGATCCAACCTTTCGTGGCAATGAAAGGTGTGCTTGAGATCTCCTGTTGATACTTCTCGATCTTGTTGAAATGGTTGTCCAAGTCGGTCTCGGAGTACTCGATAGGGAACTCTCCTCCAACTAATCCGTTCTCGAGGTATGAGTTCCAGAACTGTTGTAAGTTCACCATGGCACTTTCAACGTACAAGTAGTCCTTTTCACTTCTGTTGTCCAAAGCGGCAATGTATGGAGATCTCAAGAGCTTGACCAGAGGAGAAATGGCACCTAACAAATCTTTACGACGCTCGTTCAACGTGAACTCCCACAAGAATTGGTTTCTGGTTCTGTTGTACATGAACTCGTACTGTTGTTTCTCCAAATCGTCCAACTTCTCGTAGTTCTCAACGTCTTCTTTCAAATTGTAAACTTTTGGTCCCTCATAGGCGACAAAACCTGGGTAGTTTTGCAAGATGAATGGTTTGATAGATGTACTCTCGAAATCCATCAAGTAAGGAACTTCGTCTTTCAAGATAACGTTCATTGGATCTAAATCAGGATGATAAAGCCTTGGTTTCCACAATTGCTCGTTGTTTGGCAACTTTGAGTTCTCGGTGTTGAATAGCACTGGGGCGATCTTCAACAAGTCCTCATAAACCTTGATGGCATGTTTCAACTCATCAACGTTTTCTACAATGGAAGAAGAATCGGATTCGGCAAGAGACAATCTTCTCTTGTACTGTTCCAACTCGATTTGTCCAATGGAGGTGATGACATCCAATGGGTTCTCAAATGGACCTGTGACATTCTCGTAATCACTTGACTTCAAGTACTTTTTGTTTCTGTAGTAAGTTCTTTCGACAAATGGACCGATTCTCCATCTGTTCTTCAAGGCTTCATCCGATTCTCCATCATAAGGCAGTTTTTTCTGTAACTCAACGTTGACATCGTCGAAGAAGTACAAAGAACCACTCAAGTTGAACTCTACAGATAACAATTGTTTTTGCAAGTCCAGAATAGGGTCCAAGACCTTCTTGATAACGGTTTTAGACTCAGGGTTGATGAAGTCACTAACCAAAGGGTTCCAATTCTTCATCAAGAGCGGACCTTCAATAAACTCCATCAAGATGAATGGAGTTTGAAGTGGGTTGTTGGAGTCAGTTCCGTAGGCAAACACTTTTGGAACGTTCATACCCAACTTCAACAAAGCGAAATCCATAGTGGCCACTTCACTCTTGATTTTGTTGGCCTTGAAAAGCTCACTCTCCAAAGGATAAGGAATTCTCAACACAAAAGATCTGTCTGTGGTAGTGTCCAATTTGTAAATTCTATGGTGCTTACCTTCATGGATACTGGACATCTGTTTGACGTGAATCTTTTCGTTAGGGTTCACAACCCCAACGGATGCTAAATTCAAGTTTTGTGGCAAAACAGTGACACCGTTACCCAAACTCTTGGGTTGGACAACAGGGGCGATCTTCAAGTCATCACTCAAAGTCTTTGTGGTCTCTATGGACTGCTTGACAAATTGGTCGAGCAAAACGTTGGCGCCTTCAATAGAGAATCTGGTGAATCTTTGCGCTTTTTGCTCCTTGTCATTCTTAAGCCATGATCCCCAGGTATACTGGAAGAAGGCATCTCTCTTGGGATCTTGTTCATCGCTCAACTTGGTGAAAACTTCCTCTTGCTCCTTTTTCAAAGTGGATTGGAATCTTCTACCTAACAATCCCGGAGTGACTCTGGCAATAGGTACTCTCAAGGAGACAATTCTTCTTCTTGAAATGGCTCTCAACATGGTATCAATTGGCTTGGACTATTCTATAAATGAGTAAGATCGACTTTTTCAGTTTTTTTTTTCAACCCCTATTTTTCAACCCCTATTTTTCAACCCCTATTTTTCAGCTCATCTACTGGTAACGCATGAAAATTTGACAAATTACAAACTAAACTATCTAAAAAACTATGCTAAGTATTCGTAAGAATCTCCGTTGACACGATTCAAGTACTCCTTGTCGATCAACAAGTCGATGCATTTTTTGATGTCTCCTACGGTAGGACTGAACCTGGCATGGGATTGCTGAATGACTTCGTTGATGAGCAAACTGTGCTTCAACTGTTTTCTCAGTTTCATGATTCTCACAATACAGGCTTGTAAGAAATTCTTTCTATCTTCATCGATCTCTTTTTGGGCATCGTTAACCTCTTGTTTGGACTCAATCTTCAAAGGATGGTCCATCTTCACTTTCATCTTCTTCGATCTGTACTCTTGTACCACAGTGTATTTGGTGGATGGTTTACCCAGATTCTCAGGTCCCGGTGGTGATTGATTCAACAATTTGAATTTGGTCAATGGGGCAAGGGAACCTTCCAAATACTCAGGGGTCAAGTCTGTGATCTCAAGAAGCTCTTCAAAACTGTAAGTATCCCTGTCGTTGAAAGGTAAAATAATAGCCATTTGAAATACAGTCATCGTCAAGATGAAAGGACCTTTACCTGGCTTGGACAAATTGGCCTTCACTTCTCCACGACAATGATTCCAAATCCATTTCAACTGTCTACCTGAATGTTTCTCATTGTACAATTTTTCAAACTTCTCCTGAGTTGGTTGCAACTCTTTCGGTAACTTGAACGGTAATTTCCAAGCTGGGAATGGCCACATCGTCTCAGCTAAGACATAGATCGTGAAATCAGACACTATATCGGTGTCTCCATCTTCCAGAACTGCATCTTTGAAACTTTGACGCAATTCCAGAGATGCTTGCATGTCTTGGAACATCTTTGTCATCTTCAAAGTGTACTCCATACTGTTCTCCTGGTTCAATTTCTGTATTACCAGTTCCTCTTCACCGTTAGAACTGGCAGTGTTGAAGATCAATCTTCTCAGAAGTAATCTACGGTAATGTGTCTCGAAAGAATCCTTGTCCTCGATAAACCTGAACACTGTCATCAAATCATCGATAGACATATCAGAGCTACTAGGATCGGCCTCTTTGTTACCTTTCTTCTTCAACAAGGCATCACTGTAACGAGCCAACAACTCAGGTGTCTTCGATTGGGAACGAGGAGTTGGAGTCAGGATCGAATTCTTGTTGATAAAACTTCTTGAAGCATTGTCCAAAGATTTGACAAACAAACTGTTCTTCTTGAAAGAAACCTCGACAACATACTCGAATTTCTTGTACACTTGAAGCACGGTCTTGACGTACAATCTTGGATCCACAGCATTAGAAGGTTTGGAACCTTCAGCCAGTTCTGCAGACTTCAACTTCAATTCCTGAATAGCGTTCAAACCTTGTTGGTTTACGTATTCTTCAAATTTGACCAAGAGTGGTTCCAAAGTAGATGGCACTCTTTGCAACAACGTGTACATTCTTTGTATATCTTGTAACTGTCTCAGGTCCAAGAGTTGCAGAAACAGTTTGTACATGGTCTCACAGTGCCCTTTGATCAAGACCTCATTCAAGGTGTCAGCTAAAGGTTTTCTTGTATGGTCGTCTAAGATCAAGTTGGCCCTGGAGGTTTCCTCTGCAATTCTGGACTCGGCTCTGATCATATAGTCTACAACGTTGTTATTGGCCAAAAACTCTGCACTCTCTCTGGTGTAAAAGTCTCTTGTGACCTCTATGAATGGACCTTCAAAAGCGTTCATGTACACTACCAAATTAGTTTTCCTCAAATCGTTGCTGTCGAATCCCAAGTGTACAAAGGACTTGATAGCGAGTGGTAAGTCGTTGTTGTTGTCTGTTCTGCTCAATCTCTGGGACTCGATCTCAGCTAAGATCTCCTCCATAAGTCTTGCAAGGTTCTTCTCGAACATCTCTTCCTTCCATTTCAAGAGACAGAGCGTGTTCACATCATAGATATCACGTCTACCATCTGCTCTCTCCTTCTGTACCCAGTAACGGTTCATATAATCAAAGATGTTATGCAAATATCCTGCTCCTATCGTGTAACGCTTCCAAGTACGGACATAAAAGCTCAAGAAAGTTTCGTCGTCATTCTTTGAAAGCGCTTTCACGTAATCTTCGAGATAGGTGTTCAACTTGGAGTAGATCTCACCGCCTACTAACAAGGAGACTGAAGAGCTCAGCGTTTGGCCGGAGATGTTGTTGTTGTTGTTGTGTTGTGAGTCGCTCTGATGTGGCGATCTTGATTTGTTGATGCAGTAGTCGTAGATAGCTGTGTACACGCTCATATACATGGATGGACTGACGTCTTCACCTAGAACCGAGCTCAATCCAGGTTCCACAAACGACCATGTCGCTGAGAGGTCCTCTGCTCTTGACACTGTTGACTCGGACATGCCCAACCTATTTATATTTACAGATGGTAAAATGCTCTTCACGTCCTAAATGACCTCAAATTCTATTACAGTACCTCGAATTAACCTATATTTCACCTGTTTCTAGCTTCGGACACACCTAATTGATGTTTTCGCACTATGATCCTGAGTAACAGATTGTTCGACTTGCCTTCCACATCAGTTTTTTTTTCTAGTTGATCTTTTGTACACTTCTTTCTTACACCCTCAAGACGAAAATCATGATCTGTAGTGCTTTTACGGGGTTTATATAGTAAATTGTAGCAGTTATATAGTCGTTTAAAATGTCATCTGTAGACACTGAGAGTTGGTGAGGCAACTTTTTCCACCACTCTCACGATACTGATGGTGAATGTGACAACCCAAGTACAGAGCATCACAAAGAGAAAAGCAGCTAGCCCTCTTTGCTGATGACATATGGGCAGCACAATGATATGCTGAGTACCCTGCACCAGATTGACACAGACCCATTGGTCGTCGTATAAAGTGTTGAAAGCGAGTGATAAATTTGCAGAGGAAAAGATGATGAACAATAAATCGAGTAAGATCAACCTCATCTTCTGAAGTGGATCCCTTAAACCAAGTGGTCTACCACCAAACTCGTCTCTTGCAATGAATAGCAAGTAGACAATGGCTATAGATTGTAAACAGATAGCCATTATGGTACTGGGTTGCTGACCCACTGTGTAATCGTTGTAAGTTCTGTTACTCAAGACAAATATTCTCACTGCAAGCCCCAATGCCACCACTGAGAATACCAATTCCAGGATTCTGAAGAACAATGGCACATAAGGGTTGTTCAACAAGATTCTCTTCAGTGTAGATTTCAAGTCATCTCTTTTCTCTGTAGACATCCAATATCTTGCATTTGATCTTTGAAGAATACCGTTCTCTTTCGAGGAGTTCTTGGAATTCACACCTTGTTTCCAAAATGCAGACCATCCCTCCAACTTCTCCTTTCCATAATCATCATATGGCGATATATCTGGAGTGTCTCTATTAAAAGTCAGTCTCAATCTATCATCTCCTCCCCACTTCCCTTCTAAATCCAGTTGCATTGCGTCCCAGGAGCTGGACCCATCCGACTCCTTGGAGTGGGTGTTTTGAAGAGCTGTTACTCCAACTGGGTACAGAGGATTGGCCTCTACGGTTTTCAAAAAGTTGTTCCAATTGTTGTCCATTGCTCTTATAAAAGGATCTCCATCTTGCTCTCCATCAACACCAGCGCCAGCGCTTTTGTTCACAGGGTCTCTATGATACACCTCTGCCAATTTGTCCAAGGCATATGGAGGTATAGGTCTAATTTCATGTCTATATTTGGGCTGGTACTCTTCCCCCATCGTCAACGACGAGATGGGCTCGGAACCGCCAGTATCACCGTTACTTGTCTGAACACCAGGCGGATTCCCTGAAACATTACCAGAGTTCCCAACAGAACGGAGCCCATTCCGCTTCTGTCCACTCATCTTTAAATTGGTTCTCAGAGTGTAACAGAGATAATGTCAAATCAAAATTATAACAAGTCAAAACAACTCTACGATGCCTTGCTTTCCTAAAGGAGTGTACTGGGGCGGTACTTTCTTTCCGCTTGCTGTAAGAGGCACACCGGGGCTGTTTGCTAATTATCGTTCTGTTTCCCTCACATGAAACAGGGGCTGTTTTGACGCCCCCTTTACAGCTCTCCTGGCGGACTCGATGGAGGTTCCACAATCAGCTGTTGATTTGCAGTATTATATCAACAAACACGGATCTGTGTCTATTTTTAGAGTCGAGAAGAGATTACACTGAGAAGTTCATGGAATTAATACGGAATTGGTGAAATGTAAACCGTGGTGTTTTGTTCGTATTTTGCTGACTTTCACTAGTTAAAGTGAAAAATAATGTATTGCTTGCGCAGTAAGGGATCGAAGAAAGTGACTTCAGGTGTTACTTCGCCTCTTATTTTGTATTAACAGTGCATAGTTGAGAGTAATTACTGGAACGGGGTCGAGGAAGCAGAGACGAGTCATAATTTGGGATACGTTTGAAATTTGTATAAATTAGTGAAGTTGTTCCAGTGGGAGATTATCAAGACTACTATCGAGCAATGAGGCTGATATCAAGAAGTGTTAGAGCCAGAAATGTATGGCAATTGGGAGGTTTGAGATGTCAATCTACAGTGGAATTCAACAGACATCCCTTGAGATTGATTGCAATACCGATAACCTCGGAGAAATGCTACATCTATTGCAAACATTCGGAGACCATCTCTCCATTATCAGCAGATGATAACAAGTCATGGAGTAGTAAAGCCATTGAGAAGGCTAAAAGTACATGGAATAAGATGGAGAAGTCAGATTCCAAAGTCAATGTGAAGATTGTGACTGGGATCAACAAGTTGTTGTCAAAAGTGCCATGGGACGAGAATTCATTGAAATCGATTCCATCACAGGACTCGATCATGAGAGAGTTGAAGTCAGAGTTGCCTATACCGATAAGGAAATTCGAGGACAGGAATTTGCTGCATCAGAAAGACATCATAGCCAGTAACGTTTCCATTGAGGACTTGATCAAGATTCCTATCTTTTATCCATCATCAGTGACCTCAAATATCAAAATTAAGTCTCAATTGGAAAGATATGCCACTGAAGGGTATCGCTTGCACAGGAGAAACCTTTTATGGTGTATCTTGGGATTACCATTGACAATCCCTTTTATTCTGTTACCTGTGGTGCCGAACATTCCTGGGTTTTATCTCTGTTATCGTGCTTACTGCCACTACAAGGCACAATCTGGAGCTCTACATTTACAATACCTCTTGAAAGACAACCATTTGGATTACCAAAAAATGCATCATCATTCGGTGGATTTGTACAAGTCTACCACTGATAAGACTGTCTTACAGAATTTAGATCGTTTCCTCAACAAAGAGTCTACTAACGAAGTTATACTCTTGGGCGAGGACATCGTTCCTGAAATTTGTAAGAATTTCGGTTGTGAAGAATTGGAGGGTGATTTGAAGCTGGCAATTGCCCAAGAAAAACAAAAGCAAAATAATTAGATAATTCAACTGTATATATCCGATCAACTTTAAGCATCTCAGATTGAGTATCCCTATTTTGTATTGAGAGATGAGAGGCGAGTCGTGTACAAGAGACTCAAATCCTAGAAAGGAAAACAAGTCACACTCATTGACACGTGAAATTTGGCTGGGAAAAACGTCCACGCAGTGCAGTTGCAAATGGCAGAACCATCGTCGAGTCTCATATAAAATGTTTTTTTTTTCATTGCTCTCGTTCTCTTCTGTTTTCTTTCAGTATTATTCCATAATTTATCACTATGAGAAATAAGTGGAGAAAGAAGAGAGTTAGAAGATTAAAGAGAAAGAGACGGAAGGTAAGAGCTAGATCTAAATAAGCGGACAATTGAGAATCAATTGATTAGTTGATTCTTTGGATGACTGATTTGTCTCGAGATCTAGTTCCAACCGTATGTCTGATGATTCTTCTTGTATGATTTTGGTGTATATTGGTTCTGATTTTGAAATGAAGCTGTATTTAATTCCATAGAGTTGATTGATCATGTCGATTCCATGTATGATCTATGTTCTTTTCCATCTCGGCCTCACAGTTGATTATCGACTGCTGATGCTCAGTGTCCGTATATATATATTTTTTAATACAGTCTTGTGCTTGTGTTATATGTTGTAAAAAGATTACCTAACTTGGTATTGTAATTGATTAAATTTTTACGATTCGATGTCTTGTGGTGTTCATTATCTCGTTCAATAACATTGGACACTCGTCCTGGTCATTAGTGATTTGATCATATCTGATTATTCAGCTGGCAGACCAGTAGTCAAATCTCGTCGAAACGTCCATTTTTTTTTCCCATCCTCCAAACAATCGCTCCGTTTAAATCTGCCTCAAACCTCCGCCCATCACCACCAAGTCCTCCGCCCGTGTCTCCGCCTACTCCCCGCCGAACCTTTGGCTCGCCCTCCGCCCACAAGGCTGACGATCGAAAATCACTTTTTCTGCCATCTTCTCTCAAAACCCGTGTCAATAATACTCTCTCGAGAAAAACAGGAATTGAGAATTGGTTGCACAGCTAAGTTTAAATTAACAGCAGTCAGCTATTTAATTGCATCAATTACAAGATTGGAATCAGGTTGGACAGATCTAATCCATCGTTTGTGGCAACTTAAGTGACGATTTGATAGAATTGAGATGGCTGGTGCAATTGAAAATGCTCGTAAAGAGCTCAACCGTCTCTCATTAGACGCTGGCGAAAGTGAATACGGACAGATCTACTCGGTCTCAGGTCCCGTTGTTGTAGCAGAGAACATGATCGGGTGTGCCATGTACGAATTGGTGAAAGTTGGTCACGATAACTTGGTCGGAGAAGTTATCAGAATCGATGGTGATAAGGCCACCATTCAAGTGTACGAAGAGACAGCAGGTGTCACCGTGGGTGACCCTGTCTTGAGAACTGGTAAGCCTTTGTCCGTTGAATTGGGTCCAGGTTTGATGGAGACCATCTACGATGGTATTCAACGTCCTTTGAAGGCTATCAAAGATATGTCTCAGTCCATCTATATCCCAAGAGGTATCGACACCCCAGCCTTGTCCAGAACAGTCAAATATGACTTCAAACCGGGTCAGTTAAAAGTTGGTGACCACATCTCCGGTGGTGATATCTACGGTTCCATCTTTGAGAACTCTTTGTTGGAGGACCATAAGATCTTGTTACCTCCAAGGGCTCGTGGTACAATAACGTACATTGCCGAGGCTGGTTCGTACTCGGTTGACGACAAGATTTTGGAAGTTGAATTCAACGGTAAAACTTCATCATACTCGATGATGCACACATGGCCAGTCAGAGTCCCAAGACCTGTTGCTGAAAAATTGACTGCTGATTACCCTCTTTTAACCGGTCAAAGAGTCTTGGATGCCATCTTCCCATGTGTCCAAGGTGGTACTACCTGTATCCCAGGTGCCTTCGGTTGTGGTAAGACCGTTATCTCACAATCTTTGTCCAAGTACTCCAACTCTGACGTTATCATCTACGTCGGTTGTGGTGAACGTGGTAATGAGATGGCTGAAGTCTTGATGGAGTTCCCTGAACTTTACACAGAGATGAGCGGCAGAAAAGAACCTATCATGAAGCGTACCACTTTGGTCGCCAACACCTCCAACATGCCTGTCGCTGCCAGAGAGGCTTCTATCTACACAGGTATCACTTTGGCCGAGTATTTCAGAGATCAAGGTAAAGATGTCTCTATGATTGCCGACTCATCTTCGAGATGGGCCGAGGCCTTGAGAGAAATCTCTGGTCGTTTGGGTGAAATGCCTGCCGATCAAGGTTTCCCTGCCTACTTGGGTGCCAAATTGGCCTCTTTCTACGAAAGAGCCGGTAAGGCCAGTGCATTGGGTTCTCCAAACAGAGTCGGTTCCGTCTCTATTGTCGCTGCCGTCTCCCCAGCTGGTGGTGATTTCTCCGACCCTGTCACTACTTCTACCTTGGGTATTACTCAAGTCTTTTGGGGGTTGGACAAGAAATTGGCCCAGAGAAAGCATTTCCCATCGATCAACACATCGGTTTCATATTCTAAATACACCAACATCTTGGGTAAGTACTACGACAGCAATTACCCAGAATTCCCAGGCTTGAGAGACAAGATCAGAGAAATCTTGTCCAACGCTGAAGAGTTGGAACAAGTTGTCCAATTGGTTGGTAAATCTGCCTTGTCAGATTCCGACAAGATCACTTTGGACGTTGCATCTTTGATCAAGGAAGATTTCTTACAACAAAACGGTTACTCCACCTACGATGCCTTCTGTCCTATTTGGAAAACACACGCCATGATGAAATCTTTTGTCGGTTATCACGACGAGGCTCAAAAGGCCGTCAGCAACGGTGCCATCTGGTCCAAATTAGCCGAACAAACAAGTGATGTCAAACACGCCGTCTCTTCCTCCAAATTTTTCGAGCCATCGAGAGGTGAGGAAGAAGGTAACAAAGAGTTTGAAAAATTGTTCTCCACCATCCAAGATAGATTCTCTGAGAGCACCGATTAGATAATTAACGAAGAGAAAAAAGACACAACTATTTCATCTCATTTGACCCATTTTTTATACAAACTTCAATTCAAGTTTCCGGCTTTGTTTTAGATCTACAGTAAATTTAGAAGCAAGAAGCAATGTTAGTCGATAGGAGCAAAGAGAGCTTGGTCAGTCTAGCAAGACCAATAGCCGGTGAAGTTTTTGAGAGTTTTGTTGAAACAGTTCCCATCTGTATCATCTGAATTACCACCATTTCCTCCGAGATCTTTATTTTCGAGCACATTAGCACTTGTAGTTCTTGGTTCCGCATTATCTGGGCTCCTCTGATGGTAATCCATATTTCCTTGTGGTGGCATCTGCTCGGTGATAGGAATTGGGGGTTCAGATAAACTTCTCTCCAGTTTCAGAACAACGTTATCTGAATTAGTAGTTCGTTCGGTAAAAATTGCCTGGATTCCAAGTGATCTGCTTCTCTCGATCATACTCAAACCCTCTTGACCTGAATTGATAGTGTTATTATTATTTTGGGCAGCTGTTCTGCTATTGTTATTTTCTATAGTGAGTGGAACAAACCCATCCAAGTGATCCAACAAGCTTGCAGTACTCAAGTGATGCACAATCTGGGAGTTTTGAGTCTGAGAGAGACGTTCATCTCTGAAGTCGGAAGATACAGGTGAAGAGCCAATTGTTCTGGCATTTGATTTAGTTCCTGTCTCACCTACCACTAAAGTATTTTGATCTGTATTTTGCAAAGTTTGATCTCTAGTACTATTGAATTCGTTAGGACGAGAGACACTAGTCAATGGGGACTCGATTGGAGTTGAGACAGAGCCTGGACTGGTCAAGGAATCTTCTGATTGAAGGGAATCAATATTGGGGGTAACATGATGTACAGGATCATTTAAAGAGAGGCTTGAAATCGGACTCACAGTTTGAACTGGATTCTGTGTGTCAATAGCTTCAAGTCTCTGTTGGAAAGCATGTTGACCCAGTAGTATGGCCTCATTGGTAGTGTTATCAGCTGAAGGACGAAATCTTATCAATGCATCTTCCAGTCTCTGTACACGACTTGAAGGTGGTAATGAGCGTAAAGATTGGGTTCTTTGTACTCTCTCTCTGAGGCGACCTCTTGGTGTGAAAACGGCTTCGTAATGGTCTCTGTCATGAGGATAAGGAGGAGAATGGATTTCCTCTAATTCTTGATCATGTATAGAGAAGTCTCTGAAAACATCATCCATACGAAAGATTTCATCTGGTATTGAAGATTCATTACTATGATTCCAAGAATCTGATTGCCCGTTAGATAAGTGTGGTGGAACCTGAGGCGGGTTCGCCAGAGGAATGTTTCTTGGAGTAGCGCTGGAATTTGTTGGAGAGATTGCAGAAAGGGCCGAGTGATATACACCGGAGGTTATTGTAGATTCTGGCAATTCAGAGACCGTTTGAAGCTGTTGCGGGTCGTCACGAACTTGATGAGATTGTGAGGAACCTTCCAATGGTGAAATTTGAGTGTTAACTTCGAGAGAAGAATTCACATCAAGAGCTCTTTCGGAGGGGTTCAAAGAGATGGAATTATCAATTGTGGACAGTTCAGGGAACAATCTGGTTTGAGTTCCTGCATTGTTACGTTGCTCCAGTTGCTCCAGCTCTTCACGAAGTCTCATCTGAACATGTCTGTTGTGATGATTTTCAAGAACTCTTGTAGCTCTTTCCTCTCTAAAAGTGTCTTCATCTTCAATTGGTAATTCACCAGCAGCATCTATCAGCACTAAGGCCAGATCTTGAGTGTCGAAAGTTTGTGGAGAATTAACAGAAGACAGGCTGGGACTTGATGAAGGCGGATCCAACGATGGGATCATCCTCCTTTTCTGTTTTTATATATCCAAACAGATATGTTTCTCACTGTTTGTGATCTTTGTAACCCCCCAAATCGTCACAAAACCAGGGTCGTGTACATGCACTCAAATGCACGTCGCTCTTCTTGGAAGAAAAGTCGTGCATATCCAGCCTAAACAACAAGCGTGCACACAATATCAAAACCTTGTTTTGAGGGCAGATCAAAAGGTCGTGCACAGACCAATCTGACCTGATCGGGGTAGGATTCCAAAGTCCATTAAATTAAACCGTTCGAAATGGTATAGAAAGGGAATTGAGTTGGGATCTCAGTGATGTCATCTCCAGAGATCGTTAACCAGTGCATTGTAAGCTGTTAAACTCTTCCAAATTCACTCACTCAATTAGAAAACCCCTATTTCCACTTCGAGACCGAGTCGATCAAAATTTCGCCCATTGGAAGAAAAGCAAAGAAAAAAGCAAAAAAAAAAAAAGCTGGACAGGCTCTCTATACAAAAAAAAAAAAACAACCACGACAAATCACCCAACTAGAAACATCATCAGGTTTGAACCAATCGGATTCGGGATTGTGAACGGATACTTTCAACAGTTATAAGAAGTTTACAAAGCCGTCATCGGATTGAATTGAAACTTTTCACCAAACCGAGACACGCAACTGATACTATTATTTTTTTTTTTGGAGCCAATACATAGTTGGGCATTCCACCTATCTTAAAGAGAGACAACTATTGGGACTCAACTAGACTCGAGTCGACTCGAATTGAAGTATCAAAGAGGGCATTTTTTTTAGAGCTTGTTTTCATTCAACAAATAGCAGGTAAAAGATCAGCATTGCAAGAAGAAGTTTGGGTACGAGTTGATACTTTGTTATCTGTCAAGAGCACAACAACCTTATTATATCCACGTCTATTAATAACCCTATTCATCATCAAGTAATACAGCCAATTAATACATCAACAAGATACACAATATGGACATAGACAGCGACATCCAGATGGAGGATGCCATGGAGGATCCACAATCGGAACCACAATCGTCATTTTTCAACAGCACGACATCTCCTCAACTGCAGCATCAACCGCAAGCGGTGGAACTCACGAGTTCCAATGTGACCCAGTTGGACGGATGGATAGAGTCGTTGAGCCAGTGTAAACCTTTGACCGAGGATCAGGTGAAAGAGTTGTGTAAGATGGCCATCGATGTGTTGAAGCAGGAGGACAACGTACAACCTGTCAACGTTCCAGTAACCATCTGTGGAGACGTACACGGACAATTCCACGATCTCATGGAACTTTTCAAGATTGGAGGACCTTGTCCCGACACCAACTATTTATTCATGGGGGATTACGTCGATAGAGGTTACTACTCTGTGGAGACGGTGAGTTATTTGGTGGCCATGAAGATCAGATATCCAAAGAGAATCACAATATTGAGAGGTAATCATGAATCGAGACAGATCACCCAAGTCTACGGGTTCTATGACGAATGCTTACGGAAATACGGCTCTGCCACAGTTTGGAAGTTGTTCACGGATTTATTCGACTACTTCCCAATTACCGCATTGGTCGACAACAAGATCTTCTGTCTCCACGGAGGGTTATCTCCGATGATCGAGACCGTGGACCAAGTGCGTGAGTTGAACAGAATCCAAGAAGTACCTCACGAAGGTCCGATGTGTGACTTGTTATGGTCAGACCCAGATGATAGAGGTGGTTGGGGTATATCTCCAAGAGGTGCCGGTTTCACTTTTGGACAAGATATAAGTGAGCAATTCAACCATTTGAACGATCTAGATCTAATAGCAAGAGCTCATCAGTTGGTCATGGACGGTTACTCTTGGGCTCATCAGGAACAAGTGGTCACCATCTTCAGTGCTCCAAATTACTGCTATAGATGTGGTAACCAAGCCGCCATCATGGAAGTCAACGAAAATATGGACAGAGAATTTTTAACATACGATCCAAGCGTGAGACCAGGTGAGCCAACCGTTACAAGGAAAACCCCTGATTATTTCTTGTAATGCAAATCTCTCACCGAATTATTTTTCATCCATTCCCTGTTTTCATTATACTGCTCCCATCTCATTTTTCTGTGTTTTTCTATTTTTATTTTCGCAAGAGCATCTCTCTTTAAACAAGAGACTCTTAAAATTTTATGTTCATTATCGATATTCAAGTATACAGTAAGATATACCTACAACTTGGCCCCTAACTTCCTCGCTCTATCTATGGCAATATCGCACATGGCATCAAAACTCTCCTTCTTCTCCAGCTCGATATCGTTTCTCACTATTCTCTTCAACATGATCTCCATGATCTCGTCTCTTGATCTACCATTGACAAAGACTACAAAACGTAATCCAGGATACCACAATTCGTACAATTCATTCAATTTGACCAACTTGGCCAGCTCTGTTGGATCAGAGCTCTGTAATGACAGCTGCTCACTGGATGAATGAGTCGAAAGTGCTTGCTTGGAGGGCCCCAATCTTGGATGTGCTGATATGATCTTATTTATTGTTGCTGTGTCCTGATTCGATGCTTTGAGAAGAGATTTCAAGATCAGTCTGGATCTCTCGATAAGATCACTGTACGTATGAATTTCATCCAGTGATAACTGTGGTATCAACACCGATGTCAAAGTACGACATGGCTCGAAAAGATGGTCGAGAACTTCTGTTTGTGTCTCATAGGCCAACGAACTGAACTGAGATGCTAAAGGGAGTGTGTATGACATTGTTGCTTATTCTTGTAAAGTTCCAACGGTTATGGATGCTTCAAGCATTAAATAGTGCCAAAAAAAAAAGCTAGTATGAAAAAAAAACACGGAGATAGCCGAGATCAGATCTGTTTGAAGATCGATCTATTTGTACTTGGCCAGTACTCAACATAATTCAACTGTCCCCTTGTTAAAAGTGGGCCTGGATTGATGAAATGACACCCTTCGTATGTGACATCGAACTCACTAATCGTAGGATCATTTAAGAAGACAACTGAAGGTAGTGGTGACATTGTAAGATAATAGTCTTTATCCCAAATGATAGGTCTAGTTGTATTTTCAAATGGAGATAAATGGCCTTGATCGAGGATTGTCTTCACGAGCTTTCTTGCCTCTAGAATCTTTGTTGGGATTGGCGTGTCTCTAACGATGTTATCGATGCTTAAATCTGATTTACCTTTCTCATCTGTAGGATTAAAGTTAATAGAGTTTCTCTTCAATCTGGCATTGAGATCGTCTCTGAATATCACAATCTCATGGTTGAGATAGTTCAATTTAGTAGGGTTGGAAACGAAATGACAATTTTTCACCAACCTTTTCAACCTGTTTGTGAACACTTTTGGAATGGCTGATTGTGGCCACATGACAGAGCTTCCTTTGTTATATACTGAGCTCCATGGATCTTTGTCACCTGGAACAAATATCATGGTAACTTTGGAGCACAACAATGGGAATTTTTCAAGTAAAGATGCAAGTGAGTCGAAGGATTGTTTGTACTGCGTTGATGACGAAGAGGCTGACATGGTGGAAGAGAAATATGGCGATGCAGTGAACGGTTCTGAGGAGAATGGTCCGCTGAAAACAATACAGAAGGGGAATTCTTGATCATCTTGCAAATCTGTCGTCAATTTCTGGAATAACCTTTTCAAAGCCTCCAATTTCTTAGTATCTTGTAAATCACAGTCATGACCTAATACGATCAATTTATGATGGTGCAATTCTCTTTCTAACAGTTGCAAGTTCTTCTTCAATGCCTTATTTATCCTTGTAACTCCGTTGACAGAAGATATGAGATTTTTCAAGTTTGGTTGATCCAAATTAGAAGATGCATGAACGCCTAAGAAGTCTATATTACCATAGGCATCCAATGTAACGTCTCTTCTCTCCAGTGGTGGGTGTCCGATAGTGGAGCAGTAAAATTTGTTACTGTTGGAGTATATGCCTTCCACAATTACAAAAAAACCTGGACAATAATGAGAACCTTCAGTAGGAATACACTGTGAAACATCTAGTTCGATTTTGTCTGAATCATCTTCTAACGAGTAAGATCCTGCCTCGTTCTTTGTAAGTAATCCAAATAAAACGAATCTCTGGCCATGCCTTCCTAACAAGTTTTTAATAGCTGTTATAGTGACGGCTGAGCTCTTGATAGATCCTGTAAGCGAATGAAGAGATGAAAAAGTTGGTTGTCTGAAGTTTGAATTCCTGGACAATCGCAGCTCAACTACAGCGTACCGTGTCTGGTGAAGTGTCATTTTAGACTTGATCGAGGCTATTTTCAAAGACTCGAGATTAGTGGCCTCTTTCTCATACTGTTTCTTGATCGGATCAAATCTGTAGTTTGCCTGTTTGTTAGCTGGTATGACCTGGAAAAAATCCTTCCAATTCAATTGATGCTCAGCTTCCAGTTGTGTTCGCAGCATCGAGGCATCATCGTTGTATATTTCAATGTCTTGTTTCTTATCGTTGACTGTTTGGATCATATCGCTTAATTCCAACTTCTTTGACACACCGGTGACTGCTGATTTGGGTTCTGAAAGTCCATTCAACTCCTTGATAACACTGTCCACCCCCAGAGGATCCAAAAAGATACTTCGTCCTTGTTCCTTCCATAGTTTGCCCAAATTGTCCATAAACTCCTGGGACTTTAAACCTTTCCAGTTATTACCAAAGGTAAACCCTATGTAATCTGCAAGTATCTTTAACGATTCTGTCTGAATGTTCAATCCATGTTTTTTAGACAAGATCCTGTATGCTATAGGTCTCAAGTTAGCTGGATGAAGCTTCACTGGAAGCAGGATCGGTTTACTCGTCTCCATTCTCTTTGTCTTTGTTAGCTGTGTAAACCTCATCGTGTGAAAAAAAAATAGATTACGCGTCTTGAAAACAAAAGAATCCCAAAGCGGCAGTCAAGGGCTGCGAACTCTCAAATCATCACAATCTCTCGGTTTGATATATATTACACTACCACAACTTTAGGCGCATCTGCACTACCGACTTGGCATGAGTTTTTCCGGTTTTACTTGATAGAGAGAGGCGGTAAAAAGACAGCATGAGATAAGCAAAAGAGGAAGGTGAGAGCACTTAATAATCAGATGTTGATGTTCCAAAATTTTAACCTGGAACCCGCCATCTGCTGGTACCACTATTAAAGCCTTAGGCATCAGGGCTATGATCACAGAGCCGCCAGAGAATTGTTACAATAAGAGGGCCAAGAAGATGAAAGAGAAAGAGCTTAGCAGATAAGGCGCTCGCTGGCTTGGTTGAAAAAAAATACCCCCGGAATTTTTTTATGTGTCTAGCTGTTTTTGTAAATCGCTTTTTTTTTTAAAAGGTTAGCCGGTCTTAAGACAGGAGACGAAACATCGGAGGACAAAGAGATCACCGGCGGTGGATAAATAGTTCTGTTTGAGCCCTCCAAGTTGACTATCACCAAATTTTTACAACACTAAAGAGTGTTAATTGCACCATCATCTTATCAGTTACGGCGTCCGGCTGAGTTATCGGACCCTTGATGACATCTTCATCATCTGAGTGTGGCATCGACAATAACAAGGGCTGAATTGCCAAATTAGAGCAAAGATACGTCGTCTGTACCAGCTGGATGCAATTAGAGATGAGGAGAATCTTTAGCGGCTAATAAACAGTGCAACTAATCTGAGAAGCCGCTAAGCGGGAAGAGTCGCTGTTTCCCTGTCTGGGAAAAAAAAGATAATCGCATGCGCTCACCTCTAATAGTGAGAAAATTTCAAAAGAAAAAGCTGTGCATATCAGAGATTCTCGGTCTGAATGTTTTTACTGGAAACGCTCAAATGACCGGAACAATTAGAGATCTTTCTTTATCTTATCTTCCCAATCTGGGAAGCTGCTGAAAGTAAGTGTGCAATGTTACTTGTCAGTGTTTTTTTTTTGTATAAATAACGAGGAAGGTCTTCCTCCATCAGATCTGCAACTAAGCTGGAGATAACAAGTCAACGATGTCCGATAGTGGTAAAGCATCCCAATACGAAATCCAACAAGAATACGTTGGTGACACTTACTCCAATGAGAAGAACGTCTTACATTCAAACGGGTTTAACCTGTTGGAGAACAGAGAGAAGTTTGGTGAGACCCAAAGAGGTTTGAACTCGAGACATATCGCCTTACTTGCCATTGGCCAGAGTATTGGTACCGGTTTGTTCGTTGGTATGTCCTCTCCGTTGACCACCAGTGGGTCTTTATCCTTATTCATCGGGTTCGTCATCTATGCTGTCTTTGTCATGTGGCCATTGATGCAATGTGTCACTGAAATGTGTTCCTGGTTACCTATCAAAGGTTCTCTTTTCCATTTCGGTGCCCGTTTTGTAGACCCAGCAGCTGGTTTCGCTGCCGGTTGGACCTATTTCTACACTGCCTCGATGTTCGTCTGTGTCGAGTTTGTCGCTACCGCTGGTGTCATCTCTTACTGGGATGATACAACTAACCCAGGTGCTTACATCGCTGTATGTCTTGTCACCTCTTTAGCTGTCTCTTTACTTCCAAACAAGTTGTACGGTGAAACCGAATACGTCTCCTCGATCTTGAAAGTACTTTTGATCGTTGGGTTGATGTTGTTCGCCTTCATCGCCATGTGTGGTGGTAACCCTCACGGTGACGCTTTCGGATTCCAACATTGGAAAGAAGGTGGACTCTTTAGAGAATATCTCGTTGAAGGGGCCACTGGTAAATTCTTAGGTTTCTGGAACGTCTTGATCTATCTGGCCTTTGCCTGTGGTGGTCCAGATTTGATCGCCATGATTGCCGGTGAAGTCAAAGAACCAAGAAGACTTTTGCTGGTTTGTGGTAAGAGAGCCTATGTCAGAATTTACTTGTTCTACATCGGTGGTATCTTCTTCATGAACACTTTATGTTCCTCTGTCAACGAGGAATTGTTGGCTGCTCGTGCTCTGGGTAGATCCGGTGCCGGTGCCAGTCCTTGGGTCATCGGTGTCGAATCTGTCGGTGTTAGAGGTATCTCATCTTTGGTTAACGCCGTTGTTATGACTTCGGCTTATTCTTGTGGTATCGGCTTCGTCTTCACCGCTTCAAGAACTTTGTACTCTTTGGCTCTCGGTGGGTACCTGCCTCGTATCTTCCTGAAATGTCTTCCAAACGGTTCTCCAATCCTGTGTGTTCTCACTGTTATTCTGATCAGTTGTTTGTCCTTCTTATCTGTCTCCGAGAGAAGTGCTACAGTCTTCAACTGGTTTGTCAACCTTGCAACCACGGGTATCTTGTCCGTTTACATCTTCATCTTCATCTGTTACTTCAAGTTCAGAGCTCTGTTCAAAGCCCAGGGTCATGAGTGGAGTGAATTATACTACACCGCCCCATTCAACTGTCAACCATACGTTTCTTACTTTGGTTTCTTCATGGTCATCATCATCACTTTCTTCAACGGATTCTGGATCTTCTTCCCAGGCCAATTCTCAGCAGCTAACCTTTTCACAAGTTATTTTGCTCCAGTCTTTGCCATTTGTGCTTACGTATTCTGGAAAGTTTTCAAAAAAACCAAACTGTGGTCTCCATTGGAAGCTGATATCACAACAGGTAAAGCTGAGATCGACCAAGAAGAACTGGAGTTCATTGAATGGAAACTGGATCATCCAGGTCTCGAAAACAAAAATAAGTTCTTTAAAACCATGTACAAGATTGGAGATGTCTTGTACGGTTAAAATCATATGGAGTTTCTTTGTTTTAATGTAATGTTCGATTGATTCGTTCGTGTGTATTTACAATTACAAGTTCAGTTCAGTGTTAGATACTTCTATTAAAATTCGTGTCTATAAATCAGTTATCGTAAAAAGCAAAACAGTCGTAGTATAAATTTTAGATCTATTCTCTCCAGAATGAAGTGATAGTCTTTGGCTTGGTCATAAATAACAAACCAGTTTTACCGTAAAAATTCAAGTCACCAAGGATGGAACCTTTAGTACCAGTGAAACCGAACATTGGCAAAGGAACTGGAACTGGAACGTTGACACCGATCTGTCCAACGTCAACGTTAGTGGTGAACTTCTTAGCCATAACACCAGATGAGGTGAACAAAGAGACACCGTTACCGAATCTGTTCGAGTTGATGATGTCGATAGCCTCATCTATTGTGTCAACACACCAGATGGCTAACAGAGGTGCAAACATCTCTTCATCGATACATGGCATTCCAGGTCTGACGTTGGTCATGATAGTTGGGGCAAGGAAGTAACCGTTTGGATAGTCAGTTGGGTAGTAACCTCTACCGTCCAATGGGATCTCAGCACCCATAGCTACAGATTCAGTGATGATTCTCTCGATTCTTTGCTGGGAAGCTTTCGAAACCAATGGTCCTAAGTCAGAGTCTTCTAAGAAACCTGAATCTGTCTTCAAAGTAGCCAGTTGGGCGACTATTTCAGGGATCCACTCTTTTGTCGACCCAACACAGAACAAGATATCAGTAGAGACACATCTTTGACCACAACCACCGAAAGCACCAGCCATAACACCTTTTATGAACAGTTTTTTGTTGGCATCTGGCAAGACAACCATATGGTTCTTAGCACCTAAGTTGGCTTGACATCTCTTACCTAAAGCAGTGGCCTTGGTGTAGATAATTTTACCGGCCTCGTTACCACCGACAAAAGTGATCAGTGGGATTCTTGGGTCTTCGACAAGCTTGTTGGCAATTGGGATTTTACCGTGGACCAAGTTGATGACACCTGGAGGACATCCAGCTTCAGCGGCAAGTTGACCAATGATCATTGTAGCACCTGGACATACTTCAGATGGTTTCATGATGGTGGAGTTACCAGTGACGATGACCAATGGGAGAGTCCAAAGGGTGATCATAGCTGGGAAGTTGAAAGGACAGACAGAACCAATGATACCAATTGGTTCTCTGATCATCAAGGTATCCATATCGGTGGAGACTTCTTGTTGTTGACCCATCATTTCGTAAGGGTATGCACAAGCCAGTTCAGCGACTTGTAAACCTCTCAATACATCGGCTCTAGCGTCAGAGATAACTTTACCTTCTTCTAAGACGATGACTCTTGCGATACGTTCTTGGTTACGCTTTAACAACTCGACGAATTTAAAGGCAACGGCTTGTCTCTTGATAACCGAGACCTTTTTCCATTTGTGGAAGGCAGCGTCAGCAGCGACAACAGCTTTTTCAAACTCTTCCTCAGTGGTCTCTGGAACTTTGGCGACAACGTTATTGGTGACTGGGTCAAAGACGTCGTACCATGTCTCGGATTTAGAAAGAATCATCTTGTTGTTGATAAATGTTGGGGTCAAGTATGGCTCATCGGAGGCATCTGGGTGAGATGCAGGATAAGAATCTTCAGTAGTGGTCAAGGCAAGACGCTTGAAATGGGTCTCATTGGCCGGTTCTTGGATCCCTTTCACGACAGCAGGCTCGATGATCGTTGACTGTTTGATTGCATCTGTAATCATTTTGGATAATATTTGTTGAAACTATGATAAGTAATTGTTGATGATCTTGTAGTTGAGAAAAAAAGGGATACAGATGCCCTCTTTTATATAAATTGTGATATAAGGGCACGATGTCGAGAGCACAAGCCCTCAATACAGAGCAAATAATATTCGACAGCAGCTCATGAGTGTTAGTATCACCACTAACTACCTGAAAGGGTAATTTTGCCTAATGTTCGTGGTAATACCATCATAGGATCAGCTCATGATGAGGTACAGCTTTAATTTTTTTTTTCACTCAAACTCTAATCGTCTATTGTTGACTAAATTTTTTTTTTTTTGCAACCAGTCAATTAGATATAGTTGATATTGGTGTTGGAGGATACCTTGAGATGAGCGTAGTGAATATCAATGGTGAACAATTTTGAAATAAATGTCTAGTTGATCCTGTTATCAATTGTTTGTCAATTACAAGACCTCAGCTGAGGTAAAATCACTTAGTGAGTGACTAAACTAGAACATCTTATCATCATAAGACTCTAAAATTGGAAATATCCAACCAGCGTATCATGAAGCTCGCATTTATTGAAGGCATGTAAATCCCTTGAAATGCAAGCGGATTCCGAATCTTGTCACAGTTTTTCCACCTGCTGAGACATATTTCCGCATTATTTGTTAGCGCGATGCGCATAATTCGTCAAGGAAAAAATCCGACATCACCTTACCGTGCTGCACAAGATGCAGATCAATTGTTACGGAAAAATGTTGGTGACTCTGCTTCAGGGTCATTTGATAACAGTATGCTTTGGTGGTCTGTGGCTCTCTTGTGTGAGTCGCATTGTCTTCTTACTGCGCATCAGTTCAGGCCCAGTGTGGCCTAATTGGTGTGAATTCTGTACGAAAAAAGTTTTTCCGAGACTTTGCAGCCTGCGTTAACGTGACAAACTTCGTTTCCCGAATCCCCTTTCGACACCGTCATAACACTACCATAATTGAATTACACTATGGAATTTGGTTTGTTGAATTGCTAGTGACAATTGAGAGCAAAGGTCAAGGTGAGTGTCGTGATTGCTTAATGGCTTTGAGATCGATGCCCAAACGTTGACCTCGTTGGCTTGTTTTTAAAGACTTGCCTTTATTGCATATACTGTAGATGATCTCGGAGCCTATTTTGAGCTCATCGCCTTTTTGATTCATCTTGATGCATTACTAGTGCTCTAAATTTTTTTGAGAGCATTTAGCTCGATTTTCATTAGAGATGCATCTCATCGCTCTTTTTTCAGGGTTCACTTTTTACCTCTGATACCTTTTAGACGAAAGACGTTTGTAGCCTTTCTTCCGAAGAGAGTTCCTTTTTGTATGGCAGCTCTCTTTCTCTCTTTCTCTGGGATTGTTTTACTAGGTCGAAATTGGAAACCAATGGGCAGAGATCCTCAATTTCTGAAATCTCTCGATGTGGTTTAGTTCACCCAGTCTAGTCTCTAATAGGAAATCGAAAGCCTAGCTGAGTGGCCTTTTGATACTGTTGATCGAAGAATTACAACAACATACATCGCCAAAATTTTGTTCAAATTTCAAATTGGGGGTGCATGCTCATTTAGGGATAATGTAGTGACTTTCCAGCGATGAGATGGACATTGAATCTCATTTCTGATTACTATCCTGCCTTCCTCAGCCTCCAAACACCTGGCAATCAACTCACAAAGTGCTTTTGAAATAGCTAAAAGTAATTATAGATAAGATGATTTGTGATCATATATGAAAATAATCATCATTACTGTTACCACCATCTCAAGTGCTGAGACCCTGAATCAAACAAATATATGCGTCGTGAAATCTAGCTTCAATTTAAATGAGCACAGAACTTTGATCAGCTCAATGGATCTCTCATCATTTAAGTCAACTTACCTCGAGATAACGCTAAAAACATTGCTAATTAACCAAATCCACGAGTGCACTTGAGCACTACAACTCACCCGGACATTAGAGACACATTCCCAATTGCACTTCAACCCAGGAAATACCCTTTAATTTAAACCGTTGATAATCAAATTAGCGTGGGTAACGTGGATAACGTGGATAACGTGGGCAAGCGAACGGCATGAATTAAAAATCAAGCGTCAAATGGTGCCAAATGGCGTTAAATGGTGTGAGTGAAAAATGCGCTGCATTTGTAAGGCGTCGTTTCAAATCAAAAAAAAACGTAAGCTAAAAAAAACAATTGTAAGGTACTCTTTTTTTTTCATTTACGTGTATATTGGATTCGAGATCTAGAAGCTGACAAGATGTCTTCACACGACGATTACGATGATTTGATGCCAGAAGAGCAAACCGGGTACAAAGTTGGGGAGAAGAAAACTTTGGACGAGTACACCAAATTGGATGCCGAGGACGAATCGTTGGCTAAGTGGAAGCTGTCACTTGGACTTGGTACTGGAGATTTATTACCAGTTGATCCAAAAGATAAACGTCGTGTTGTTATATTGTCAATGACACTATTGATCGAGGGAGACAGCCCAATTGTAGTGGATTTGTCCAAATTCGTGGATGAAAAAGAGTTGAAAGAGAGGAAGATCTCTTTCAAGATCAAAGAGAAGAGCATATACTCGTTGAAGATCAAATTCAAAGTCCAGCATGAATTGGTCACTGGATTGAAATATTTGCAACTGGTCAAGAAGGCAGGTATCACTGTAGATAAAACTGAAGAATCGTGCGGTTCATATCTGCCAAACACCAACACCACACCATTCTACGAGGTACAATTATCTGAAAATGAAGCTCCAAGTGGTTTACTCGCTAGAGGCTCGTACAGTGCTGTTTCAAAATTTATCGATGACGACAAGGCCACTCATTTGGTAGTGCCATGGAATTTCCAAATTACAAAATGATGGAAATTCTTCTACATCAATTTTGCAAATGTTTTCTTTATTTAGGAAGAATATATACATTACGGCAGTTTCAAATAGCCACCACAGTACTGAGACTTTAATATGAAACTCAAATCTGTTTGCATACACATTTGTACCAATACCCTCCTCTTTTCCACCTCCTGAACTTTTCCGATCAGAGCAAAGCTAGACTTTAGATTATACTCCATTCTGATCAAGTGCAATTAAATTTTGTTTCTCCAATTAGTTTTCTTCTCCAACGTTACTGCTACTATTGTTACTACTGTTGGAGTTATTGTTGTTGTAATTGTAGGTTGTTCCGTTTTTGTTGTTGCCGTTGTAATACCTTTTGTTTGTCTGATGACCGTTATAGTTCCCTCTTTTACCGTACCCGTATCCTCCTCTCCTGTTGTTATATTGAGGCATTGGATAGTAATAACCTTGAGGTACACCTGGGGCGTTAGCATACATGAGTTGATACTGTTGCAGCATTATCAGTTGGTTGGCCATCTCTTCATCATATCCCTCAGCACCCATGGGGAGTTGCGGAGGAGGTGGAGCATAGTATCCGTACGAAGGATACATCTGATTAGGAATGTATGGCATGTAGTTTTGAGTGTTGTTGTAGTATTTGTAGTGTGGTCTTCTTTGATACTGTTCTTTGTTCTGATCCAGTGTGGAAGAAAGATCTGTAGATTCAGTTTGACTTCCCTGGTCCACATCACTTCCCTCTTCCTCTTCCTCTTCATCTTCTTCTTCTCCTTCAACGGTTTGGAAAATCTCTTCTCGAGTCTTGTTATAAATCTCCTCTTTCGATAATCTTTCGTCTTCCAACGAACTGTCTGTTTGAACGTCTGGGAGTGTAGTATTACTTGACTCCACCTCTGGTGTAGAACTCTGAGAAGGTGAGCCTTCTTTTCTCTTGATCAACTTGTACAGTTTATTGTTGATAGGAGTTCCTGGAGCACTACCGTTGTTACTCTTGTTGTTATGATACTTCCCATTTCTCCCATTAGGATAAATTGGACGTTGGCCGCCCATATTGTTCATCTGGCGGTACTGATATTGTTGATGCTGATGAGGATTGTGATAGAATCCATTTTTAACCAAGAAATCGTCGCTGATATCGTTACTGATTTCCACTTCCGGGAAGAGATCGTTTGGGATGTCGCTCAACTTGATTTTCTTCAACTTGGAATCGATATCGGAGGGATCTGTCTTGGAGATGTTGTTACCGTTGACAATACTGGTGTTTTCTTTGAATATGACCATCGAGGCACCATCTTTCAACAAGATATGACCCATGGCGTAATATGCAGCGATCTGATGCACGAGTAATCTGTAATATGAGTTGAGAGGTTGTAGTCTCCAGGAGACGGTCTCGGAGGAGATAAAGCTTCTGAGATCTCTCTCCAATCGCAAGATGAAGAATCGATCTTTTGGATTCCCATTGAACAAGGATTTGTACAATATAGGGGTGATATCGAGCTCCTCGCACACGGACTCGACAGTCTTTTGAGGAGCTGGATCCTCAGTACCTGCCAAATTCAGCTGCACTTCTTCCTGCTCCGCATTTTGTAATTTACTCTGTTCTTCACCAGACACCTCTGACAGAGCGGATGCTGCTCTCTCTTTCATCTCATTGACCACCACTAGTATTTCTGGGGACCCTGAAGAAGTCTAAACGTGTCAATGTCAGTATATTATTCCTCGATAAGGCCGAGGCCGACGGCGCGTGGGAACAACGGGAACCATGTGCTACGATAAAGAACCCGTTACAATCCATCCTATATGATGGGTCTCGTTACTCCACGGGGCACCAACTGCTTTAACTCACCATTCTGCTCTACTCCCACACTTCTTAGCCAATCTAAAAACTCCCTGTTGTGTCAATTAATGTCACAGTTCTTTCTCAAAAATGTAATAGAATCACCGACCCAGATTTGTTATTTTTTTCAGCCCAGGCCACCTTTTCTGGTAACAGACAAATGAAAGTTGGCTCATTTCGCAGTCTATTTCCCAATCGGGCGCTTTGACTCCTCGATGCACGCCCACTATCTCCAAAATCCGCCCGCCCTCGAATGCCTGTTTCGGGAAATTTTTACATCTAGTCCTTTGACAATACGAGCCAAAGCCCCCGGATACTGTAATAGGAAACTACAAGGAATCAGCCCCTGTTTTAGTGACACGCCAAATTTTGATCCAGCGAAAATGTGCAGAGAAATCGCAAAAAAAAGAGGAATAGTTATTTAAAAGGGGTTTTTCTAAATAGATTATATAGATTAGTTGAAAGGTCTCTTTGGTACATTGACTAATTGATGTCTTCTCAGGATCAAATTAGAGCCAAAAGATTGGCCAAATTGGCTCGTTCATCGAACCCGGCCACTTCAAGTAGTGGAGAATCACTTGTTACCTCCACGACATCATCGCCACTGGTGTCTCTGACTAAAGAGGTGAACATTCCAGAGACACGCCCTCCCGTAGTGTCACCTACTCAAAAGAAAGTGAAACATGATACCCCAGTGGTATCCAAAGAAGAACAGTTACAGAACTGGTCTAATTCCGTTCTTGAACAGATCCTTGAAGTGACGTTGAACCCAGATCATCCCAACAAGTCACTCTCATATTTGACATCTACCCATGAGGAGTCCGGAGACTCTTCGTTGTCTATAGAAAACGTGGATCAGAGTATCTTGGAGTTGTTGACCGATATCGGCTTGAATACACCAGATAAGGTACCATTGACATATTTGAAGAATTGTTGGATAAGAGCCAGAGATCGTAGAAGATTGATCAAGAACACAGATCCTTTGATCAAAGAGAAGTACGAATTATTGGATGAGACTATCAGATTGACCTCCAGTTATGGTGCTATCTGTTTCCAGGCACCTGAAATGTTTGTCAATACCATTGAGTTAAGAGACACCATCGAAGTGTTGATAAGTAACATATACGATCTCAATGATTTCTTGATACAGATCATTGCAAGGACTATTGAGAACGATGCGTTGCTCGAGTTCTTAAACATATTAGTACCTTATTTGTCCCAGAGATTGAACCTCATGGATATCAATTCTAGTGATCAGCAACATGTAAAGATATTCACAGTATTACAGATCTTGGTGAGCGATAAGGCGGCAGCTGTACTTTTCACAGAGATTGACGGTTGGATCGAGTACGAAAAAATTGACAAGGCCAACGAAATTGAAACAAAGTCTCTTTTAGGTCCATTCTACAAGATCTCACCGTTGTTGGACTCCGTCACCTCGCATAACTATTACGCTGACCAGACAAAATCTCAAGTACACACGACTCATGAGTCTTTACAAGCTGAACACAGAACGTGGGTCGACCGTTTATTCTACATCACCGATAAATTGGTTAGAGCCAACGAAAAGACAAGAAATGAGTTGTTGAAGTTTTTTGCATTCGTCGTCAACAAAAATCATTTGAGGAGAGGTGAACATGCCAATTTGAAAGAACTTGCTTCTCATTCTTTTATGGCTAACATTGCGATGGTTCTCATCAAGTTGTGCCAACCATTCCTTGCCGATCCTACTTACAAGAAAATCGACAAGATTGATATCGATTACTTAGCTAAAAACCATGCTTTAGATTTTTCAGATGAAACGAGATTGAATGCCACAATTCCAGAGAGTGAAGAATATTACAAGTCCGATGCTCCAAAACCTAACGCAAACTTCATAAGTGATTGTTTCTTCTTAGCTCTCACATACCTAAACTACGGTGTAGGTGGTGTCTTATTGGAGGAAAACAGATTGAAAAGAGATATCAAGTATTACGAAAGTGAATTGCCAAAATTGGAGCAAATGGCTAATAATTCGCTCATGAACGCCATGTTCAAAGCACATGTAACACGACTCAAGAATATGATCAACACTGCTAAGGCCAAAAAGTATGGCATTTCCATGTTCTTCACACACAAGAATTTCCAATCGGAAATCTTTGAATTTGTGGTTGGTGCCTCGGTGTTTTTCATGAGACTTATTGACCCAAAGAAGGAGTTCCCTTTTAAGCCATTAAGCATACCACTTGTCGAGATTGGTACTGAAGACCTTGATGATCCAGATTATCTCCGTCAAGTGGCTCCAAAACCATTCAAATATTTCCCAGAGATGTTTGTCGAAGGTTTGATCAATTACACAAGCTACATCGTTAGATATAACTATAACCCGTTGATGCTTGAGAAGACGACAAAGACTCCATTGTTTGTGCAGTTCTCTGTCACCCTTTTGAGATGTTCAGAGTTATTGGGTAATCCTCATTTGAAAGGTAGTATCATCGAAGTCTTGTTCAGTGGATCTATCGAGTACCAGAACGGTGAAGAAGGTTTCATGATGTCTATTTTCAAAGATGATAAGATGATATCTGATAATTTGCTCATTTCTTTGCTAGATTTCTACGTCCAATGCGAGAAAACAGGGTCATCATCGCAATTCTATGATAAGTTCAACATCAGGTACAACATCTCCTTCATATTGGAGAAATTATGGACCGAGAAAATGTATCGTGAACAGTTGAAGCAACAAGTTTCCAAGAATTTATCGTTTTTCGTGAGATTTGTCGCTAGAATCTTGAACGATGCCACCTATTTGTTGGATGAATCGTTGAGACAATTACAAGAAGTTCACAACTGTCAAGTGGAGTTGGACAAGCGTGCCAGTGGTAAGCCTCAGACTCTTGAAGGAACCGATGAAGAGATTCAAAAAAGATTATCACAACTGGAGAACCAAGCAAGATCGTTGGTCAGATTGAGTAACAAGACTACAGGACTTTTCAATAAATTCACAAAAGAGACTCCAGCCTCGTTCACCATTCCAGAGATTGTGGAGAGATTAGCTGGTATGTTGAATTATAACCTTGTTGCATTGGTGGGACCAAAGAGTAGAGAGTTGAAGGTGAAAAACCCTGAACAGTTTGAGTTCGATCCTTCAGAATTATTGTTGAACATTTGCAGGATCTATGTGAACTTGTCAGACCAGGCGGATTTCATCGATGCTGTTGCCAGAGATGGAAGATCTTTTGATCCTGTTTATTTCCAAAAACTGGCCAATATCTTATTCAAGCATAAATCGTTTGATGCAAATGCTCTGTTCTTAGAGAAGTTGATCAAGTTCAGTGAAGAGGCTGCTTTGAAAAAACAACAAGACGAAGATGAAGAGATGGAGTTGGGAGACGTTCCAGATGAGTTCTTGGATCCCTTGATGTATACGTTGATGAAGGATCCTGTTATCCTACCTACATCAAAAGTGTCTATTGACA
This sequence comes from Nakazawaea molendinolei, assembly GCA_030569155.1. Taxonomy (NCBI): domain Eukaryota; kingdom Fungi; phylum Ascomycota; class Pichiomycetes; order Alaninales; family Pachysolenaceae; genus Nakazawaea; species Nakazawaea molendinolei. Next base: position 233,438 of record JAJMKB010000001.1, read on the forward strand.
GATCCACCATTAGAGCTCATCTCTTGAACGATCCTACCGATCCTTTCAACAGAATGCCTTTGAGGTTCGAGGATGTTGTTCCTGATGTGGAGTTGAAGCAAAAGATTGAAGAGTACAAAAACTCTAAAAAACTGGAGTTAAGAGATCCAGATGGAGACTCTGTTATTTCGTAAATAGCTCTAAAATGATGTATGAATGTTATTTCATGTAAGATGTGAAAAATTCAGGAGAAAGAGAGAGAGAGAAAGAAAAAAAAAAGACTACAACTCTTTAAGATATAACAAGGGATTTAATAAGTATACAAATCACTTTGAATTATTTTTTGTTTTCAATTAACCCATCAACTAACCATTCAAGAGACAACTAATCAAAAACTTAAGCCTTGATAGCGTACTTTCTTTGTGGGAAAGTGATTTGTTGTTTTCTTTGCTTGTCGGTGATTCTGGTAGCTTCGAATTTGGTCAATCTTCTTCTGATGGCTCTTGTCTTCTTGGCTCTCAAGTCCTTTGGAATGTATTTCTTACCAGCGTAGAATTCTCTGACGCTCTTTCTTTGTTGCAAGTTGATGATGGTCAAGACTCTGGCAATGTCTTTCTTGACGGTGTGGATCTTTGGCAAGGAAGGCTTGGTCAATTTTTGAACCTTCAAAGAAGCCAACTCTTTCTTCAAGTCAACCAATTGGGACTCTAATTGTTCCTTAGATTTAGTACGGAGTTCGTAAGCTTTAACACCGGCCTAGAGAGTTATAGTTAGTATGAGACTATTTGCAAATGACTTTGAGATCTGACTGGTGTGACTGTGACTCCTATGATCTTTGTATTGTTGAAGTGAAGTCTAAGATGAGACTCGTCTAGCGATAGATGACAAACGCTTGTTATTTTAGCGAACTTATTTCATATGGAAAGCTTATTGTGAAAATTGTTCATTCGTATAACCTGGACTGATGTCTCATATCTTATGAACACTACACCAATATGACTACATTTGAACTGCTCTTGATATCTGTCATGGATCACACATCTCGTCTTCTCGTTGGACACTACATACCATTTTCAACTTGATATTTGGATATATTATTCAAATGACTTTGGAATATTTTCTACCTTTTTTTCTTCTCGCACACACCCAGCTCAAAATTTTCATTGGGAAAGTGAAAAAAAAGTTGGTTGGTACACGACTTCCCAGTCAGGTGACTCAGGGTTTGGTACCCTGTTGAAAAATAACATCGTTGCACCACTCGGGAAAATCAAAGATCTTGTTAGTCAATGCACGACTATTGCTTATCAGGGCACTGTTACCCGGCCGCGATCTATCGTTAGGTGGGCCAGTTGATCTGACAGTTGTCGATATGATTAGGAATTGAGAATTGTGGGCATGTTGAAGAGAAACTGGGGTCCTTAGTTGCAAGTCATCAAAATCGTTTAACTGTACAACAGTTGATAAAGAAATGTCCCAATCGTGTATCATGATATCTGGATCAATGATTCTTTCAACTCACGCTACTAAGCCTCAAAAACACTACAAGTTTTCAAAAGTAGATAATAATATATTCTTTCAACTAATAAATGTGATGGGACGACCAACCTGGCGAAGGAAAAGAAATTTGAAAAATACAAAAATGAGGAACCATGATCGAGATATTCGAAAAGATATTTAAAATTGATTGAAAACCAGCAAAAAAATCAAAGAATTGAGAAATGATCCATAACAAAAGAATAAGCGAAATATGGAGAAGCCTGGATCGATTATTATAATGACTATGATGAAATATTTTGGTGGAAATTTATAGTGATAAAAATTTTTGATGAATATGGGTGAACAATTCACATCAATTGATATCTTCTCGCTTTGTGTTCTCTTTCTTTTTTGAAAACTTATCGTTGAGATCTCACCATGAATCATTTGCCAATTTTGTTCGAAAAATTTTGATTTCATCGTTGAACAATCTTCTCAAAGATCCCTAATTGAGCACATTCTCTTTATACAACAAAGAGAATTGTTTTATAGATCCTCGGAATTTAAATAGCATTTTTAATGTTGGTACTCAACCATTCTAAACCTTCGTATAACCCATCACCGGATGTGGCACATGTAGCTTGGATATACCATGGACGTTGTCTGATAGAGTGTAAGCCTAACTTCTCGGTTATTTCAGCAGCGTTCATGGCGTTTGGTAAATCTTGTTTGTTGGCAAAGACCAACAACAAGGCATCTCTCAACTCGTCTTCGTTCAACATTCTTTGTAACTCTTCTCTGGCTTCAGAGATACGGTCTCTATCGTTAGAATCAACTACGAAGATGATACCTTGAGTGTTTTGGAAGTAATGTCTCCACAAAGGTCTGATCTTGTCTTGTCCTCCGACATCCCAGACGGTGAAGGAGATGTTCTTATATTCAACGGTTTCAACGTTGAAACCGATAGTTGGAATAGTGGTGACGATTTCACCCAACTTCAACTTGTACAAGATGGTGGTCTTACCAGCGGCATCCAAACCAACCATCAAGATACGCATTTCTTTACGACCAAAGAGGCCAGACAACAATTTGGAAATGGACAAACCCATCTTAACTAATGTTAGTATGTGCTGTTAGGTGAATTGAGAAGATAAAGAGATAGTCGTGTGCTGCAAAACCCGTAACCGTGTCGGCATAAGTCTGTCTACTCACTCAGCCGACCTTTACTATGTGAGCAATGACAACAACTGCCTTCCCGTGCTTCAAGGCTTTGCAATTGCACCTTTGAATAGCCGCCGCCCCCAAACTCGCTCCAACTGCCAACGTATTCTGGAACTTGGCCAAAAAAAAGACCCGAAAAAAGTCATTTTGTTGTTCATGACACGTCTATCGAAAAAAAAAAAAACTTGTTTATCAACCGAGAGGGAGCAGCTTAAAAAGGGGGGGGTCCAACACATCATCAACAGATCGATCTATTGATCAATTGATAGATCTGGATGTGATCGGATGGTGTGACACGTTTCGAAAGGGGAACCGATAAATATTGGATCACCAAGGATACAAATTTGGTCCTGCTCTTGTTGAAAGGGGCAATCGTAAACTGGGATCCTTTAATCTCTGAGACAGGTGTGCAATGTACAAGGATACAACACCAATCCATCATCGGAACCATCACCAATGGTGTATCGATGTATGGATTGCCAACATATGAACTTCTCTTATCTTGAAAACATCAACGTACCTTTAACTATGGCTTCTATATAATTACTTGTTATAATAACAAGATTAAATTGAAATAACTCGAATCCGGGAGCCCAGAAAAAAAGTTGACAAAAAAGTTTTCCTTCAACGGTTACGCAGCACTTGCACTGGTATGGCGGTTTCGTGTACCGCGGGAGAAAATGGTCCAATTGGGGTTTGGTGAGGGCTGTCTCTGGTCTCTTGTGCTAATTTGTGAGACGTTGAATCTTCGTGATGGTCCGATCCATTTCAACTGTTGTTCATCTTCACTCAGATCATTTGAAGACGCGATCAATTTGGACTGTTGGCTCTGAATTTCCTGATCCGGACTTTGGACTGATCTGCACGACTTTTTTAGTGTCATCTGACCTGATTGGGATGTGAGGTTCACTTCGAAGAGAAGAAGAGGTGAATATTGAGAAGGTGATGATTTTATTTGAAATTGTAAAGAGGCACTTTTGATAGAGACGAGGTGTGTTGACTTGGATATCGAAACGAGATTTATTTCTAATTTATAGGTATAGATTGGGAGATGTATGTAGATCTTGATAAAGATAGAGGTCAACCCCCCAAGTGAAACAGAAGAGAGATGATAGACATGAAGTTGAGACTCGCGTGATTAACATGGAGCTTAGAAATATGTGATGAGCATAAAGTTGAGACATATATGTTCAACACAAAGCTAAGACATATGTGATAAACTTGAAGCTAAGACATCCAAAATAGAGATAAAGCTAGGACATACGTGATAATAAACATGAAAGCTATGATTCGTAAATAGACATGCTGAATGGTATGATGTTGTAAGTATAAAGAGAAGCAAGAGACGCAAGAGAAGCAAGAGAGAGATCTTTATTTTCCAACGTTCACCTTGCTAGTAGAGTACTTCTTGAAAGCACGGTAGAAAATGCTATAGTCGACTTGATCGTTATCCTTCTCCCAATAAATCTCCGTCAATCTGATATGCCAAGGTGGGTAACCTTGTAAATCAAGTGAAGGTTGGAAAAGAATCAAAAGATCAGGTTCAGGGCCCACAAGCTCGGTGAGTTCGTCATCGATGAACTGGATCTTGATATCTTCCAATTTCAACTCATTCTTCAAAGACATCTCGGATATAATTCGAGTGAGATCCACGATGGTGGATCTACCATCGACCACAGACAACAAACTCACCTCGACATCTGCTTTCTTGACTCCACTCTTGTACAATTCTTCCTCCTCATCGCTGTAACCGTAAAAGATCAAACTCAAATGTGGGATCTTGATAGCCACGTTTGGAATACTTTCAGTTCCGAAATATTTCACCAATTTCCTACGAATGGCTCTACGAAGCTCCGGGATGTGTTTTTTCAAAGTGCCGTTCTTCTCATAGATAGACAATTCTTGGATTCCAGAACACAAGCACCATGAGATCACATCTGACGAATCGCTTAACAACCCATTGACACCTCCGTTCTCATCTTCCTCCGGTTTGAGATTCAATATGGTAGACACTCTTTTAGGGATCTTTGGGAGCTTATTGATATCCTCGTTGATGAGTAAAGGTGTCTTAGATGGGTTGTATGCTAGCGTTAGGAATTGCAACTTCACCTTATTCCACGAATACTCGTATGCACGGTATAAGGAGATGGCAAAATAGAGAACGAGCAAAATCGAGTGGTATAAATAATAAAGGATCCCAGATCCGTTCCAGTCGTTTTTCGCAATCTTGGTGATCACCGCAGCAGGATCGATCTTGGAGTCATTTGGTGGTTTCACCATCGACTTCGCAAGCACGGCATCTGATCCACTGCTTTTCACAACATCGTCAGCCCCTAATTTTGCATCTTTTCTGAGTTTCAACGTATCCACACTGGGCATCTCGATTCTTTGTATGGATCTAGACACAAGTCTGCTTCGTTAGTTCTACGAGCTTGTCGATGAGGTCTTCGCTTAATATGCTGAGAGATGGCTCAATTTGCTTTAGAAAATTCTTCCAGCGACTAGAAATCACTCTATGATTTCCAAATTCAACAGTAAAAAACACCCTGCGAGTCTATCCAAGTGACCAGACAATTCCCAATTACTCTTGTCTCCGAATTGCAACTATCAAATAGTGGTAAAATGCACAGGGCTCAAGTTGAAAAAAATCACTTTTTCACTAGAACTTGGTCGTGCGCAATGTATCAATCTACTCAGTACGGCTTCAAAAACTTTCCATGCATATCATTTTCTCCGCCGGTTTAGAAACAAATTCCGATCTATAAAGAGTGAAAAGTTGGCCTAGAAACCTCAATACAACTTCAACACAACTAATAAGATGTATGTGAATGAGAGGAAATTAGGCAAAATCGAGCAATTCTTCGTTTCCTTGACAAGAACAGGGTTATTCAACAATTTTTTCTCATGCCTAACGGTCAACACCCCTTTTCTCAAGAGTGATCTTGAACATGTTGGAGGAGTCATCGCCAAACTGATTGAACAATATCCCTTTTTGCTGTGCAATGTTCATGGTGGTAGTGTGAAAGTAGCAAATAAATTGGCCTTGAAAGAGGTCTTGGAATACTGGCCTGAAGAGTCTATGCAAGATACGTTGAGTAAGATCTCCAAGATCAGATTTCAGTATGAGTCAAGTGAACAGGCTTTATTTAAAATTGTGATTCAAAACGATAACATTTTCTTCATCTTTGATCATTCCATTTACGATGGTATGAGTACTGTGAAGGTTATGGATTTTTTCATCGACAATTTGAGCTCAGAAACTCTCACTTGTTCAGAGTACGTGTTTGAAAGAGAAGCTAATACTGAATATCAACTCCCACCACCTATCGAGGAATTGGTTCAATATATTGGACCTATTACTCAACAACCAACCACTAAGGCTAAAATATGGAAATCCAAAGAACTGTGTCTCGATAATGAACACATCTTTGAATTTCTCCATCTATCAAGTGCTGAGTCTAGTCAGATTGTCCAAATGTGTAAACTGAACAATGTGACTGTCACTCCATTTCTTCAGTCTTGTTTCATTGTTGCACAGTCACGAATTCTCGGACTTGGAGAGACTGCCAGTGCAATCACTTTCGGTGTCGACACCAGAAGATACATCAAGGACCGGTCACGTGACACAGACATCGGTTGCAATGTGTTGGGCCATTTCATGACTAAGAGTAATGAAAAGGTTGTAGACTGGTTAGAGATCCAAAACACAAGTGACACCTTGTCTAAGGCCTTAAAAGATGGTTCCATTTGTTATCCTTTCGGCGGTTATGTTGTTGGAAGAGAAAATGTAGATTGGGACTCAGAACATATATCAGACTCCCTCAAAAATGGAGTCAACACTAGAGGCAATCTCATGTTCACAAATCTCGGTTTACACAAATTTAAAGTCAAAGAGGGTAAATGGGCCCCAAAGAAATCATATTTCATCCAATCCACCCAAAATTTGAGCTTCATGTTTGCAGTTAATGTCGTTTCCGATGAAGATGGAATGAACTTCTGTTGTTCCATGGTACAAAATGATCAATTCACAAAGGAACAGTTCCAAGACGTTTTGATAGAGTTTAAAAAAGTTTTGTTGAACCCTAACGGATCTCTATAGATTCTTTAAAGCTAGAGCGTTTGTATTAAAGATATAGATAAAAAAAAAATGGAAACGTTAATGCAATGTGTGTAGAAAATAAAAACCGACACCCCCCTCTTTTAAACAATAATATAAAAAATCCATAACATCACTTCCTGAAATGATCTATGCTTTTGTCTGTAGAAATTAAGAAATGAATGGAAAGCAAAACCAATACAAAACTGTTTGAAACTTTTTGGTCAATAAATATTCGTTCTATCTTTCGAAGAAATCGTCATCTTCGAAACTGTCCAGTTCTGAACTACTGTCGTCGTTGTGGACTTCGTTGGTGTCTGATTGTTGTTGTTGTAAAATATGCTCTGAATGGCTGAGAGTAGATGATCTCAATTGAATGCTACTCAAAATATCGTTATAATCTATTTTTGGACTCGAATCCTCCTCGTCTTGGTCCAGATTGTCTTGTGTTGTGTGAGTTGTCATGTCAAGTGGTACATTGTTGAATGTATAACCATTATTGGAAGGTCTTTGAATCGCTGTGGTTTGTGAATTTGTATTGCTGGTGGAGAAAACAGTCTTGAAAGAGGATGACATCGAATCTCGCTTAACGGTGCCTGAACCACCACTTGGTGATTCTCTGTCTGAGTCTGTTGAAACCGATTGGTCTAAATTCATAGTCTCACGGAATGCCTCTGGACGATCTCTGTTCAATCCGCTGATGAAATTCATGAGATCTGCCTCGTTGATGTAACTGTATCTGCCTCCATCTTCGTAATCATTGTCATCGTCTTCTCCAACGGAACTAGATGAGTTCATCGAATCGTAATACGACAGTGAGTCCAACGATGGTGGTGATCTGTTGGCGATATGGAATAAGTTCTCGTTGTTGATGTTATTATTATTAGCCAGACCAAATCTCGAGTAATCATAACCTGATTGAATCGAGCTCATCATATTGTTCGTATCGTATGAAGATGACTGTGCATCTGATGCACGATGTCCATTGTTAACCAAGGTGGTATTTGTCCTCGTCGCAGAGCTCTCGTCTTGACTCTTCATATCACTTGGATTACTGGTGTCATTCTTGTCCAACTCGTTATTCAAATACTTTTCATGAATTTTCGATTTATAGGCAAACGATTTGGAAGCACGATTACAACAACGATACATCTCGTCCACTTCTTCCAACATCAACCCTTTTGTCTCGTAAACACAGAAATAGGAGAATATCAAGCCGGCAAAGCAACAGCCTCCCCATATGAAGAATACTTTAGTACCGAGAGATGCGGTATGATTTCCTTGATCCACCAAATATGGGGTAATAAAGGCAAAAGCGAAATTGACCAACCAGTTCATAGATGCTGTCAACGACACCGCTTTACCTCTTATATCCAAAGAGTATACTTCAGAGCACACGACCCATACGATAGGACCCCATGTCGAGGCGAAAAATGCAATAAAGACACAGACAAAAGCAATCATCACTTTATTTGCAACTACTGAGTCGGTGGTGACACCGACAATTGCAATGATGAGATTTGAGACCGTCATTCCAGCAGCACCAACGAGCAAAAGTTTACGTCTACCGATCACTTCCACCATCAAGATCCCTGGTATTGTGGCCACAACGTTGACCGAATATGTAACCAATGACATGATGTAAGAATTGGAAAGACCACTTCCGACGAAGAAGTTGACTCCGTAGTAGAAGATGAAGTTGATACCTGTAGATTGTTGAAGACATTGTAAACCCATACCGGTGAGCATTCTCAATAGTTGAGAATGTCTACTTGGAGATGATCTAAAACAATCTATGAATTTGGCCTTACCAAAACTTGTTTCGTAATCGTGTTGTGCTTTTATCTCAACGAGCTCCTCAATAAGAGCCTCATCGGTTGCGGGCACTCTACGTAATCTTGCCAAGGCCAGTAGAGCGTCGTTTAATTTCTCCTTCTTTACGTAAAATCTAGGAGATTCTGGTAAGAGATACATTCCCACAGCTAGTATATAAGTCCATATGATTTGAAGAGCTATTGGGATTCTGTAAGATCTCGAGTCGTCTATTGAGTGAGTACCTTGTGATACTGCAGAGGAGACCAAAAGCCCCCAAGTGATTGCCCATTGGTAAGTGGAGACAACAGCACCTCTTATCCATTTGGGAGACAGTTCTGATTGATAGACGGGCACTACAGCGGAAATGATTCCTACTGCGATACCACTGATAAATCTTCCGACGCATAGAAGTGGGATATCAGTGGCTGCTATTTGTAAAGCGGTTCCTATTGGGAAGATTATCAGTGTGATCACCACGATCGACAGCCTTCTTCCCACACTATCTGATAGAAGAGGAGCCAAGAGAGCACCGACAAAAGTACCCAACGAAAGGATGGCGGTGACCAACGAGGTCTCTAACAGTGAAAAAGTGGTACCGTTGGATGCGAAGGAGTGTTTCACGTAGTGCATCGACAACAAACTGTTGATGATACCGGTATCGTAGCCGTATAAGAAACCCCCCAAGGCACAGAAAGTGCCCACCAAGATGGCCATGAGGGCGGATCGTTGCTTTTTCTCCCCTGGAGTGGAGTCATCTTTGAACGATCCGCTTAGTGTTTCGATTAACCAGTTGGCCATTCTTTAATGTATGTGATGCAAAAATAATTTATGGGGTTGATTCATCTATTTCACGGTTCTTTGTCTATTGATCTTGTCTTATATCTTCTTATATGTATTGATGTTTTATTTTGTTACTCTGATGAGCTCTTCCACTTTGGTTGAAGTCTCGTCAATTCCCTTCTTGCTTCACCAAGAATAACCTGATAATGTTCTCAATTTAATTAACAATGCTTTCGAAAATCTCCTCTTGTAAAAAAAGATCATTTTTTTTAATTGGGCCATTATGCACGACCGGTAATTCGGGGGGTTTTACCGCATGGGTGGGCGGATCGCTTAAGCGATGTGGGCGGGCTATTGGTGGAGAATTGGCGGGAGCTTTGAGGTTTGAAGAGGGCATGAGAGAGCTCAACTGAAGGAGTCTATGCTTAAAGGCTAAAAAAAGTTTGCAAAAGCTCGACATTACAAAGATGCAAAGCAAAATATTCATCTTGTTCTAAAGGTGTAGTAATCTTGGTGCTCTGGTGATTTAGATCAGTAGTGTGGAGAGGTCGTGTGGGGTGAGCGTGGACCAAGTAGTGAGATTTATTGATAAGACTGTACTTAATAAATATTTACAGAAAGCTTGCTTGTGGTTTGAAACTAGTGCAAATGCATTAGTTTCAAGCGGGATCTGACTAAGATACCAAATTGTATTTAGCCGTCTAGCTCTCGACATGGTACAAGTGCGTACCTTGAAGCCTAGGACTCAATAACACTTCCCCTTTTAGCGATTTGATGCTCGGTGCACGACTTCTACATTTCCCTGCTGTTGACTAGATATCAAGAACTTTCCAGTAAATCGATTATCAGAAAACATGGACTGTTCAAATGCAGGTTGTTATTTTAAGTCGAATATATTTTTATTTTGGTGTTTCGATTTATCACTAGCGTGATCACCGTTGAGGTGCAGAAAAAGCCACTAAAAAAGGGATAATTTTTCACTGCAGGTCGAGGAAGATGACGAAATTCTTTCAACTCAGCCCTAGTGTGATGGATATCTTGATACAAAGCCAAAGATTGTAAGTTTGTTGTAAGTGTTGTAGTTTGAGCTCATCTAAAATTAGAGAATGGCATCCACCCAGGACAGATCAAGCCTTGAACGTTATGTAATACTTCAGGACTTGGTGTACAAAAAAACTCGAGTCTCACTCGAGTTCTCCAAGTTTGACAAAGTGTTGTTGAATCAAAGCTGGTCAAATAGAGAAAATCCACACTCACTCTATACAAAAATCTCGTCGCATGAATTCTGGGGTCATGTTGAACAGGATTTGCTTGAGGGATCGGATGAGATCATCATCCCAACGCTCAACTCGCTCATCACTGCATATCCCGGACTACTTCAAATGGCCATCCTAAACCTTGACACTTTGAATAACATGGACGAGTACCTTTCGCAGCTTGGAAGACTGCTGCATAGAGTCTTTGGAGTGGATCCGAATCATATCTTGCAATTTTCATCTCTGGTGCTTGATACAGTGATTCACTTTCTCGATCTGGATCAAGATCATTATCAAAGGACTATCAAGATATGGGAATCTCTAATACATTTCATTGCTCAAACTATGATCAATGCAATGCATGAAGTACCACAGCTTCTCATCAGTACTTCAGATCCCTTTCAAACACCACAAATCGATGTTGATCTGATAATCCAGAAACATTTTTCAAATCAGGAACCAGTGAGGTTGGAATCGCTTCCAGAGAAACAAGAGATTATTCCACAGGAGCAAGATGATGATGATGATGATGATGATGAGGCTGATGTATATGATATCTTTAGCGTTCAGGCCCCACGCCCTAGCAGGAAACATTCTATTTCTACCAAAAGTCACGCTCTGACACTGAGAAAGCCGACTAAAAAGTTGGGTCTATTAAAGAGGGCCGTGAAATCTGTGCTGAAATGATTTTTGTATATAGCATATCATTTGTAATACTAAGCCTAAGTATAATTTCTTGGTGTGTATAACCTCAACTATGATGAGTGGGAAAGATTGCTGATCTCTTATTATTTATAAGACCCACAAAGAATTAAAGGTGTGTGCCTCTTCACTTGCGAGTAACTATCTGTCATTTCAAAAAGTTAATATACCCAATTGACAGGTTGAGATAAGTGACATCAAAGAATCACTTTAAATTTATTCAAGAGCATCCCCATTGATTTTATTAAATCAGTTGGCTGAATTTGATCTATTGTTCAACTAGCTCAGAGACTAACTGACTGACCAGATCTAATGACCATATATTTCAATTTCTCTCGCCAATTGATTTAATTTCATATCACCAAGTTAGCATAGCAAATTCACACAAGTAATCAGAAGTGCAATTGAATAAACTGAGTCGATTCATCCATTAATTATTACCAATTTCAGCCAAGTAAACCGATTAAGAAGTAGTTGACTAAAAAGGTCGTGAAATTAAAATAACCAAATTAGGTTTTTTTTGCAAATTCCCATAAAAGGAAATTGGATCTGGTGGCAATTTGATCCTCAAGAAAAGTGAAAGAAATCATAGCGTTTCAACTACAGAAAGTAACAAGGTTAAGGAAACATGTCAAGAGAAGCGCCTATAAAAGCTGAAAAGGATTTCAGTGATACTCTCGACGAGCAATTTCCTCAGATTGAGAAATTGGCTGAGACCGATTACCACTCGTCGTTGGACAAGTTGTTGTTATTGGAGAAGCAGACCAGACAGGCATCCGATTTGCTGTCTTCTAAAAGGATATTACAGAAGTTAGTGGAGGTGTTAGTGAGTCACAAAGACTGGAAGTTGTTGAACGAGCAGGTGTTATTGTTGTCTAAGAAACATGGTCAATTGAAAGACTCTGTACAAACGATGATCCAAACAGTGGTTGAACACTTGGGAGAGTTGGACTCGGACTTGGAATTGAAGATTGAGACCATCGAGAACATCAGAACCGTTACCGAAAACAAGATATTCGTCGAATTGGAGAGAGCCCGTGTCACCAAGATCTTGTCCGATATCTTGCTCAACAAGAAGAATGATTTGGATAAGCTGACAAAGATCTTGTGTGAGCTTCAAGTGGAAACCTACGGATCTATGGACCTTTCCGAGAAGATTGAGTTCATCTTGAACCAGATCGAGTTGTGTAACAAGAAAGGTGACTACCAGTTTGCCAAAATATTATCGAGAAAGATCCTCGTCAAGTCATTGGACAAGTTCGATGAGCTCAAATACAAATACTACCAATTGATGATTGAGATTGCCTTGAACGAACAGGATTACTTGAACATTGTCAAATACAACTTGTCGATCTACGAGTTGGATCTTGTGGCTGACAAAAAATTACAGATATTGTCCAACATCTCATTGTACATAATATTGGCACCATACTCGAATCTTCAACTCGACTTGATCAACAGAATCAAATTGGACTCCAACTTGGCCAAATTGCCAATTGAGCAATCATTGATCAAATCTTTCACCACAGACGAGTTGATCAACCTCGAGGTGATCTCCAAAGAGGTTGCTCCTAAATTATTCGAGTTTGAAGTCTTCAACCAGTCCACAGCAGATGGGAAACTCCATTACCAACATCTCACCAAGAGAATCATCGAATACAACTTACGTGTCATTGCCAAATATTATAGTTCGATCACTTTGGACCGGTTGTGTGAAGTGTTGCAATTGAAACAATCGGAGATCGAAACTTACATCACTCAGTTGGTGAACGAAGGTATCATCTACGCCAAGATCAACAGACCAAACAAGATTGTCAATTTTGTCAAACTGAATTCTACCAATGAGTTGACCAACGACTGGTCGAACAATATAGATTTGTTGTTGGAGCATTTAGAAACCATTGAACATTTGATCAACAAAGAGGAGATGATGAAGACTCTTGCCTAGAGTGTATAGTGTTGCTAGATTCTCTCTTGTTCGTCGTTCAAATAATCATTAGTCTATCGATCCATCCCTGTAGTCTCTCTAAATATGATTAGAATATTTTACCAGCTTAGCTTAGGTTCATGAAATTCATCAGTTATGCGTTACTTGACTCCCGCTCCTTACGTTTTCGTGCACTCTGAACCAATTCGTCCCACCTGTCGTTCAATCTCTGTACTTCATCTCTCAATTTGTTATTCTCAGCTCGAAGACTGGTCACCTGTTGTAATCTTTCACTGTTTTCGTTATCATTAAATTCGTTATCTGGGGTTATTTCCCTATTCATGTTCATCAAAGAGAGTTGGACACTCAAATTTGGATCTGTGTTGTTTAAAAGCAGAATAAGGTGCTCGTAGAACTTGTCGTATTTGCCTAGTTTAGCGTCATAGACCAGTTGCATCTTGTTGAGAAGATCATTCTCGTACTTTAGCTTCTGTTCCGGAGAAGTGACAAGGTCGATGTTGTTACCGTTTATCTTGAGAATAGACAATTTTTGCCGGTAATCCAGCAATTGGGAGTTCAATTTGTCATCCAGACCCATCTGTTGCACCAACCGTATCAATTGGGATTTGAGGTTGTCCTGGTTAGTGTTTGTCCCAGCATCTGGGTGGCTCTGGTTGTGTTTGCTCTGCAATAAGATCTCCAATTCTCCAACCCTCTTCTCAGCTTGACCTTTAATCAGGCTGAGTGATTGTATAAGGTCCCAGTTGTCGTCATCTTTGGCATCTAGCTCTGAGATCAATTCCTGGTACTTCTCAGCAGCTGTGCGTAGTAAAGAAATAGCTTTCTCGAGATCTCCTTTCAAAGTGGCTCTCTGAGCTCTTGCCTGGATTGAATATATCTGTAATGTTAGTGTCGTGGTCTCAATTGGGTCCTGAGCAAACTCACCTCAGGTAATCGTATCATTGTGCCTGTCTTTATTATATAATAACAAAAAAAAAAAAGATAGCATTTTAAGAAAAAAGAAGGTATCAATTAACACCAGGAGGTGCAAACCACAGGCGGGATGGGAGAAAATGAACCGATCACGCTGGAACAGCTCTGGCAGTCCCTTGAGCAAGTGGTGAATCTTCCCTTGGACTATGGGGACACAGAGGAGGACTGTATGAATAAGAAGTTGGTGAGCTATGTGACGATGATCTCACGGTACACAATAACGCACCAGTTTGAGTCCGAGTCCCAGGAGTTTGAGTTCTACTACAAGTTAACCAAGAAGTTGATCTCCAGCCCTCAATACGAGTCCAATGTCACATTCTGTGTACGCAAGTTACTCTCTTTACTCGACTACGTCTTAAACAACGACTCCACATTCATTTGTTATTACGCTCATAATCAGCATGAGAAGATGGACCTGAACTGTATCCAGTATTTGAATTCCGACACCAACCTACTCAAAGTGGCAGTGTTTATACTTCTCATCAATTACAAACTTGATCCAGTGATCATCAAAGTGCTACAAGAGTTCCAAGGTTTCCAAATCATCAGTAGAGTCTTGGTGGACAACTACCAGAGAGAGAAATGCCAACAGTTGAACTCACAACATGCTATTTATAAGAATTGTATGGAGCTCTTATACGAGTTCTGTAAAGATGTCAAGTTGTCATCGAATGAATTGAACGAGATTGACCCGAAATTCACAACATTCTTGTTAGAGTCGATTAGAGGGTTGACTAAAGCTGAAGACGAGTACAATTTTTACAAATTTAAGATTGTCGTGATTTTGAACGAACAATACATGGTACAGTTCTATGAGACTCAAGGAGATCAACAAAGTGAACCATGTGAAAACAAGATCTTTACAACACTCTTACAGAATGACGAGATGTTCCGCAATTTCTGTGATTGCTTGATACTCAACTTCAACAGGGAATCCGACGATCACGTGATGCAGATCTTGATCTTGAAGATTTTGTACCTCATATTCACCACGTCGATGACATGCCAGAAATTTTACTTGAACGATCTTCGTGTCTTGATCGATATCTTCAACAGAGAGTTGAGCAACTTGTCCATCTTCGACAACCAGATCCTTCTAATCAACACCTACTTGCGCGTGCTATATCCGATGCTATTGTTCTCGCAGTTAAAAGATGAAAAATACAAGACACGGCTCTTAATCGAGATATGTCAAAGCCTTCTTCGAGAGTTGGAAGATGAAGACTCTTATAAGACTTTGAACGAAGAAAATTTGGCGGAGATCCCAACAACCAAGAGACTAACGTTGAGAGTATTGAAACTCTTGAGTTACGAATCATTACGTACCGATAGTGTCTCTTCTGAGATCAGTAATCACAGTGCCGTCAATATCAACCGGCTCAATTCATCGTCACTGAACAACGAGTTCGACAGATCCAGATCAAGCTCAGTGGCTTCCAGTCTTTCATACTCTTCAAATGGACACAAGAAACCTCCACCTATCCCATTACCTCGGAAAAATTCTAATCAGATAAGGACAGACCCAGATCTTTCTTTCTCATCTCCCACAGTTCCAAAGAGATGATCACTGAAGCTGTCTCGGACCGCTTGTTATTAAAAGCTCTCTGGAAAGACACACATTTCTCGCTAGTAAGAGATTTGACGAGCTAAGATCAAGAGTCCCCGAACAAATCAGCTTTGAAATTATACTCTTCTTCGGGTCAATTAGACTCTGATCACTTCAGGATTCCCTTGGAATGCCAATAATGCATAGAAGTTCATAGATCAACACTATCGTTTATTTTCGTAATCTGCTCATTTGTATATATTGTACAAATAATACGTTTACAGTTTAAAAGATTCAATTGAAAAGAACAGTCTTATTTTCCAATTCTTCAAAGCTATCGAATCGTTCTTATTATCATCAAAATCCTCAATATTTCCAATAAGATTATTTTGATCAATAGCTTCCTGGGTTTGTTGGGGGGTTACGATTTATATAAAACATAATAGTTCAGACGTATATTTTTAAATTAAAAACTCAATTCTGTCTGTGAGAGAAGAAATAATCGATCAACTATTCAAACCCCATAAGAATATTTTTAAAGGAATAAATAACAGAACGATTAAAAAGCAAGAATCGCGTTCTATGTTCTTCATCTTCTCATCCAGCCAAAAATTCTATCAGGTAAACATTTTCCTGAGCGAAAAACAATTTTCATCCCCTGATAGTTAAAGAAGGAAGCCATAATAGCTATACAAAACATAGGGGTGACATGGGGACTTCTGCGGCTCGTGCGAGGCAAATTCGGCTACAACGGAGGAGACGTGCAAAGAATAATGTAGAGCCTGATGACATTGAGGAGGAAGAAAGCTTTTCAGAAGATAAGAGCGACGCTAAAGGGGAACCTGAGGCAGAGACAGAGGGAGAAGCTGTACGTTTGACAGTACAGGAGCTATATAAACGTGAGATGGAGGCGAAAAGTCGCGTGAAATCGAACTGGGAGAATCTTTTGTTACGGCTCTCCAGATACAGTGAAGAGGATCAAGGAGATGTCTTGGACTTGACCACTTTGGAGATCGTAGAAGACAAGGGCCATGTGAAATCTTTAGAAGAGAAAACCAGTAGTGATATATGGCATGAAGACTATGACGATTTAAAAGAGATCAACAGCTCTAATTACAAGGCCAAAAAGTTGTTGCAGAAACGTTTGAGATATGCTAATATGAAGGATGATTTGATGATCTTGTCTCCAAGATCGGAGTCTTCTTCTAACAGATTGAGAGCCAAAGTGTTAAAAAATTTACACGAGTCATCTAAAGGAGATCAGAACAATGAGAGTGAACCTTCTGACCCACTAGCGCTTTCAAGAGCTGCTGTACTTAGAAGACTTATTTCTCAGAGAGTACGAAATCAGTCTCCAGTAAAAGAGACTCGGAACATTAAATTTACAGGACCAAGTAATGGAGAAAGTTCGGTAAATGAGATACAGACAGAAGTGGATCTCTCACAATCTCCAATTACAAGAAATATCCCCCCTTATCAAGACTATCGAGTGGAGGAGTCTTGGGAACCACAGCTGCATGCTCTGAATAGAGATCGTGAAGCATTATGGAACGAACTTCTAGCTTCTAACTCGAATATGCTGGTTCAAACAGAAGTAACGCCATTGATAAGCGACCTCTCAGAATCAGAGGCTGAATCGGTTACTGATCCAAAATTATTCTCTACGGAAAGACCACTGGAAAATTCAATAGTTGACATAGTGAGTGGAGTGGATAGTATGAAAATTTATTCAAATTCCACTTCACCTGTCCGCAGGCTGTCTGGATCGAATAATGTCCTTCTAAACCATCCAAATAAGACTCTGGATAACAGACCAACAGAAATGGACAATGCGCATCAAGATAGTGATGACAATGAGAGTTTTTACACGACGACGGAGAGCGTTTTCAGCGAAGAATCAGATATCGAGGTGATCGAGATTGAATCTGATACAGTGTCTGAATCAGTAGATGGGAGGAGGACTGTTTCAGTTGAGGCTCTCGAAGTTAGAGAGTCTACAGAAGACCTTTCTTATGAAACTGAACCAAGGGAAATGGATAGTTTGTTTACAGAGTCAAAGTCAAGAGTAGCAGAGGCTGATAGTGGAGCCAGAAAGTTAAGAAGCAGTGATGCAGAAATGACCAGCAAAGAATTGGAGGCGGAGATGAAATCAATGAACTTGAACCTTGGCCCAAACAAGATGAACACGAAAGCTTCAAAATCTGACTCTAGAGCATCAGAAAAGGACGATGAACCATTAAAGCAGATCACTAGTTCAAAAATAACGGACAAGAGTTTCTTGTTGAACCGTGAGAAATTGTTAGCGAGCAGGCGACCTCTCGATGTCTACACAATCACAAAAGAGATGAACACAAAGGTAGTGGAACAGGACACAGATGCAGTAGAACTGAATACAGATATAGTAGTGATTGACAGAGCAACAGCGGAACTGAGCTTACAGTCAGAGGAGATGGACACAGCAGTGAGACTGAAAACAGAATCAGGAGTGATTGCCAAAAGAGGAAATGATTTAGGCACCAAGGGGAGACCAATGGTGATTGAAGACGACGAGAGTGAAGACGACGAGAGTGAAGAAAGATCACACGCTACAGAGCCAGAGATGATCAGGCGAGCCCCAAGCATAAATATCAGAGAATCAACTAGACACAGATGGAATGATGAGTCTTTCGATGATATAATGAAGAAATTGAGTAGGGTGGACCCTTCGACAAAAATAGTCACACCTCCTCGGAAAGACTACAAATTGAATAACTACACACGATCACCATCAACTCGTTTATTTCAAATATCACCTTCAGGCTCGAGGAAGAGACTGTCACTGAAGTTCTTCCCTCCTGAAACCCCCCTGAGAAAGAAGCCATCTCCAGTTAAACAATTGTCGAAAGAGTCTCAATTTCTATTTAATCGTTGACTTCTTCTTATCACTGAGAGATCTTCTCGGTAATGAATTAACGAAAAATTAACGAAGGTATGATAAAATTGAACTGTTCACTCGACTTAACCGCCAGCACCCCTTTTTTCGTAGAGACATTTTTTTTTCAACTAAAGGGCTTCTGGAAAATTCCGAATTGTCAAGATTAAAAGGAATTAGATTCTTTCAATTGAAAAAAGTTGGTCAACTAAGAAATGAGTGCTGAACGTTCCAAAGTGTTTTTCGATATCTCTATCGGAGGTGTACCACAAGGTCGTATTGTATTTGAGCTTTACAACGATGTGGTACCTAAGACTGCAGAGAACTTCAGAGCTCTCTGTACAGGTGAGGTTGGTGAGACCGTTACTGGGATCCCATTGAGTTACAAAGGGTCTATCTTCCACAGAGTGATCAAGGACTTCATGGTCCAAGGTGGTGATTTCACCAGTAAATACACAGGTGGTTCATATGGAACTGGAGGACTGTCGATCTATGGAGAGAAGTTCGAAGATGAGAACTTCCAATTGACCCATGATAAACCATTTTTGTTGTCGATGGCCAATGCCGGTCCAAACACCAATGGATCCCAGTTTTTCATCACTACTGTTGCCACTCCACATCTCAACGGTAAACATGTCGTCTTTGGTGAGGTGTTGAGTGGGAAGTCGATCGTCCGTAGAATCGAGAGAACTGAAAAAGGCGAGTCCGACCGTCCGGTACAGGACTGTGTCATCACCGACTGTGGAGAGTTACCTGCAGATTTCAAGATAGAGGCCGCTGTAGGTGTAGACGATGGCACAGGAGATGTTTATGAGGAGATTTTGGCAGACAACGACGTGGATCTCAACAACCCAGGTGCTGTTTTCGAGATTATCACAAAGATCAAGGATATCGGTACCAAGTTGTTCAAAGCCAATGATTTGGAGAAGGCTTTCACCAAATACCATAAAGCTACCTCTTACCTCGAAGAATACTTCCCAGACGACTTGAATGACGAAGACTTGAAGACCTTGTACAACTTGAAATCTTCTTGTTACTTGAACGAGAGTTTGGTAGCTATGAAATTGGGAAAGAGCAAA
This sequence comes from Nakazawaea molendinolei, assembly GCA_030569155.1. NCBI lineage: Eukaryota > Fungi > Ascomycota > Pichiomycetes > Alaninales > Pachysolenaceae > Nakazawaea > Nakazawaea molendinolei. The sequence continues at coordinate 253,219 of JAJMKB010000001.1, forward strand.
GAAACCATCGTACTGGCTACAAATGCATTGGAAGTTGAAAATATCGATGACAAGACAAAGGCCAAGGCTTTGTACCGTCGTGGTATGGGATACCTCAAAGGTCACGACGATGAAAGTGCTCTCAAGAATTTCGAAGATGCTCTCAAGATTTCTCCAAATGATGCTGCTATCTTGAAAGGAATCTCAGATGTCAAGGTTCATGCCAAGAAGGTGAAGGATCAACAAAAGAAGGCTTTTGGTAAATTCTTCCAGTAATTGTTAGTGCCAAATTATCACTTATGAGAAGAGAGTGAGAAGACCAAGTGAAAAAGTTTGACTTTGAATGATTTTCTGATCAAACTAACGGAATTCAGAGATGGCGAAACAGTGAAAAAGCCATCAAATTCACACCTCTGCAAGATATCAGCGATGTCTATTTTAGGTGACTAAAGTCACGTCAATTCTGCTAGCCGCACCTGGGTTGCTGTGACTAAATTTAAGCACTCTCTGCTGGCTCTGAATATTGTCGGCCTGATCAAGAAGCTCATCTCTAACACTGTTTTGAGTTCTATAAAAGCAAAATTCCATTAGTTGAAGACCAAATAAATAGATCAGTTACATCGAATCCAGTCGTGCACCAATACCAAAAATCCGTTTTAGTCAATTTTTTGCCTTCTTCATTTCGTTCAACGAAAAAGTTGAAAAAAAAAACAAAAAACAGGAGTGCAACGAGTTATTAAATTACACCCAACCACCACCCTTTTCAGATTAATCCATTCCAATCCGATTCAGGACTATTGAAATTTTCAAGTACAACTCATCAGGACGTGTTTGTTGCTTGATTGATACATTTTAATAGTAGATTCACTGAGGGAAATAGGTCATTTCGACAAGTGGATAGAACGCAGTTTTGCAAATTTGCCGTTCTGTTCAAAGATTGAATTTGGTTATCGTTGAAAAGCACTCATTCAGTTGTTGTTGCTCATAGGGTCATCGTCCGTTGCCACAGAGTTGGAGAATCCACTTTGTCAATCGAAACGAGAGTTCAAACCGTTGTTTATCTCAGGGTTCCTGTATTTATAGAGACAAGTTACACATTTCATTGTTCAACAAAAGGAAAATTTTCAAAAAAAACCAAAAAAAGAGTGAAGTATCACCGTTTACAAAAGTTTCATTCAAGCGATCAACTGGTATTTCAACCTTCGATCGGTAGTTGTTTTCGAAAAATCCAAATTTTTTTCTCATCGTTGTATTATTCTGGATTTTCACCCATCATTTATTTTTAATTTTTTCACATCAACTGTTATACTAATCATTTTACATCATGTCGAGTAAAGGTGGAAGATTCCCATTTTCGAGTGCTCCACTTCGTACCGTCAAAGAAGTAAGTTTCAACAGTTGTCATTGCATCATTCAATTTCAAAACAAATATACTAACAGATTCAGGTCCAATTTGGTCTTCTTTCCCCAGAAGAAATAAGAGCTATTTCGGTAGCAAAGATTGAGTATCCAGAAGTTATGGATCAAGCTCAACAAAAATTGAGAGTAGGAGGTCTTAACGATCCAAGATTAGGTCCAATCGATCGGTTCATGAAGTGTGAAACTTGTGGTGAGGATTCCAACGAGTGTCCCGGTCATTTTGGTCATATCGAATTGGCAAGACCTGTCTTTCATATCGGGTTCGTGCTGAAAATCAAAAAAGTGTGCGAATGTGTTTGTATGCACTGTGGTAAATTGCTTTTAGACGAATCGAATCCGTTGTTCGAACAAGCAGTCAAGATCAAAGACCCGAAGAAGAGATTCCACGCCGTTTGGAGTTTGTGTAAGACAAAGATGGTGTGCGAGGCCGATATTCCATCTGAGGATGGTAATGAAGAACAGATTTCTAGAGGTGGTTGTGGTAACACTCAGCCAACCGTTAGAAAAGATGGTTTGAAGTTATGGGGTACCTGGAAGAAGAACACAGACGAAAACGAACAACCAGAAAGAAGATTATTGACTCCAGGCGAGATTTTCAACGTCTTCAAGCACATCTCTCCAGAAGATTCGTACAAACTTGGTTTCAACGACGACTATGCTCGTCCTGAATGGATGCTCATAACCGTTTTGCCCGTCCCTCCTCCACACGTTAGACCTTCGGTCCAAGTCAATGACACCGCTCGTAGTGAGGATGATTTGACTTTTAAATTGGCCGATATCGTCAAGTATAATATGAGTGTCCAGAAGTTAGAAATGGACGGTTCTCCACAACACGTTATTGCCGAGTACGAGGCCTTATTGCAATTTCATGTCGCAACATATATGGATAACGATATCGCTGGTCAACCTCAAGCTTTGCAAAAATCTGGTAGACCGATCAAATCTATTAGAGCAAGATTAAAGGGTAAAGAAGGTAGATTGAGGGGTAACTTGATGGGTAAGCGTGTCGATTTCTCTGCACGTACTGTCATTTCTGGTGATCCTAACTTGGAATTGGACCAAGTTGGTGTTCCAAGATCGATCGCTAGAACTTTGACTTACCCTGAAATGGTCACTCCTTATAATATTCAAAAATTGACTGAATTGGTAAGAAATGGTCCTAACGAACATCCAGGTGCAAGATATGTTTTCCGTGACACTGGTGAACGTATCGACTTGAAGTATCACAAACGTGCCGGTGATATTGCTTTGCAATACGGTTGGATCGTCGAGCGTCATCTCATGGATAACGATCCAGTTCTTTTCAATCGTCAACCTTCGTTACATAAGATGTCCATGATGGCTCACAGGGTCAGAGTTATGCCATATTCTACATTCAGATTGAATTTGTCCGTTACATCTCCTTATAATGCCGATTTTGACGGTGACGAAATGAATTTACACGTTCCTCAAAGCGAGGAAACAAGAGCAGAGTTGTCTCAAATTTGTGCTGTCCCATTGCAAATTGTTTCTCCACAATCGAATAAACCAGTTATGGGTATTGTGCAGGATACATTGTGTGGTGTTAGAAAAATGACACTTAGAGACGTTTTCATTGAATACGACCAAGTCATGAATATCTTATATTGGATTCCAGACTGGGATGGAGTCATCCCAGAACCAGCAATAATTAAACCAAAACCTTTATGGACCGGTAAGCAAATGCTTTCGATGGTCATTCCAAAAGGTATCAATATCGAAAGAAAAGATGACAAGTTCACTTATTTATCGAAGGACGATACTGGTATGTTGATCATCGATGGTGAAATTATGTTGGGAGTTGTTAACAAAAAAACTGTTGGTGCAACCGGTGGTGGTTTGATCCACGCTGTATTCAGAGAGAAAGGACCACAATTGTGTGCCAGCTTGTTTGGTAATATCCAAAAAGTCGTGAACTACTGGTTGTTACATAACGGGTTTTCCATCGGTATTGGTGATACAATTGCCGATGCCCCAACGGTCAATGCCATCACAGAGACAATTGAAAAAGCAAAAGATAAGGTTCAAGAAATCATCTTGAAAGCCCAAAACAACGAATTGCCTCCTGAACCAGGTATGACTTTGAGAGAGTCTTTCGAACAGAATGTCTCTCAAGTTTTGAATCAAGCGCGTGATGACGTTGGTAAAGCTACTGCTGATGCCTTAAAGGAATTGAATAATGTTAAACAGATGGTCTCAGCTGGTTCTAAAGGTTCCAATATTAACATTTCCCAAATGTCCGCTTGTGTGGGTCAACAAATTGTTGAAGGTAAACGTATTCCTTTCGGGTTCTCTGATAGATCGTTGCCTCATTTCACCAAAGATGATTACTCTCCGGAATCCAAAGGTTTTGTTGAGAATTCGTACTTGAGAGGATTGACACCTCAAGAGTTTTTCTTCCATGCCATGGCTGGTCGTGAAGGTTTGATCGATACTGCCGTCAAGACTGCAGAGACAGGTTATATTCAACGTCGTTTGGTCAAAGCTTTGGAAGACATTATGGTTCATTATGATGGTACTACCAGAAACTCCTTGGGTAATGTTTTGCAATTTGTCTACGGTGAGGATGGTATTGATGCTACTCAAGTCGAGAAGCAAGCTATCGACACCATCCCAGGTACTCATGAGGCTTTTGCTAAGCGTTATAAGATCAACCTTATGGAAGAGTCTACCTCCATCAATCCTGAGTATCTCGAATATGGTGCAGATATTTTGGGTAACGTTGAATTACAACAGATCTTAGACGAAGAGTATGAACAATTACTTGAGGACCGTCGTTATTTGAGAGATGAATGCTTCCCAACTGGTGATTTCCAATGGCCATTACCGGTTAACATCCGTCGTGTGATTCAAAATGCCCAAAAGATTTTCCACATCGATACATCTAAGGCCAGTGACTTGACTTTGCAAGAGGTTGTCACAGGGGTTCGTGAATTATGTCTGAAATTATTTGTTACTAAAGGTTTCGGTGAATTGTATGAAGAAAGTAAAGCTAATGCCACAATGTTGTTCCAATGTTTGGTTCGTTCTCGTCTTGCCTGTCGTCGTGTGATTGAAGAATTTAGATTGAACAAAGCAGCTTTTGAGTGGGTAATCGGTGAAATTGAAGTTCAATTCCAAAAATCGGTTGTGAATGCCGGTGAGATGGTCGGTGTTGTTGCTGCCCAATCCATTGGTGAGCCTGCTACTCAGATGACGTTGAACACTTTCCATTTTGCTGGTGTTTCCTCTAAGAACGTTACATTGGGTGTTCCTCGTCTTAAAGAAATTTTGAACGTTGCCAAGAACATCAAGACTCCTGCTCTTACAGTTTACTTGGAACCAGAAGTTGCTGCTGATATTGAGAAAGCCAAGGTTGTTCAATCTGCGATCGAGCATGCCACTTTGAAGAATGTCACAGCTTCTACAGAGATCTACTATGACCCGGATCCAAGAACCACAGTTATTGAAGAAGATTTGGATACCGTCGAGGCATACTTCGCCATTCCTGATGAAAAAATCGAGGAAACAATTGGAAAGCAATCTCCTTGGTTACTTCGTTTCGAGCTTGATCGTGCTAAGATGTTGGATAAACAATTGACCATGAGTCAAGTCGTTGAAAAGATTCAAGAAAATTTCCTTGACGACCTTTTCGTCATTTGGTCTGAAGATAACGCCGATAAGTTGGTTATCCGTTGTCGTGTTGTTCGTGATCCAAAGGCCATGGACGAAGACGACGAGGACAAGGAAGATCAAATGTTGAAGATGGTTGAATCCAAGATGTTAGAGTCCATTTCTCTTCGTGGTATCCCTGGTATTACCAGAGTGTTCATGATGAAACATAAGAAGAGATCACCAGATGCTACTGGTGCCTTCAAGGACGGAGAAGAGTGGGTTCTTGAAACCGATGGTATCAACTTGGGTGATGTTATTTCCGTTCCAGGTGTTGACGCTTCGAGAACTTACTCGAACTCTTTCGTGGAAGTCTTGTCCGTTTTCGGTATTGAAGCAGCTAGAATGGCATTGTACAAGGAAATCCTTAACGTCATTTCCTTCGATGGTTCTTATGTCAATTATAGACATATGGCATTGTTGGTCGATGCCATGACTTCCAGAGGTCATTTGATGGCCATCACTCGTCATGGTATTAACAGAGCAGACACAGGTGCGTTGATGAGAGCTTCTTTCGAAGAAACTGTCGAAATTCTTCTCGAAGCTGGTGCTGTAGCCGAATTGGATGACTGTCACGGTGTTTCCGAGAACGTCATGTTGGGTCAAATGGCGCCATTGGGTACCGGTTCGTTCGATGTGATGATCGATGAGGATATGCTTAGTACCATCACTGGTGGCTACCAAAACGTTCCAGCTTCGTTCATTAAAGGTGCCACAGCAGCAGATGGTTCTGCTACTCCGTACAGTCTTGGTAACACCTTGCACAACGATCAGATCTATGACGATGCAGCTGCTTCGTTCTCTCCTATCGTTCAAGCTGGTGCTGTTGAAGATGATCGTGGTGGATTGACAGCTTATGGTGGTGGTATGCAAAGCCCATACAATCCAACGTCACCGGGTTATGCGCCAACTTCTCCGTTCTCCGGAATGGGGGTTTCTTCTCCAGGATATGGCGCATCTTCTCCAAGTTATTCTCCATCTTCTCCAAGTTACTCGCCAACGTCTCCAAGTTACTCACCAACATCTCCATCTTACTCGCCAACATCCCCATCCTATTCACCAACGTCTCCAAGTTACTCACCAACTTCGCCATCTTATTCTCCAACGTCGCCAAGTTACTCGCCAACGTCGCCAAGTTACTCACCAACGTCTCCAAGTTACTCGCCTACGTCGCCATCTTATTCACCAACATCACCAAGTTACTCACCAACATCGCCACAGTACTCACCAACGTCACCACAGTACTCACCAACATCACCACAATACTCACCAACATCACCTCAGTACTCACCAACATCACCACAATACTCACCAACATCTCCGCAATACTCACCAACATCACCACAGTATTCTCCTACATCACCACAATATTCACCTACATCACCACAATACTCACCAACGTCCCCTCAATACTCACCAACATCACCACAGTACTCACCAACATCACCACAGTACTCCCCTACTTCTCCTCAATACAGTCCTAAATCTCCTTCTTATGATACAAAAAAGGAAGATAATTGAGAAGACCTTTGGTTACAAATCTTGTGAAGTATCCCTGTTGATGTCTTTAGTAGCGATGTTTTGACTAGAAACTTGATATAATTTTCTCACGTGAGCTGCAACTCATACGTTTTTCATTTTTACTGATGATCCGATATATATATAAATAAGTATATAAAAAACTTAAAAAATCAAAATCAAACAGAAGTTTTTAATAATTAAGTAATCCACATTTGCAGTTTCTTTGAGATCAAACCGTTGAACATGTCGAAAGAGTTACCATCCGGTTGCAATTCAAACTTATCACCAGTGGGTCTATTGGCGAAATCAACCTCATCGGCCATCAATAACCCCCAATCTTTAGAGATGCCTGTTATTCTAGCCTTGATCTTTCTCCCCACAACACCATGTCCACCTTCACTGTTAGCTGCCACAGTGACAAACTGGCCAGTGTGGAACCAGTGCTTGTAATACAATTGACGTAATTCATCGTTGAAGCCCTCCATCTCGAAGATGGTGTAAAGCCTTTGGAAGATGTTCATGAAGTTGGCTAATAAGTTCACTTCTGAAATACGTTCCAAGAGAGGTAAACCTCTGTTGAGGTTATCCCGGTTGATCAGATCTATCAACAAATTGATAGACGTGGTTGGTGCAACGTTGGACACATTTATACCAGTGCCAATGACGATGAAGTAACATCTGTCCAATACATTTGTGTTGACCAAACTACCTGAAATTTTCAGGTACATCGGTTCCTGATCAATTGAAGAGTCTTCCTTGCCGTACATCTCTGGTTTCATGAGATAGACGTCGTTAGGCCATTTGATCTTAATTGGAACTTGGGAATAATCCATAGGGTTGGCTAGAGTCCTACCGTAGGATAAGACAGACTCCACCACTGAGATACTGGCAAGATACTGGATAAATACTATTGGTGGTGAAGGTCTCGATGGAATGATTGGTATCTTGAGATTAGTTGAGAAGGCTAACACTCCTGGAGGGTTCACCCATACATTTCCACCTCTACCACGACCTGACACTTGAGTAGTACCAACGTTGGTATAACCGTTAGGCAAGTGTCTTAGGATGTTGGAGTTCTTATCGATCATAGTGGAGGTAGAAGTGACCACTTCCCCATAAGCTATAGTGGAGCCCAAATCACCCAATTGACCACCTGAAAGGTGTGATAAAATGGTGTAGTATTGATAGATGTTGAAGTAAGGCGTTAGCTTCCTGTCAGGGAGCTGGCCCTCAGGAAAGACATAGACTTCCTTGATAGCAGTATCTGGATCTTCAAATTCATCTTGCTTGTTCAAATGGATAGAACTATCGATACTCTGTTGAGCATCATGGAGTCTGAAAGTGTCATTGGTTCCCTTGAGCAACATGCTGTCATCAAAACCAATGTTTTCTTTGAGATCCTGGAGTAACTTTGGTAGTACGCCTGGTTTCAGACTTGTCAAATATAGCGGAGTCAACCTTGGTCTTGCAGTGGCTTCATCGTTAACTTTCAAATCCAATTTCTTGAGACAGCTTTTCAAGAATTGGACTCTTTCTGTATCGTGCTCACGGAGAGTTTGGACAACCGATTGATAGCTCGGATCATCCACTGAAGTGTGCATTAAATCTGGAGTGAATTCCGGATGAGATCCAGTGAGTAAAGCTGCTCCAGAGCCAACTTTACAGTATACAACAGCAGCTTTTACACTGTCTGAAGGTATATCAATTGCAGATTTGTATGACGCCAACACCTCCACATTGGAGTATTTCAGAGGGTCGATGAACACAGCACCTCCATTGTAGTAGTTGAACACTGTTCCCTGTGAGTTCAACTCGTGTGACACATTCAACTCTACAGCTTTAGAGCCTGCCTCAGAGTTGTAGACGAAACCTTTAAAAGCTGCACCTCTAGCGACACCGGGATAGAATTGCAATTCTCGAGAACCAGAGACTTCCATCTCAAGGTCTCCAACTTCAAATTCACATCTGGATGAGCCATAGTACCCGCCAGAACAGAACCCAATGTACTTCCCACCTTTTCGCACATAATTCTTGATGATCTCATTGCCCAGTCCGTTTAATTCTTTGCACACGGGTAAATCAGCACCTCCAGGAACGACGAGTAAAGCCGTCTTGAGAGGCCAGGGCTCATTCTTGATGACCTGAGGCCCCACTGCAACTACTGCGTAGTACGGTGACAAGAATCTTCTCAAAGTCTCCAAGCAATGCTTGACAGAGTCCGCTGTGGTACCTGGGCCCGAATAAACCAACACATTCATCTTCCTCAAAGTATTAACAACTGAATAAAAACGACGATTGCAAGACAGAAACCCAAAATGCATCCAACTTGTCAAAATTGGGGGTGATGAATTTAAAGTTTGGGGATGCTGTACGGGATTCCCAAAACTGATTTTTTTTTCACCAAAATAGATGTTGAATCACCGTTTTGAATCATTTGCGATCCGATTTGGGAATTAAGCTTTCAGCTGTCAAAAATATGATCTTGACAAGGCAAGTGGGGCATCTCGTGGTGGGGAAACCTTTGACTAGTGTCATATTTGGCAATTGTGTCAAGCAGACCTCGAAGTTGGGTCATTATGGACTCTTCACGCTGCGAGAGTTCTCTGGATTAAGGGCAAGAAGAGAGGAACAGAAGGGGAAGTTGATCTCTCGAGCCAAAGAGTTGCAGAAAACCACCATCACACGGTCAAAAGAGCTCCAACTGAACGTCAAGACGTTGATCAAAGATCAAGGTTTGCACGAGAATGTGTACACGATCCCCAACATTCTCACTTTTACTCGTCTTGTGAGTGCACCGCTCATAGGGTACCTCATAGTGAACCAGCAGATTTTCTGGTCATTGGGGGTGTTCACGTACTCTTGCGTGACAGATTTCGTCGATGGATACATCGCTCGTCGATACAATATGAAATCCGTGGTGGGCACCATCTTGGACCCAATGGCAGACAAATCTTTAATGGTGATTTGCACTGTGTGCTTAGCCCAGGCGTCTCAGGTGCCCTTCTACCTTGCAACTTTGATCATCGGTAGAGATGTGTTACTCGGGCTCAGTGCCTTGTACTACAGATACATTTCTTTACCGGCTCCAAAGACTTTCCTACGGTACTGGGATTTTTCCATTCCTTCAGCAGAGGTAAGGCCTACAACTATTAGTAAGATCAACACTGGTTTACAAATGGTATACATTGGAGTCTCGGTGCTGAAACCTGTAATTCTATCATATCTTGACCCAGCCAGTGCAGAATCATTTCTCAGTTGTATTTTCTACTTCGAGGCTCTCGTAGCCTCCACGACAGTTTTCAGCGGGTTGTCGTATCTCTTCTCCAAAGATGCTGTCAAGATTTTGAACCAGAAATGATGTCCACTACAGACCAGAGTCACCTTGAAACGATGTATATATATATTCCAAACCCAACTACGGTCGATATAGATTTGTAAATTTCTTCTACCCATTAGAGATAATGTAAGATTGAGAGAGTATGCTATATGATCATCTACTATAAGCTATATCGTCAATTCTCAAAATTGACTTGACACACTCACTCAGCAAAGAGATGGCACTACTACTGACCAAGACAGGTTGTAATACGTGTTCGTCGAAAGTGTTTGTGGCACCTGATCTTCTAACACTTATACCTGCGTTGGTCTCACCCAACTCGTGTCTGTTTCTCAAATCTGTCACGATCTCGATAGGGTTCAAACCTGCGTTCTCAGCCAACGTTGTTGGGATGATCTCCAAGGCGTCTGCAAACTCTTTGAAACAGAATTGTTCTACACCGGAGAGGTGATCTGCCTCCTTGGACAAAGTTCTTGAGATCTCAATCTCTGGAGCTCCTCCACCTGCTATCAAGGACTTCTCCTTGACAAGACATCTGATGACACACAAGGCGTCGTGCAAAGATCTCTCTGTCTCGTCCAAGATCAACTGGTTGGCACCTCTACAAACCACCGAGACAGTTGGAGAAGTCACGTTCTTGACACCGGTGATCTGGACGATCTTGGAGCCGGCACTCTCGATCTCTTCTACAACGTCGGCGGAACCGAGTCTTTGCTCGGTGAAAGAATCGATGTCGGCGATCGGCTTACAACCCAAGGATTTGGAGATGAATTCGATCTCGTCTCTTTCGATGTCCTTGATCACCAAGATGTTCAACTTGCTCAAGAAATGGAGGGCCAAGTCGTTGACAGCGTCTCTCAAGATCGATTTCTGGATCAACAACACGTTACATTTGGCCTTCTTGATCTTCTTACACATGTTCAAGAGGTAGGCTCTCTCTTCTTTGAGGATCTTGTCCATCTGTCTGTAATCGTTGACCACCACGTTGTTCTCCATATCTGGTTTAGGTGGGGACAATTGGAATTGGATCAAGGCGATCTTGGCCTTCTCTACCCTTGTTGGACCTCCAGCGGACTTGATCACGTTTTGCGTCAAGATGACTCCATCTACGAGCTCTGTGTCGTCGATGGTACCACCCACTTTCTTGATCAACCTGATATCGTTGAGATCTACGTTTGTGGCGTCTGGGTTGGCCACTTTCAAGACCGAGTCCACGGCAATTGGTGCCAATAACGACGAGTATTGGGACACAATCTTGGAGCTCAACGAGGTGGTGGCAGCTCTCACCAACAGCTCCCTATCGTCAAGAGAGATCTTATGAGACATCTGTAACAAGATCTGGACACTCCTTTGAGCTGCTCTTTGGAAACTTTCAGAGATGATAGTCGGGTGGATCCCTTTGTTCAACAACTTCTCCAGAGCCCCCAACAAGGCCCCAGTGATGATCGCCACCGAGGTGGTCCCGTCCCCTGCCTCGGTGTCCTGCGCAGCACTGACATCGACCAACATTTTCAGCGCAGGGTGTAAAACTGCCATATGCTTCAAAATCGTGTGTCCATCGTTGGAAATGATGTATTCACCATTACCTGTCTTGATCATCTTGTCCATCCCCTTAGGACCCAACGATGTACGAATGGCATCACTTACAGCACGAGCTGCTAAGATGTTCGATTTACGTACCTCTACAGGCTTCTCCTTGTTGTTGAACGTCGCATTCGACGGTAGAACCCCTGTTGACATCTTTAATGCAATAGGTGTTGTACTCAGTGGGTATATATAAGTGAGGTGCCTTATTTTCTAATTGATCTTTTTTTTTTTTTCAGCTCAACGCGTTGAAAAAATTTCGCTTCGAGACGAGTTTTGAGTTTTTCAGTACGACCTTCTTTTTAGTAATTGATTTAATTGTGTGGTGAAATTATTAGTTAAACAGGTTATTTGCTTTGTTGGAAAGGGAAGCGGGCTGTTACACACACAGAGAGAGAAAGCGAGAGAGGCTGTAACACCATTAGATAGAGAAGGAGAGATTCAAGTGACTGGGAAGAATCAGTTGACTGCTATCGTTGACCTGACTAAATTTGACTATACTGGTTAAGAACAAGCTGAGACTCTATTGAAGCATTATATCTCTTTGTACATTTGTACTTGAAGAGTATCTGAACAGAGTGTGAAACAGTTCCAAGAAGATACTTGAATTACACTTGAGAACAGACTTGGTGAAGCTATCAAGAGATCTGATCAAGCGTTAAAGACTCAATTTGACATATTAAGACTCATCTCATCGATTTGATCTTAATTTGAATAATTATCAAAAGTTGATAAATTAGAAGGAGAAGTTGAGATTTGGAACGACTCGGTACAGATAGGCTGAGATTGTACCATTTCGACCTCATTTCGTTTATTACCTGCTTAGTTGGCTATAAATTCAGTATATTTAACTCTGTTTCACTAAGAAGAGTCATAAGGCTGAATTTACTAATCACAAGCCTTCAAGTGTTGATAAATTCATCTAAAGGCTGATTTAAAGGACACTAGCCGTTGCAAAGCTATTTCACTGCAATACCAAAGTGACATACCTTGTTATAAGATAACTTGAGCATACTTAAGCATAATTAAGCATACAAATCACATTAACACATCACTTGTCAACTAGCCAACTAGCCATCTAATATGCCTAGTACTGAAGGTTACGCTGTGTTCAACGAGGTGGAACCAATGACCGCTGAAGCCCTCATTCTGTGCAGTTTCAGCTCATGGTTACCTAAATATAAATCCCATTTAGTCGGCCCAGTAGAGGTGATAAAACCTCTTCCTACAACTTTTATCGACTATCTCACCAGTGACGGAATTCTGCTTCCGAAGACACAAGGTAGAGAGGATCAAAGTTTACAAGGAAGTGATTACAGTGATTGGGAAGAGGAAGAAGAACAAAAAGAGTATACAGATCCAACTACACCGTTCAAAGAGCTCCATAACGAGATAGTGTCAAAGATCTCCAAGTTGGGAGGTAAGTTCACCCCCAAATTGAACTGGTCCGCTCCAAAAGACTCTACTTGGATTCTCCCCAATAACACCATGAAATGCCACACTGTTAACGACTTGTATCTCTTACTCAACGCTTCCAATTATATCATGCACGACTTATCAGAGACTTTCACTGCAGAGATTCCTCAACCTGAAGAGTTTCAGTATGAGCTTGTCTTACGTAAATGGGTAGAGAACCTCAACCCGGCTATGGAGTTCCGTTGCTTTGTGAAGGAGAGAATACTTATAGGAATATCACAGAGAGACTTGAATTATTACAACTATCTCGATTCTTTGCATTCTCAAATATTGGACTCCATAACGATCTTCTTCGAGAGATACCTTCAAACAACATTTGACATCGACAACTTCATCTTTGACGTCTACATCCCACGTCCTTTCAACAAATGTTATCTCATAGATATAAATCCTTTCTCCAGGGTCACCGATAGCTTACTATTCACTTGGAATGAGATAACGTTGATCAATGGGAAATCCTCGGACTTTGAGCCTGAATTGAGATTGGTAGATGAGGTCAACACCGGTCGGTTTGCATCCAAAGAACACTCGGAAAATCAGGTCCCAAGAGATATCGTAGATGCTACAATGGATGCCAGTGCCATGGCGGAGCTTGCAAGAGAATGGAAGAGGATAATGGATAAGGAGGAAAGCGACTCGGAGTAAGCATGATCAGTAGACCATAATGTTACAGGTAGTACAACATGTAGCTAATTAGATTGAAATATTTATACAAGTTTAACACTCTTAGACAAGCCCTTCTTAATACCTGTCTTTTCACCACTGTATGGACCCTGTTGTCCACTGTAGACTGCTCTGACAGACTTAAGTTTCTTCTGAGCCTTCTCGTACTTCTTTCTCTTCTTAACTCTCGAGTTTCTGTTGTCCTTGTTTCTGTGTGGAGTCAAACCCTTGTTCTTCATTATTTGATAGTTAAGAGCACGTTTACCGTTGTCATCGATGTCTTCTTGCAACTCCAGTAATTTACCCTCTTTAGCTGCCTTGACAGCATCCCTATGAGCAGACATTCTACCATCTTTCGCATCTTTCTTAGCGTTTTTCAAGGAATTGTAGTAATCATTATCATCGTTGATATCTCTAGCGGCTTTTTCGTCATCACTGTTGAAGTCTTCATCGTCCAAATCGACACCGGCTCCGTGTTCTTTGGTACCACGCTTCCTAGCCTCTTCGATCAACCTCTGCTGTCTTTCGTACAATCTCTCTTTATATGGGATATCTTCATCACCACCAAACTTGACGTCTTTCTTCTTCTCCACTTGATCAATCTTAGAGGTGTAGAATCTCAAAGTACGTCTACGTGAGCGTTTCTCTTCGGCGTCAACGTCGTCTATCTCATCGGCACGTTTCTTAGCCAACTTCTTGATATTACGTTTGGTGTTGTAGTCGATGTTCAACTTGTCATCAGCCACAGGTGTCTCTTTCTCAGAGTCCAAATCTGAGTCGAACTCTTCATCTTCATCTTCAGACAACGAGACAGAAGACTTGATCGACGATATCTCTTGATCCGAGAGCTCGCTTTCTACAGATGCCATCTCGATATCTTCAGGTAACTCGTTGGCTTGTCTCCAACACTCTCTTGTCATCAATATGGACTCCATCACTGGATGATCTTTCATCGTAAACTTGGAGTCTTCAGCCTCCAAATTGGACAAGAACAAGGCAAGATAGGTGGTGATAGAACCGAGGTATGCTGATAATGAGGTGAATTTGACTTGGTAAACTTCATTTTCATCTTTCTGTTTACTCAAAAGGTCGAGTTGAGGTTTCAAAACGCTCAACTCTTTGATCAAGGGTATAAATTCAGCATGGTTTTGTTTCAACAAGTTCAATCTCTCTTCTTGACTAAGAGAGGAGATGTCTTGCAGTGGAGCTTCCAGTACAAGTATAGAAGTTGTATTTTCAGCTGAGTCTTTGGACTTGGACCAATCGTCCATCATATCTTCATCGATATAATCGTCCATATTCAACTCGGAAAGATGTTTCTTCTGCTGACGGAGGGCTTCCTCTTCCATCTGTTTGGCCACCTCAGGATCATTTTCATCTATCTCATCACCACCATAATAATTATCTTTATGACGTCCCCAGCCTTCATCTTCCTCCTCTTCTTCTTCTTCTTCACCTTTGAAGTATTCTTCATCTTCGGAGTCTAACATTTTTTTCTCAAAACCAAACTTTTCATCATCTCTGTCTTCTTCTTCCTCTTCTTCAGAGTCTTCACCTTCTGATATCCCCATCACATCTACTTCACTATCTTCGTCACTATCATGCTGATGTCTACCTCTTCTTCCTGCTCTTTTCAACAACAGCAGATCTCTTTCGTTGTGATATGCGTCGACATCGTCGAAACCAAACTCTTCACTCATTGTGTATTTGTGTGACACTTTGCTTAATTGATTTGTCTTTTCTCTAGATGAGAATAAATAGTAAGCTATTAACTAATGTGATAAGATATTGAGCTGAGATTTTTCGTGTGTCTTGATAATTAAGCTGTATCACTTCTTAAGGTGAGTCAAACAAGCTGATCCCAAATATTGAAGTACTGATGTGGTGATCTGGTTACTTCAAGTAACTTTCTTAATAAACCTAGAGATCAAGCTAATTCAAGCAATATGGCTCGCTTTTACTGGTTTGAAGCTCAAGTCCTTGTCAAATAACGTATTGAAAAGTTATTCGAGGTGGTTTGGTGCAAGTTTAATGCTAGTTTGATGCTATTGAAACAGATTCAAATATATCAAACCTGGTAGCGATGCTCAGCAGTACTCTTTAAATGAGGTTCTAATAAACCGATTCGGGTTGAAATTTCAATGTTATAATGCTTATATCCACTCTTGTAAAGCTTCCACAAACTTCTTTCACCACTCAAATCTCTCCTGATGATTACACAACCCCTAAAGTTCGTATACCTTTAATTAGTGTTTCAATTAAATATTTTTTTTTTTCAGAGCATCTCACACAAAAAAATTTCACATAAAATTTTTTTTTTATATTTTTCTCTTCTCATCTTGACAATTTTCAGATTTGATTCATTTGGATCGAAGAGCTCAATTAGAAGCTTTTGGTCAAAATAAGCAAGAAGGTTCCAATTAATTGAAGTGGAGCTGGAGGAGTTTCTGGGTGCATTTGAAGGAGTATAGTTGTGGTATTGTTGGTAATCAAGTTGCTGACTCAGATAGGGTAGTGCTAAGAAATAGCTAACAAACAAAAGACATCAAAAAACAGGACATCAGAACACAAAACATAATGTCTGGAAATCCGCTGGGAAGATTGGATTCCTTGAAAGGGACTCGAGCCAACTTACCGTCCGGTAAGGCAGGAGCTTCTTTGAAGTTCAAACCGAAGATGGTGGCTAGAAGGTCGAAAGAAGAGAGAGATGCCAATGCTCCAACCATTGTACCTGAAGCTGCGGTACCGTTGAATAGGACAACGAGCACAAGAGGGAGAGGAGGAATGAGAGGTGGACGAGGAGGTCGTAATGGGATGGACAGGAACGCAGGTACTCATACGGTCAGTTCAGGACCTTTGAGTTCAGGTGTGGTGATCGTGGACAGTCATAGTGCGAGGAAAGCTCACGACGTACGGAGACTGGGAAACTCACCGGCTCCGGACTTTATCAAGAATTTGAAACCTAAAGAGAGATCTTTGTCTCCGTTATCGGACGACGAGGACGCTTTCGTAGTGGACGGGGACACCAAGATCAACATGAGTGAAGAGTACACTTTTGAAGATTCTCAGACCGAATTATTCCCAGTGAGAGCCGACAGATCGGATCATAAAGATCCCGGGGAACAAGTCGTCGTCAAGGAGGAGACCAGGGAGGTGACTCCAGTGAAATTGGAGGAAGGAGAAGTGGAAGAGATCAAATTAATTGTAGATCCACAGAGTACTCTGGTATCTTCTGAAGAGTCCTCCAGATTGGCTAACGACCACAGGATAATCACCGAATTGTTGCAAAAATCAAGTATAAGCAGCACCGACCAGGACGGTGACACAGATATGGAGATCCAAGAGACTCCAAACCAGTTCTTCTTCCTCCAATTACCAAAAGTGCTACCAGCATTCAAGGCCAAGGACAATCAAGATACAGAGGACAAAGAACAAGATAAAGACATCAACGGACAAGTGGGCACTCTCAGATACCATAAATCTGGTAAGATAACGATGAAGTTGGGAAACATAGTGTTCGAGGTGAGCAGAGGCGGAGAGAGTGAGTTTTTGCAAGACGTTGTCTATGTGAAAGAATCTGAACCTAACCCTTCTAATAATGACGCTGAATTGGGAAATGACCCTGAAATACACCATTTGGGCCAGATAATAGAGAAGATCGTGGTGACGCCCAAGATGGACAATGTATAGTGTACGAAAATTGATAAAAGTGAATAGATTTTTGGATTATTGTGCACTGCTAATTATGTCTCGACTTTTTGTCTCTTCACCTCGGAGGGCTCTAAAGGAGTCGAGTCTTTATCTCTCTTTCTCTTCAACATCTTGGACGGTGTTATGCAATAATGTACTTTTTTATCGATGATCTTGGATTCTTCAAGTGTTGGATCGTAGCCAGTGTTCAACAATTTCTCACATTCGTCCAATACTACGATCAATTTGTTGATGGTTTGTTGTTCTTGGACATCAGGGGTAGCTGATGTGTCTGTCTCCGGTGTAGTGGTGGATGAAATCTCGGTTTCGGGTTCCTCTTTTATAGTTGTGATGGTCTTCACCGGATACTTTCTGCGGAGATACTTTTCTACGAGTTCTCTGTCTATTTTCCTCCAAGAAGCAAGGGCAATCTGGGGAGGTGTGAAGAGGAATCCAGCGTCCGAGATCAAACTCTCGTTGATCAACTCTCTTGTGCGATCAAAACTCTTACCAATTCTACCTTTATCCACTTTTGGTAGCACGTTCTGGATATCGAGATAGAAACCGTACAAAGATCTGAAAGGATGGTGCACCATCAAGGTGAACTTTAAGCTCTGAATAATGGTGTACTCATACTTCAAGATGTTCTCAGGTGGAGTGTTGTTGATCTTAGCAGCAAACGTCTTGATACCAATGAAATAGTTTTCGGACTTGGCTGCTAGGAAAAGACAGGTGAGCATGATGTGCTTTGGGTGGAACTCCATCACAGAGTGGTTCAAATAGAACTTTTTCAAGTAAGATATCGCGGTCCCCTTGACCTGGGAGGGCATCTTGAACAAATTGGCCAAGCCATTCAGCTTCCTGGCATAGTACGCTATGATCTTCAACTCTTCCTCCACTGTGAGAGGTACTATATCCACTTTTTCAGTATCTCCTGTGACAGGGTTCACCACCAGCTGACTTCTTTCCAATGACATCACTTTACCTCTCTCGTTCACCTGCTCACGTTGTTTCTGAAGCTCATCCTTGGTGAACGACCAAACGCTGAACTGAGTAGAACGACGATAGAGATCATCGTACTCAACACGCTTCTTCTTGATCAGTGGAGACTCTTGATCCACTTCCTCATTTACATTGACCATCTTTCCGTGTTTAATTGTCTACAAATCTCACAGCAAGTATTTAAAACCTCTTTTTCACCCTCTTTTTCACTCTATTCTCACTTAATTCTCACTCTCTTTCCAATACACTCAGCTCTTCTCCAGCAATTTTACTAGTCAAAAAAACACTACAATTTCTACAACCTTTTTTTTTTATAACGAAAAGAATATTAGATGTATTTAATTCTTTCTTCATTTTTCTAAATCTCATAACATAAATCTTTATTCAAAAAATATAAGAACTGATCTAAAAGCTGTCAAATAGACAACAAGAGTTCAATTCCGGATGCTTTTCATCCCAGTATAAAAAAAACCAAAAAGTTTGTATGATCAGTTAAAATGTGGAAAGATCTTCCAAATACCTCGCTAATCATACTCTCCTTTATAGTGATTGTCAATTTGGGAACCTTTTCAATTTTTCAAATAAATCAATGTGAAAAAACGTCAGTTGGAACAACATGGGGTCTAAATAATTTTGTAAAAATATACTTAGAAAGTGGCAACGAAAGATTCGGTGGCAGATTTCAATTTGGCGATCAAATCGTCTGTCAAAGAACCTTTAGTTCTGACGGCATCCAAGATTTCAGATTCGTTAGATTTTAAGTAGGCCAAGAAGGAGTCTTCGAATTCCTCGATTCTGTTCAATGGGATTTCATCCAAGAAACCGTTGACACCGGCGTAGATCAATGGGACTTGTTCTTCAGCAGCCATTGGAGCGTATTGTTTTTGTTTCAACAATTGGGTCAATCTTTCACCTCTGTTCAAGGTTTGCTTGGTGGAGGCATCCAAATCGGAACCGAATTGGGCGAAAGCGGCAACTTCTCTGTATTGGGCCAAGAAAAGTTTCAAAGAACCGGCAACTTGTTTCATGGCCTTGACTTGAGCAGCGGAACCGACACGGGAGACGGACAAACCAACGTTGATGGCTGGTCTGATACCCTTGTAGAACAATTCAGCTTCCAAGAAAATTTGACCATCGGTAATGGAAATGACGTTGGTTGGGATATAAGCAGAGACATCACCACCTTGGGTTTCGATGACTGGCAAGGCAGTCAAAGATCCACCACCGAATTTGTCGGACATCTTAGCAGCTCTCTCTAAAAGACGAGAATGCAAGTAGAAAACATCACCTGGGTAAGCTTCTCTTCCTGGTGGACGTCTCAACAACAAGGACAATTGACGGTAGGCAACGGCTTGCTTGGACAAATCGTCGTAGACGATCAAAGCGTGTCTACCGTTATCTCTGAACCATTCACCGATGGCACAAGCGGTG
Source organism: Nakazawaea molendinolei (assembly GCA_030569155.1). Classification (NCBI taxonomy): domain Eukaryota; kingdom Fungi; phylum Ascomycota; class Pichiomycetes; order Alaninales; family Pachysolenaceae; genus Nakazawaea; species Nakazawaea molendinolei. Next base: position 272,990 of record JAJMKB010000001.1, read on the forward strand.
AAAGGAGCAATAAATTGTAATGGAGCAGCTTCGGAAGCGGTAGCGGCAACGATGATGGAGTATTTCATGGCATCATGTTGTTCCAAAGTTTGAACCAATTGGGCAACGGTGGATCTCTTTTGACCAACGGCAACGTAGACACAGTACAATTTCTTGGACTCATCAGAACCGTTGTTCCATTTCTTTTGGTTCAAGATGGTGTCCAAGGCAACGGCGGTTTTACCGGTTTGACGATCACCAATGATCAATTCTCTCTGACCTCTACCGACTGGGACCAAAGAGTCGACGGATTTCAAACCAGTTTGCATTGGCTCGAAGACAGATTGTCTTGGCAAGATACCTGGAGCCTTGACTTCAGCTCTGGTGGTCTTAGCAGCTTTGATTGGTCCTTTACCATCGATTGGAGCACCCAAGGCGTCAACGACTCTGCCCAACAATTCTGGACCTACTGGGACATCGACAATCTTACCGGTTCTCTTGACGGTTTCACCTTCCTTGACCAATTGATCGGAACCGAACAAGACAATACCGACTTGTCCTGGGTCCAAGTTCAAAGCCATACCTTTGACACCTGAGGCAAACTCAATCAATTCAGAAGCTTGACAGTTGTTCAAACCGAAAACACGGGCAATACCATCACTATAATGTTTTGTTAGTATGCGTTAATTGACAACAATTCCACACTTGTCTTTGGTATTCATCTCCTCATCCAATTGTACAATTCTCCCACCAATCCATCGGTGTTCTAACCTTCTCTTCTCGCTACTAAGCGAAAAACCCGCTCAGTGAAAAAAAAGGTTGGAGAAAAAATCGTTTTTGATTGGCTCGCGCTGGTTGGAAAAAAAAAGTTGGACAAATTTTGGCCAGCAATAGGGGTTGACGAGAGTGTGAAACCATGGCGCTTCAACGGAGTCTTGAAGCTATTGGATTGGGAATAGTTGCACATTGATGTTTGAACATGATACAACTTGTGTAGTAAAAAATATCTTGTAGTTATACGTACCCGACAGACAAGACTCTACCGGTCTCGTTCAAGTCAGCCTCACCGGAGACACCTCTGATCTTCTCTTCCAAGATGGAGGAGACCTCAGTTGGGGTAGCCTTGGCACTGGCGTATGTTCTGTTGATCAAAGGACGGGCCTAGTTTTGTTAGTAAAATTGTACCAATGACTGTGGTGGTGTTGTGGAGGAGGCAATATGCTAAGACTGATCGATAGCCAAGTTTGACAATGATCTCTGATCAAAGATGATGATCAATTGATGAGATGGCATTGTTGAACTGGAGATCAGTTGTTGAATTGGAGTGTAATACCATTGAATTGCCTCGAAATAAGCTATGTTCGACGGAAATTCCACCCCAATTGACTTCCTCCAATATTACAATCGATAATACTCACAATTCTTGGGATCGAACGAGTAACATTGGCAGCAATAGCTGAACGAGTTGCAGTTCTAGCAAAAGTACGAGCTGAAAGCATCTTTTATGATTTATTAAAACAAATATTATATTGGTTGGTATACCTCAATAGAAAGATGTATATTTATTAGAAAAAGCTAACAACAAGATTTCGAGTTGAAGAAAAAAAGATTTTTTTCCATCAATTCGTTCCGAGAATTTGGTTGGTCGGTGGGGAGTCGTGGATCGAGAGAGAAAATTGCTGTTTTGGGAAAGGGGTGATACAGCGAAGTCTTTACCGGTTTCAGCAGAACCAATGATGGACAACGAAGGGAAATCAAGGGGAGAAAATTGAGGGAATGAGAGGTGAAGAGAACGGGAGGAAAATGATGTTTGTTGTTGCATTCATTCGAAAAATTTTGAAGATTTTAAGTCAAGGGTAAGTTTGGTGGATAAACAATAGTTTGTAGTTTGTGGCTTGGTGTGGGTAGGGTAACTTTGACTGTGGTGAGTAAAGAGAGTTGGTCTTTTACAAGGGAAAGATGAAATATAACAAAACGTAGATGTGTGAAGTTTTGGTGTTAAGTGGTCAATTAAGTAGTACAGTCCAAAGGTCTCGATTTGATTTTGACGTAATTCATTTTGAAAGTGTTCAACGTGTGTGTTTAGACAATAGCACTAAAAACAATTCTTTGCAATTTTCAAGTTTAGTAGTATAATTATATGTGATTGGCTCTTTATTTAATTCCCACTGATTCTACAGCGATTTATAAAGTGTTGTGAGTTCTATTATGAAAGTGAGAAGCTGAGACTTCCTGTTCAAACTGGGTTATACTTCTTTCGATTGGCTAAAATTGTGTACGGGATGAAAAGGTAGTGCAAACCAATAAATTCCAAAAGAGGAAATTGTGTCTCACAACGGGGAGGGTTACCAGACAATTACTAAACACTGTTGATTAGAGTCGAAGAAAGACGGAAAATTGATGGAAAAGTCTAGAAATGAGAGAACCTGTTTTGTCTCACTGTGAGTCTCTTTCATGCCCTGAAACTTGGAGGCTTAAAATAGTTTAAGTGTATTGCGAGTAAAAGTTTACGATTGCGGATTTAACAATAGCGGATTTAACTTTATAGTCAGCAGCAGATTTGATCAAAACCAAATGGACTGTGTTGAAAGACCAGAAACCCTCTCATGATCCTCGCAAACACCAAATGACTTTTGATCAGTTACCAAATATTAAATTTAGTATTTTTCATATGGTATGCCCAATTTAGCAGTATGTATCCCTAAAAGACATGTTGTGAACTCCTCATTACGTTCCTATGAATTTTTTGGAGAAATTTGACTTGAAGAGCAAAAAGCTTCAGATCTAGGAGGAATTGAAGGGCTTCATCCATTTCATACCACCCCCTTCTCCAATTTTTTCAATTTTCCAAACCAACCTCGGTTCCTCCAAGGCCTCGTCCACGCGTCAATTGACGCATTATTTTTAACTCAATAATCCCGAAGAGGAAATTTTTCACTCCTTTCTGTTTATGCTTCGATGCCTCGAGAAAATCTTTATTTAAACCTCTTTTCACTATTGATTGCATTTTTCAACTTGTCAAACCAAAAGCTATCGAAATGAACAAGCTCATTCTTTTGGTGCCCTTGTTGTTGCAATTTGTCGTCAAGGTATTTGCCGACGATGTGTATTATTGTAATGCCACTGTGTCATGTCCTGAATCACTGCCATGCTGTGGGGCTGCTGCTGGTATTTGTGGAACAGGTGCCTATTGTTTAGCATGTGATCCGAGATATTCATTCAATCTCACTGCATGTATGCCATCCCCTATCTGTCAGGACTCTCATAACGAACTTACTGTGAGCTCATTAGCTGACTTCAACTCCTATTTGGGTAATGCCAGTGAGGCAGATTGGTTGTATACTGGTTACGTTATGGACTATGACGAAGGACTTATTTTGGCCATGCCAAATCAAACTACCGGTACTGTCTTGTATTCGACAAGATATATGTGGTACGGAAAGACTACTGCAAGATTTAGATCGTCAAGAGGTCAAGGTGTTGTCTCTGCTTTCATTTTGTATTCAGATGTACAGGATGAAGTTGATTTCGAGTTTGTCGGTGCTGATCTTTTTAAAGTGCAAACCAATTTCTATTACGAAGGTATCTTGAACTATACAAATTCGAGAAATATCACGACGAATAATACTTATGAGAATTTCCACGAGATCTCGATGGAATGGACCGAAGACGAGATTAACTGGAGTGTTGACGGTGTCATCGGGAGAACTTTGAGAAGAGAAGACACTTACAATGCCACTTCGGGTGATTACATGTTCCCACAGACTCCTTCACGTGTTCAACTTTCTCTTTGGCCCGGAGGTGCTCACGATAATGCTATCGGTACCATTAACTGGGCTGGTGGTATGATCGATTGGGATGCTCCTGATTTTGAAGATCCAGGATACTTATATGCTATCTTGGACTCTATAGAAATCGAATGTTACGATCCCCCTGCTGGTACCAAGATCACTGGTGATCAAGTCTACATTTTCAACAGTTCCACTGATTTCTCGAAGAGGTCCATTGAGATCACCGATGATAGAACATATCTTGCAAACTTACTGTCTACCGGGTTTGACCGTGATTACGGTGTTGAAGATGAAGAAGATGAAGAAGATGAAGATCAGGAAACCACTGCAGAGCCTGAGACTTCATTAGCGACTTCTCATTCATTCACCACTACAGATGATAATGGTCAAACTACAACACAGGTATCAACCAGTGTACCGACTACTACAACCAATCCTGCACTGACTTTTACAGGATTTGTCCAGGACACTCAACTGACAAGTGTATCAACGGGTGGTGCGATTGAAATCAAACCACCAACATTTATGCTTGTCTCTCTTATAGCATTGACCTCTTGGTTTTTTTAGAACATAGACTTTTTCACGTATATTAATGCACCTTTAATCGATTCTTTTCTTTGTAACTTTAAATACATTATCAGTCATCCTGTGAATTTCTTTGTTCTCTTTGTTGGTAAATAACTTTGATTGAGTTTTTCACTCTCTTCTCTCTCATCTTCTTGTCTCCTTCTCTTTGTGATTACTTTCAAACTAATAATGAAACATCATTGTTCTGAGCAAAAAGAATGTCTCAAAATGAAAACTCCCAGCTTTCCACAATAATTTCATCATCAGCTTGTAGCTCCTACAAGTGTCAGCCAAAAGACCACCCTCAAAAATTGGGGATACCATCTGTCATCGGGACTCGAAAAAAACCCGTGTCACCAACGATCTTCAAAAAAAAAAAAAGCCAACACGTATCTTAGAAAAATCGAACAGGGAGTATCAACAATTTCCACAACTTTGGTGTTCAATTGGACCGTGATTTGAATCAATCGATACATTTCAGCACTGAAGCAGAATGAAATTATTGACGAAAGTAAGTTTGATTATTTTATTGAGCTGGAAAGATATTGGGAAACACCAGATCAACTGTTGCCCAAAGAATGAGAAAGTGAAATACTAACAAAATCAACAGTTTGAATCAAAGTCATCGAGGGCTAAAGGCGTCGCCTTTCACCCCACGAGGTAAGTTATATTATTGCTATCATTAGAGAAAGATCAAAATACTAATTGAATCACCCCCTAGACCATGGATCTTAGTTTCATTACATTCGTCCACCATCCAATTATGGGATTATAGAATGGGTACGTTGATCGACCGTTTCGAGGAACATGAGGGTCCTGTCAGATTCGTCAATTTCCACCCAACACAACCAATTTTCGTCTCCGGTGGTGACGATTACACCATCAAAGTGTGGTCTTTACAATCGAGGAAATGTTTATTCACTTTGACCGGACATTTGGACTACGTGAGAACCGTGTTCTTTCATCACGATTTGCCTTGGATCATTTCGGCTTCCGATGATCAAACCATTAGAATTTGGAACTGGCAAAATCGTCAAGAAATCGCCTGTCTTACCGGCCACAACCACTATGTCATGTGCGCCCAGTTTCATCCAACCGACGATTTGATCGTTTCGGCCTCGATGGATCAAACCGTTAGAGTTTGGGATATCTCTGGATTGAGAAAGAAACACTCAGCTCCTCAAGGGGGTATGATGTCTTTTGAGAACCAATTGGCCAGACAAAATGTCCCACAACAAGATATATTTGGAAACACCGATGCAGTTGTGAAATACGTCTTGGAGGGTCATGACAAAGGTGTAAATTGGGCAGAGTTTCACCCAAGATTGCCTTTGATCGTCTCTGGTGGTGAAGATCGTTTGATCAAGTTGTGGAGAATGAGCGATTCCAAGGCATGGGAAGTTGACACCTGTAGAGGTCATACCAGTATCGTCTTGACCGCCATTTTCCACCCTCGTCAAGATTTGATCTTGTCTGTAGGTGAAGATAAAACCATAAGAACCTGGGACATGAACAAACGTACACCTGTTAAACAGTTCAAACGTGAGAATGACAGATTCTGGTTGTTGGCTTCTCATCCAAATATGAATTTGTTTGCCGCTTGTCACGATTCTGGTGTCATGGTTTTCAAGTTAGACAGAGAAAGACCGGCTCACACTGTTTTCCAGAACAAAATGTTATTTATCAACAATCAAAAGCAAGTGCAAATGTTTGATTTCGAAACTGAAAGAGAAACACTACCTATACTCTCTTTGAAAAAAGTTGGCAAACCTTGGACCAAGATCAGAGCCTTGTCTTATAACCCTTCAGAACGTTCTATTTTACTTACAACGGGAGATACCAACGAGAACTCGACATATTGTTTGACTCCATTGCCTAAGGATGCCACTGGTGCAATTGAGCCATCAAGTGATCTTTTACAAGGTGATGCTAATTTTGCTACTTTCATCGCAAGAAACAGATTTGTCACATACTCAAAAGCCACACAAACTTTGGATGTCAGAGACTTGAACAACTCGGTGACCAAATCTATCAAATTGGAGTCTTCGGTAAAAGACGTTGTGAGTGCTGCTCCAGGTACAGTGTTATTGTTGAAATCAAACTCTGTTGTTCACTACGATGTTCAACAGAAGAAAGAGTTGGCTGAGATCCAAGTCAACAATGTCAAGTACGTTTCCTGGTCTCTTGATGGCCAACACGTTGCCTTATTATCTAAACACAGCATCACTATTGCTACAAGAAAGTTGGAGTTGGTAACTTCATTACATGAGACTATCAGAATAAAGAGTGCCACTTGGGACGACACTGGGGTCTTGATCTACTCGACTTTGAACCATATCAAGTACACTTTGCTCAACGGTGATAATGGTATCATCAAGACTTTGAAAAACACTTTGTACGTCACCAGAGTTCATGGTAAGAACTGTTACTGTTTGAACCGTGAAGGCGAGGTTGAAATTTTGAGAATCGACCCTATCGAGTACAGATTCAAGAGAGCTCTTGTTAACAAGAACTTTGGTGAAGTTTTAAAGATTATCAAGAACTCCAACTTGGTTGGTCAAAACATCATCGCATACTTGCAAAAGAAGGGATACCCAGAAATTGCCTTGCAGTTTGTTGAAGACTCTGAGACCAGATTTGACTTGGCCATTGAATGTGGTAACTTGCAAGTTGCCCTTGAAGAGGCTAGAAAATTAAGTACACCAGCCACTTGGGAAAGACTCGGTAAAGAAGGTATCAAACAAGGTAACATTGAGATTGTCGAATTCGTCTATCAACAACAGAGAGCTTTTGACAAGTTGTCATTCTTGTACCTCATCACTGGTAACACTGAAAAGTTGACCAAGATGGAACATATTGCTGAGAGTCGTGGTGATTTGTCCTCTTTGGTCCAAAACACCTTGTACTTGAACGATGTCGAAAAGAGAATCAACGTCTTCTTGGAGGCTGGAATGGTCCCATTGGCCTACATGCTCGCAAAGACAAGTAATTTGGAGGAATTAGCAGAACAAATTTTGGTTGAGTCAAGTGTTTCTGCCACAGACGTCAGATTACCACTGTTAGGAGATGTACCAAGTTTACCTGAAGTTCAAAAAATCACTGGAAACTGGCCATTGAAACCTGCTTCATTGTCATTCTTCGAACAAGCCTTAGCTGGCCAGGTGGAGAATTTGAACCTTGAAGACACCCAAGTTGAGAAAGATGAAAATCTCTTTGAGGACGACAACGACGATGCGTTATTCGAAGATGCTGAAGCCTTGGAGGAAGACGGTTGGGATCTCGACGATGAAGATTTGGACGTTGGTGACGAGGATCTCGAGACTGATGATTTGGAAGCCACGCCTGAGGTTATTGTTGGTGGAAGCGTAGAGATTGCTCACTGGATCCGTAACTCACGTACCGCAGCTGGATACGTTGCAGCTGGTGAGTTCGATGCAGCAGCTCAGCTTTTGAGTAAACAATTGGGTGTTGTTGATTTCGAGCCATTGAGATCGAGATTCTTCGAAGTCTACGAAGCTTCCAAATTGTTCCTTCCAACTTTCGCTGGTTTGGACCCATTGAAAATTTACATTCGTGCAGACTCTGAAGAAGATCAAGACTCCAAGATTGCACCATTTATTCCAGGTTACGACTCTTTACAAGAGTCATTACAAGAAGGTTTCAAGCAATTCCGTGCCAACAAGTTGGAAGATGCTATCAAAATATTCAGGGACATTATTTACACAATTGTCGTGTTGACTGTATCGTCCAAAGATGAGGAAGAACAGTGTAAGGAGGTTTTGACAATCTGTCGTGAATACATTTTGGGTTTGTCGATCGAGTTGGCTCGTCGTGCTTTACCAGCTGATGATATTGAACGTAACTTGGAGTTAGCAGCATACTTCACCAAGGTGAACTTGCAAAGACCTCATCGTGTTAACGCTTTGCACGTTGCCATGTCTCAATCTTTCAAGCATAAGAATTTCAGATCAGCTGCTTTCTTTGCTACGGAATTCTTGAAAATAGTAACAAGTGGACCAAAACTGGAACAAGCTCAAAAGATCAAGACCAAGTCCGAGTCGATCTCGACAGACTCTGTCGCTATAGACTTTGATCCATATGCTGAATTTGACATTTGTGCAGCTACCTATACACCGATCTACAAGAATGCTCCATATGTTACCGAGGCATTGACCGGGGCCAAATACCAGCTGTCAGAAAAAGGCTCGATCTGTAAGATCACCAAGATCACCAGTATCGGAGCCCCAGTCTCTGGATTACGTATACTTCAATAGTTTGTTTCTCTTGAATAAAAAATTTATATTAATATCATTTCAAATAAATATACATCTAGAGTTTTCTCTTCTTTAATTGTCTTTCTTCTTCGGTAAAGTCATGGCTTGGTTCAGGTTTGATTGCAACCAGTTGCAAATCCCGAACCCAATGACCAAATTGTGTGATAAATTTATCAACAGAACCAATTTTCCTAGTTGGTATAAGGTGTTTGAACTTCTTGGTGTCTTGTAATTGGAGCTTGTAGAAGTCTAGTAAGCTCTGAAGTGTGCGTAGTTGCACCGATTCCTCTTCTCTATGGATGAGGTAATAATAACCGATGAGCCACATGATCTTGGTGAAATTGGGGAGTTTGTATTTCTCAGGAACTTTGATCAGTCTCTCGATATCGAAGATCTTCAAATGTGTTGGAATGGAGTAGATGGTTAGGAAATTGCCGCCAATGACTAGGGAATCCTTGGATGTATATACAGAGTGGATCCAACCACTTGGAAGGATCAACAAATCCCCTGGCTCGATATCTATTTTAATACCGTTATTCGCATAAAAGGGATCAGTTACACTTGGATCAGGTTTGACCAAGTCACCGAACCATATAGAGTTCTGTCTTGAAGACTGACCCCATAATTCATACAGTTCAAGGTTCTTCAACGTTGGCGGGTACATTATAAAGCTTTTGTGGCCCTTTAGAACAGTGTAGTAAACCGAGGTGCCTCCAAAATCGATATGGAAGTCTGTATAGGAATTTTGTACAGACATGAGACAGTATTTGGTGATCTTAGGCCTGTCATCTCCCAAGAGACCCAGCTCTGAGAGCTTATTACTGACATCGATCTTTGATACAAAATTAGGGATCTCGATCATCTCATTCAAAGCAGTGTCACTGAACTCCAAGCTGATCACATTCCGTATTCTATCACGGTCCTGTGGTGGCTGATTATAATAATCTCTCCATTGACCGAGGTTCCAATTGACAGAATTGTCCTGTGTCAATACGTCCATCACCTCAATAGGTCTATCCTCGCCGATTATGTCAGCAATCTTTGACACTGTCAAGCTGGGGAACTTGAGAGAGAGCTTGTTATTCTCAGAGTTCTGTGGGTATAAATTCGGGTTGATCCTCGGGATTAAAATAGGTTTCTTGTTCTCGAACTTCTTGATCAACCCTATAAGAAGATCATCTGTGACTGTTTCTTTTGATATATCCACTATATGGACCAACTGATCTACTGGTACCTCGTTCTGAAATTTTTCAAATGGTTCGATGTGGTTGTGCTTATATTTATAACGCACTTCTTCGCCCTCGTTCAATGAGATGTAATCAACTTTCTTCACCAGCCTCTTCGTCTTCCTTCTTAATACACTGGGTCCATGTTCAACGGAACACTTGGTGCAATGGTACTGGTTGATACCGTTAGACTCATCTAAGGTCATCTCGAGACAATCTAGATGGAACCATTGATCACAGACGGAGCATTGGATCCAATTGGTTTCCCATTTCACATCATCATGTGGATTATCAATACAAATAGGACACTTGTTGATGTCCATTTGTTGTGGGTGTTGATTTATTTAAATACTACTGATTTCACCAATTTTTTGACTAGTGATGAAAAACAGCCCCTAGTAGAGTGAAAAAAAAAATATGTGTGTGAAAAAAAATTCAACGGTTTGAAAAATCGATAAAATTAAGCATTTGACAGAGAGTGTGTTGAAGAGGCTAAAGGAGCTGGAAATCGTATAAAAGGAGCATCAGAAGTTGTTTTTCCACTGACTTAACATAAAGATCCTTTTCAAAACAACAGGAATCCCTCAAAATCACCACTTTACACCATCTAATCATTACAACAACTATGTTCACCAGATCGTTACATACTACCGCCAGAAGGCTTAATTCAGGTTCCGAGGCCACCAAAGCTGCTACCAAAGTGTCCACCGAGTGGGTCAAAGAGTCGAGTAGACCCAAGATCCACGAGTTGATGTCACAGACTTTCAAACAACTCAACGAACAGAAGCAAGACCAGAAACCAATCAACATCCATTCAAGATTTGTTCACAAGTTTGGTCAAGGAGAGACTTATGATCCATTTGACTTCACAGTTGCCTCAGCAACATTCCTGAATACCAGAATAAAATATCCAAAGACTTTCAACATCAAGCCTGAAAGTTTTAAGCAGAAAGATGCTTTCACAAGACAAGGTGTTAACCCATTGGATTTATACTGTTCTCCATATTTGCTCTCCAGATTCATCTCTCCAGGTGGTAAGATTCTTTCCAGAAAAGTGACAGGGTTGTCACAGAAAAACCACAACTTGGTAGCCAAGCTGATCAGAAGAGCAAGAGCTATTGGGTTCTTGTCAAGTGTACATCAAGACGTAAGATTCGTTCCAACAAGGAACGGTAATTGAATATTGGTATTGGACTAAGCTATTTATAATCTGTATATAATTTTTCAACCGAGAAGTTTGGACTCCGGACCTTTCAACTTGATGTAGACGTCGGTTCCCCAACCTTCGTAAGTCTGTAGATCCAAGTCACCTCCAAACATCTCAACGTACAACTTACTTAAGGGCAACCCATAACCCATACCGGCTATTATATTGGCATCTGTGCCAGCACCGTTGTTGAACACCTCGTAGTTGTCGTTTTCGTGCTGTGCGGTCTTGGTGACCGTGGTGAATGAATATGTGAATAAGTTGACAAGACTCTTGCTCGTTATACCTTTACCTTGATCTCTGATACGGAGCTCAAGGTATGATTGTGGAGCGGTCTTGTTGAGCACGATGGTGATGTTGATGGGTTTACGTACTTTGTTTTCGATCTGGGCTCTGGAAGAATTTTTCAAGATCTCTTGAAGAACGTACTCCAAATGTGAACTGACATAGGGGAAGTTGATCTTCACGTCGTCTTTGGAATTCGAGTCAAATTTGTTAACTTTTGTGGAAGATTCGTCAAGGACAATAGTTTCAAACTCGATGGATATTTTCTCATCATATTTCAACGAAGACATATCGTTGACGAAATCGGATACCTGGCGGATCAAATGGATCACATCGAGATCCTTGTCGATCATCCCTATGTTTCTGATATTCGATAGAAGTGCATTTTGCTTGGAGTACTCTTCGAAATGCTCGGAAAGAAGTAAATGATGCTTTGAGATCAACCTCAACATGATTCTCTCTTTCAAATGGTTATCCAAGAACACTTGATCATTTTCAAGTAAAGAAAACAGAGAGATGTCTTTGAAACCCTCTGACAAGATAGGCAAATTGTCCGAATGGATCTCCAAGATCTGTTTCAACACTTCCAGAAACTGGGAGTTGGTCTGCAAATCTCTGATCTTGAAATCCTGGTAATACTGACACACATCTTGGTCTTTATACTCGACATCACAGTTTTCGTTGATGAAATCCAAGATCTTCTCCAAACTGGTGATGTATGTACGGAAAATGGTGGCAATGTTAGGGTTCACGATACAGATGTAAGGGAGTTGCTTGAACTCTTTCAATCTCTTACAGTTCAAGATGAGTAGTGTCGACAAGGCGAAATTAGCGTTTTCGATCAAATTCTCGGAGTTGGCCTCCCGATTCAGCGGAGTGAAGTCTTTGAATTTGAGAAGATCGTTCAAACTGACATCCGGGATCGGTTTCTGCGAGAACCCGTTGATCAAGGCGAGTATCGAGACTCTTATATCAAGATGCAATTCCAGCATTTGCAGCTGTTGCAGCAGTTGAGAGGCCATGGTCCCCATTAGCATTGCCAGAGGTGAAGCCTCTGGTGATCCTACCGGTGACTGAGCTCTCGAATGTACTGGCGACGGAGATGATGAGTTGAACATCCGGCTACTGTTACCCACAGACCGACTTCGACATGTACGCAATGGCGTGAAACTTGTGTTGGTGCTCCTCGAGGCACCATTGTTATAACTGGAGAGAGTCCTCCTGGACGTAGAACATCGATTCAACGACTTGAATCCCTGCTTCAACATCTTTTCATATGGTTGTTATAATTGTTTCAATAATAGACTCATCGCAAAAAGGCGTGTATTTTATACTACAAACGGCTATTGCTGGAAGTGTGTGAAAAAAAAAGAAAACTAATCACCCCACAGAGAATCGATGCGGTGGGTTGGAACGGCTTTATCCGCTGGCTTTGTAAGCTGATTTTTTTGGTTCAACTACAGTCAAGCTTACGATTTTAAAAACGAGAGATGTCGTTTTGTTTTGTTTGTGTTCTTTCGTCATTATGGTGTTGACTCCAACATTCACGGAACAGAGCCATCTTTATTTGGGGGTTAGTAGCGGATTTTGAAGAAAAAAAAAAGGGATACAACTCACCTCAGCGACGCACTGGCGCCAGTCACCGGTGTCCGCATGGCATAGCTGGAGTTTGAGATTTTCATCTGATTGGTTAGTAAGGGGATTGGATGGTGTAGCGAGTGGTGTGTGGAATGGAGCTGTTGGTGTTAAAAATGAAGTGAAGTTGTTTTGTTCCAATTGAGCAGTACTAGTTAACTAACTCATTATTTCACTAGAGATGCGTGAGGGAAGCGGAAATAGCTCACTAAGTTTGTAGTGATCAATTGGAAGAGCGTTTAGCTTGGAGATCAATTGACCTTTGTTTTGACAGGCTGTTCAGCTGATGCTCGGCTTGTTGAATAGTAATTGCCTCGTAGCTAGACATCAAACCAATCGCTTGAGAGTTGAGCTATCATTGACTAGTGAAGTGACTAGTGGCTGAATGGTGTAATCTTGAACAGTTGGCTGAAAAGCTGGCTCATCAGCTGAAAATTCAGATGACTCAAACTATTGGATGGTTGTAAAGCTAAATTATCAATCAACTGAAAGATTGAGTAGTTCACGTATTCTGCAGCCTGACCACTCAAGATCTCAAACATTAAAAGACACTCCTAGCTTATGAGCTAAGAAACTCGAAATTTCAGTAGCTAATTAGTCAAGCAGGTGATAAGCTAAACACTCAACATGGAGAAGAACTCACATGTAAAATATCCAAAAATCAGTCTTACCGTTCAAATAGCGGGTTCTGCTCAGCGGTTGAATAAATCTCCATCAATTAGCCAGTCGAGTGGCTAATTCGTCAATTGGCAAATCAATCGAGTAGATGACCAGTAAGAGCCATTCTGGTCTAGTTTTCTCAATTGACAATATGTCTTGCCAAGTAGACGGATATATTTAATCATTTTGATCAAAAGTGCTGATAACTTTACGACAATTGGCCTCAGCTAGCTTTCAAGATGGTAAAAACTCAAATGGCAAAGCAACAAGCTCTTGAAGTGACAAAGTTTCAATGCAACTGTTTGATCACATAGGAGGCTTACTCAGCCAAAGATCATCACTATTACACAGCTCTCAATACCTCCATAGACCATCACCTCTAAAATATCTACTCACCATGACATCCTGTCTTTATAATTCGTACATCCCTAATTGTTAGTCTTGTCCACTCGCCTCTCCACCAAACAATTACTCACCATTCATCTGGTTCATCATCGTCTTCCACTGTCTCTACGGGCTCCTTTGGTTCCTTCTCACTCATCTCTGCCATCTCCGTGTCACTAACAATATAACTGGACAGATCTGAGGTCAAAGGGATTTGGAAGGATATTTCCAGATTTGATATTGTATACACGACCTGGTGATCCGAATTGGTGATCCGAATTGGAGATCCAGATGGTTTAAATGGAGTCTGCAAAGATGCAATTGCAGATCAGCAGCTCAAACTCGAATTTGGCTATATAAATCCAACAAACGTTGAGAAAAAGTGAGGAGGGAAAAAATCAAGGAGGAAAAAAAACATACGAAATATACGTGTTTTTTAAGAAAAACTCGACACTGAATAAACAGCGAGAGTTGTGGAGTTGACACTGGAGACTACAAAGAGTTTATTAGAAGGAATTGAGATTGAGATTAGTGGATTGTGTGTGTTTTTTCGATAAGTTGATATTGTTGCTCGTTTGTTTGTCCAGTTCATATAATATTAGAGTGAGATGGTGAAGATAAATGAATACGAAAGGACGGCAACGTTCAGTTGGTCGCATGATCCATTGCCGGTGTTAGCCACTGCCTCTGCTGCTGGGGCTGTCGACATGGACTTCTCTTCGAGCTCCAAATTGGAGATCTTTGACGTGTTCAGTCTGGACTCCAAGACCCTGAAAGTGGAACTCGATTTCGATACAAAATTCTACGGTTTGGATTGGAGTAATAAGACCTCGGCTCATTCCAACGGTTTGCTCGCTGGTGCTTTGGAAAACGGTATAGTGCAATTGTGGGACGCTGCCAAATTGCTCAAAGGAGACTCTTTGGATCTGGCCACTTTTGCCAAAGGTTCTAAACACACGGGCCCTGTAAAGACGGTCAAGTTCAACCCAACCCAGGAAAACATCTTGGCCTCTGCTGGGTCTAAAGGTGAACTTTTCATCTGGGATACCGTCAAGTTCGACGACCCAACAACCCCAGGAAAGGCAATGACCCCAATGGAAGATATCACTTGTGTCTCTTGGAATCACAACGTGAAACATGTATTTGCCAGTGCTGGCTCAACAGGTTACACCTCGATCTGGGATCTCAGAGCTAAGAAAGAGGTGTTACATTTGACCTACACTGGAACTACAGGCAGATGTAACTTGTCCACCGTCTGTTGGAACCCTGCTGAAAGCACTCATTTGCTCACTGCCTCTGATAACGACAACGCTCCATACATCTTGGCTTGGAATTTGAGAAATCCTAAAGAACCGGAAAAGATCTTGGAAGGTCACACTAAAGGTGTCTTGTCGATGGACTGGTGTACCCAGGACAACGAGTTGTTGTTAACTGGAGGTAAAGATAACACAACTATATTATGGGACCCAATTCATGGTGTCAAATTGGGCTCATATCCAACTACTGCCAATTGGGTCTTTGAAACAAAATTCGCACCTTCTTTACCTGAAGTTTTCGCAACTTCCTCTTTCGACGGTAAAGTCGTTGTTCAGACTCTTCAAGACACTTCCCCACCTATAACTGAAACTGTATCGAAGAATGAGACGAACAACGAGGACTTTTGGGGGAATTTGGCTTCAACTGAGACCCAACAACCAGAGTTCACCACTTCAAAGGCTCCAAAATGGTTGAAAAGACCAACCTCCGTATCTTTCGGATTCGGTGGTAAATTGGTCCATGTCACTTCTACCAAGAATGTATCCACAGTTGATATCAACAAATTCAAAGGTGATGAGAAACTCTCTCAAGATGTAAAGTTATTGAGTGATTCCATATCATCTAAGAACTTCAAAGAAATAGTGGAGGGTAAAGTAGAGTCTTCCACAGATAATGCCAAATCGGACTGGAAATTGTTGCAAAATCTTCTCGAGAAAGACAAATTACAATTGCTCAAAGAGCAATTGTCCAACGACGAAGCTCCAGAAGCCGGAGAAGAGACTAAAGAATCTGTAGCTGAGCCAGGCGAAGATGGATTCTTTGAAAAATTGGGTCAAGAACTGGACATTCTCTTTGAACCTCCAACTAATTCGTTCCAGCTTTTCGCTGATGACGAAGAATCAGTAGAGAGCCAATTGAAAACTCTTATTCTTGCTGGAAAATTCTCAGATGCAGTCGATCTCTGTCTCAAAGAGGACCGTTTGACCGATGCCCTGATTATTCTGTTGAACGGTGAGGACTCACTCAAAGAGAAAGTCAAAAACGCTTACTTCACCAAGAGCATTCCTAAATCAACATTCTCAAGAGTTTTATACTCTGTATCTTCCAATGATGTTACCGACCTTGTCAACAATGCTGACATCAAAAATTGGAAAGAGATCGCCTCAGGTATCTCCACATTTACCAAGGATCCTCAAGCTTTTGCTTCAAAGATTCTGGAATTGGGTGATAGAATTTTGGCCAGTGATTCGAAGACCGCTCGTGATGATGCTTTGATCTGTTTCGCTGCAGGAGGAGCCATCGACCGTATTTCAAACATCTGGTTGAAAGAAGTCTCTGAGAACGAGAAAGAATTATTGGAAAATAGTGATAACTCTATGACTCTTTCCGATGCTCATTTCAAGGCCTTGAGTCAATTTGTTGAAAAAATAACCATTTACCGTGCAGCTTCTGGTATTACAGGTGAATTCTCTGGTCCTGGTATCGAGAAATTGTGCAATGCCTTCTTGGAATACTCCACCATCATCTCTAATTTGGGAGAGTTCGAGTTGGCTAGCGAGTTCTTGCAACTCTTGCCATCTTCATCTGAGCAGTTAAAGATCGAGAAGGACAGAGTATTGAAAGCTTCAAACAAAACTGTTCCGGTTGCTACCACAACTACAAAGAGACCTTCAGCCTACGGCTCCACCCTGTCTCCATACGGGGCCAGCCAAGCTAACATCGCACCAGTTCCTTCGAACCCAGGATATATCCAACCTTCTAACGGCGGTTATACTCCTCAACTTTCTTCAGGAAACAACCCTTACGCTGCTGCTGCACAAGCTGCACAGGCTGCTGCTCAAGTGGTCCCTACCCCACCAATTAGAGCTCCAAATCTGAACCCATACGCTCCGACTACTGCCTTGGATAGTCTTCGTAGACCTTCCACCGAGTATCAAGCACCTACGTATGGTGCTTCTGGTTTGCCTTCTGCTCCAACTGGTGTTCAACTGCCGCCAGCAAAGAATCCAGCAACATTTAATAGAGACGTTGGTGGTTGGAACGATTTGCCAAACCACCTTGGTGTCAAGAACTCAAGAGGAACCTCGTCGCCATCTCCTTATGCCAATGTCGCTTCTGCTGCCGCCCTGCTGCAACAAAGGCCTGACATGCCAAGTAGATTGACCTCATTTGGAGCTGCTCCTCCTCAGGCTCAGGCTCCACCACCACCACCACCGGCAGGATCCACAAGTGCTACTCCATCGGTAAGTGGTGTAGGTGGCAGTGCATTGTCATCACCACAGGCCAAACCTCTGAGTTTATCAAGACCTTCGAAGTATGCACCACCACCATCGTTCACAGCAATACCTTCACTGCCAGTGGGCAACGGTCTGGTCCCACCACCATCATCGAACAATGTCACTCCTCCTTCAAATCCGTATGCTCCAAAACCACAATTGGCTCAAGCTAAGAGTAACCCATATGCTCCCCCTCCAATGAGTGTCAACGGTAATGGAAGTGGGTCTTACAGTGCACCACCTCCTGCGCTGAACAATTATCTGGCACCACCACCACCACCGCTGGGAAATGCTTATGCACCACCACCACATCTGAACAATTCATATGCACCACCACCGCCAGCTCTGGCTAATTCATTTGCACCACCTCCAGCTGCTGCTGTAGCTTCACCTCCACCACCTCCACCACTGGCACCAGTGAAACCACACCATCCAACTGGTGACAGATCTCATATTCCATCTGAGCAGTTACCAATTTTCGAAATCTTGTCGTCAACGTTACAACTGACAGCATCCAAGATGCCTGAAAAGTACCACAAACAAGTGGCAGACACAGAGAAGAGATTGAACATCTTGTTCGAGCACTTGAACAATGAGGAACTCAGCGGTGAGATCACGGGTAAATTGGTCAGTGTAGTGAATTCAGTGCAGAGTGGTGACTATGCACAAGCTGGTGCATTACAAAGCCAAGTTGCATTGGATCATCCAACTGAATGCGGTCAATGGATGGTTGGATTGAAGAGATTGATCCAAATGACCGATGCTGCCAATAGATAAATTATTGACTAATTCGAACATAGAATTCAGCAAACCCATTAAAAGTGAAGCAGGTCATCATTAAAGAGAGAAAGAGAGAGAAATGTTTGGTCATATCGAGGTGTGATTACATATTGTTAAACATTGTTATTTGCTGTGTGTTTTTATAGTACCAAAAGCCTTGTTTTCAATCGTTTAATCGTAGTCGTTATATAAATAAATAAAAAGTGGTATCAAGCACTCAAGAGATAACTCAACCATCTCCCATAGATACCACGGATTTTCCCTGGAGCCACTTTGGCGTACACGACCATGATTGCAAAGAAGACGCTGAAGCCGATGGTCTCTGTGTTGAGATTTCTCAGAGATGGCTCCAAAGGTATCAAGGTCAGCAAGGCTTTTGGAGCACAAAATAGAGTCAAATCACGTCTACGTTTGGCAGTCTCGATGATGGAACTAAATCCTGAGCAAAGACAGCCCAAGGTGGGCAGTAAAGCCTTATCAAAGTTTGGGTCGATATGCTTTGGGAACTTGGAATAAAGCCATGGCCCCAACTTGTTTCTGGTGAAACATATCGGGTACCAATTCAAGGTGATGAACATGGCTAGAAAAGTTGAAGAACGAGCCAGAGACACAATTGCACGAAGAATGATTCTGTGAAGAGGAGCCTTTTTCTTCAGTATGGAGGTGATCATAAGGATCGCATTTAAAGGGACGTAGATCGTACTGGCGAACTTGAAACCTCTCAGAAATCTGATAAGAGCATGGACCTCACAGTTATGAGTGAAGTTGGAGTGCACAATATCACAAGGGATAGGGTGGGTCTTTGCAGGGTTACCCAATTCCAGGTCCAAACCTACCCTTTCACACAACGGCGCTAAGACTTTGTCGTTTGGTGAAGATTTACCGTAAAACAACTGGCTGTGGTGTAACATACGAAGCGCCTCTATCAATTCATAGTCCATATCAGCCAGTTTGGTGATCCAGTTCTTGAAAGCTGGAGGTAACCTTTCAGGGTAGTAGAACCATGAGTACATGATCAAGAACGAGCACAGAATGAAGGATCCTATATCGAAGGTTGTTGTTGATACCGAGTATTTCTCGAATATCGAGGATATCAAGGTATCAAGAGCACGTACAACGACGAACAACGAGAGATCGAGTGAATAGAACCGATGTTTCTTGATCAGTTTGTGTTGAAACGTAGGGAAGTTGATCATAGCACTGATCACACTAGAGGTGAAAATCGAGATCCCTCTTGCTCTGGAGGTGAACTGTGCTAATGATAGGTTTAAAATAGGGTCGATCAAGTTTAACGTGAACAACAACTTGAACATGAAAGCAGGTAACTTGTCCAGTTTGAGCCCATTTCTCAACAAATGCTCCACCTTGAGCCACTCTTTGCTTTCAAATAACTTTTTCTTCGACACCATCCTGGTGAGTCTTGAAAAGAGTTTAGGAACCACAATGTAAATATAGGCAGCTATAAAAGCTCTCGAAGATCTGATGAACTGTGGTTAGTATTGTCTGGAAGGTGGTAGTGGTACTTTGCAACTTACGACCTGAAGTTCTTGGTCAAGTATCTCATGATATTTAAGGCCACCACATCTCTCTTCCTGTTTCTGTGTATCTTGCTGAACCCTGCCATTGACGACGTGTTTGTGTAACGATTTAAGAAAAAAAAAGGCGTTTGAATAAGCTCAATTAGATGTGTTGATGTCAGATGATATAAAATACGAGCTTCTTGAGATAAATTATAAATGATGAGAGGTGAACAATTGCTTGATGGGTGTTAATAGTATGATGAGGGAGGATCAGTTTAGTATAATTGAGATTGGTTCAAGCCATTTAAGAGCATATTATGATTAGCGAAGTGCCCTAGTGTGCCAATTGTCACTGATTGATAGTTATAAGGCACTTGTAACCACTAATTGATATCAATTGGTGATTTAGCTGAAAGTATAAAGGTTCAATTAACAAAAAAATTTGTTGATAATTCACTGAGTACTTAAATCAATTTTTCATAAATTAAGTATAACAAGGTGAGCTAATAGGATAATAGTGCACTGACTGTGATTGTGTTGAATAACTTAATTTGCTTGTTGCTTGTTACTATGAGGTGGTGAAGTATTTAGTGATGAGAGATGGGGACTGTACACGATGAGTGGAGTACAAGTTAGAGTTATGATAGTGAACCAGATGATAAAAAAAGGTAGATAATAATCTGAGGGGTGATGGAGAAGAGACTGAGATTGATGCACATAAGCAGACTACTAGTGAGTTGCAACAGAACATGAAGCTAAGATATTGTTGAATGGGTAGTCTCGAAACTAAGACAGCACCAGAAGAGGGAAGCTATAGCAGTTGAAAAAAATGCTTCACCTCATCATAAGAGTATCAAATACCAAAAGAAGGGTCCTGTCAAATGACTAGGGCACAATCGAAATAAGCGCCAATGAGTAGACGATAAGACAATTGTCTCCGATTTTCACATCTTTAACCGTTCACAGATTTTCAAATGTTTGTAAGTGATTTGTGTTTCATCTGAAGAGCTCTCGCAGTTGACTATATCTCCATCATCAAGTGAAACAACCTCATCTTACACCAGCCAGGTGGTAGATAGTCCTTGAAAAAATACTGATCAGTCATTCCAAAGCAGAGACAATAAACACGAAGCCCTGGATCGAGAAATTCAAATCTTATCACAACACGCCCTTCACCCCAATCTATCTGCTCTCAACATCCACATATCTATTTCACAACTGTGCCATCACACAGTTACCGCTACAACACAACACTATCAGTACAATTGACTCTGCCCTCGGATAACACACTTTTTCATCCGAAAAAAAATCACCACTATCAGTCATATCCCGCAGATGAGCCGCAGCTGAGGACCTGGCCCTGCAAAACAGCAGATGTCTACAAACGACAATCCCATTTGGGTTGAGAAAACGGGTTTGAAGTTTTGATAACCGAGCACCAGGGACTGAAATGCGATCTATTTGTATTTGTCGTTTTTAAGGCAATAGACGGACGGAGTCAAATTTCACTGAAATTGGGATTTAACCGCTTCTGTGTCCTAAAGAGGAAATCGTGTTATCTCGTGAGAGATGAGTAATTTTTTTTTTTTGGTTTTATGCGATATTTTAAAACCTATTTTTATATGGTACAATTGTTTACTACTTGACACTTTGTTAACAGTTGTTTCATACAAGAGCTTGTTAATCACTTGTTGATTTTTGAAAAAATAGTGAAATCATCACCACATCGTTAATAATGGAGGCTGCAAAGATAGTGAGCATCAAAAGTGAGATATATATACCTGCTGCCAAACCGGATATCAGACCACTGATTCCACAACACCATCCTTCTCTTATTATGTCTGACTCCACAACAGATTTGACCCATGCTCAGAGTTGTGGTTGTACCGGTCCTTCTTGTATCAAAGAGAAAGCCTGGTTTTACGGTCCAAACGGTGAAGTCAAGACGATGTCTCATGGGATCCAAACCACTGACGCCATGGCAGCTCAATATTTATACAACGATTCAAACGGTCGTCTCACTTGATTGACAAAGAACAATTAGATGATTTCTTACGCGTTTTACTGATGCTCAGTGCATCTCATTTATTTATATACTGGTTTTGGAGTATTTATTTTATACACTTTCTAATAATGTCTTGAGAATTATATACTCATTTGGAGTCTACACTGACTTGCTCAACTGGCATCTCAGGTCTTCTCTCTCTCACACAAAAGGTAGTTCATCTGATACGAATATCCCGAATCGAAGTGTCCCGATCCTCTATAGATCATGTCGGAAACTTCCTACGCTTGAGAAAAACTCCGCTCATCTTTCTAATCTAAGTGAGTGCTCGTTTAATCGAAATGCAGTGGAAAAAATTTGACAAGCATCCGTTATCAGAGATCAAGCTTTTTTCATGAGGCTCTTACCGTTTTGATTTGCTGATCCTTTAGCTATGCGACAAGGTCCCGCCTCTAGTTCGTGTGGCACATCCAACCGCAAACAAAAATGTTGTACTGAAACCCCCTTTTTTTTTAAGAGCCGCACCATTGCAGTTCGCTAGCATTTTTTTCTACACTTCCCCATACTTTATATGCTACAGCTACAGTTACAGCTACAGTTACAACTATAGTTTGGAAAGACCATGTCAATAAACAGTGATTATCAGAATTGAATTTTTTAGCAAATATATATAAAAGTCTATTAATTATTTGTAAGTTGTAAAATTATTATAGTTGTAGATCAGACAATAATTGGATTGTCTTCGTAGGTTAAAACATCGTATTTGGAAATATCTTCATCAAGACTCAAAGGTTCTGGCTCATCAATTCTCATCAATTTCTGTTCAAAATTGATGTCAGTCCCAAAATTTGAAAAGAACTTCATGTTTTCATCACGGTAAAGGGTCTCATCCCCAAAATCTTGACTAAAACCTTCGTTGGTCTTCAAAATCTCAGGAGAGTCTCTGATACCATAGTTCTCCAAGATATCGATGTCACCGATTCCTTTGAATCTCTTGAAAAGATCGTTGGCCAAACGAGCAAACTTCCATTTCGTGGATCTGTGTTTGATGCAAACTCTGAAGTCGGCAAGGATTTTTTGCATCGTTGATTTGAATTGTAAATTGTTGTTGTAATTGGCACTCTGTGCCAAATCAGTAGTAGAGATAGGTAATGTTGGGTTCAAGTCATTTGAAGTCTTGTCAACAACCATGTGTAATAAAATGTAGAAATTGGTTATGTAAACCAACTTGAAATTGATGAACAGATACCAAAACCCATTCAAGTCTTGTAGTTTCAAGTTCTTGATGGTTTTAGAACAGTCTATCGAGACTTTGATTGCATTCAACTTCAGATTGTTGAACTTGGTCTCGAAAGTACGAAGATCGTTGATAAGCAAGTTGGTCTTCATGTCTGAACCTGAAAGTATGTTCATGTACTTATTTGAGAATCTCTTCAACAAGCCTTTGTGAATGATCAAGACAGCTGAGAAATAAGATAGTTGCAAAGAAGCTTTGGCGTTCAAATACCCATCTTTGTGATGCTTAGATGGATGACCCAATGCCTGTTCGTTGGAAATACTGAAGTCTGATGGTAATTCATGTCTCCAGTTTTGCAACTTTTCTTCCAACACGTTGGCACCCAGAGCAGCTTTGAATATTTGCTTGAAATGCAGCTCATTGTTGACCGGTTTCTTCAGTTCTTCCACTTCCAACAGATCGCTCTCATGAACTATCTCTGCAACGATCTCAGTCAATTTGACCATCTCTACAAGATATCTCCCGCAGTATCTGTGCAAAGAACCGAGATCAGAAGCTTGGACGTAATCCAGTGTACGATAAGTGGTTGGAATGGCTGCAATACCTTGAATTGGGGTAATGTTCTTGGAGATATCATAGGAGCCTAAACGAATGACGCTCCTTTTACCTGTGAGAACTTTCAACCATTTTTCTTGGATGTAGAAACACCACCACAAATTGTTTCTGAAGTTTCTCTCATCAGCGCTAAGGTCTTGTTTCTCGAAATTCAAGCCCAACTCTGAAACGAGCGAATGAGCGATGTTCAAAGTCTTTGAAAGCACTCCGATTCTGGTCAATTGGTCAATGGAAGTGATATCGAAAGAGCGCTTAATACAGATGATCAAACAGGCTTGAAGAAGTCCAATTCCAGATTGCAGGGCCAAGTTGGTACCTTTACGGAGCTCGAACTCTAAGAAGATCAATTCAAGAGCCATTTTACTGATGTCTTCCACGTCCGGGACCTCGTCCAAGATCAACTCGTTGTCCAATTCCCAGTATTCGACACCAGCAGAGACAATGGCTGCGATAAGTTCCAAATTCATACGTTTGAAACTGGCAATCACTGAGGCACGAGAATACTCTACATTTGGTCCATAGTCAGACTCATCCAAACCAATGTCACTCTGTCTTCTGCCTGGTTGCTGGAAGAGGAAGTTGATCTGCGAGGCAGACAAAATTGGTAAGAATGGGTTGACGTACGTTAAAAACAAATGTAACAAACGGTCACCGTACTTATCGACAATCGAGAAAAGTTTACGCTGATAAGTGGTGTAGTTTGGGATCTGTCTCTTAGAGTCGGTGGCAAGTTGAGCGAATGAGTTGGAGGAAAATTCCGAGGAAGACTCACGAAATGGAGAACCTGGTGAGATATCCGACTGCTCATTTTTATCGTCACCGACTAACGATAAGATGAATGGATCGAGAGTAGCACTTTCGACGTAGTCGTTCTCGATGAATTGGAACCCCGAAGAAGTTCTTGCCTTCATCACAGTGACTGGATAAATATCAGCCTGGTTGACGCTTCCCGAAATGGAGGACCCTGGACTTGTGATCGACTCTGCAGGTTTTATGGTGGTAATTAGGGAAGTTGCAGACGAGGAAGATCTCGAGTTGACAAATTCGCTGGACGACAACACGAGATCACTAGCGTTGTGCAGAAGTGGTTGTGTTGGGAAGAGAGGAGATTTGGCCAACTCTTGCAATCTCAGCGGTTGCAAAAGGGGGCTATCTACCAAGTAACCGAACAGCGATCTCCAGATCTCGTTGTTTGGACCCGTACTGTGAATACTGGTGTTGGTGTTTTGATTGTGGCTGTCATTATTAGAGCCTGCTAATAATTGGGATCCGTCATGGTTCTCCAAGGCGAAATGGACCTCATCGATCATTGGAGTGTTTTGAGTGATATCGATGTGCTCGGAGACCACGTCCAAATCGGGAAATCTCCCCCCAGCGTTAAGAGTGAACTCATGAGCTGGAGCACTGAAGCGTCTGTTGATGTTTAACCTTTGAGACTCTGTCAATTCAGGTTTCTCCGTCTGTGTCAGTGCCGGTTTCACAGTCACCATTTGCTCGGATTTCTTCTTCCGTCCCCTTTTCTTCTTCAGTGGCTCCTCCATGGAGGAGTCCTTCCTCAGAGAGGGTACCGATCTCTTTCTGGTAACGATCCGCTGGCCATTTTCGTCGAGCTTTGGTTTTGGTCTCGAGATGGGCCCTTCGAGGAAAGTACATTCTCTTTTGAAATTGAGACATAACTTGCAAGGTACCGTCCCCTCGATGATACAACAGGCCTTTCTCTTTCTACAGAAATCACAAGGTCTCTGTCTCCGCGACTTATAAGGTCTCGAGTACTGGGTATCTTCTTCGTTCTCTACAGTCATGGCGAAGTGTTGTGGTTCACGTCTTTTCCACTCAACAAGAATCTACAAAAGGTGCATTTTACAGGATTTACATAGATATATATTTCCCTGTACAACTGATAAGTGTGGTATTTTCTTTTTATGCTGGAATTGCGCTTAAATTCCTCTTTTCCGTAAAAGGGCATCCACGCCGGAAGGGCACCTTCGAGATGAGCTCAGACAAATAACAAAAATTTTTCACCTCGTCCTCGTTCGGATACAGGAGATAACAACCAATGAGGGAGTGTACCGCTGTAGATTAAAAGATTACACAGTTTTCCTGGTTTCTCTTATCCAGACTACTTAATTATGAAAAATTCCAACAATTCGCATTTTTTCACTATGCAAAAACACGACCCCAGCACTTAAAAATAAATAAGGGATCTTTATCCGACCAAGATTTATTTTCGCATCTCTTACACTACAACAGCGTTACATTGTATTTTGTTAAGCATAAATTTAACTGAACAGAAATACATCGAACCCAATGTGATGAACAATTCAACTCTTTAGAACACTCTTCATGTTCTTCAACCAATTGATCTCACCTCACCACTTTCAACTCTCGTTCCCAATCTCTCAGGTCCCTCTATACCCAATTCGAGCAGATCTGCCCTCAGCGGGCAGTTGTCGAGATCTTTCGCTCTTTGTTATTATCACAAAAATTTCGTCTCAAAGATTAGGTGCGTTTCCTGAAAAAATTGACTCCGTATTACATCGGGAATGTAAACCCGACGCTCGTTTGTACTGTGCGTTCGCTGCAAGTGTCCACAAGAGGCAATTTGGATGGACTCTGCACGACAATTGCACATTTAATTTCCACCTTATGCCGACTTATCGGCGGGTAGCATCTCCCTAAAAAAATCGTTGCCGCTTCATATTACACCAACACATGTCAACATCCCCCACCATAAAGCGATATCAATAGGGGCCCCTGTAAAGCCAAGTCCTTCACTGATGCACTCCGATTACTTCTAGCACATAGACGCTGCTGTATCTCGACCTGCCTCTGGTACTATTTTTTCTCATATCTCAAAGGGCTATCTATCTATCTCTTTGTGAAAATGCACCTCCATCTCTTACAACACAGATGTGCCTCAACTCGCTTCTACTCTCTCATAACTTTTATGTCCAATTTACGAGCCATGGGATCCTGCATCTGTTATCTCTTCGACCTCTTTGTACTTGCATTTCGTCTACTTGTTTCTGAATTGTTCCGCCCTAACACTCTTGCCAATTCACCAGATTCTAAAACGACCTGTGGTTGATCCAACGATTTCTCTTGTGTCGAGTTCTTGGATCTCTTTGAATTCGTGCTCGCAGTGGAATTGATAACTTCGATATTTCCTTGCTTCTCCGACGGAGGTGATGAAAACGATATGATCTTGGATTCTTCAACTTCAACTACACTGCGCCTGAGTCTCCTTGCAGGTTCCTGTTCCAGTTCGTCGTTGATGAAATTGTGGATTCCCATCCGACTGGGTATACTGTGTTGGTCTTTTTCTGCAGGTGATCTGTTGGTTTTTGTCTCTTTTCTACCTAAGCCTCTCGCATGCTTACTTTCAGGTGTAGATTTACTAACATTTTGTAAATCTTGATCGTCGACATCAAACAAGTTGTTAGATGGTGAATCGCTCTCTGTGGCATCGTCTACTGATGCTTCAGCTTTGAAAAGTTTGATAGATAGCAATTTGGAGTCAAACCTTTTAACTTTTGCTTCGTGCTCTTCTGGAATCTCCATGTTTTCCTGGATGATCAGAAGAGGCAATTTACGTTTCTTATGCGGCCCATTCTCATCGAACAACTCAACTCGGGTCACGATTTCGTTTAATGTCTTTCCTCTGGAAGGTGTTGGATCCACGTCAGGGTCATATTTCAACTCAAATGACTCGTCATCGCTACTTGGTGGTGTGGGAGAGTCCTGTTTTGGTGCATTTATCTGTGGGTAAACCTGTTGATAGTAGAACATGATCTTGGTAACGATATCGTCCTTCTCGGCCTGCTCGTACTGATTTTTCTGTCTGAGTTTCCTCTCCACCAGCAACAGGTGATCGATCAGTACTTCGATCAGCGGCAACAGTACACCGTAGTCGTCCAAAGGACAAACGACAACATCGCGTATTCTCAACGATGTGTAGAATTTTTGGTAGAACACAAGGTTCTCTTTGTTCAGGATCATATCTGTACGATAGTATTTCTCGTTGTAATTGAGGGGTTCGATAGTGGTTCTAACTGGATCCAAGATACCGATATAAATTGGTAGAAGTGGCATTGGACGCATGTTGTTCAAGATCAAATTCTCCAGGTTGATAAACTTGTGGTCCTCATTGATGTCAATGGTTCGAGAGAATTTCAACTCCCCTGGAATGGTGATATTATAGTCTTCTTCAAGATATCGTATTTCTCTCAACAACAGCTCAGGATCTACGGTCTCTTCCTCCTCTTCCGGCTCGTCTTCCTCCAGAAAATCTTCTCCAGTTATCCCTTCTCCACTTTGATCGACTCCAGAGTCATCAGCAAGTCCAAGTCTGCCTCTGATAGGAGCTATAGGGATATCGCTATCGTCAAAACAGGGAGGGTTCTCCTTATTAGCCTGAGCACGCATGATAACGTCCAATAGTTCGTACTGGTTCTTTCTGATCACAAAAGAGCCATTGTCTTCACAGTACACTATAATCAGACATGTTGGTAGGTGGATGTATATTCCACAAGAAGATAGAGTCGGTGTTGTTGCCAATTGATACCGACGGAGCTTCGATGAGCTTAGCACTTTCGATGGGAGGATGATCCTCTGGGATCGCAAGGCATACGGAGTGTCCAAATAGTTTGTAGCACAGTACTTGGGTTCGTCTGGCAGTACCAAACTCAGTAGAAACTGGTATATCAGCGATGGCATCTACACTGGTTTTCGCGTTTCTTGTTTATTGATACTTCGCTATTTTTTTTCGCGATGATGCTTTTTTACACTATCTCTCCCTCTCCAAAGTGCTCAAGTTATGAAGACCCAAAGCCTGTAGATAAATCCACTACTCAAATAGCCAGGAGCCCCATTAGTGTCTCTTGAACAGCAGAAAGAGACTCTTCCCATTCGTCTTCGATTTCAAGAGTTCAGGCTCCAAGTTCTCCTTATCAGTGGGCTGGACAACAGTGTCGTTTGACATCTCTGTAGACGATACCAGCGGAGTCTTATAACGGGCGATTTTCTCCGGTTTTGCTAATCTTATCTTTAATCTGTTGTTCTCTGAATGTATTTGAGCCACTTTGTTCTCAAGCTCTGTAATTTGTGACTTGTTATTTGTGTTTAAAAGTCGTTCATGATTCAATTTATGTGTTTGATCACTTAGCTCACCTTGTAGAAGCACATGTCTCTCTAACAACTCATTATATCTATCTTCGAGTCCTTGAACTTCATTTTTCAGGATTCGTTCACCATTCTCGAGCTTATCGTTCAGGATCTCAACATCGATCAAGTTCTTGGACTTGAGTGCTAGTTGTGTCTCTAGATGAGTTACAGTTTGATTGTTCTTCTCCATCATTATCATCATTTCTTGCTCTAACAGTATAATCTTTTTCTTCTGATCTGCTATAATAGCGTCCTTGTCGCTATTCTGCTTGATAAGTCTCTCTTTGTCCTTGCCCAATTCCTCAAGTTCCAACTCCATCGCGTCCTCGAGCTCTCGCGATGACCTCTCGAATTCTCGTAATTCCAACGTCAACTCTCGCACCTGTTCAAGAGCTTGCTCATGACTTAAATTCTCAAGTGTAGGTATCAGATCATTATCACCACCCGCCACTGTCTGACCTCCTTTACTCTCTGTCATCTTGTATCTTCTTTCTCTTTATATTTACCTTCCCCTTCCTTAGCTATAAAAAAAAAAGATAACCTGAAGCTTACAGGAGTTTAAAAATAATCACCATTGGTATATTAGGAATATATAAAGACTGTAGAAAAGTGTAAAGATTATTGTAACTCAGCATCATAGTGACCGTATTCAGGGAGGAAAAATGCTCTCAAAAAGGTCTTTTGACCAGCAGCAGAGATCTTGTCGAAATCATCTTCGGTGAGCTCGAAACTGAACGTTTGTAACAGATCGATACATCTTTCAGCGTTTGAAGTGGTGGTAAGAGGCAAAATCCCGTTCTGATATACCCATCTGAGCAACAATTGAGTGGTGGTCTTGCCATATTTCTCACTTAATTCTTTCAAAAGCTCGAGTAAAGGACCCAGTTCCCCTCTGAACAAAGGTGCCAAAGGTGAATACAGCTCGACCAAGATCTTGTTCAGTTTGCAGAAATCTACAACACCAGGAGTCTGATTGGGCAAAGTAGCGTGGAACTCGATCTGATTAACCATAGGTGGGACCTTTGCATACTCCAATACCTCTTTCAACAATTTCACGTCAAAATTGGAGACACCAATACTTTTGGCCAAACCTTCTTTGTACAATTTCTCCATGAACCCCCAAATTTGTTTCATGGAATAATTGTTCAATTCAGGGTAGAAAATAGGGGTGTGAACCAAGTACAAATCAACGTATTCAAGACCCATTTCTACTAAACTCTTCTTCAAAGCTTCATAAGGGTTGTCACTTGTTGGAGGGATACTTGGGTGGCCAGGATTGTACTTATCAGTGATAAAGATCTCGCTACGAGGAATACCAGAACGACGCACAGCTTCTCCAACTTCAGGTGCAGTGGTGTAAGACTCTGAAGTATCCAAATGTCTAAAACCTTCATCCAAAGCCTGCTTTGTTGCTAAGATAAGTTCTTCGTGCAACGAGCTTTGGTCCTCTCTACCAGATTTAGCATGTTTCCACTTAGTACCTGATCCGAATCCAATAGCAGGAATCTGCTTGCCGTTGGCGAGTGTGAACTTTGGTGTATCAGCAATTTCAACCATTTTTAACCAGTGAAAATTCTATTCCAGTTCTTTCTGAGTCCAATTGACTATACTGCAATGGCTTAGCTCCCTCGACGAATCTGTTCACGTTAAGTAGTAAAATCAGTCTTTCAACTTGTTAGTCACCGGTTTTGAAAAAAAAATTCGGTGACTAAGATAGGCATATCTCCGGTGAGTTTTTAAGTGCGGCTCAAACCTGGGGGAGCCACATACAACTGTGAAAATCGAAAATGATGTTGAAGTTCAATATGAAATCAAGGGTCTATCGACATACTGTCAAGAGTTGTTTTTGGCCTCTCTCAATGCATTCATGACGTCATGTGGATCCGACTTTCCTGTGAAAGCTATAACCGATGGATCGTTCAATCTCATGAACGGATTGTAAAGCTTCTCATCACCGATAGTGAATTTGCCTGTGGTGACCTCGTTCAGAGTGACGAAGCTGGACAACTTTTGCAACAGCTTGTTCTCGGGCATAACTTTGAGGTTGAATCGGACATTTGAACGTGTGTACTCGTGTCCCGGATATACCACGGTGTTAATAGGTAATCTTGCCAAAATGAGATTTAACGCCGAGTTCATCTGGGCTCCATCACCTTCGAAAAATCTCCCACACCCGGCGTTAAACAAAGTGTCTCCGGAGATAACCAGGTTCGATTCTGTCTTTGTGTCGTGAACAAAATAACAAATCGAGTCCTGAGTGTGGCATGGAGTGTGTAAAGCTGTGATCTGTAAATTCTCGCCTAGAGTGATCTTCTCCATATGTTTAGGTGTAAATGTCACCAACGGTGAGTCTGCCCCAGCTATAATGGGGAGATTGGGATATGCCTTGAGTAGCAGTTCATTCCCACCGGAATGATCATGATGGTGATGTGTGT
Organism: Nakazawaea molendinolei; assembly: GCA_030569155.1. Classification (NCBI taxonomy): domain Eukaryota; kingdom Fungi; phylum Ascomycota; class Pichiomycetes; order Alaninales; family Pachysolenaceae; genus Nakazawaea; species Nakazawaea molendinolei. The sequence goes on from JAJMKB010000001.1 coordinate 304,286, forward strand.
TAACTATAGCTTTCAAGTTGATATTAGCTCGACTCAATACAGGAAGCACTCTGACTAAGTTAGTAACTGAATGTAACGCACTAAGATATTCACAAGTCAATACTCACTCGCTTGGTTCAGCTGGATCAACAATCCACGAATCTCGTGTCTTGTCGTCGGTGATCAAATAGCTGTAATTATCACCTCTTCCCCATCTCATCTTGATCAGCTCAATATGCATCTTTCGGGACAAAAGCCCTGTATTCCTTGACAAACTACCTCTTCTCATCACAGTTCTCATCATCTTGCCTAAATTGGCTCTTTCGACCTCCCTTAAACCTCTTTTTATATGTGTGAACAATCTACTTGAATGTTCGTTTTCGGATCTCGAATAATTCAAGCCTATCCGAAGAGCTGCTTGACAGATTGTAAGGAAAAAGTGAAAAATTGAAAAATTTGGATCATCTCAACGGTTCTAAGTATCAAGTTTTTTTAGCACTACATTCAACGACTGCCAAACGAAGGCTGTTCAAACATATAATGGAGCTCAGAATGCTCATACGACATCGCTGTCTATTAGCTGTGCCCAGGGTCTCACTCAAATATCCACAGCGGCTATGGTATTCTGTTTTAGCTGAGCTGAAACAAGATGAGTTGGAGAGCCCAGTTGATATTTTACTTGCAAAGATCCTGGAAGATCCTATTCTGGTGAGAGACTCGTTGCTGGAGTTGAAAAGCACTCATGGCACCGAGGAATTTGAAAACAAAGTCGTTCATGTGGTGGAAAATCAATTACAAAATGACCCATTCCGGTCAAGTCTCTTTCAATGTACAATAGGATCGTTAAAGCTATCAGATTATCTGAACAGATATTTAGAGCAGATCATTCAAGATAGACAAATAACACATTTGCAAAAATTCAACCTTCTGTGGAAATATCTACACATCTTGAATAAGCTTATACCTGCTAACGTTTTCGAACCGAAATTGATCTTCAACACTCAAGTCCTGCAATTTTTAGCATCTTCAACACCTAGAGAGCACTATAAAGAACTATTTGTGCTATTATTGAATCTCAATTATGAGTTCCATGATCAGGACCTGTTCACCAAGGTGATATATTCTTTAAAAGAAGGTTCTGGTGATGATTATTATGTTTTTCTCAACGCCAAGTTGAGGGGACAAGAATCTAAGACGGACACCGACTTACTCATGATACATAACTATACTTTTGGAATGTTTGCAGGTCTACTGAGGATATACACAAGACTGAAAAATTCTCAAGAATTCACCAAAGTTCTTTCCCTAATATTCAAGAAGATAGAGATCACCAAAGATGATGATCGTAAAAAACTCTACGTTTCTCGTGCCTATGAGCTTATGATGTCACACATCTTACTGAAGTACGACTTGAAACCTGCACTTTTGCTATTGCAAGATATGAAAAATAATGATATACCAATGTCGAACAGAATGTTGATGATCATTCTCAGTAAACTAGCATTTGAGAACGATTTACAAAATTTTGCAATCATGACAAACTATGTATTGAGTTTTTACAAATCGAGATCGGAGACTATGGATTATGCCACTGTTCTGCTGATCAACAATCAAATGCTCAAAGTGATCCAAGGTTCTTCATACACAAGTTCAGAGTTGAAAGTGATAATGGGCTACATGTTATCTTTCTATGAGCAGAGTGAATCCTTATTGGCCAGATTGGGCCTTCTATCACTTGCCTATGGAGATGAAGAAGGTGTTCAAAAAGATGAAGCCTTTGTCTCAGAGGATCTTGGTGTCTTGAAATATCCACCGATATCCTCTTTGGAGCAGACATATAAAGCGTGCTTCAAAAACTTGAACCTGAATAACAGACTGAGTTTGAATAAGTTGAAAGAGCTTTACTTCGATTTCAGAGACACTGTGCTCGAGGTTCAAAATCTGGACTCCTCCATAGAGAACTATAGAGATCATCCTTTTAACAAAGAGAATCTCAATTACAAGATCTTGAAATTGTTCATGGACGAATGTGTAAACACTTTCGATAGCTATGAAGGAGCTGAAGAGATTTTAGATGATTTCACGTCGCAGATAAAGTTCTCAGTGTTACCCAACTCACGTATTTTTGATATGATCATCTCATATCATGTTAGGTGTGGTCAATTCTCTAAAGCATTCAAGTGGTTCGAGAGAATGACAAAACAGTACAATATAAAGTTGAACTTTAGACCTTTGATCAACTTGATCATAGAAAGTCATGATTTGGGGTCAGATATAGGTAGAGAGATCTCTCGCAAGTTGATAGTCGAGCACTATGCACCTCTAGTTCTGTCCAATGTCACGACAAAGTTTGTGACACCGAGAATGAAATACATAATTCTGGACTTGGGTTTATTACATGTGATAGACCCAACATTGCCAGAAACAAGACAGAGCCATGAATTAAGACCAGGTGTTACCGAGAAATCTGTTTTGAATTTAGAAGAGGAGTTTGGAGGAGAGGTTATTGATCTGTTGGAAGGTCAGTTTGCAAAAGAATTAAAAGGTACATCTCTAAATGGAGTTCCAAAGATGAAAGAAGCGGAAGAGTATGATGATGAAGAGACCGAGATCTTTGATGCTAGTGATATGGAGAATGAGGCAGAAAGTGATAAGTCAGTTAAAGTGATTGTTACAAGAGATGATCAAATTGAACAACCACAGATTTCGAGATCCTTCAAAGCTGATACAAAATTCATTGATGCTGAAAGCTTAAGATTTAAGCAGAAGACTGAAAGGTCATTGGAGTCTGATTCCATAGAAATCGAAACCCCAGACGATTTTGACTCTTTGAGCTCACCTAACACTGCCAAATCAGCTAATAAACATCCTAACATCATAGAAGATACACCCGGTTTTGACCCATTGCAAGTTGTGCAAGATTTAAGATCAATGGGAGTTCCTTCAGAAGGTGGAGCTCTGATGATCATGAGAAGAAAAGAATTCTTGAAGATGCTACAGAGTGCTTCAAACAGTGATCTTGTTTCTCTAATGATCAAGTTCTTCGATCAAAACAAGAAGCACATCATTTTCTACAAAGACAACAAGAACTACAGAAGATTCCACGTCTCAAGACGAAAGAGACAAGGCAAACTGAGGGCACCATATAAGCAAATCCCCAATTAAATAGCATGTAGTTTGAAACGAACTCACTTAGATACGCATTTACTGAGCCGCACTTATTTTAGAGACCACACTTAACGAACGGAAAAGAGCGTACCACACTTAGTTTTGGCATTTAGCGACCCACAATCAGCGTACCACACTACCACATCAAAACTCCACAACTGGCAGACTAGCGAACCGATTAGGAAAATATGCGCACTCCAGCGAGTTACCCCTGAAAAAAAAACCTCCCCGAGCGGTTCTTACCGCTTTTTCGGGCTCGTCAATTGGAAGCGCTTATCGGGAAGTAGCGACAATCGAGTTGACCGAAGATATATAAAAAATGGTGAATAAGATCGAATTCAAATCAATTGTGAAAAAACAGTACAACTGTTGTAATAAATTAATCAAGGATAATGACTGAAGAGAAGAAACACGTATTACTTGTCGGTGTTGGAGGTGTTGGAGCTATCGTTGCCTACGGTATCCATTATACTGGTAAGGCCGATCTCTCTGTTGTCGTTAGAAGAGATTACGATAAGGTTATCAAGGACGGTTACAAGATCAAGTCGTGCGATTACGGAGACATTGAGAGCTGGAAACCTGACTTTGTATATCTGGACATTGACAGCGCTGCCAAATCTGGTAAAGAGTACGACTTCATCGTCGTCACCACCAAGAACCTCCCAGATATCACCAAAGTGGAGGAATTGATTGCACCAGCAGTCACACCGGAGAAAACCGTCGTGGTTTTAATGCAAAACGGGTTCGATTTGGGAAGACCAATCTTTGAAAAATTCCCAAAGAACGTTGTCTTATCGGGAGTTTCCCATATCGGATCGCATAATCATGGCGCATCGATTGTCCAAACGCAGAACGATAAGACTTTTATCAGTTACTTTGAGAATCCAAATTTGACTCCAGAATACCAGGAGAAGAAGACTCACGAGTTCATCGACATCTACAGTAACGACCGTAACACTTGTAACTATTTTGCCGATGCTAAGGGTAAGCGTTATGCCAAATTGGTGTACAACGCTACCATGAACACTGTTTGTGCCTTGACCGGAGTCGATGTCGGTAGATTAGCCAACTCTGGTGGATTGGAAGCCGTCTCTGTACCAGCAATGAGAGAAGTCATCGCTGTTGCCAAAGCTGATGGTATCGAATTACCAGAACATGTCATCAACGATGTCATCCACTCCGATGACGGAGATTGGTTCCAACCTTCCATGTTGGTCGATGTCAAGAAAGGTAACCCTGTAGAATTGGAGGTCATCTTGGGTAACTTCTTAAGAGTCGCCAGAGAATTGGAAGTTCCTACTCCAACTTTGGATTTGATCTACAATTTGATGAAAGTCGTCCAATACAGATTGAAAGAGGGTAAAGGTTTATTCACCTTACCAGAGAAGAGACCTATCATCGATAAGTACTACAAATAAAGTACCTGAAACTTTTTTTGTTAATTATAAATATAATATCTAATTAGAAGGTATCAAAAAAAGAACACTTTTCACCAGCTCCTTAGAATGTGTAAAAAGAGACTGACTAAACTTCTGTAAAGAGATCACACGATCAATGTGATCATAAACCCAAATGATGCTTGGAACACCAATAAATAAAAAATATTAAATAATTGCAAGAACGATACGATCCAGAGCTGTGTACCAGTGTTGTTAGTGTTGGTGCTGTTTCTACCGTTGGTAGAGTTACATCAACTTTTGAAACAAAACAAACCAGACCGTTGAATCCTCCTCTTTTTTTATGTTCGCGAAATATAACCTGTCAAAAACACCCAAACTTTAAACCAAAATGGAGATTTCAAATATCGTCTTCAAAGATAGTCACTTGTTGACCAGGCTTGAAAGCTGGTAAACCTAAGAAAGGACAACCATCGCAACGGAACAGATCTCCCAACGAACATGAATTACAACCACCAGTTTTACCCTCGATGGTGAAATCGATCTCGTTCAAGTCCTGTTCTTGGATCTTGACTACATCACCTTTCTTCGATTCCTGGATCTTTTTCAACCTTTCTTCGATCTTGATAGCCTCCAGAGTAGCTGATTGGGCCAATTTACCCAAGATGGCAGATTGCAGATTACGCTGTGTCAGTTCTTCCAACTCTTCCTGTTCTTTCAACCCACAGGTACAGTCTTTACAAGCTTTTCTTCTTCTCTTACCGTTTGGAAGTTCACACCTTATTGGTACTATCACTGGTCTCGATAAGAATGTGTAATTTTCGTCGTTCTCCATAAGAAGCTCGTTCTCGTCCAACAACTCGTCTTCACCGTCATCGAAGTACATCAACTTGGAATCCTTCATCTTAGAAGAGGAATCAGACTCGTATTCGTCCGCGTCTGAGGTGTCTGTGAGAGTGGGAGATGCAAGTTTCTTAAATGTAGGTAATGAAGGTTCTGGAGAGGTCAGTTTCTTGAAGGTAGGAAGCTTTGTAGTTGATTTCCTGAAGCTTGGTAATGGTTTGGAAGCAGAGGCCAGTGAAGATGTGGTCTTTCTCTTCAACAAAGGAATGGCTTCGGTCTTTGGTTCAGGTTTCAACCATTTCTCTGCGTCGAGCAGGAACCCTGCCATGATGGCATCGACACGACTAGCTTTAGGAAGACACCCTTTAAATTCACCTTTAGGTTTTAAACATTTGAAGATAGCTGAGAGTGTTGGTGATGGGATCAGTTTCAAGTACAGCTCTACTGGCAGCAAATAGTACACCAAGTCAAAAGTGTCTTGAGTCAAGGATTCCTGGTTCAAAGTGAACTTATCAATGATATTCTGTCTGATGTCAGCTATAGGGAAATCTGTCTGTAATTGCAGCTTGAAGGACTCCACCTTCAGAGGCTCGGTAACGATTGTTGGATGTAAAAGTAACAAGATTTCCATTTCGATGTTGATACGGTTTTGCCACTTTGAGATTAACACTTATCGAATCTGAGCAAACAGTTGATAGTATTTATAACAACGATAGATCGCTTGTAAAATATTTCTGTCGCTTTCTGGATATATTTTCCACACAGAGGAAAAAAGGAAAAAAAGATTCGGTTCTGCCATTAGTCAGAATTTTTTCAGCAATCCCGTGTCAATAGAATCTTTATGCCTAATCGGGATAATTGAGCATTAGTGCACGATTTTAGTGATGGGTAGCTAATTGGGGGGTTTCAAATGGTTTGATTGAGCAGCGATGAATCAGGAAGGGTTCTGAGTTGAGTAGAGTGTAGTCGATGAAGTTATAGAGGCCTTTTCACGAATTTTTCAACTATTAGTGAAACTGATTTGAATCTCATTTTTCCGATTCCGGTCTTGGCACGCCGGTTCAGGCATTGGGATTGACACTATGATGTAATAAGGTGTCAAGTGATGCTGTAGCGTTGAGATGGCAATAAGGGGTGATAAACAATAAAAAGAACGATTGAAGTGATGCTAATAAGGCAGAGACAATAAAAATCTGGTCTGAAGTTTGAAGTAGTGTAGATATATTATCGACAGAAGGTATTTGAGAAATAAGGGCTTTCTGTAAACCTGTACTCGTAGTGATAGTTTTCAACAGGTTTATTTGTAGTTGTCAAGTGCTCGACCAATGTAAATGTGCAATATGTGTTTGTGAAACGGAAGTATCGTTTGTCCTGTTCAGTACCTCTTTCTCTTAGATTTATGAGCTGAGTACTTACTTTCTTGTTATGGAAATATAAAATATAAATCCTCGAAGCTGTATCCCTTTTTTTCTATAGATGTGTCAAATATCCACTTTCAACGTGAAATGGTGTTCTCCTATTGATTCGTTGAAAAAACTTCAGAGAGCTTGGATAATCAATAAGGAAAATCTTGCTTCTGAAAAGCATGTTAATTCATTGATTTGATTCAAGTTCGAGTTTCTAATTTCGTTAGTCACTTGAGTTCTATGCCATTCTAGCTGGGAGTTATCCAACCTATTTTTTGCCATATATACACGACCCCAATGCCCTATATCACAACTGTTTGTAATATGAAACCAGAAATAATACACAATCGTTAACAACACATCTAGAAATTATTATTTTAAGCCAGGCAGTCTATGAACTGCTTGCTTGCTGTTGTTTTTCGGGAAAAGAACCCTGCAATGTCGATAAAGCTTACATTCTAAACTCAATGCTTAGAAAGCGCACTCCATCCTCATATTTGCTATTCTTTTTAAAAATTTGGGACATCCGAACAAGAGAGTAACAACAAACTCAGTACAACAGAAGTAGAAACAGTATGTCATGCTTCAAAATTATTTTAATCTTTAAACAAACAATGAAACAACATCTTTAGCTCAGTCAATTTATCCGGTAATGTCGCTTAATTACACTTCGGACCCTTTTCTAATCAAATTAATTTATTCCAATTTTGCTCGACCAATCAAGTCAGCCACTTGAATGCTATCATCCCATACACAACGAACTCCTGTTCATCATCATCCCATCAATTTGTTCTTTTCCATACAATTCAACATCTTCAGTATAGATTTTGGGGGTGATGAGCCCCAGTGTTTACTTCTTACCATAAAAGGAAAATTAAATTTTCTTTATTTACAATTCGGTATCCCCTTTTTTAGCGATGCACCAGGCACATAGTTCGATTGTAAAGAATCAGGAGAATAATCATAGAGACCAAACTGTTACATAATGACAGGAGTCAATCTATCGAGCTTGTCAGGGTTATCACCCGAGCAATTAGAACAGCTCATGGCCTCGATAACGACAATACAAAAGTTAACTTCATGCACCAATACTGAACAGACTAGCGACTCGAAGAGTACAGCAGAACCAACAGAAGAAACACTTGAAACACACCCAAACAACCAAGAAACACAAGCTATAACACCACAACAGCTGTCTCAAGCCACTCCAGCTGAAGCGCCAAAGATGCCTCATCCCGAACAACAGCTGACTTTGCACATACCAAAGACTCGTAATCCATCGTTTCTTGCAAAGAGAAATATAACACTACCCTCCATGACACAACTTTCCAACCTCACATCGAGCCAGAACACCAACTCGAGTGTGTTGTCGAAGATCAAAGACTCCTTCCAACTTTTGCAGGAAACTTATCAAGAGATAGGATTACCCGAGGAAGAGCTTCTGCATAGTGAATCTTATCTCATCGGTAAAATTAATGAATTGATCCAGCAAGCTGATTTGACGAAACAAACATTGAATTTAGACATCATGACAATTATGAACAACATTACCGAGATCGACTCTCTTTTACATAAGAATTTCAAATACGACAATGTGATAGGCGAATCGATCAAGTCTACAATTGACAAGATTCACCAGAGATTTCAACACAGTATAAGTAACGACGAGATTAGTCAGATACTTTTACAGTTGAACACATCCTCACCTAATCTTTTAGATCTCAAGGAGAAGATGCTGAAAACGTTCAACCAGTTGCATCCCAGATTCACCAACAAAGTGATAGACTTGAGTAATAAGACTTTGAAATTCTATGATTACTATAACAAGATCGATGGGTATAATTTGAAGAACACTTCTCTTTTACAGCGCTTACCTACTGTGGAGGAGGCAACTACTTACAATCAGGAAGGTTTGTTTGATTTCGAGAATGTGGATTATATCATCAACAACACCATTTACAAAGATATGTCTCACTCGTTATTTGCTGAATTAGACCAAGAAATCGTGCTGTTGAAATCAACGCTTAAAGAGAAGATCGATAAGCTTTTTGAAATATCCAAGGAAATTGCTCTTCTCTATAATGATCTCTCTATACAAGAACTGAACAGCAAAGTCTTGTATTTGAATGAATTGCAAAAAGGTGAGAAATTGGACTTGGACAAATTGGTGGAACTTGTACATCATAACATTGGACTTAAGACCAAAAACATCGAGGAATTAAAAGAATTGAAACAAGAGTTGTCTGATGAAAAGGAATCCAGAGAGATCAAGTTGACAAGGTTGAGAAGCGATTGTCAACAATTATGGTTCAGATTGAACCAAGATACCCCATACATTAATGAGTTCTTGAAGAATAACAACAACTTGAGATACGAAAGCTTGCAAAATTTCGAACATGAGATGGAGAGATTAAAAGAATTGAAATTGCAAAACATTGCCAACTTCATGGAGGAGAGCAGGTCCAAAATACGTCTGAGTTGGGATTTTTTGATGTACTCCGACTTGGAGAGACAGGAAAGCTTCCCATTGTATTTCAACAACGATGAATCAGAGTACTCTGAGAATTTCTTGGATTTACACAATGATTATCATGATAAGATCTGTAATGAAGTGGAAGAGTTGAAACCAATATTTGATACCATCAAAGTGTTCGAAAACTTGTTGATCGAGAAACAAGAATTGGAGGAGAGTTGTAAAGATGCCTCCAGATTGTTGCAGAGAAACTCTTTCAGGATCTTGAAAGAAGAGGAAAGAACTAGAACTAGATTGTCCAAGTTGCTTCCACAAACTATTCAAGAGTTGAAATTGGCTCTTCTGTCCTATGAAACTGCCCATAAAAAACCCTTGTTGATCGAGGGTAAAATATATTATGACGAGTTATTGAATATAGAGGGCTCTCTCAACACCAAACCTTCCACCAAAAGAAGACAGCAGAACCAACAAAGATCATTATCGATTAACAACAAATCTGCTCCTTCAACAACTGTTCGTCGTCCAACATCACCATCACCATCTTTTGTCCAATCGAGATCAGTATCCAGGAAACCGCTCACACCAACTGACGAAACACCAGTGAGAAGAGGTCTTAATAACACCAATGGATCCTCGTTAAGATTGAATAAAGCATCATTATCAACGATAGATGATTTGAACACCAAGAGAAGACCACAAACACCACAAGCTTTATCACCATTATACCCACCAATTGAACGTAAGAGAACTTTATCACCTTCTAGAGCGATGATAACAAAGATCCGTGATGAACCACCTTTCAAAAAGACAAGCGCTTTGAAATCACCATTACGTGGAATCGGAATACCTTTACCACAACCTGTTCTCAACAGATCAAACATAATACCAAGTTTGAAATATAATAATACCCAGAGTTATGTCAAGAGCCCTGTTCAGTTGTCCAGCAGCGAAATAAGTATGGAGGATATCCATAACGCTGATAAGGAGAACAACGGTAGGCTTGGATAGGTTATATAGCATGCTAATTAATTCCATTTTCTTGCCTCTACTCCGTCAGGAGGAGTAGTTTCCCATTTCTTATCTTTGGTGTCGCTCCAATTGGTCGACAAAGCGGTACCGTTGCTTTCTACAAAACTTTTCATCATGGCACGCTGTGTATCTGGATCAGCACCAGCATAAAGCTTCTTGAAGAAAGCATTCTCGTCTTGGTCCTCTTCTTCTTTGTCACTTGGATCATCTTCAACTTTGAAGTTCGACCAATTAGTCTTGTTCTTAGCAGAAGTTGGATACAGAAAAGAAGATCCTGAAGATGTCTGGGGTTTTGCTTTCACATCGAGGTCGGTTCCTGAACCTTCCAAAGCAGCCCATTTGACAGGTTGTTTCTTCTTAAGAGAAACTTCAACTTTTGTCGACATCACCTTAAATGAACTTTCTTCTGGAATGATAGGTGCAAATAAATTATATTCATAGATGACATCAGATCCAGAAGCGACTTTGAACTCTACACTCAAAGTGGTCTCTTTGAAGATGATGTTCGGGTCAGTAACATTTTTATAAAAAAAGTCCACTGTGAGTATGGTATCTGATTGATAGAAAGACATCTTCGGAGTCTTAGGGCCCAGAGCCCTCGGCAGCACAGGTGTGTTTTGAGTTATTTCAGCAGTAGTAGACTCGAATTCTTCTGCTTCAATATTCTCTTTGCCACATTTTTTGGTGATCTTTGCTAACCATATGGTAAAAGCTGGATCTGAACAATTGTACTCTTTGGCTCTCTCTATGGCTTTCAAAGAATGGGCATATTGAGCGTGGTTGAAAAACACTATTGCCAACCTGAGGTAAGCGTATGCGATATTCTCCCTTTTACCCAGATCTCTGGCAACTTTTAACGCTTTTTTCAAATCCAGAGACAGTGCTTCATAGTTCTTAAGTCTTTGGTTCGCAGTACTACGACCAAGGAGAGCTTTGTATGACGAGGAAGATTCTTTTAAAGCCAGATCAAATTGCTGAATAGCACCTGAATAATTCTCTTCCTCGATGAGTTCCTCTCCGCTCTTTATCAATGAACCAAGAGCCATTTCTAACCAGTTTCAATTCTTCAATTGATTGAACAGATAAGTTATTTTTCTACAGATCCAACTTCACATGTGAAAAATTCAAGTACGTGCACAAAAACACCAAAATCCAAATAAGGAAACTCATCAAAAAATTTTCAATTTTTCATCTCTACAAGAAGAAGCTGATCCTATTGCAGTTCAAGAGAAGAAAGTGGTAAAAGCTAGAACGAAATGAGTTCCAATAGCGATATCTCAGGAAATAAGATAAGTCATGTCAAGACCTTGGTGCTAGATGCAGGACCTTTGATCACACAGACAGCCTCATCGTTGCAAACTTATGCACAGGGGTTTTTCACCACTCCTGGAGTGCATAATGAGTTGAAAGATGAGTTTGCCCAATCGCAGCTTGTGCTTTGGGGTGATAACTTGAAGATCAGACAACCAAAATCTGAATTCATCAAAAAAGTCAGCGAGTTTGCTAAATTGACTGGTGATTACGGTGTCTTGTCTTTAAACGATATACATATTATTGCATTGGCTTACGAGTTAGAAGTGGAGCAAAACAAAGGAGATTGGAGATTGAGGAAGTATCCAGGAGAAAAGAAAGTCAGAAGAGACGTTAAGGAGGAAAAGACAAGTGAGACTCAGGATGATAAAAAATCCGAGGACACTAAGGACAACAACTCAGAGACGAAAGATGAATATTCCACTGAATCACAAGCCAGTGAAGAACTGGTTAAAAATACAAACGATCAAGCCGATGAATGGGTCGTTCCCAATAAAGCCAAGGAAAGCAGCCTGTCTACAGAAGTAGAGACTAAGAAAAAACCAAGAAGAAGAGGTGGTCTGAAACAAAGAGCTAAGCGTGAAGCCGCAGCTCAAAAGGCCGAGGAAGAGGTTGCACAGTTAAACAAAGAACAAGAAATCACAGAAGATTACGAAGAAGATGACGATGACGGAGAATGGATAACTCCAGAAAATTTGCATGAGGAAATGTTGAAAAACGCTAATGAGAAAATCTCTGAAGTGGACACTTCCAGTACTTTCATCAAAGTAGCGCTCGCTACCGGAGATTTTGCATGTCAAAACGTGGCGTTGCAGATCGGTTTGAATTTGATGAACGCCATGTCTGGTAAGCGGATCAAGAGAGTGAGAAATTATATGTTGAGATGCCACGCATGTTTTAGATTGACTCCATTGCCTAAAGACGGCACCCCTAAGCATTTTTGTTCCCACTGTGGAGGTGCTACTTTATTGAGATGTGCCGTTAGTGTTGACTCAAAAACAGGTGAGATTACTCCACATTTGAAGAAGAATTTTGAATGGCACAGAAGAGGTGACAAATATTCTTTAGCATCTCCATTGTCAAAAAACAGTTCGAAGAAAAATGGTAACGCCGGATACCAGCACAACCCATCCAAGAGACAAGAAGTTGTCTTGTTGAATGAGGATCAAAAAGAATATCAAATTCTGATCAAAAACGAGCAATGGCAACGTCGTCAAAACGAAAAGTTACTTGAAGAATGGATTGGTGGAGGTAGTGCCGATAATTACATCAGTCCATTTAACTCTGTTCAGAAAGGACACAGCGCAGTTAAAGTGGGACGTAGTAAGTTCATCAATTCAAGCAAACGTAAGTAGAGTCAACACATCACAATGTCACTTGGTACAAAATTACATTCGTTACAGTCAGAGCGCTTTGATTTGTAAGAAGTGCTATAAATACTCCATTTGTGTCCCAGAAAATTTGTTCAAAGTTTTCCCAGAGTTCAAATTTACACCTTATCACATTACACAAACTGCTCGGATATGAATTATTTACATACAATCGTCTGACTGTATAATTCGATGCCCATATGATGATCTTCATACAGTGTCAAATGGGGGCGTTTTTGGTGACTCTGCGCACTACCGTTTTTTTTTCTTTTGCCTACGGATCAAAATTTTCTTTTGAACAGAAATTGGGGTGAGTTTTGCTCATAGAAATTGCTGGAACTCGGGATTAAGACGTGATTATAAATCGACACAGTCGAGTCTGAAACGAGCATATAAAGAGCACATCGAGGCTTACAATTGAGTTTGTTTCTGGGGTTCATCCTCTAGTGTTTTTTTTCCCTCCAGTCTGGGGGATATTTTATAGTGTTGTGTGACGTAAAGGTCCTCAATTAGTAATTGAAGTGAGATTATTTAAACGATATGGCTGAACAAAGTGCACCGGTGAAGCAAGAGACCGAATCCAATGCCAGTGAAAGCATTCCAGAGCTGCCTTCCATGAGAAGGGCCCGTACAATATCATTTGAAAAGAATACGAGGACGGAACCAATGGCGGTACATAAGAAACCGGAATCTCTGCTGCCTGCCCCTATTCTCAAGCCACAATCTAGCATTTCACAGCCACCTGGTGGCGAAGAAGACGGGAAGACCCAAGCTTTGTCCAATTTGAGATGTCCATCACCTCCACCTATTCTCAACAAACCGCCAGCTTCACAGTTGCCAATGCAGCAACAACTGTCTAAACCTCCAATCACGTTGCAACAGAGGTCCACAACACCACAACCTCCCTCCATATTGGTACTGTCGAATCCCGGTTCTCCAAGTGGCTCTTCCAAGGCAGCGGAAGACCCAAAATCTCCCATGTCTCTCTCATCTGCTGGTCCTTCATTCCTGCAATTACCAACAATACCTCATAAGGAAACTGTACCCGCTGGAGGTGCTATTCTTCGAGGAAGAGCCGCAGCTCAGGCCGTTGTAGCTCTGGTGCTGGCTCAGACAGCTAGAAATCGTCATTTTAGAGATTCTTCTAACGAAGATGCCTTGTCGGAAGTGAATCTTCAGATCAATGAGGAACAATTCTCTCATCATAAAGCTCCATCTATTCATGCCCATTTCTACGTCGATGAAACTTTGAGACACGGATCAGTAACACTGGGATCGAGATCTCGTAGTGGATCGGCAAGTACAAGCGAGTCAAGAAATGTATTAGAACCTTTACAGATTGATAACTTGATCAAGAAAACTGCTCTGCTATCTACACAGTCCAGCGTACCGCTGGTAACAAAACAAACTGTGGATGCTCGCTTACCTTCAGATGACAACAAGCTCCATGTTTTGTTCGGTATCTGTGGTACCATATCGACTAAGAAGACAAGATTGATGATCAACAAGTTGGAAGAGATATACGGACCTGACAAGATATCTATACAGATCATAATCACTTCAGCGCTGGAACACTTTGTCAGTAGAGGCGAGTTCCCTAATTCTATCCCAATCTGGCGTGATAAAGATGAATGGACCACCTGGGGTGGACGTTCAGATCCTGTATTACACATAGAGTTGAGAAGATGGGCCGATATCATGGTGATAGCTCCTTTGACATCAAACACTTTGTCTAAGATAGCGTTAGGGCTCTGTGACAATCTTTTGACCAATGTTGTAAGAGCCTGGAATACCCAGTATCCGATTTTAGTGGCTCCATCTATGGTGAGCTATGCATACAATTCTCCTATCACCAAACGTCATTTAAAGATCATCAAGGAAGAAATGCCTTGGATTGAGATCTTGAAACCTACTGAGAAAATTGTAGGAAGCTTCGGTGACATTGGTATGGGTGGTATGATGGACTGGAATGAGATTGTCAAGAGAATCTGCTTAAAAGCCAATGATATGGGTTTTAACGACGAAGAAGACGAAGAAGATGATGACGAGGAAGTCGATGAAGAGGAGAAGAAGAATGGAGAGAAGGAGGAAGAGGAGATTGAAGACGAGGACAAGGAAGAGGAGGAAGAGGATGACGATGATGATGATGGGATTAAGTTGAGTGTAGCCGAGGAAGATGAGATCGAAAAAGTTCTCAAGCAGTAAAGTCGAGAGGTTGGTGGGTGATCCCAAAGTACTCTCAGAGGTGCTCATGTATTTATTCTTTATAAATGTACAAGATGGCGTTATTGATTTAGAATTCAATGTAGTATTTGATCTCAATAGTAGTATTTAATCCATAATTCAAGCTAAATGTCTATAATTAGATACACCATTTTATAGTTGTTGGAGATTTTTTGAGCATTGAATGAATGTCCAGTCCACGAGACATAGTCAAAGAATGTCAATGCCCATTAGGCCAGGTGTTCAGCAATTTATCAATAAATTGTGTCAATCGGTGTCGGTCAGCTGGTAGGTCATCACCGAAAGTCGTGTACCATCCAAATGCACCCGATCGGGAATCTCGATTGGGCGAACCCCCAAAGTCAGCCACAGAGATGGATGCAACTTTTGGCTTGGAATTAAGTGGAGATTAAAAAAATTCTGGCCGCCTTCTCCAGACGTTGTTCCGAGTCAACTGAGTTTGTTCACGAGAGTATTTAAATTTATTCAAGCACCAATAGCCGCCATTGACAAAGAAACGCTTTTGAAAGGAGCGTTTTACAGGCACGCTTGAGAAAAAAAGGAAAAGTCCAAACAAAGGACGAGTGTTTTATTAAAAAAACAAGGAGAGGTTGATTGAGACAGTTGCACAGAGACAGATAGAGCAATTAAGTCTAATTGAGAGTGAAGAGAGAGACATAGAGACTGGAAGAGGCTATTGGATTGATGTCTTCGAGAGCCAGAGAGACGAGCTGGAAGAAGATGGAATCCGAGACCGAAGTTAAGTCTGAGTCAGCTTCCGGAGTACCCCTGAAGGGAGGAGATGAGGACCCCAGTGGAGGTTTCAAAGTACCCCTGGCGAGTGTGTCACAACAACAACAACAACAGCTGAACAGTTCCACAGGGAGTGCGTCTTCACGGGTGTCGCCACCTTCGACTCCTCCACATAACCGAGTCGTGTCTGAGCATGGTTTCAAATCTCCCACGCATGTGACACAGGGTAGACGGTTGAGTATCGACAAGCTGAATATATTAATCCCAAAGACCCCAGACCATCAGAACTTGAACAATGGGTTTGAAAACACACCTTTGCAATCACCCACCAAGACCCCAAGGTCTGCTAAGAGACGATCTACAGATTCGTACCATTTGTTAAACACCCCGGACCACAAGGTGTACAAGTCGAATAGTAAAGACGACGACGACGAGGAGCACTCTTCACGCCAGGCAAAGAGAAGCTCCTTGGAGTTGTACAAGTTGTTGGACTCCGAGGACAACAGGTTGAAACTCGTACAAAAATCTCCAACAAGAGAATCCTCCACCGTTTTCAACGACAGCTCCTCCACGTCCCCTGTGAAAAATTCGTACAGAGTGAAAAAATCCGAGACCGAGATCAAAGAGTTGAGTCAGAATTTGAAATCGAGATTGAACTACGCATTTCTCAAAGTGCAAAATGGTTGGACCGAGAAACCGTTGTCCGAATTGGAGAAGAAATCGTTGAGTCCCTCGATGGGGTCTCCACCAAGGATCAGTGCTTTGAAACCGAGACCTTTGAGTCTACACGGTACCTCTGTGGTGACTCCGCGCATCAGATTAGACGAATTTGCAGCTTCGAGGTCTCATGGACGTCGTAACTCGTTATCGTCTACTCAGACCAACGCAAACGTAGCACTTCTAACAGCACTTTCACCAAGAAGCTCCAAGCACGAGGTGGACCCTGAGAAAACGGCTGCCATATCGTTGATGAAACTTTCATCTCCTATCAAGCAGAATGCAACCATTTTTTCAAATTCTAACCAGAGCTCTCCTACAAAGAAAACAGGATCCCTCGAATTGGAGGAAGAGACAAATAAGACAGAGACAGAGACAGACGTCGAAGAGGACGACATAGATATGAGTATCGAGAAACTTGACCGATAATCTCATCTCACGATAATGACCCACATGATATTAACCCACCCACCATTTGTTCCTTTTGTTTCACAGGATAATAAAGACGTTGCAGTTTTGTTCTCACTTGATCTTGTTTTCACCCTTGGCTTCCTTTTCAATCAAGCAATTTTAATAATGTACTAATTACCACTTCACTTCGTTGCCCTTACACCAACCCATGGGACTTTTGTATTGACATATATAGTTTTAATTGAACTTTCTATTATCAACCTTGCTGGTACTGAAGAGAGAGAAAAAAAAAAAAAACACAGACGCGCTATTTGTGTTTGTACTTGTATTTATCTATCAAGCGATGAGCTATTACGATTTAGATGATATTCTAGCTGAGGGAGTGGTAAGTTTCATGACTGTGGTTGTGGTGATGGATTTGAATTGGAACTCATACTGACGTTGTACAGAGAATCCCTTGTAAATGTAATATAACGATACCCAATTTAGGGTACTTGATAAACCAACCGATGAAACCTTTGAAGAAGAACACCAAATTGGAGATTCCGATCTGGTTGGCGATAGTGCTTGCCCAGATCCCAATATCTGATGGTGATGAAGAGGAAGAGGAGACTTTCATCGAGTTAATAGTGCCGGAATTCTTCAATACAAAGGTGATTAATGCTATAAAGACTAATAGTCTTGTACTAGATCTCCATAACATACAGTCTTATATGGTGTCAATTGGTATCAAATGGTGTGATATTTTCAAAGATGTGGAGTTGAGTGAGATATTGAATAAGTTGATTGTAGAGAGAAGTATCGAGATCAACGATTTGAGTCATAACGTCAATAACAACAATAACGACTTGTTACTCAAGTTTGATAATTTTGAAAGAGTTTTGTACAGGTTGAACAGTCAGCAGATTAAGAGATTTAACTCATGGCTCACCAGCTGACCTGTATCTGTTTCTATAACCAGCTTAGCTATGCAGCTGCTTAGCTGTTCAACACGTTAGCTATTTCACAGCTTAACTATACAAGCTGGTAAGGCTAACTGAGCTTATAAGCTTATCAGTACTAACACTATCAACGAGTTGATACCAAAGAATAGACAAATCTTCACACACGAACAGAACACTTGAGAAAATTGCAAAGGAAACTCAACGAGGATCAAGTGCAGTATTTTCAGCTGTTTGAGTAAGCTGACGGTCCTCAGTTGAACAATCAAATGAGCTAACGCTCACTATACTAAGAGATTGCAGAAAGATGACTTAAATTCACAACTCAAACACATTTTTCCTTTGGAAATGCCTTCAATTTATAACAGTCGCATTGCTTACATCAGCAATTCAATTCCTCACTGCTTTGCTGCAGTTGGAGATAAAAAGTCAATTTGTATAAATACCAGTCAAATCCTACCACACCAAGATTTTCACATACAAATAGTGAAAAAAAAAAATTGACTAGTGAAGATTTAAAACCAATTAATGATATCATTCATCAGACATGCCAGCAGTGTGCTGAAGAGACCTGCCTTGATAGAGGTGCTACCCGCTAAGCGGACATTACAAAAGATGCTATTTGATTACGATTCACGGCTCAACTATCGTAAATACCTACCGGTGATCACCAAGATCTATGACAATTTAGACTCCAATGAGTTGATCGAAGTACCAGGATCCTTTAAAGGTTCGGATTTGTTGTTGTTCCGTGAAGTATTGAAAGAGATTCGTGTGAAGACACATACCATCAACAGACATTTGCTCAAACTAGAGAATGAATTGATAGAGTACAGTGCTGAGCTTGGTGATAATAATGCAGTACTGATATTAGCATTTGACTGTTTGAAAAATGCAGATGCTAACACCAAGGAGGACGTAGAGCATGCTAAATACTTGATCAAAGAGCTCCATGGATTGAAACATCCACTCACTTTGAAATTGACAGGTGATTTGGCCTATCTGGGCCAGCATTTGGACAGTGCTATAAAATCATATAACGATTTCTTAGCCTTGGAAAATGACACGGTGCTAGCGGGTGAAGTTTATCAGAATTTGGGATTGATACACTTCCAATTGCAACGACTTGTCGTGCTGGAACAAAATTTCCAGAAACTGATCAAATTGACCACTTTGGATAAGTTATCAAATTCGTATTTCCACCTAGGGTTGATCTATGAAGATGACCCAAAATTGTCCAGATATTACTATGAGATGAGTGCTTCCCAAGGATTGATAGAGAGCTTTCCCAGCTTAGGTTTTTTGGAATTGAACTGTTTCAACGATGCTCACAAGCTGATAGAGTGGTTCAAGCTAGGTGTAGAATTAGGTGATTTTAACTGTATGATAGGACTATTTGACTCTTTCATGCAGATTGAGGACTACGCCAGTGCTTCTAAAATGTTGGATAACATTCACGTGGTGATAGAGAACAGGAAACCGATGAGTGAGCAGGATTTTGAAGCTATAAGAGGTGAAAAGATCAAAGAGTTGAATGCGAAGGTGTCTAAAATTTCACAATCTCAGGATCGATGGAATTTGTCTTAAGCGCTTGATGTGGAACTCTATAAGAGTTTAGAGTACACTATAAGGTCTCCGTTTCTTCTAGAATCCCAATGCAGTCTGGAATTGAAAATTCTCAGTACCTGTTTATAGTTTTGGGTATCTTGTAAATAATGCTTAGTGGTGGAAGGTAGTGCATCGAACACCACGAGATAGTCGGTCCAGTCATCAAACTTTTCAAGAAATGACAATTGGTCGTTGTAGAAGATATCAGACTCGTCCATATAAGTGTCTAAATGCTGTCCTTGTAAAGGGGGCTCACATGAGAGTGCCCATATTTTATGATTTGAATTGAAGTACGATTGCAGTGGTGTGGAATGACAGGGCATCAAGAAACCTATAGACTCATCTTCAGGCACTGTTTCTACCAAATAGTCAACCACAGAAATGACTCCAGACTCATGGATTCTGGTCATATAATATGAGATGAACACATTGGTGATGAGTAAAATGACGATAAGTGGAGCCCATGATTTTTTAAGTCTTCGGTTTGTCCATATGAATCCGTAACTGGCAAAGATCATGAAAAATGGCATTAATGGGTAGATGAACCTGAACTCCTTATGCGAGATAGATGAAAACAGTATCAAGTTCAAGACACACACCACCAACAACTTTTGTACAGATTTGTTTCTCAATTTCAATACTTGCCAGATACCTATGCAAAGAAATGGTGTATAAGTGGTCATGATGACAGGAATCGCTTGAACCAAGTAGAAACTCAAGGAGTTGGTTCCATAAAACTTGGACAATCCGCTAACGACATTGAACTGGAAGAAATTCCATAAAGGTAGTGTCAATTCCTGATAAAAGATATAATCCAAACCCACGTTCATCACCAAGACACAGGTACCTAATAACATAGTCACTAGTACTATTCTAAAGCGTTGATGTGATCTCACTAGTAGATCCGAGCCCAAATAGATCCAAGTGATAGCATTGGTAGGTCTAATAATACAGGACACAAACGCTAGTGATATACTCAACACATAGTTTGACCATATCATCTCGTCACCAAATGGGAACCAGTTCAATGCCACCACTGTCAAAGTCATCTCCAAATTGTTAGCAAAAGTTCTAGTGATGAAGAACCAGTTGAAACATGATGTCAAGCTGAGTATCAAGGTGTATTGTGACACTTTCACGTTCCTCGTCACTTTTAACAGTAAACTGTAGATATGATATTCACCAATGGCTGATATCACCAGTTGGGCAAGTTTAGGAGCCACTCTCACAGCATAACTGCCCCAATGGTTCAATTGGCACAATTTATAACAGATGGCGAACACCAAGGGATGAGCAAAGCTCCTCAATTGCTGATGCCATTCCCATGTGAGTGACCCTTTGCCAAACACCACATAGTACAGTGGTTCTAAAGCCTGATAGTACTCGTCCAGCTGGAAATAGGTGATGATACTCAACGAGTTCACCACTCTCCACACCAATACGAAAAAGAACCACAAATTCATGTTTTTTCCGGAAAACAACTTTTTCCCTTCCAAGGCCAAATCAGTTTGGACTTGAAGTGATATTTTCCCTTGCAATAACCCCCCTAGTGAGCGGCTGAAACTGTTTCTAATTGATCTTTTCACAAGTAGTGCACTTGATTAAAAAAATATTTAAAAAGGTGAAAAGAAAAACAGATGAAGTAATTATAATAATTACCTAAATAAATACATGTATAAAAGGAGGTGATGAATCAAGGAATCCCCGTGAACCAGGTGAACTCTCAACTGGGACAACAACAGTCACCGGCTACTCAAATGGCAAATGGCGGTGCTAGACAACAAGCACCGGGAGCTGGTGGAGTAGCAGCGCAGGGACAAGGAGCTCAAGGTCCACAGAGACAGTTGACTCAACAACAATTACAACGACAGAGACATCAGATTCTCTTCCAAAGGTTGAAGAATTACAAGTTCGCAGAGACCAGTGAAGATATCTTGAAGAAATACTCGACGTTCCCGGCTTCGTTAGAGTTCCATATCTATGATAACCATTTCAAGTTTGGTCAACAGGACGGGGTCATACCCAAGAACTCTCCATTGGGTAAAGAGTTCTTGAAGTATATCCTTAGAGAAGAGATCCCTGATTCTCTTGTCGAGGTGATCAAAGATGTAGGGATCCAACTATACGAGGGTTCGGTGATATTGAACGTGGTGGACCATTGCAATGTGATGGAGAAGATGGTGAAGCTGGAAAATGGAGAGTCCAAATTGATCAAAGCTCCGAAGAACTATCGTACCGTGTTAAGACCCGTGCAATTGTCTATCTATGCCGATTTGCTATACCAGACCGACTCGGCCCAGTTGAGATTGAGTGACCAGAGCACTTTACTACTAGAGCTGGAGATTCTCACCTTGACCAAGAGGAACTTGAACCTCTCGATACCTCTAAACCCTCTCAGTTGCAACGACTACCTAAGACCAGAGTACAACAACACCAGATATGACCCTGACCAGGACAGAGTCCTCCACACCCACAGAGTCAACGATGAAATGTACAAATACAGACCACTTCACGAAGACACCATCACACATCACCATAACCAGAGTGAATACGAGCAAATGATGAGCTTGCTCAGCGAGAACTCGAGCTCCAACTCGGCTAACGTGATGGGAGACTCCACAACACTGAAATCTTCACAGTTTGTCAGACTCAGATTCATCGAAAACTATAGACGAAAATTAGAGAGGATGAAGCTGGCAGGCACCAATCTACAAAACAAAATAGCAGCTCAGGACTTCAACAACACCACCAACAACAACACCAACAACGGTGTCTCCAACTTGCTCGGACTAACACCACAACAGAGATTGTTGATCCAACAACAACGAATGATCCAACAACAACAAAAATTACAGATGTCCAATGCCCTTAATAACGAACGGTCCAATTCCAACTCGAACTCATCGCAAACCAACCTTCAACAACTCAACGACAAGAAGAAACTGCTGCCCAAGAGACCGAGAAAGCAACAGACCAAGAAAGGCTCAGTACTGACCCCCGGTATAAATGACAGTAACGTATCGACACCAGAGTCTGGAGAGCCTCTGGTGAAGAAGAAAAGAGGTACTTATAAGAAGAAGAACAAGAATAACGAAGACTCACTACAACAACAGGCTCCTAGCAATATTATGGATATGAACTTCAACATGATGGGAGGGTTCCCTCAGTGAGACTCTTCAGTTGACCATGGCCTAACTATGAGTTGACTATAATCTCTAAGCTTTTATACAAATCCTTTTTAATCTCTTCGTCATGGATCCAGATACCGTAAACCTCGTCTTGCAAGTTTTTTATTATGATCAACCCGTCTTTCATCTCCAATTTGATCCCATCTCCGTTCTCGATACTCGAGTTATTTATCAACCCAACGTTCCAATTATCCAAATTCAACCTGTTCAATATCAAGATCCCAAATGGGTAACTCTCTCTTTTCATCACCTCCTCTCTTGTGAAGACCCCTGTAGTATTGGCGTTGTCCAATGTTTGGAAATTACGTGAATAGAGTGCTAGTACCCCCTCGATGTCGAGCTTGGTCCAGTTATCACCAACGTACTTGAAGATCGTCGAGTGGTATGTATCCGCTATGAGATGCTTGATCTGAGGGTCATATTTGCCTATCACATTGAAGGTAAGCAGTTTACGATACAAATCTGCTGTTTGTTGATCGATGTTGGTCCCATTACTCTCCACTGTCTCTTTACTTGTCTCTGCCATCTTATATACTTACAGTACTAATATTTATATAGTGAAATTTTCCAGCTCTATATGAAAAAAAAAAAAAAAAAACCAAAAAAGATTATGTAAGCGAGTTTTCTACCAACCATTGATCTGCTTCTTTTAAACCTTCACAAACATCTTTTGGCAAGAGCCCCAGTTTGCCCAATTCAGAGACAAGAGACATCACTTCACCATGATACCAAGTAAACCCATCTTGTAAAACATCGAATGGTGTTTTGTCTACGAAAACGTTCCCGAAACTGGCGTTTAACAGTGTCTTGGACTCTTCAACATTGGTAAAGCTCTTGGTGAAAGAGTCATTCAAGATACCGACCAAAGTAGAATTGAACTGAGTACTGAAGGGGTTCAATTGAACAAAATGTGACCATTGTTTCTTAGTGTACTCGAATTTCTTACTGAACTCGTTGTTGAACAAGATTGACAATAAATTAGCACAGATCAACTCATTCACTTGCATTTGCAACTTACTGAACACCGAGTTGAATTGTAATAACGATTGAGAAATCTTGTTGGTGTAGTTGATCGGTTTGATGTCAGAAGTGTGATAAATAGCCAACACTTTGCTCAAGACATCAAATTTACCTAGTCCGATATCTCTTATCGACAACTTCAGATTGAATCTGGCAAAGAATAACAATAAGAGTAAAGACTCTTTAGATTTCAAAGTAGGAAGTAACTTACCGTACTTTGTGAGCTTCCCGTCTTCGTCGATCAAATCTAAGAGGAACAAAGTTCTAGTGATCGATGTCGATATCAACTCTGCACTATTCTCCGGTTTGACTGCGTTAGCAGCTTGACTCACCTTTAAACTTGTCTCGAATTTGGAAAAGAATTCAGGTAACGTGAAATCTTCAATGCTCTTGTACACGAATTTCCGCGTAGTCAAGTACAAAGGTCTTGGGAACCTTGGACTCAACTCCAAGACACGAACATCGTTCGGTAGTATAACCTTCAGATTATATTTTTTGAATTGGAAGTAACGATGCATGAAATTTGTCGAGAGATTCAAGATCTTATTCATGAAATCAGTATCTGTGACCAAATCGACATAGAATCTATGTGGATTGGTATCCAAGGACAATCTTTCCATGTAGGTACCGTATAATACGGCTTCTATTGTTTTCAAGTTTGTCAATCCCAACGATTGGTAGTAGTAATACTCGTTGGCCAATCTCTGGCCGATAAAATCGTGCAAATCGTTAGGTAACTTATCATCTGCTGATTTCAAGATCTGAAGATGACCTTTCAAGTTTAAAACTGGTTGGAATTTCATCATCGAAAGACCTTTGAAGAAAAATTCTTGGTTCGGAGAGCTCAAAATGGTGTTGAAGACGGATCCTCCATTGTTGATGAAGTCGAGCAATTGTTGGAAATTGATCTCAAGACCGTTTTGGAAAATACTCAAGTTGTATGGTTGGCAGATGTTCCCACAACACATTGCCATTTCGAGGAAACTCTTGTCGGTTAACTGGAACTTGTTCAAGATGTACGATTTGTCCATAAACTTGAACTCTTGGTTTTGGAACTCGATACAGAAAATAAACTTCTCAAGTGGTAGTGGGAACAATAACAAATCTGTGGAACCGTACATGACATCGATAACGTTTTGTTGAAGCATGTAGTACAATTGATGAATAGCGTGGTATGGGGCTACCAAGTATTCGACATCATGAGATTCGAAGAATTGCAAGACGTCGGAGGTATTGACGCTGAGAGGAGTTTGATAATCACGGAAAGTGTCAACTTTCATATTCTTGTTAAACTGATCCCATTTATTGATTTTGACGATCTCAGCACTGGTTAAAGAATCTTGAATTTTGATATCAAAATTGAGTTGGGTTGATAACCCTTCAAAGATAAAGATCGGTTTGATGTTCAAATCACTCAATGTCTTCAAATCGTTTTCGATATGAGAGAAAAGAGTGTTGGGGAAAGAGTTGATCAGTTCGACGAACGATTCTCTTTTAAAGGTTAATAATCTCGAGATGTAATGACTCAATTCAATACCAATAGTTGAATTTCTCAAGATCTCGATTGGGTAGTTCCCAACTGAGTAATTCTCAAACAAGAATTGTTCAAGCGATTTGACTATATGATGTTAGTTGGTGTTTTGGTGGTGGATGTGCCATAATACTTACTAGGCATATTGATATAATTTTTTCTCTGATACCGAGCTATGCTTTCTTGGGTAAAATTATTTTTTCTGATTGTTTCTTGAAAATCTAGTTGATCTTTAGTGCTTCCGGTATCTAATTGATGATTTTAATTGATCTTCAATTGATTCGAAGTAAAAGCGCTATTCGCTGAAACAGTCAGTAAGCACGCAACAGCTATTGATGAATAAAATGTTTATTCTCTCTTAAAGGTC
Source organism: Nakazawaea molendinolei (assembly GCA_030569155.1). Taxonomy (NCBI): domain Eukaryota; kingdom Fungi; phylum Ascomycota; class Pichiomycetes; order Alaninales; family Pachysolenaceae; genus Nakazawaea; species Nakazawaea molendinolei. The sequence continues at coordinate 330,021 of JAJMKB010000001.1, forward strand.
TCAATGACTCTTATGAACAAGTTGTTTAACTGCTCTTCCAATGATCCTTCTATTGAAGCTCGAAATGCCCTTGAAACTGGTCCTTAAGATAGAGTAATGCACACAACGTGTCTCTTTTCAACAATCTCTACAGCTGTCTCTACCACTTATATAAACCAATTGTCGACGTATCTAAATTGATTCCTCGACCCAGTTACTGCTCAACTAGTGCTCAATTACTCCTCAACTGATCACCACACAATTAATTAACAATTCTAATTAATCTTTTCCTCTCTCGCTCAAAATCTTTGCCTTCATTTTTCAGACTCCAGTCACGTGAAGAAGGTAGTGCACAGAGCCATAATTTGTCAAACCGTCCAGGAACCTGTCAAGTGTCACAGGAGGCCCGAATGGGGTAAATCTAACCGAGATCCCGGCATGTGATTCCTCGGATGACTTGAAAACTGAAGCACATGAATCACATCAACTTACATTTAAAATAAATGATGGTGTCGATGAGTTCCCCGCTTGACCAGACAATTGTAGCGCATGTATAAAAAAGAAGGTTAAGAAGCACGCACAGAAGGGAAAGAAGAATAAGAAATAATTAACAAAATAGGAACAAGAGAACAAGACATTAAAAGAGATGGATTTGATATTGAGACACCCACTGTTGATCAGGTTGATCAAGTTGTTAGACAAGACAACAGGGAGGGACAAAGTGTTGAGATTTGTACAGTATTTGCTCAAGTTCCTCTCATTCTATTATCATCGGTCATGGTTGAACTCGGTTTCTTCGCAGTTGACCAATTGTAGGAAATCGATCAGAGTGGGTAAACCGTTATCTCATTTGACTCTGGCAGGTGCTCTATTCGAGGATAAATTGACCCATTCCTCCACACTTAGATATCTTCTCGTGTTGAAAGAGTTGAGTTATGCCAATTATCTCTCCTTAGATTCGATCGTGTGGTTCAAGAACATTGGATTGATTGCCAATTCTAAAAAAATCAACAGAATCGAGAGGTTGAGTTCTTTGGCATGGTTCACTGGAGTTTCTACAAACCTCGTCATTTCAGCCATCAAATTGTACCGCACTCAGTACAAATTAAAACAACTACAATTAGAGTCCGAATCAGACTTGAAATACAACTCAAAAGAACTACAAGCTCAGATGCTGACCCAAAAACAAATCATCAAGAGAAGAATCCTATGGGATATTTTGGACTTGACCATCGTCTCCAACAAACTCAATTTCATAGCTGTCGACGATGGTATCGTTGGTTTCTGTGGTACAATCACTTCTTGGTTCGGTATTGAAGACATCTGGGATGCCATCAATTAGCGTACTCTCTGTACCTGCTATGTTGTAGTTTTCAAAAAAATTTTTTTTTTTTTCAGCCAGTAGATTCTTATTCAGGTACCTCTCTTACTAACTGTACATAGAAGTAATAATGGAGGGCTCTAAGAAAAGGGGCGCACCTGATTCAGGAGTGAATGCAAAACGGCGGAAGAAGCAGAAGAAGAAGACCCCAAAACCAGCTTCTTCTGGTATAATACGTAAAAACTCTTTCGATGCTCTTTCAGCTCTCAAAGATCAAGAAATTGTATTGTTGAGTGAAGAGGAGGAAGAGAAACCCCAAGTACAAGTACATGATCCTGAGGGAATCAAGCACAATGCTGACTTTATAGGGTTTGACTTCTCAGACAGCGAAGATGATGACAACAAACCGTATGAGTACGATAACTTCGATGATCAGAATGACTACTTGAGTAATGATGAGGGCCACACCTACAGAAAATCATCAGTGCCCAGTGTCAATAGTGACTTCCCATGGTTAAAGAATCACGATCATTCCAATAAGATGGAGATTGTCGACTGGTTGAATCTCGAGATTAAAGATTTCATCAACTACATTTCACCCTCCAAGCATGAGATTTCTTTGAGAAACGAGGTGTACAAGAAAATCAAATATTTGATCATCACTCAGCTCTGGAATGACTGTGACGTCCAAGTGTTTGGTTCTTTCGCTACTGATCTCTACTTGCCAGGCTCTGATATAGATATGGTGATCACCTCGAAAGATCGCAAATACGATACAAGACTGTACTTATACCAGTTGAGTGCCTTTCTCAGACGTACAGAATTGGGTATCAATGTTCAGACAATTGCCAAAGCTAAAGTTCCTATCATTAAATTTGTCGAACCAAACTCAGGTATTCACATCGATATCTCTTTCGAGAGAACTAATGGGTTGGTGGCTCTGAAAAATATCAGAAACTGGTTGAATACTACTGTAGGACTTCGAGAATTAGTCTTGATCATCAAACAATTTTTGCTGGTGCGTAAATTGAACGATGTCCACGTTGGGGGTTTAGGTGGTTATTCGATCATCTGTCTCTGTTATAGTTTTTTGAAACTTCACCCAAGATTACTGACAAACTCGATAGATCCAATGGAGAATTTGGGGATACTTCTCATTGAGTTTTTCGAATTGTATGGGTTGAATTTCGGGTACGATAACGTTGCAATTCTGTTTGACGAGGAGACAAAAGAACCATACTACATCCCAAAGAGACTCTATCCGGATCTCATGATGAAAAATTCTTTTGCCATTCTGATACGTGACCCAGACGACCCTTCCAACAATATTAGCAGAGGTTCATTTAACATTAGAGATATCAAAAGATCTTTCGGTGGAGCATTCCAATTATTGACCAATAAATGCTATGATTTGAACCAGGCATCTTATAAGGAAAGATTGCAAGACTCTATTCTTGGTGGTGTCATCAAGTACAAAGGTAAATTACGTGATTTCGAAGATGCCAGAGGTGATGTTACCAATGAAGCTATGGTCAGTGATACCGAGGATTATTTAGCTGATTTACCCCCATTGCCCTCAAAGAACAAAAAACAGCAGATACCAGTTGTACCGCAGAAGAGTGAGAATGATATTCATTATTACTCAGAGTATTCATCGGAAGATGAATCTCAACTACAACATATCATCGAAGAGTCTCAAGACACCAAGAAAAAACAGATCGACGATATCTACGGAATTCATAGCGACAGTGACGCTGGCAACGAACCAGCACCATCACTGGTCGACACTGATGAAGAGGACAGTAAAAGTAAAGTAGAAAAGACGATAAAACGAGACTATTGGAGTCAGAAAGCTGGTCTTTGAACTCAGCTGTATAGAAAGCCCTTGTCATGTAAAATTACTGTAAATGGAAGTCAAAACTCTTTAACTCCCAATGTGAGCATTTCGTTGAAAAAAAAATCAACACACTGAAGGTTGAAATCAATCGGTGAGGATTCGAGAAGGTATGTCTGAAGACGGTGAACTCTCTTTGAAGTTCTACACTTCCCAGCTCAAGGAAGACTATTTAAAGCAGTTTGAGTCCGTTGATATCAATATCAGTGATGGTGAGGTTGTCACCATTGATTTGAACGAAGAGTTACCAGATGCCAGCGAGTTATCCACCTTGTTGACCAATGAAAATTGTGGGGTGGAGACCTGGTGTATCATTGCTAAGAGATATGCCATACAGGGCAGATTCGAGGATGCTATGGAATTGATCGATGAAGCTTTCAAGTCTCAAGATATCATGGAGTTGTCGAATCAAGACAAACTCAGTCTTAACAATTTGACGACATGGATCCATATCCTGAAAAAGGATTTGGCCAAACTGACCAACGAGTCCAATATAATACAACAGATTAACCAGTTGGATTTTATCAACTTGATCACCACCGGTTGGATCAACATATTGAACGGGAACAACGATTTTAGTTTTGAAATCTTCGATAAGATTCTCAAAGTGCAGCCTTTGAACTACTTGGCCATGTTCGGTAAAGCGCACATCTTATTTGCAAGAAAGAATTATCATCTGGCATTGAAGTTGTACCAACAGATATTGGTGGTCAACCCACTTCTGAAACCAGATCCCAGAATAGGTATTGGATTGTGTTACTGGTTTTTGAAGAACAAGAAACTCGCTAACCAAGCTTGGACCAACTCTTTGGAGTTACAGTACTCTTTAGACGTGGAAATCTTGAGATTGATTTACGAGATTGACGATGCTTTGAATAACTCGGAGAACGATGAAGCTTTCAAGGAGAGCTATAAAAAATTAATCTTGCAAACAGACACATATTTACAAAAAGACAAATCCAACCCAACATTGTTGTTGATCATTTCATCATACTTTTTCAACTTGTCAAATTACGAGAAAGTAATCAAGATTTGTTCCAAAATCTTGACTTCTCCAAGTATGCCACCACAGGTAATAAGTGAACTGAACTTCTGGTTGGCAAGATGCTATTTTGTTTCTCAAGACTTCATCAACTCGACAAAGTTTTACAACGAGTCCATCAAGTCGAATCCTGCTAATAGTTTGGCCAAGCTAGGCTTGGTCCAGTCACAGATCGCAAGAAAATCCGTGGAAGAACTGTTGATCTCTTTGGAAAACTACTTGAAAACCGATCCAAATTCTTTGGAATACAACTACATCATCGGTGTATTGTACTATGAGAAGCAGCAATTGAAAAAATCTATTTACCATTTGGAGAGAACTATCAATTTGTGCTCGAAATCAAAAGAGATCCCACACATCAACTGTTACTTAATATTATCTGAAATTTATGAGAATTCAGATTTGAACAAATCGATCGAGTTCTTGTCAAAGACTATTGAATACTTCAAAGACTCAAACCAGGAACAACCATTGGAATTGTTCAACAATATAGGAGTTTTCCACTACTTGAAAGGTAACTTGGAGATTAGCAAGAAATTCTTCACAATCACGAATGACAAGATAGATATCAACGATGATGAGAGTAGAATTATCAAAATTACTCTGGAATTTAATCTTGCTAGAGTATTAGAGAACTTTGATCTCAAAGAATCGAAAGAGTTGTACAACTCAACATTGCAAAAATTACCATCTTATTTGAGTGCTAAATTGAGATTGTTGTTCATCTCTTGTTTTGACAAATCAAAAGATTATGAGACGTTGAATGAAGAAGTCAACCAATTGTTGTCTGAAAATCAAGACATATTGGAAGTGAGATCTTTCTACGGTTGGTTCATCAGAAAGTTTGGTGGTGTCTTAAAGATCGATAAGGACAAGGAAAGTGTTCATCATAAAGAAACTTTGATGAAGTACGATTCTCATGATTCATTTGCCTTGATCAGTTTGGGGAATGCTTACCTCTCCATTGCCAAAGAGATCAAACTCACATCTAAGGATGCTCAGGATAAGAGAAACCAGTATTTAATCAGAGCTACCCAGCTTTTCCAGAAAGTTATCTCTCTCGATGGTAAAAATCTTTATGCAACCCAAGGGTTGGCCATCACATTTGCAGAGATGAAAAACTATGGTATTGCTTTGGAGATTTTCAAGAAATTGAAGAACAACATGATCAAGACCGAGTCGACGCTGAACGATATCTCGATTTACATCAATCTTGGTAACTTGTTGGTATCGATGAAGAATTTTGCAAAGGCGATCGAAACTTATGAGCAGCTGTTGAAGATCAGCAAAGATTTTAAGATTTATTCACTTATCGGAAGAGCTTGGTTATTGAGAGGATACCATGAGAAGAATCACCAATCTTTTATCAACGCTTTGTCCAACGCTGAAAATGCTTATGCGTTGAACAAATCTCCTTCTTTGAGTTTCAACATTTCCTTTATCCAGTTCCAAATTGCAGAATTGATCAAGAACTTGCCTTTGCAATCGAGAAACATTGAGATGATTGAAAACTCTATTGTCGCCATTAACGAGGCCATCACCAACTTGAAGAATATTGCCAACAGTCCTAATCTGCCATTTTCCAAGGAAGAGTTGGAGTCGAGAGCTTCTATGGGTTCCAACACCATTATCAAGCAGTTAGATAGAATCCTAGAAGAACAGAAAGATTATGAGTCTAACATCAGTGAGAAGTTGTTGAAGGCCAAGAAGATTCAGGAAGAAGAGATGATCAAGAAACTGGCTCTGCAAAAGGCTAAAGAAGAAAAGGAGAGAGAAGAGATGATGAGGATGATTGAACAGAGAAAGAAATTGGAAGAAGAGAGTTCTCAATGGCTCGAACAGATGGTTGAGCTGGAGAACGATGAGAACGATGTTCTCAGTGCTGCTGAAGATGAAGAGAAACCAGTCAAGCCAAAGAAAGAGAAACTGAAAAAGGCCAGTAAAAAGAGAAAGATTGTATCTGATGATGAAGAGGACGAAGATAGTGCTCCAGTTACCAAGAAGACAAACACAGGTAAGAAATCCTCTTTATCCAATGATTTTGTCGTTGATAGTGACGAAGGTTTGAGTGCAGACGATCTGGATGAAGACAATCTGGTTGATCCTGTTTTAAATGACGATCTGGAAAGTGACAAAGATCTGCTGAGTGATAAGGATGACGAGTAGAGCAGCTGTAATTTTATACATATAAAAAAATCGTTTAACACATTTAAGTAGCGTAACAAAGTGTTGATGTTTTTTGATTTTAGGGGTGTTGGGTTAGGGAAAAAAAAATTTTTATGTGAAAAATAATATTTTAAAGAAGAGATGAGCTTGGAGATGGAACAGTCAACAGAGCAAATGAGACTTTATATAGGGTCGATATCTCAAGAATTACACGATGATCAAGAGATGTTGATCTCGAGACTTGAGAGGTTCGGTAAAGTGGCTGGAGCTTTGGAAATGCATCAGAAACCAACAGCGCTCAACTATTTTGCATATGTGAACATGGAGATGGATCAAAAGAACTTGCACAAATTGAAACAGCATTTGAACGGAGTGAACTTCAAGAATTCGAGATTGAGGATCGATGTACTGAAACCTGATTATATTGAAAGATGTGCCCAAGATAGAGAAAGACCTAATCTTAAACTGGACGACATACTTAAAAGAGAGAAGATAGCATTGGTGAGACAGAACCGTATCTTACATGGCATTGATGAGCTTGTGATAAAAGGTCGTTTGCGGAAGACCAAAAGGAAGAATTTGAAGATGATGACAGTGAGGTGTTTTCTAAATGGTAAACTCATCACTTTGAAGAGCAGAAAATCTAAGCTTTGGGGGTACGACAAGACCAAAAAATTGAGAGACTTGACATGGATTTTTGACAAAGATTCTTGGAAAGATGGAAATTTGCATATAAAAGAGAAGGTTTCCTTGAAAAATTCACCAGTTGATTTGGTCAAAGCAAATGCCGAGGAAGCTGGTGAAGTTGATGATGTCTCAGATGATGAGAAATTGAAGAATCAACATATTTTATCGGAATTGTTTCAAACTTTTGACTTTGATAAACCTGTCGATTTAGAAGTTGAAGCTGGTAATGACGATGAAAGTGGACATAGTGACTACGAATTTGAACTGAGTATCGATGTTGGAGCTAGAGATAGTTATGATATCAAGACCAAGGATTGCGCATCTGACAACATTATAGAAGAGTTCAAAAGGGCTAATCCTTTGCAAGACCAGCCCAAACCATGGGAACTTGGTAATGACGCTGATGAGTTGGTTGATGAGAGGGAGAGTGTTGAGGGAACATCCAATGATAAGGCAGAGGACGAGACACGTGACAAAGAAGAGGAGATTGTAGAAGAACCAGCTAAAGAGAGTGACAGTGATGTTGATGATGAATTTCTTCCAACTTTTGGTAAAACAATCGAGCCTGTGGTGAACGATACTGAAAATTTAAGAACGTTGTTCAACCCCACCGAATCAACTACTTTTAAATTGAACGATGATTCAGATATCGATGAGGAACTGGATAATGAGGTTGAAATAGATCAAGAAGAGATTTTAAGAGAACAACAACTGAAGAAAGAGATGATGGAAGTGCCCGTGAACAAATCGTTGTTCTTCCCACACCAAGAGTCTCCTTTCTTGCTGAGTCAGTCGCAATTGAACAAAATCGCCAAAGAGTTCGATAAAGAAGAGTATGAAAAATGGTTTTATGAGAAAAGAGGTGAGTTGAATAGAGAGTTCAAGAGACACAAAAGAGATATCTTGAGACAGATGAATAAGAGAAGATGATTTTAACTAAATCTCACTATACTTTGAACTTGATAGCCATTTCTACAGCAGCTTGTCCCCAATCCTCACCATGGTTGTGCATCTTACCTGGAATCAAACCTGCTCTGGCCTCCAGCTGTTCCTCAGTGAGACAGGTCAAGATACCGAAGATAACTGGTTTGTCTAATTCGAATTGCAAGTTCATGATCTTCTTGGTGACACTGTCACAGATGTACTCAAAGTGCATAGTTGAACCTTTGATCAAGACTCCAATTGGGATGATCACATCGATAGGCTTACCTGCGGCCTCGTATTGGGCGAAAAGTTGCTTTGTAGCATATGGCAATTCGAAAGAGCCCGGAACCGATTCCACAATGATATTTTCTTCCAAGACACCCAATTCTTTGCACTTGGTGATGGCTCCATCTACCAAACTGTCGATGATCACTTTGTTCCATCTGGCATGTAAGATACCAACTCTCAATTTGGAACCTGATGGGAGAAATTTGTCAATATTTATCACTTCAACAACTCAGCAAGAAACCACTTACCATCGTATTTCTGGTCAATTTGACCCAATCCTTTCACTGCCATTTTCAACTCAAACCTTGGAATGAAAAGTTATTAAGAAATTTGTCACTCTTTTAGTTTTTCACTCACATCTTTTCGACGATGAGTCGTGCATGGAAAATCAAATAGGTCCCAGTGACTGAGCTGATGACTAAACGGTGTCATGATGACGACATTGGACAGATTTTATAGAGAAACGAAACGACTTTATATTGGCTGTGGATCAGAGCAGCGTTCAAGCAAAGAATCAAAACAAATGTATATATATCAAATAGACAGTAATAACCATAAAAAAACCGTAAAGCGTCAAAGGATATTGGAACTGAGTTCAATGTAACCAGCTGGTGGATCGTTGTTATCGACCAAATTCATGGAATGTTAGATAATAAGGGACAAAAGAATTGAAATGAATAATTGGGGATTTGTAAAAGCATCAGTAGAAATGACTCAGTTACAAGTGGCTAGTCACAAAGAGTCATCGATCTGCTTTTTCACCTTCAAAAACTCAGCATAAGAGATCTTGCCCTTTAAACCCTGGTATCGTGTCACTTGTAATTGTAAATCTTGGAAATGAATGCTCTTGTACAACCCCAGCTTCTTTATCAAGTTCAGCAAGGTCTCTTCCTTAGTCCAACCCTGCTCTACAGCTACCTCGGGGAGGAAAGTACCACTATATCTGCTGCCCTGATACTGGAAACTTATTTTAATACCGTGGAGCCCCAATTCCCAGCCCAAAGGGTCATCGCATTTCTCAAAGTTCTTCAACAACGTTGTCGAGCACTCCAAAAATGATAGCTCTCTAACGTTGATTCCATTGAACCGAGGGTCTTCAAAAGCTGCGATCAATGCGTATTCTTTGATCCCAGACTCTAATGGTACATCGGCAAAAGTACCTATACACCCACGAAGCCTTTTCTCATCTCCAATTACAGTGGTCCAAGTCACAAACATGGGAGTGTCTTCCTCTTGTTGCGGATTCCTCGTATCCCCCAAGTACTTCTTATAAGTAGATAAAGGATAAGACCTTGTCTTTAAAAGTCTTTGCGATAAAGAGTCGAATGCCAAAGCAGCATAAGGTGACATTTTCTCCACCAATCCGTCCTCAGAGTTCTTAGACATGCTACTAGTTACCTTGCAATCTGCTAAACAATAATGCTTCAAAAATGACATGTCTCACCTTAGGAACAAAAGAAGGAAAAAATCTAGATTCTACGACAGGTCGTGTGCAGGAGTTTAAAACGGCCGAACGAGGAAGGTCCATTAAATTACCCGTTCCGGAAGGCTGCTGGGTTTTTTTTTTTTTGGCCCTGTGCGAGCCTCGAGTCGCAGGTGGAAATTATGGAGATTTTGTAAATTGATTCACGAGATACACCTTTCATCTAGCATCGATAATTGGTGTTGAAACAGGGAAAAAGCGAGTACATCCATTTTTGGCTCTTGCTTTTCTTGTCTAAGTAACTGTTTGGACATTTCTTTTAGATTCTTGTGATCATAATCTGGGTTCTGGATTGATTCATTTCAATTTATTCATCCTACTGGTCACCATACATCGCGGGAAAACAGAACTAATCAACTGAAGAATCTGACCCGACAATTGACGCACTTTTACTAGTGAAGAATTGTTCATTGAATTGGTGGAGAGACTCATTGATTGGCATTAGTACTTTCCATTTGCCACTAATTCTAATTCTACATCTGGTGAAGTATTCTTAGCAGCAACAACTCTAAAAGATGTCGGTTCCTGCTCCTAGCTCCAAACCTCAACAGCCTCCACTGGGTACCCAACAGCAGTCCGGAAGCCGTAACAATTCGACTTCTGGCCCCGTGCCAGGTGCTGGACCAAGACATCGTCGTTCACCTTCGAAGGCCAGTGTCAATGGTAATGGACCTAAACGATCCAACAGCGGAGAGAACTCCAAACCTGTCAACAAATTGACCACCCAAGAGACTGAAATCATCTCCAAACATATGGATGATAGAATTCTTCACCTCTTGGCCAACGCTGTAGGTTCCAAGTGTATCGTTACCGTCACTTCGGGCACTCGTTACATCGGATTGTTGTACACGACCACACCTACCGGAGATAACCGTAATTTCTCAATCGTTTTGAAGATGCCAGAGATTTACAGCGTCTCATCCGATGATGAGTTGGATCCTAATGAGGAGTTGCCAGATACTCTAACCTTTGACTCCAAAGATTTTGCAGATTTCGAGATTTTAAACTTGGATCTTGCCAAAAGCGACAAAAATAGAAGTGTCTCTCCTCTGAAGACAAGTTTCAAAACCGATAGCGATATCTCTGCGAACCGAAAAGTGGAGGAGCGCGAATTGGAGAAATGGGTTCCAGAAGAGACTGATCTGATTTTGTCTGGTGGGTTGGAAGACGATTTTGCATCCACCAAGAATTGGGACCAGTTTGCTGTCAATGAGCGCAAATTCGGTATTCAGTCTTCGTTTAACGAGGAAATGTACACCACCAAGATTTCGAAAGATGATCCAAAGTATAAAGAGAGACTTGTCATTGCCGAGAAATTGGCTCGTGAAATCGAGGGTTCTTCTCATAACGGTAACGTTCATCTTGCAGAGGAAAGAGGTCTTGTTGTAGATGATAGTGGACTTGATGAGGAAGATAAGTATTCAGGTGTTGATAGAAGAGGAGAGGAACTAATGGCAGCTATTGGAGCTAACAAGTCTTCAGGGCCTAAGAACTACGAAACTGATAAGGATGTCAATTCAAACAAGTATTTACCTCCAAGACAAAGAGCTGCTCAATACCATGACGATCCTGCAGTTATCTCATCTTCTGCAACAGCTCAAGGTTCAACTGATAAGAAATTGCCTGCTACATTACCAGACAAACCTGTTACTCCAGCCTCCAACCCATCAAAGATCAATTCTCGTTCAGAGTTGAACTCTTTAAAAGAGTTTTCAGCAACTTTCAAGATTCCAACTAAATTTCCTAAAGAATTGTTGCCTATTGTAACTAAAGATAAGCATAAGCAAGAAGAGATTTTGAAGAAGTATCAAGAGGACGAAGATGCTGCACTTGCAGCAAAGAAAGCGAAAGAAAAGGAAGAGACTGAGAAGAGTGAGAAGGCTAAAGAAGAACAACCAGTTGTGCCAGTTAAGAAGAAGATGGACCCAAGAACAGCTACAACGTTTAAGATGAATCCGAACGCTCCTACATTCCAACCTTCCGGTTTTGCGCCGCCAGCGGCTATCAGATCTAGTTATTCGAGTAGGTCACCAACTACTGGGCATGCCTCGCCTCGTATTTCTCAGCCACCAGTGTCAAAGAAGAATATAACACCACAAGGGTTTTTTGGGTCGAGAGTTCCAAAAGAGACGAGATCTGGAGACAGTTTCAAAGACAGTTTCAATTTCTTATCCGATATGGAGACTGAGGCTGATTTGGTCAAACCATTCTCTACAGCACCAGCATGGGACCAGGAGATGGACAAGTCTTATATCACTCTTTATCAGCTCGTTCCTGAGAAAGTGATGATGCCCCCACCACCAATGCTGAACGTAAGATACTACCCTCCTGGAGGATCTGCTTTACAATCTCCAATGGGTGCACCTGCATCGCAGCTAATGTCGCCTGGAACCCCATTATCTCCATCTCATATGCACCCTCAACAAGTGCCAATGATGATGCCTGTACAACAATACGGTGGGACCGATGATGGGAATAGGAAATTGTCACCTTCTCCACAACTGATGCCACCTTATTACCCCCAATTTATTCCTCAAGGTCCTCCTGGAATGGTGGCTCCACAATCTCAGCAAATGCAGAACTCTCCATCACAGCAGCTGGGTACCTCCCCTAGACAACAACGTCATCATAACAGACATAACAATAGTCATCATCATCATCACAACAACAATAACCAATACTTGCAACAACAGCAATTACTGCAGATGGGTCAATATCCGGTGGTGATACCTATTCCTCCACAGGGGCAATATGCGAGAGGAGCTCCAGTGAATTATCCGGCAATGGGTTATTATGTCGTGGGATCCCCACAGAACGGTAGACAGTTCTGAAAAAAAAGAAAAAGTTATGTACGTCTCATCGGATAGTAGCTTCTAGAAAAACTCTATTTGGGTGTATCGTTAACAAATTGTAGCCGTAAACGAGAAGAAGAATCTCTGATATGCTGCAAAAGAAGCTTTCGATTCTTCGAGAAACAAACTTAAAAAAAATCAGCTTGAATTCCCCCCAAATGTGTCATGTTTTAATAATCATTTATAAGGCAGGGTGTCGTGTAGAACGGTCTATTTTGATACTTTTTTAGTAATACTGAGATGCGCCACAACTGGTTTTGTCAGCATGGCCGTTTTTTTTCTTTTTAAGAAGGGGAGAAAAAAAAGTATATAAGGGAGGTGGAGCTCAGGTATGATTAAAATATCGTTATCGAAAAACAAAAAGTTAATTAGATTCAAATAAATATAAAAAAATGGTTCAAGTTATTAAGAGTGAAGCTGAATTCCAAGAGCTGGTCAAATCCCCAGGTTTGGTCGTTGTCGACTTCTTTGCCACATGGTGTGGTCCATGTAAGATGATTGCTCCATTATTGGAGAAGTTCTCTCAACAATACGAAAACGCCAAATTCATCAAGGTTGATGTCGATGAATTCGGAGCCATTGCTCAAGAATACGAAATCTCTTCCATGCCAACTATCTTGTACTTCAAAGATGGTCAAATCGTTGAGAAGGTTATCGGTGCCAACCCAGCTGCTCTTAAGGGCGCTTTGACCAAACATGCTGTACTGGCTTAAATTCGGTGACTTGTTTTGTCTAGGTGTTTATTTTCTTGTATTATTTATAGCATTATGAGTCCCGTATATAGAGAATTGTTGACTTGATAGGTCTTCTGTCTACGCGTTAAACCAATTGTAGAGTGTTATCTTCAAGCTATCTTGATCGGCCTAGAGCCTCGAAGATTATTAACTCCGATCTTTTTTATAAATTTGACTTGAATTCTTCTCACTGGTCTTTTACAGTGATCTCGCGCTACTGCCCATTGCCAGTCCATTTCCATTACCTTGCTATTACTCCCTTGTTGAATTGTATATCTCTTGAGCCTCTTATACTGTGAATCGTCCATCTGAAATCAAGCAGCCGTTATTTCACTCGCCACAGTGGCGCATGAACAAATGCTCGCTCCTCGCTTGCTTCTTTTTCGCTCTTTCCAGACATTTAGCGGCGCAAATCTAAATTACAGTTTCATGTGGGTCGTGCAAATTACGCGACAAGCGAGAGAGTAACGAGGTCGTGCGTTGGAGGCTAAATGTTGAGCCGAGATTTGGTCGTGTACATAATGCACATTGAAAGATTTGTTTGATCTAAGCACTTATAAGAAGCTCTTTGTATTCAATACACTGGTACTTTAGACCAAGGCATTGAGATGAGTGATGAAAATAGAAAAGTAGAACCTGTAGAATTAGAGTTCATCGCTAACGATGTTCTTGAAAATTATTTAGGTCCAGATTTTGATCTTAAGTCTGACTTTGAAATACTATCCACTATACGATATGATCCATTACTAGAAGAGAGCCTTCGAGATGAATATTACAGTGATGATGATATACAAGCTGACGAACACAATGTACCCAACACCGAATACAGTATCAGTGAGACTAATGACTTGATATCGCTCGACAATAGTAGAAAAATTCCATCGTCACAATTCTTTTTATTTGATGAGCACCTCCATCGTATCAAGCTGGCTTTAAACTATTTCAAATGGGATTTCCAAATCACAAAGAATCTCTTGCTACTGAAATTGAACGATGCTTTGCAGTTCATCGACCAAAATATTCCCTACAAATGTCGTGTCTTGATCAACAGATCTGGAGAGTTGAAAATAGAGGTCGTGCCTGTGCCCATTATCGCCAATATGTTGGAAGGTCTCTTTGACAACATTCCTCTGGAAAATGTCTGGTCAGTGTACATCGACAGCTCTCCTATCCCCATATCCCCATTCACATCTTTCAAGACCACAAAAAGGGACCATTATTCAGAGGCCAGAAACAGATCTTTACCTCCAGGTTCGACCAAATCCGAGGTCTTGGTGTACAACACAGCTGAACAAGTTACTGAAGGTTCAATTACCAATGTAGCGTTCAAGCGGTCTAAGATCTATCCTAATACCGGGAAAATTGTCGAGAGATGGGTAACTCCACCTTTGAGCTCGGGGTGTTTATGTGGTGTCACGAGACACATGCTCGTAAGTAAAGGATTAGTAGAGGTTGAACCGATCAGATTGAGCGATGTTGTCCACGGAGAGGAAGTACTCTTGTTCAACGGTATTATGGGTGTAGTAAAAGGCGAAATCAAATAGTCTAATTGATATCTATAAAACACTGGCAATTTCGTCATCTTTGTAACCCAAGATGTAAAAAACGTCTTTCATGGATTTGGTGTTCAAACAACATGGAGCTGCTTGTTGAACTTTTGGTTTGGCATTCCAAGCGATACCCAACCCAGCTACAGACATCATCTTCAAATCATTAGCACCGTCTCCGATGGCAACGACGTTTTGCAAATCAATTTTCTCGGTCTCTGCAATCTCTTGTAACAAGATTTTCTTCATCTCTCCATCAACTACTCTACCGAAGGTGACACCGTTCAAAATTTCTTGACCATCGACAACGTCAAAGCCCAAATTGTTAGCATAGGCGTAATCGAATCCCAATTTCGAAGCAACTTTCTGTGCTAATGGAATAAATCCACCACTCAAGACAGCCAATTTACAACCTTGGGTTTTCAAGCCTTTACTGAGCTCCTCTACACCGTTGGTGATTTGAATTTTATTCAGGTAGAGCTCGTCCCAGATTTTCGTCGAGTTGATACCTTTCAACAACTTAACCCTTTCCAGAAGCGATTGTTTAAAATCTAATTCCCCGTTCATGGCTCTGGTGGTGATCTCTGCAACTTGCAGCTCAACGTTAGCATATGCAGCGATGAGCTCGATGACTTCTTGATAAATCAAGGTCGAGTCCATGTCAAAGACAAACAATTTCTTGTCTCTTCTAGTCTCACTAACTTGGTAAACCAAGTCGACACCTTCGACCAAATTGTCTCTAAGGAAGGCTCTAGTGTCTTCTAAACTCTTCTCATTCTCGAATGTGTAGTCTAACACTCTTCCAACGCTGAGATACTCAGATTTTAAATTGCTGATGGGAAGCTGTTTGAGTAAGCTCTCCACCTTTTCAATACTCAGGTCACCCAAATGCTCAGTATGAGAAATCACAGTCAAAGAAAACAGCATCTTGCTTGAGTTTTTCACTATTACAGTGTCGAGAGACCCTTGGCTGATTTCACTTTTTTTCAGATGTGAAAAATTTCGTGACGCATGTGAAAAAGATCTTGACTAGTTAGTGAATTAAAGTTAATCAGTTGAGATGTGTAACAGGCAATTAGTTTGAGAGCATTCTATTGATTTGCTCGCTGTTTCTGATTACAGATCCCTCAATTGGGCAATCGAGATATGACCGTGAATCTTATATTGGTCTGAAAGAGAGTTCGATACACTCCAAGTTAACTATCAACTCACTATCTCACTTGATCAATAAACACATTCTACTTCATTAAATTAATTGCGAGTCAACTTTGGAACCACTTGATTAAATTTCAAAGACGAAAGATGTTCTTCAAAGCTGTTGAAGACATTAAAAGGATATTTAGCATCTACGAAGCCGTCTTAAGTTCTTTGGACATCAAGAGAAATGAGCACCTGCAAATCTTATATTGCTATTTACGAAATAGAAGAAACCTATCAGTTTGAAGAATTGTCCTACAAGAAGCAAAATTTCCAAATCAAAGACACAAAAGAGTCCTGAAATTGTTCAAAGCTTATTCCGTCGAAATATGTCAACTAGTACAAAAGAGGAAATTATAAGCTTTATGCGCGGCTCAAGAGGTAACCCCTTTTTTTCAGGGCTATTGTGCTAAGCTATTGTAAAAAGAAGTTGGGAACGGTAACAAGATCGTCCCGAAGAAAGATATTCGATGTTTGTTACCGCTGCAGAGTTCTTTGCTTAGCTTCCCTTCTGATGAGGGTTCAAATCCATGCTAGATATATGTCTCAATTGTTTAGCATATCAACCAGACTGCAATATTTTTTAGACATATTCAGATTGTCTGAATCCATTCAAGCTTTTTCCGTTTAACCTTAATTGTCCATGCGTATTTCTCAAAATGATTAGTTGTGGTCTGCACAATTTAATTCCCAATTACCGCATTTTCAGTTAGGTTGATACGTTTTGGACTCGAGTCTTAAACTTGTTAAGGGCTTCCTGACTACTGAGTCTGATTTAAAACGTTGTCGAGATGGTCGAAGCAGAGGATACAGAATCCTTTGATGCTTGTAAAAGAACTGAAGATGCTCCATCGTCACCTTCGATACCTTCAACCAGTGTCACTAGCTCTAATTCTGAAAGTCTTGACCAAACTTTGAAAACTACAAATCCCTTTAAGAAGGAACAGATGATCCTATCCAAAAAACATCGGAAACGGTTTGAAATGATGAAGAAACAGCTAGAAAACAACTCATCTTCCTCTTCGTCCTTTGTTGTGTTGAGTGGAACTTCTTCCGAAAGAACATCGTTGACAAATTTACCAAAACCGTCAAACAATCTTACAAGGTCACCGATTCAGTCATCTCACAGATTAATACAACATTTAGAAAACCCATTTCTGTATCAGGAGTTTTATGAAAAGCCCCAGCAATTAAATGCGGCATTTGAACCTTTGACTAATTCTAAACCTTTGGAGTTGAGTGATTTGAGAGAAATATTACAACGGAAGACCCCGACAAAGGATGAAACTTCTTTTGAGAGTTCAGAAGCTGGTGGTATATCAAAGGAGCCCGTAACAAAAGAGCCAAGACCACTGATGCCTATCACCACTGAAAGTGAAGCTAAGAAACCAATAGCTGAAAGCTTATCAGATGAAGAAGAAGAAGAAAATATCAAATGTTTTCAATGTTGCAAAGGTCGAAACTTGGAGAAACACAGATGGTGGAACATTCTTGGTGTTCTACTCATATTCTTTGGTCTATTGGCAGCCGTTTTGTCTACAATTTGCAAAGAAGTTCTCGACCATCATAAGAAGAAACATAGCATTATGTTTGAAAGATTAACAGATTATACGTACCCCCAATTAGCGGCCATTAGAACCACTCTTGTGGATCCAGATACTCCAAAAGAGTTTAGACACAAAGAAGTGAGTGATGGTCAAGAGTGGGATTTAGTATTCTCTGATGAGTTCAATCTGGAAGGAAGAACATTTTATGCCAAAGAAGACCAATTCTTTGAAGCTGTCGACATTCATTATCTGGCCACTAACGATTTGGAATGGTATTCTCCTGACCAAATAATCACTTCCAATGGCACATTGAAAATAAGGCTAGATGCTTTCAAGAACAATGGGTTGTTCTACCTTTCTGGAATGCTTCAATCATGGAATAAACTCTGTTTTACTCAAGGTTATGTTGAAATCTCAGCTAGATTGCCTGGTTCTTTTGACTCAAAGGGGTTTTGGCCAGGTCTTTGGACCTTGGGTAACCTTGCAAGACCAGGATATATGGCCACTACAGATGGAGTTTGGCCCTACACTTATCAAGGTTGTGATGCTGGGATTACACCAAATCAAAGTTCTCCAGACGGAATCTCAACATTGCCAGGTCAGAAATTGAATTCATGCACTTGTAAGCATGAAGATCATCCAAACAGAGGTACTGGACGTGGTGCTCCTGAATTTGATATCTTGGAAGGAACCTTTACAGATGATTTTGCAACTATCGCTCAGACACTTCAGGTTGCACCATTTGATCCATGGTGGATGCCAGATTATGAGCATATGCTGATAACCAATAAGAGTACGTCTTATATGAACAGCTACGTTGGAACCTCACAACAGGAAGCGATATCTGTCATTACAACTTTAAATGAAAAGTGGTTTGAGAGAGCTCAAAATAGGGGTAACACCACCAGTGAAGTCCCTCAGAATTTTCAAACATACACAATGGAGTACAGATCAGATGGGAAGAATCATGAAGCTGACTACATCAAGTTTGGGACGGGATCCGATGTCAAAACAGTGATCAAAGGTTCAGTGCTTCATCCAGAGGGAAATATTGGCTGGAGAGAAATCTCTAAAGAGCCAATGTCTCTTATTTTCAATCTCGGTCTTTCGTACTCCTGGTCCAATATACAGTGGTTAACATTAGACTTCCCAGCTATATTAGAGATTGACTACATTAGAATTTATCAGCCAAAAGGTAAAACTTCGGTCACTTGTGATCCTAAAAATTATCCCACATCCAGATACATTGAAAAGCACATGAATGCATATTCAAATTCAAATTTGACGTCATGGCAAGATGCCGGTTACACCTTCCCAAAGAACAGATTGACCCATAAATGTAAATTTTAGATTGCAGGGACTGAGAAATACTCTTCCATTCAGTTTAGATAAGAGAACTTTATAGTATCATTAACTAGTAATTTTATGATTATATACTGCAAGCAAGAAGTAGACAATTAGAGATCAATCATCTCCAAAGAGAGTGTTGACTCCGGTATAGTCTTGCTCTTGTAATCCATTAGACTTTTTCTTCCTGCTGGCTTCTTCCAAATCTTTGGTACGACCGCTACCAGAACCTGTATTTGCAGCATTCCCAAATATAGCCTCATTGGAGACAAATGAGATCATGACAACTTTTTGAGATCTGATGGAGGTCGATTGCGAAAGAAGTTCCTCTAACAAATCGATCGATTTCAAATCAGAGATATCTAATAACTGGATCAAGTATTTTTGTGGGAATTCATAGTTCTTTCTCAAAGAAAGATAGATTGTTGTGAGTAAATATCCTGCTTCAGAGTGACAATCGTTGAAGAATGGGTCCTTGATAATGGTGACCAAAGATTTGATGAAATTGTCATTTATCCAGAGATCAACTTCTTTGTTCTTGTTCAAGATATCAGAGATGATATTTCTCAAGACCAAGATAGCATTGTAAGAACATCTTGTATCCTTGAATAGAATGATATGATTCAAGATTTGTAAGAACAACCCCAAGATTTGCGGATTCGAACAGATCAACTCTCTAATAGTGATCTGTCTTTCTGACAATTTGGTATGGCCCAACTGTCCTACGAGATCGATCAACATTCTATCGACAACTGCTGTCAATTGCCTCAATAAATGCTCTTCCATCATTTCCTCTGATAAAGTCTGATCGTTCTCGTTGCCATCTAGTTGTAAACCTTTCAAATAGGTTACTTCCCATTTCTCAATTAACAAAGCATCGAGAGTAGACAAGACTTGAGGCAATAATTCACTCATGAAAGGCTCTATGAATCTTATTGGACAGTTCTTTATAACGTTTCTCAATACCAAGTTAATGAGATGTCTCCAAGAATGTAATGAAATCCCTACAGGTTCACCAGCGATAGCCCTCCATAATTTGGTGGCCATATTAGGAACTTCGTAGAGGGTCTCTTCCAATTCTGAAATCGATCCTATGGTCAAATAAGCGTATTCTCTGGTATATCTAACGATATGCCCGACACTGTCTGCAAAATCTCTCAATGTGTGCATAGCTTTAACGCTCTCTTCTACAAAAGAGTCTTTGGATTGAATTGAAACACCCTGCTGCCAGAATCTTTCTGTACATGTCTCTTTAACAAAACTCTGTACTTCTATTGGTAAGTCAGTCCAGTTGGCAGGGTTGTGATATGCTTGAATTTGTGCAATGAGCTGAAGAATATGAGGCAAGATTGGCTGAATACGTGGTTTCCAAAGGGCCAACAAGTTCAAATAATCTTCAGAATCATGCGGCAATTTCTCGATACTGTACTGGATGAAGATTCTAGTGGCTCTGATCGGAAATACGGAGGACCAATGTTTCTTCAAGTCATTCTTCAAGACACGACCAGCATCATCCATATCAGCAGCGAGTAAATCTGTCGACGCTGTAATTCCTCTACTTTGGAAGTATTCTGCAATTTTCACGATCCCCAATCTTTCCATAAACCATGGAAGTTCTAACAAACCTTTTTCCGTCTTGGGATCCGACCAGGCTATAAGTTCAGGATCCACAATTGTGGAGAACCTGTCGGTCTTGTTATCAATGGTTGATCTTTGAGATACCACCAAAAGGAACGATTTGAAAGCCACAGCTTCATGATCAGTGACTTTGTTCGAGGACAAGATGTTACTGATCACAATCTCCAAATCATTCAAGATATCTTTTAATGATTCAGGCATCAAGTACAGCAATCTGTTCAATTCTGTACCACAACTCGTTCTCAAATCTCTGATGTTCTCTCTTTCGTCATCTGTTGCACTCTCCGAGTATTCAAAAGTACAAGAGTTGATAACTTTTTCCAATACTTTGAACATCAAATTATTTGATTTATCTTTCAAAAGAGGTGCAAATTGCACCAAAGTTTGAACCTGCTTTCTCAAGAGTAAAGGATCCTTTATTTGAAGCATCAACAATCTCTCGCACAACGTTTCCACCAACTTATGGAGGAAATCTGATTTTTCTTGCTTGTCCTCATGTGTATCGTCATACCATATCTGCCATCTCGAAATACCCCTTATACTGGCCTCTATGAGGACAAATTGTGCGTAGCCATAGATGTAACTCTCTGCATTCTCACCTTTGTATTGCAAATGAGCATCGATCAAGGTTCTCTGCCCCAAATCTGAGGAAAAGAATTGTTCTAATCTTGATTCCAACCACATCAAGCCGTCTTTCGGTTTCTGACAGATTGTGATTCTGACAATGTCGTCCATCAATTTTCTATAATTCGACAAAAACACCAAAGCGTCCGAGTTCTCTTCGAAATCGTTCTCCAAGAAGGATTTCACAGATGAGTCGTCGGTAAAATCTTCGTAGTTAATCAACCTGTTTGCTGCAATCTCCAATAACTTGGATAAAGCTTCTTGGAAATGGGGTTTTGCCGATAGTTCATCCATCCTTAGAACGGTACACCAGAATTGTAAGCTCAACCCACTCACGATAAGCGATTCATGATTAGTTGTCTCTAATACCAAATTCAAGTAACCTCTTATATCAGAGTTTTGCGGCAAGTCAAAGTTGTTTTTACTACTCTTTGAATCGTACAAATACTCTGTCAACCCTACGATCATCTCCACCATTTTCTTTGTCAACGAGTACTGCTGGTCGTCTATATCATTAGGGTCCAATTTAATCGACCGATAAACACGAGTCAACATGTCGATACCATCTTTTGTGAACACTGCTCCCGGTATCTCTTTGAAATCCTCGTCGTTAGTAAACGTTCTGGTCAAGAGTGCATGTAAAGACTCAGTAGCCAATGTTCTAATTGTGACATCGTTATCGTACATAAAGCATTGGCTCAATCTCTCTAAAATTCTGGTGTCTCTTATAGCCAAGGGTAACACCCATTGTAGACATGTCTTCAAAGTTTGAAGGATCTTGATGACAAAATTTTTATTGGAGTCCTGTTCGATGTTATCGAGACATTCAGCAAGAAAACTAGACCAGATGTTGAGCCAACCTTCATCGGAGTTTCTAAACATCGAGAGTTGTTCGTTAGGCTCGTATTTGATGTTGAGAATTTTTTGTGAAGTGATCACTTCCGGACATAACGATGTAAGCTCTCTTGATCTAGAAGAGGCAATTGGGTCCTCTAAAAGGTAGATGTCTTCGAACAAAGTTCTGAAAATGATCAAGCTCAATTCTCTGGCACTAGTGTTCAAGTTCCAAAGGTTGTACAAATCCTTGTCAAACGACCCCCAACTCTCCAACAAGGCGTCTTCGGAGAATAGTTCGTTTTCCTTTGAATATTTGGTATGTCTGAGGGCTTTCCCCCAACAGCGTTTAGCTATATCTACCCATAGAAAAGCGATCTTCTCTTTCAAATAATGAGGGTCCTTTTCCAATAGCTTGTTCAGTAGCTCGATGACCCAATTACGGATGGTGAGTTGTTTGTTTAAGTCGTAATGGGTGTAATTGCGTGATATGGTCGATTGCAATAAACTGAGACCGAAATGTCTCACGATGTAATCATAGTGGTTGTCTGGTAACGCCAATTGGTAACCCCAGAACGGTGACTCTTCGTGCTGTTTGATGTTCTCCAAAAACTGTGCTCTGTTAGTAACTCTCCCTTAATGATACAACTGCACACCAGTTGATACACTTACGCTTTGAGCCTGGCGACGCTGTTCATTAGATGACCTGGGCGAGTGGATCATCTCGAGCGCCCCGACTATCTGCCCGACTCCATTCGCGTCCATCGTGCTCTTTATAACACTTTCACCTCTTTTGGAACGCTTCTGGCAACACTGGTGCAAATAACTACACTTTACTCGAGCTGAGAAAAAAAAGGGTAAGAAAAAACAAACATTAAAGGCATTATAAGAGGAAATCCAGGGTAATCAAAGGTAGGTGTTGGACTTGGGTGTTGGACTAGGAATTGAGCTCTATGATTGGTGAGAATTGAGACAGATCACTTCAGAGATGACTATGGTGAAGTTGGGGAAGAAATTTGGTTAGAATTGCACCATCCAGTGTAGCGTTATTGATACGAAGAAAAATGAGCAGATTACGAATACAACAGGTTCTAAGTGGGTTTCGGTGGTCATTAATTGAGATTCAGTTCTTTTCGTGCAATTCACCACACTCAGCTTTTGAGACGCAACAAAATGGTGCCAATTTCTGGATCCACTTTCAAATTTGGCTGAACAATGTTGCAGTTGTAGTGGAGACACGAAATTGTGTAAGTACACGACCCATTTGGCTCTTCAAAAGCTTTAAAAGGCGTCAGGTCAGCTATTTCTGGTAAATTACTGAGATGATTGAAACAGTTTGAGCTCAAGCTTCGTCCGTCACTGTTTATTTGGTGCAAAATAGTGAGGAGTTTTTATCACTGAATTTCAATTCGTGTTACTCACAGTGTATTTATGTTATCTCTATGCTCAGTTGATAGTCATCAGTATCTGCCTTATATGACTAGTATAAAGTGGATTAAGTCATACTCAATAGCACTAATTTCAAGCA
The DNA here is from genome assembly GCA_030569155.1 of Nakazawaea molendinolei. Lineage (NCBI taxonomy): Eukaryota > Fungi > Ascomycota > Pichiomycetes > Alaninales > Pachysolenaceae > Nakazawaea > Nakazawaea molendinolei. The sequence continues at coordinate 353,653 of JAJMKB010000001.1, forward strand.
TCTATGCTTTGCCACGCCATTGTACTGTTGTTAAACCACTGATTTTCACAGCTCTTCAATAGGCTATAAACAACAACTGCTGGTGAGATCACTGACAGATCTGGGGTAACCGATTTGGATCATTGATATTTGGTGCACGACTACGTTCTATCAATTAGTCAGTTGCCTGTGACAAAGGAAAGACGCTGGTAAGGATAACTCGGCTATTGGCAAAATATCCGTGGGCGCAACCAGTGTCAAATCACCAGAGTAACCACTCTTCCATGACTTGCTTCCGCAAGGAAACCAAATTAGGAACACTTCTCAAAAGAGAAGGAGAAAAACTCGTTTAGGGCGGTAAAAAAAAAAGTGAAGGGAACGATCAGATTAATTTAGATGGATTTAAGGGACGAAACCGATACACGAGTATATAAATGGATTTAAGGGACACAATTTGAGTCATTTATTTGTTTATCGACCAAATAACTATACCATGTTCAAGTTAGGTTTGTTCATCAGGGAGAAGCTATGGCTGTCGTGTCCACACACATCTGTCAGATGCATGCACTCTCAGAGAACATGTAGAAGAGGTGGCCACCGTTATTCGCATCGGTCTCGTCGTTCAAGGAGAAGGTTCTTCCAGAACAACACCAACCCAGATAACATCTCACTAATTGAGAATGTCCATTCTTACTCTCATACAGAGTCTCTCTTGGCTACCAGCTTTTTCTACAGCCATTACCTCAACCATCTGCTAAACCCATCGTTGAAGATTTACAGAGGGTCGCTGAACGATCACGATAATCACTATTCTCATCACCATGCTAATACCATGGTCTTGCACACTCATAGACCTGTGCAAGTCATTAATCCAGTACGGTTTTACTCCAACTCAAGGAGAACACCTTCCATAGACATTGAATTCACTCAGAAAGAACCTTTACAACACATCGTCGATGAACCTGTGCCTGAATTGGTACTCGATAAAGAGTTTTTATGTGATGCTTTTGAAAAGCCAATCGATTTTAAAGATCCGGTGGACCAGTTGGCTCATTTCCAAGAATTAGAAAAGACAGGCAAGAACGCTGAGATATTGGCCAATTTCCAGTTTTTGATCCACTCTGGGTTCCAACCAAGTTTGGAAGTTTATAATATCACTTTGAAATCCATAGCAGACAGGAACGTTGAGTCTTTGGAAGAGAAGTTGACAAATTTGCTCAATGTTTATTCAACCATGTTGAATAATAATATCAAGCCAGACTCTATCACGTTTAACACGCTTTTATCGACACTTTTCAAAGGATCTTTGTCTGCATATTACGAATTGAATAACCACAATCAAGGTTTGCAATATTTCCAAGTTGCCAAACTGTTGTTTGACGTCTGCGATCGAGATGCATTGAATTTTGATCAGGAGTTTTATCAATTAGTCTTGACAAATTGTTTCGTATTTGGTAACCCGTCTGAATCTGAAGAATTTCAAACAGAGATGAGACTGAGATTGAAAGGATCGAGTATCTACTTCCTCTATTTCATGAATAGAAATCTACACAACTCTTCTAGCTTTACCAGGTTATTTGAGGAATTCAAGAAAAGTGCCGATACAAATGTCGACTTGTTGAAAGATCAATTTGTGGTCTATGAGTTATACATCAAGAATTTGATCCATACTGGCCAATTGGAGAAGGCAACTTCTTTGTTGGATCAGATCTTGAACCAGACAAGAGAGTATGAAATGTTCCCGGAGCTTTCTCAAGGTTTGATCTCTTCCTATTTGGAAACCTTGTCTGAGTATGATTTGAGCAAGACTCATCAATACTTTTTAATGTTCGACTCATTGCCTTGGTTGCCTGATTTGAAGATTGCTTCTTTGTTGAACATTGTCAAAAATGGTTTGCGTAGTAAGGACTATTCTAATTTGAATTTTTTTTGGAATTACGCAGTGATTAGAAATGATTTCTCAGAGTACAAGGTTGATCATCAAGATTGGAGAAACGTTTTCCAGAATTCAGTTCCTTTGAATCTCGCAGATGAAATCATTATGGAGTCTTTCAATACTGATGAATTGAACTCTCTAAGATTAATCAAAGAAGTTTTGATTAAAAAAATTCCCTTGTCTCAGGAAACAATTTACAAAGTCTTGGAGTTCTGTATCGAGACCAAACAGCCCCAGGCTTTGATCACTAAGCTTGTCATTGACCAAGGTTATCAGCAGTCCAATTATAATCAGTACTTGTCGAGCATTATCGATGCAGTTCCATCAGCGATCCGTACTCAGTTGGTGAAGAGTAATTTCTTCCGTCTCTGTTGTGAAAAATACAACTTGATGAATGACAATTTCTACGGTATTTATCAGAATTTGGTATCGACTTGGAACTGTGAAGATGAGTCGGTTGTACCCAAATTACAATTATACTACAGGGTTATTTACGATGAGCTTAATGATTTGAACAATTACTATGTCCAGATCCCACAAGAGTTGAACGATTTCAAGACTCAACTCTCCACCAGACTTAATGTCTAACAATGCTTTCATGTTTTATGTGTAATGTCTTTTGCTTCCCATCTAATATCCATTTCTATATCTATGGACTTATATACAGTTTTTCAAGACAGTTAAGTAGCACTGCGTAGTGTATCAAAAAATAAAGTGAAAAAAAAAGATGAAAGGTCGTGTTTGAAATAACAGATGACATGCGATGAGTACTAATTGGACAAGAGGACCGGTTTGTGGGGTGGATAACTGCCGATCCCGGCTTTACAGATGGCTGGATGGTCGTAAGATATGTCAATATGGGCATGTGCGAGAAGACGATGTGGAGATCAACGATGAAGAAGATGATAACTTTATTGTCACCAGAAGGTTGAATATCCCAAGTCAACAGCCGAGGATCAGTGTCGCTGGATCGAAGAAGAAACATGGTGAAGAGGGGAGATTGTTGTTCGTGCGATGTGTCCAGTTTATATTGAGGAAGCAAACTGATATATGTATTGAGCTTTTTAATATCGAAGATGTTCACGATTTTCACCAAATTGTTAAATACAACTGGATACGATATCTCCAGAAATGCGGACCTCAACCCAAGTTGAACATCACCATCCCACTCATATACCTCAGTTGTATGTCATTGCAGATACCTGTGTATTTGTATGATTTTTATGATCTCATCATGCTGAACAAGATGCCCTATATGAACACTGTGGGACAATTACCGCAAGATATGAGAGATGAGTTACCGACTTTCTATTTCAGAGCCATGGAAGCAGATTCTGTGCCTGACAAAGGTGAATTATACCGGCATACAGTGTCCTTAAATAAGATTTTGAGCATATCTGTTGAGTTGAACTACTCGAACTTGGTGTTCAAATTATTGAGAGGTTTGACACTACCTTTACAGATCCAAGGACTCATCAACGAGCTAATTGATGTTTTTGCTGTGGATTTGAGACCTGATAGTGCTTCTCACTCTTTTCATCTACCTGACTATAAGGTTTTTTGCATACTGATACTATCGATAGAGTTGTTCTTCTATAAAAACCAGAACTTGTGTCAATCCTGGTTCAATGTTATCAATGAACGACCAAGATTAAGACTTCAGTCCGATATCGAGCCTAACGATGTGTTATTCTGGGATAATGCACAAATTCAAGATTATTTGAAATTGATGTCTAAATTTGTATTAGATCCAACTCTACAATCAGATAAAGATATTGGTAAGAACAGATTGTTAGACCTATTCCAGCCAAATTTCGAGGATGTGGAGGTAAATTTATACAAAAAGTACCAGGACACCCTGATTGAGAGAAAGATACATTGGAACGAGTTACATGGGTTCATTGTCAATGAGATATCAAGTGAAGTTGGAATTGCAGCTACAGACTTGGAACTGTTCTATAAGAAGTTCCTCAGACAGCAGAGAGTATCCAGTTGAGTGGTCTCATGCATTTATGAATTCACTAAAGCTCTTGGAAGCTGATGTTGCAGAAGATTTACCTTACCACCAAACCCATTTTCAACTGTTAAGCTCTATGGTTGAGTAAATACGCCATACAAGCTGCAAAATAACCTTGACAAGCAGCACCACAAACTACAACACTACAAAACTTCAAACTTTCAATCTACAATGACTTCAGCTTATATACAAGTACATTATGTGAGTCGAACCTCAGATCATTTCAACCCGCCTCTCTTTTCTAAAAAGTCTTTGGCCTCGTTGATCTTGGTGGCCAAGAATGGAGAACCACCTTTATCTGGATGGTTCAGAAGCATGATTCTTCTATGTGTTTCTTTCAACTTCTTCTTGGACAAGTTGGTTTCTCTGAGGTTCAATATTTGCAACAGCTCTTTGGCAGTCATCTTGGGTCCAAATCCACCTTTATAGAAGGCCTTACCACCTACACCTGGTTGTGGTTTCTTCAAGATCGAGCCTACCAGATACAGCCCCAGTACCACGGCGAGAGAGGCTATTATCGGATGCTCCGAGGAGTACAGGTATGCCTTGTCGAAGTACTGTTCCAGTGTCGATTTCGTCACCTGTTGTGGTGGTGTAGCCAATTCTGGTATCTCCTGGATTGGATAGTTCTCCTGAGAGTCACGCGACTCTCCTGGGATGGGTAAAAGTGGGATATCGAAATTTCTAGCCCCCGACATTATGGTCTGCTACTCCGATTTAACAATTTCACTGTTGATTTACAACAAAACAGAGCTAACGTTCTATCAAAGTGGAGTCAAATTGGTGCCAATTTTTCATCTGTTGAAAAGATGAGAAAATTGAAAAAAATTGTTTTCGGACATTTGATATTTCATGCACGCTCTTCTGAAGTCATCTCAAGAAGAAAAAAAAAATTTTGAAAAATTTTTTAGAATAAGAATAAGAGTAAGTTGAGTGCTAATCAGTTGATCTATATCTACAATGAGAGTGTATTCGTGTCATTTCTGTTCAAGTCCAGTATACCCTGGTCATGGGATGATGTTTGTACGTAACGATGCTAAAGAATTCAGATTCTGTCGTTCCAAATGTCACAAACTGTTCAAACAACGTCGTAACCCTAGAAAATTGAAGTGGACCAAGGCTTTCAGAAAATCTGCTGGTAAGGAATTATCGGTGGACTCCACATTGACCTTCGCAGCTAGAAGAAACGTACCAGTTAGATATAACAGAGATTTGGTCGCCACAACGTTGAAAGCTATGGCCAGAGTCGAACAGATCAGACAGAAGAGAGAAAGAGCATTTTACAAGAATAGAATGAGAGGTAACAAGGAAAGACAAATAGCCTCCGATAAGAAATTGGTTGAGGACCATCCAGAGTTGTTGAAGATGAGAGACGTAGAATTGAGAATTAAACTGGAGAAGAAGCTGGCCAAGGAGTCTAGAATGGAAGTTGAAAGTGAAAGCGAGGACGAAGAAATGGATATCGATAGTGAAGAAGAAGAAAGAGAGGTTGTCAAGGTCCTGTTGAAGAACAAGAAGAGATCGGTAAGAGCCTGATCGTTTATTTCGTAAGAGCTTCGTTACTTGGAAGCGGTTTTCGTCATATTATTGAATAATAAATTAAATGTTAATTGGGGGTATAGTATTGTACAGTCTGTAATATACATGACAAATAGATATAGTAGTTTGTCTTTAGAGTTGACAGGGTTGTTGACATGGTGGTTGTGTGCTGATTGTTAGCTTGTTGGTGTCCAGTAAGCAAACTTCTTAGTGCTGCTGTCAGCTAATAATCAACAGCCCTATTCAACAAGAGACCCAGCTAGGCTTACATAATACCAGTTTATCAGATCATGAATTATCAGCTGAAAGACTCCATAGCCCCTATTTTCCTAAACAATGCAACAAACCCACCTCCAACTACGCGAACACCAACTTTTGGCCTTGCTACATCCCCAATCTCCCCAGTAGCTCTGATTTTGGTGGAACGAACGTCCCATTCTCTTAAGCCACCAGGTTGTAATTCGTAACACCCTACAAATGACAATCTGATCTCGGATTTGTTGTCCTGTATGTGTTTTATCACTTTCAAGATCTGAGTCACTGAAGGTGTGAATATGGTGAGAGGTGAATTGAGTCTCATATTCTTGGAGATCTGGTCAAGCTCTTGTTCAGGGTCTGGCATATCTAAGAACAGTCCACTTAAAAACTCCTCATTTGAGCGTCCGCTTTGCAACAACCAGGAAGATGGTGAGTCTGCAACGTGGAATTCTACATCATCTGAGTAGATGCCTCGGTTGAACATTTTGAGGTTCTTCTTACCTCTGTTAGAGTGCAGTTCTCGGTTATCGATGGTATGCAACACAGCACCTCTGAGTTCCGCATTTTGCCTGATAAATCCGTTCAGCAGATGGATCTGCTTAGCAATGGCAAGAGTTAACGACCCATGCCCGGTACCGGCTTCCAAAAAATGTTTCACATCAACAACTTTACCATCGACTATCTCCGGATAATCGACGTGTAGATCCGCCAAATTCACAATCATCGCAGCGTCTTGAGAGTAGATAGGGGCTGCGTCCCGCACACTGAGTGCTACGAAATCGTCTAAAGTTGGCTTGGTGAGGGCAAACCTCAAGTTAGAAGAGCTGGTGATCACCTTAGCTCTTGGTCTCTGCCCAATGATATCGTCATGGCTCACCTCCCCTTTGTTTGTGTGCTGTTTAGCTCCATATTCCAACGGTTTCGTCAACCAAACTCTGTCTGGTCGGTTCACTTGCACCAACAACAGCAAGTCGCCCTCTTTGAAAGCTGAGCTGTGATATTTCCTGAATAATCGAAGCATGTGATTCCTGATGGTTCCTCGATGCAGTTCCTATTTAGGTAACTCATCGTGAAAAATTTATGAAAAAAAAAAAAAAATAAATAGGCGTCGTGTGCTTTTGTTCAATTTGTATGACATCCAATTGATGTCTCAGTTGGTGGTCAATTTAGACTCAGTGCCCATTGTAGAGCACAATTTGAGACTCCAAGTGATTCTTCAAGTGACTGAGTCATCTCATGAAACCATAGAGCTGAGATCCCTTGTTGAAAAGTCGCAGAGACTCACTCTATATATACCTGACTATATAAGAAACATTTTTGTTAAAGGCGATATCATCAAGGTTGATTGTCTATACGATGGCGATTGGATGAATTTAAACATCTTGGATATCATCAGCTTACAAGGAGACCTCACTTTGTTGAACAATTTGCAGAATTTACAAATTCTCGAACAAATAGGGACCCTCTAATTCTCTGCCTTAATATATCTACAAGGTGTAACTCATTTCACCAAACCAAACCAAACCAAACCAAACTACAAGAAAACTCAGTAAGTTACAAATATTAGAAAATGGGATGATTAAGGCAATAAAAAATGCTTATGTCGGGTTGAAAAACTGCTCCCAAATAGGCTCGTCGGGAATTTGATAGATCATGTTATAAATCCGTTGACCTTCTTTTGTCGATACGAGTCCTTTACTTTTCGTGGGTTGTGGGAATTGAGGTGCACTCAACTGTTGAGCAGCTAAGTGTTGAGCCGTCAATTGTGGAGGGATTGTCTCGGAGACAAGGCTGGAGTTACCTGCTTCATTGTTGTCATCCTGGAAACTCTGATCGTTGAAATCGTTTTTGTTCTCATTGACAGAGTTCGAATTCGACCGTGACGACTCGGATGGTGAGAAGACTCCAATGGAGTCCAATTCTTGGAAAAACCGGTCCAAATCGTACGAGTTTGATACCCATTCATCTGTAGGCATACTTGGATCTCCCAAGTTTTTATTATTATCGATCAACGAATTCATATATTGCTGCTGGTACCCTGGAGTTTCACCGCCATTGGTTGCAGACATCGGGATCTTCAAATCCATAAACTCTTCCTCTGTGGTCTCAGTTTTCACGGTGTTAGCTTGTTCAGAGCTGAACAGCTTCTCCATTGGAGTATCTGTGGACACTGCAACGTTGTTCCCAGGCACTTTGTAAACAGACTCATATTTCAATCTGATGACAGCAGCTGACAAGATCTCGAAAGTGTCGCGACAGTGACTTGCAGCATCACATCTGTCCATCAACGAGTTTAAAACTAGGACACAGTCCGATGAATAGTTTTTGATCAGTTCAAGGGTTGTCTGGTTGGCCACTTCGGGACAGTGGTATATCGAATACAAGTAGGAGGTACCAGCCATGAACAAATTGTGGACCAGAACCCATGTATAGTTGATCCTTTTCAATTCTAACAACGTCTTGTAGCATTTGATCACCTCCTTTGACGAGTCTGCCACTGTCAAGTAGTCGGAGATGGATAATTTCAAAGTTCTTGGTGAGAGTCCATGCAAAATCAACCTTGTATGGTTGTAATTTAGGTTGAAAAAGATCAAGTTGAAATCACAGTTCATCTTCTTTCTGGTCTTTGGTGAAGAAATCTTCCAATTGTTGAGTCTCTTGTTGATGTCCATCTTCCACTCTTGTAAATTTTTATAAGCTCTTGGTAATTCACTGTTACCGTACAAGATCTGTTGCACTTCCAGTTGAAGTTTCCTGATTTTGAACATTGCAATAGAGACAGATTTGTAACTGGGTAGATGAGCATGTTTCGAGCCATAATCGAGTATCATTTCATTCTTCTCACTGATCAAGGAATCGTCTAACTCCGAGGGAAATTTAGCATCTATAGTCTCCTCTGGGATTCCAAAAGGTCTTCCAAGGTAAAAACAAACCTGTCTATCCAAACTGTAGGCACACCAAAACAATCTTCTTCTCATATCCGTTGTGAATGGAGTGAATGGGTCATCTTTAGAAGTGACACCTTTCTCTGTGTGTAGTCCTAAATCTACACATACTCTTAAGACCGAGCCCAAAGTGTACCAGACACCAGGGACTGCAGGTCTCATAATACTGTACGATGCAATGAGAAGTAAGCCTTGAAGTGATTCCAAACGATCCGATGAACTGTATACCAGCTCTACGTGCCTCAAGGCCAGTACTCTGAAACCTTCTGAGATCTGTGCCGGGTACTCTAAATGGTGGATCGACGACGAGATGGCAAGGACAATGTTGATGAAGAACAACGGTTTGTGGAACTCTGTAGGCACCTGTATATCGGAGTCCTTGGACCCCAGTTCTATCAGTTTGCTGTATCTATAAAACCATGTTGACTCTTCCTTGATATCCTGGTTCAACTCATCAACGTTGATCGAGGTGTAGTCGTTTGCAAGCTTGATGTTCGGAGATAAGGAGCCGTAGATCGGTTCAAAATATTTCCGTAAAAACTGTTCTCTGTGTAACACGGGCAATTGTGAGTTCGATTGGGCAAAATAGAGCTCCAAAAACCTTTCAGCGTGTTGTCTTGGAGGTAAAAGTGAAGGCGATTGGTTGGTTTCCTTGAGGTTCGACGAGACACTTATCGGTTGGAAGAAATTCTTTGCATTTTTACCTTCAGCTTGTTGAAATTTGACCGCTGTGAGCATCAATTTGGCAAACGATATTCCCAATGAAGAATCACCGAGATATGATTGGTGAGCTTTCGAAGAAGAGTCCGTTGTAGCACTTGACACTCTTGCCATGATGGCACCTTTGGATTCTATTACCGGCACAGCAGTGGTGTTGGGACTTAAGTCACCTCCGTTTAGCAAGATTTTGTTGTCGTGTTCCTCAGTAACACTGTCAGGGTCGATCCCGTTCCTCACCAATTTAGACTCGAGCATGGCAATACGATCTTCAAGGTGCACGATATAACTTCTCGGTATCTCTCGACCAGTGGCTGAATCGAAGCCAATACACTCCAGGTCGTGTTTCTCACACTTGGTGCACCTGGGAAACTTCTTATCACATTTCTAAAGATCTGGTTAGTACATCCCGTGGTTCAATTGGCGGCTACTTAGGGGCTTACTTACAATTTTTTTCAGCCTACATCGCTGACAAGCTCCTATTGACCGAGAGATTCCTAACACCTGGGAAGCCCGCCTCGCTGACTTCTCATCCATGAGACTAGCCATCTCACTGATAGAGCTTCTCGGAGCTGGAGGCATTGTGGAAAGGAAGGAATTGCCTAATTAATAGTGATAATTGATCTCTTTATCGGTTCCTTGACTCTTATTTTTTTTTCCTTACAGAAGGCCGTATTAGGCAGTTGCCTATTGGAGAAGGCAGGAGATATGGAGATGGAGATGGAGATGGAGAAGATCGAGAGATGGAGATGGAGAAGTAGAGATAAGCTAAGCAGAAGATAAGGGAAAAGATGAGTATTTTGGAGAATGTTACAAGGGAATGCGAACAGCACTCTATTTATACAACTAGTTAGAATCGATTAACTCCAGCATCACTTTATCGACTCTGGAGTTGCAAATGTTCAACACTTTCGAGATCTTCAACAATTTCAACTTCAAATGATATATCCTATCTTTGTATGTCTTGATAAGCATCTGGGTGTTTTGTTGTCTCTCCTGAGAGACTTGGGCGTAGTGAGTCAACTTTTGTTCATATGATTGCAAGAGGCTCAAGATTAACAATTGGGAGTCGTATAGCTTCATCAACTGCATGTTGAGAGATTCCAAAGGTTCCTCGATTACCTCCTGGGTAATCAACTCAATGGGGTGCACACTATTCATATCATACCATTCTTCAACTGATTCTACACTTGTTCACTAATATTAATCGCTAATTTTAATTATACGCTCACGACCTTTTTTTTCTCTATACCCATTGAGATTTGATATTTTGCTCAGCTATATCGAGGGGTGATGATGATTGGGATTCTGTTGAACAGATTTTGCGTTACTTTAAAAGTCTTTAAATATCATTGGAAGTCATCTTTGGATCACCTTGATCACTCTGTAAATCAGTTTATAGCACTGTCGAATTAATCACCTTCCCCAGCCCTTCAAATCCACCGAGACAGCTTATTTGTAGTTAGATGGATACTTGAAGTCTTTCAACTCGTAAAAGTTCTCCTTGATGTTTCTGACACTGACAAATCTGCTCAAAATGTTCCCACTACCAGCCTTGTCGTTAGTACCACTCATTCTAGCACCTCCGAACCATTGCTGTCCGACAACAGCACCTGTACATTTGTCGTTGATGTAGAAGTTACCAGCACTGTATCTCAATTTTTCCTCAGCTAATCTGATAGCAGCTCTGTCGTTGGCAAACACTGAACCTGTCAATCCATAATTAGTTGTAGAGTCAATGGTGTCCAAGATACTTTCAAATTTAGCATCTGGATATACGTAGGCAGTCAAGAGAGGACCGAAGAACTCTTTCTTCAAGAATGGATGATCTGGGTTAGTAGTTTTGACAAGTGTCGGTTGGATAAAGAACCCGTTGCTCTTGTCATACTTACCCCCAAAGACTATGTCCAATTCTGGGTCTTTCTTAGCTTCGTCGATGGCAGCTGCCAATTTGTCGAAAGACTGTTCATGGATAACAGGACCCAGAATAGAGTGTAAACCTTCTCCAGTAGTACAGTTAGTTGGAGTGATGGTTTGAAGAGAGTCGATCATCACTTTGCTGATATCTGGCCAAATAGACTCTGGAACGTACATTCTAGACAAGGCAGAACATTTCTGGCCCTGGAATTCGAAAGCACCTCTAACAGAGGATAAACCTGTGTGTACAACGGAGCAAGAGTTGTGGATCAAATGGAAGTTCTTACCACCAGTCTCACCAACGATTCTTGGGAAATCTTTGTACTTATCGTTGACCAAATTGGTAGAGATCTTGGAGTACAAAGACTTGAAGACGTCTGTGGAACCGGTGAAATGCAAAGCACTGAAATCGAAATCGTTCAAGACGGTGTCGGTGACCAAGTTAGGTTCACCTGGAACGAAGTTGACCACACCTTTTGGCAAACCGGCCTCTTCCAAAATGTTCAACAAGACATAGTTAGAAAGAGCTGCTGTGGCACTAGGCTTCCAGACAACGGTATTACCCATCAAAGCTGGAGCACCGACAAGGTTCCCTGCAATAGCAGTGAAGTTGAAAGGAGTAACAGCGTATACAAACCCTTCCAAAGGTCTGTACTCTGCTCTGTTCCACACACCTGGTGATGTTTCCAGAGGTTGAACCGAGTACAATTCTTGCAGGTACTTGACGTTGAATCTGAAGAAATCAACCAATTCAGTGATACAATCGATCTCTGCTTGGAAAACGTTCTTACCTTGACCCAACATGGTAGCTGCAAGCATCTGGTATCTGTATTTGGTGGTGATCAAGTCAGCCAGTTTCAAGAAAACGGCAGCTCTGTCGGTGAAAGGTGTCTCCATCCACTGCTTCTTGGCAATCTTGGAAGCTTCTACAGCTTTCAGAACATCTTCCTTGGTAGCCTGTGTGACTTGAGCCAACACTTGTTTGTGGTTGGCTGGGTTGACCTGGTTGAGAATCTCTCTTCCCTGGCCAAAGATCTTCTCACCGTTGATCACCAAAGGGATCTGGATTGGTCCGTTATCGGTGATGGTCAAGATACTTTCTTTCAAGAAATCCCATTCCACTGAACCTTTGCCAAATTCCAAAGTGGGCTCGTTGGTGATACGAGGAACACTAGGGTTGGCTAATTGAGCAACACATCTGACACTAGGTACATAACTCTTACGAGCCAACACTGGTAATGTTCTTTGTAAAGAGACTCTGGTCACTGATCTCAAAGAAGTTCTAATCATCCTTATCGAAATTGAATAAACTACAATTTTGTTCGACAAATAATAGGAATCTTTCCACTATTTGAATCGATTTCCGATGAGGTGGAGAAAACAAGAAAAGGGTTTTTTCTTTACGGGAAAGCTAAGCGAGGTTGTAAAAAAAGTCATTTTAAGCGAGGCGCTAAACAATTTTTCAGGCATTAGCGACTTCGATCTCATCTTCCAATTCGAGCTCTTGTTTGGACTTGACCCGACAACTGAGCCAGAGCGCTCCAAGACACATCAAGCCTCCAAATCTGAAAACCCAACCTAAGCTGTCATCGTCTCTCAAGAGCCAGAATAAGAAACTACTCATCAAAGAGCTAATCACCTGTGGTGCTGCGACGAAAACGTTGTGGATCCCCAATATGATACCTGATTCATTCTCGTAATTGTCGTATTTCTTTGCAAGTCTAGGGTGCACTGTAGCGGATGTCACCACGGAGGAATTCTCAGAGTAAGAACTCATGTAATCGTCTGTAGCTTTTTGTGCTTTAATGTCTTTGATTCTACTGATCTCTTCACTGATCAACACAAATGGAGCCCAAAGAGATACCCCCCATGGGAAACCTAAGAAGGCAAACATCACTATCAGTTGTCCCGATGTAGAAATCAAGAAAGTGCTCAACATACACACCACGAAAACTGCATGTGAAATGATCCATATCGACCTCACAGATAACTTTTGCACGTTATGCATGATGAAAGTCTTCAGAATATGATACGGTTTGAGAATGTACTCATCAACGATCTCATACTGGCTGAGGTACGGAGCAGTTTCCTCTTGTAAAGCTTGATCCATAGGTTTGATCATAAGTGGTAGTACAAGATCGACGATCAACGAGACGATTGCGTGCAAAAGTAAGGCTAAAGAACCACGTCTTGTACTCTCGTCGATCAATCTCTGTTTATCCGGACCCTCGGGCATCTGTTTCCAGTCTTTGCCAATCTCTTTCAAGAATAACTCTCCTACGTATGTTGTGGTGTAGAATAACATGGGGAAGTACCCTATCCAGGCGAAAAACTCAGCATAACATACAATAGCCACTTGAGGAGGTAATCTTTTGATCGAGTGGTATGTCTGTAGTACTAACGATTTGATAACGATAAGAATATTGTTTGATTGGTGACTCTCGATACCCAATTCTTTTAAATGGGATTCTTTCTTAGCTCTTTCCAGCTTGATAGCGATATCTGTGTTCGGGTCTCTCTCTTTTATAGAGAAACAGCTTATCAGAGTGAAAAACACCAAGAATATAGCAGCGAACAGTGCTAAGATCTTGAACTGGTTATCACCTAAGAAAGGCATAGCTTTGGTGAGATCAATTGATCCCAAATAGAATCCTACAATGTTGAAAATACCAATCATTCTTGCCAGCCAGGCATTGGCAGCGTTCTGTTGGTTTGTAGGGACACAATCCACGATAAAAGCCCTTGAAGCTGCCTGGATGACACTGATGGAGAAGTCCAATAGGTATACTCCAAAAGCAGCAAATGGGATCGTTGTGTGCTTGATCTTCTGAAGATCTCCATGACCAGCATAGAAGATATAATTGACCAAAGTGGTGGTATGCGAAAGATACCATAATGAGAATGCAGTTGCCAGACATCCGCCTATGATGTACGGACGACGTCTCCCGAGCTTCAGGTTACAAAAATCCGAATATATCCCCACTACTGGCTGGCCCAAAGTGCCCGAGAGTGGACCTGCTATCCATATAAGCAGCAATGTCTGCTTGGATACCCCAAGAGACAAGAGGTACGGTGTACCTTCGGAGAACTCTGTGGACCAAGCCAACTGCAACCCACCCAAAGTTACCGTTAATACCAACAAATACAAGGTGGACCTTGTAGGGTTGACCACGTTCACCAATTGAGCCACATCGGGCTGGGTGTTGGTCCTTTGAGCAGAAAGTAATGGTGTTGATGGACGTTCTGTCATAATTAATTATTTCTTCTAAGCCGCTAATCTAAGCCAGTGGGAAGGTTTCAGGGTAACCAAACCAATTCATTCACCTCTACTGAGTAAGAGAACTGCAAAATGAGCCCTTAAATGCTTTAACAAGCTTTAAACTCTTTCAAACTAAAAGGTCACTGTCTCTATTTAAAGGATCCAATTAGTGAAAAGAATTTCTTCAATTTTCACTGTGGCTCTATTGCTCCCCCACAAAAAAAAAAATATTTCACGCACTTGAACGCGTGAAGTGTACAAACGAAGTACACGCGAAGAGGAAGAATGAAACGAAGAAGTGAGGAGTCTTTCGACGAAGGAGAAGAGAAGCCTCGCATTCGTAGATTCCAGTTGGAGAAGATTGATTCGGACATCCATTTCAAGACTATTGAGACGATGATGGAAGCTTCGAGAAGATACTTCCAAATGGAGACACAAACACAACCCGTAGAGGAAGAGAAACAGGAGGACACTTTTGTACAGAAACCATATTGGCCGGTGATAACGAGAATCAGATAATGCTATATAGTTGTAATTAACGAGTGATGACATAAAGAGACTTTCCGTGCTCATTAAGACATTGTAGTGAGCGTAGTCATGTTGAGATTAGCTCATGTTGTATCCCCAGTACTGTTGTTTATATAAAGCTGAGCTAGAATAAGCACGGCTTTCGCTGAACTGCTGCTCTTTGAAAGGTAGCTTGTGGTGAAATGGGCTCTCAGTCAAAGATATGAGTTGGGAAAAGTTGTCACTGACACAAACACACTGACACAAGCACACTGACACAAGCACACTGACACAAGCACACTGACACAAGCACACTGACACGAGCACACTGACACAAGCACACTGACACAAGCACACTGACACAAGCACGCTGACACAAGCACACTGACACGAGCACACTGACACAAGCACCCATGTAATCAAAACACGAGGTAGCGAGAGCTAATTTCAACAAGTCGACATGATGCTCCCAGTAATAACCAAGACAATCAGATCTCATTGAATCCAAACAACAAATCACCAACTTTCGACAAATAATCATTCCCTTTCTTCGTCTCCTTGGTCAGCTGTTTCTTCGGAAGATCGATGAACAAATTATCACCATTCTTGATCTTTATCGAGGTATTAAACAACATCTCTTTCTTCCTCTTAGATGGGTCCATAATTGGAGTCCCTTGTAATAAAGTCTCGAAATTACCCGGCACTTTGTTCAACTTGATAAAGTTCAAGTTGTTCAAAGAGTCTCCGATATCGTCTTTTGGGCTGATCTCTTTGTTGAGAAATTTCTCTAGCACCTCTCTCGAATACGGTATTATATTTATTGGTCTATCACCGACGTTGGTCTCGTTCTCTCGACACAGTCTCACAGCACTAGCAGTGTTATCGTATGTAAATTTAACCCACGACTCACCAATGAAAATAGGATACGTCTTCCGCTGCTGTCTGAATGGAGAAGAGGTGCTAGAAACTTCAAAATTCATCGGAGAGTTGAACTCTTCTAAAATATTACCGAATTTGCTGAAATGTTGCAATACTTCACCGAAAGCACTATCCTCGTACCCAAATACCAATACGGCTGATTCTACAGGTGCCTGTTGCGATATTTCACGGTTCAACTTCGGTGCAGCTGGTGTTGAAAATTGCGATGGTGGAGCTGTCTTTGTGGAGGAAGACTCTGGTTTCATGAAAGAAGTTCCAAAGATTCCACTTGTTTTCGAGTCAGACCCTACCGATGTCAACTCCAGTGGTGCAATACTGGCATTTGTAGTCAACCCGGTCCTCAAGTTGGAATTGAAGGCATTCTTGAAATTCATTGGATCTTTGTTGATCAAGTCATTTGTATTCCTTTTGGATACCTCTGAGGTGACACTCAAGTCATCGTCATCGAAGTTCAAATCGTAGATAGATTTTTTAGGAGGGAGCTCCATGTCTTGGGATCCCATGGCGAAATCGTTCTGGTATGTCTCATCGTGAGTAGGTTGTTGTTTTCTAAATGATGATAATATTTTTTTATTAGCCTGATTCGAGAGACTCATTGCAAAGCTGTCCAGATCATCTTCCTCGGTCTGGTTCTTATTCAGTTTCAGAGATGATCTCTTGATCAAATACCCAGGGATACTACGGTTATTGTTCTTGTTGATCCAATTAGGGTTGTTTTGTTGTTGTGCTAACTTTTCAGACTGAGCTATCAGTGTGAGCTCCTGAATACTTAGAGACATATTGGGGTTTGGCTTGCTCTGTAGATTTGATGTAGAGATAGTTCCATGGCTCTCTTGCTGCTGCTGAAGAGCATTGCGTAAGAAATTCAAATTGGACATTACTCCTTAGATCGAATACTGGAACTGTTACACAAATTTTTTTGTATGTTTTTCAAACACCTCTACCGATTTCGTATTTTGCTCGGTTTTTCTATTTCTGCGTCCACTCTTGAGAACTTTCGTAATCTGCTCTGGAAATTGGGGGTTTACAATTGTTTGATCAACTGTTATATGCTCTGATCATACCATTGATGGCTAAGTTACTACTACACTTCAATAAGAATCGATATAAATGATAAAAAAAGAACAGGTCTAAATCAAGCTTGGCCCGTTCCCATACATCTGTTGTTGAGATTGGAAAGGATTACCAGTAGCCATGGACTGTTGTTGTTGTTGTTGCTGTTGTTGCAAGAATGGATTACCAGTAGCGGTCGGCTGCACCTGTTGAGGGGCAAATCCGGCAAATGATTGTGGTCTGGCAGTCATCTGTTGTTGAATTCCTGTTTGTTGAAATCCTGTTTGTTGAGGTTGGAATCCAGCTTGATAGCCCGTAAACTGTTGTTGGAAACCATTTTGTTGCATTTGTTGCTGTTGCTGCTGTTGTTGTTGTTGGAGCAGAAGCTTTTGTTGCTCAAGTTCAAATCCTGCCTTCATCTGCAGTTGTTGATCTCTGTAATCTCTTTGAGTCTCAGGAAAAACAGGCACAGTTTGTAAGTTTTCCAACCCGCCCGCCGTCATTTGTGGTTTCAAAGGTTGTTGACCAGCAGGAGCGGCATCGTTACGGAAAGGATTTGTTCCAGTGTGCATCACCGATAAAGGCATGGTGTTTCTCTTGGATGCAGTCGAGCTTGAAAATGGGTTAGCTGTCGGATCGACTGGCTTAGATGCTGATTCAGCTGGTTTGGACTCAGGAATATTACCCAAAGCAAACGGATTTGTCTTGGTTCTGCTCATAGAAGTCTGAGTAGACGTATATTGTGGTCTAAGTGGCTGTTGTTGCTGACCACTAAATGCAGGTTGACTGGTGAAACCTGTCGCAGCATGTTGAAGAGGTGCAGTAGCATTGAATGGGTTAGCCGTGGCTTGAGCTTGGACTGGCTGTGATCCGAACCCCCCAAATCCGGCACCAGTGAACGCCGGAGTAATCATCGAGTTAGGTCTCTGAGAGAAGAACCCAGTAGATTGAGGTTGAATATTTTGTTGTTGTTGCGTTGTGCTCTGGGGTTGAGCAACACCAGTGGTGGAGGCTTGTAATGGTACTAAGTTACCTGGTTGAACAGTGACACCAGTTTTCTGAATAGGGATTAAATTAGGAGCACCAGTTGCTGCTGGTTCTTGCTGTGGAGCCATTGCAGCAGGTGGTGTGGTAGCTGAAGATGCAAAGATATTGTTATTTGTAGGGAGCGATTGCAAAGGTTGTTGTTGCTGTTGTTGTTGTTGTTGTTGCTGAAACTGAGATGAAGCAGGTTGTTGGAATACTGAAGTAGCCTGTGGTTGTTGCACAGGTACTGCTGCATTATTTTGTTGAACTGTGAATCCCCATGGGTTGAAACCGGTGACTTGTTGCATTACAATTCCTGTCAGTTGTGGTAACTGCTGCTGCTGTTGTGGGACAAACGAAAAGGCTTGTTGCTGTGCTTGCAGAGGTTGTTGAACTGCTGGTTGTGTGTTCTTAGCCACACCATTACCGTTAGAGTCTCTGAGTAAATTGGCGCTTGAGCCGGTGGTCTTCTTACCGTTTTGTTCGGCAAGATAAACTTTTCTATTGTTTTCGAAATTTGGATCGTTTAAATACTCTTCTAAAGAGTTTGTCAATGCAGTTGGAGCATGCTTGATGGTAGGGACATGCAATTTTGTTGCATACTCCAATCTTTTTGCAATTCTCAAATATGAAACCACATCCTTGGTCTGATCGGCAAAGGCCTTGTAGATGTCCAAGGCTCTTGTGGCATCCACTTTGCTCATCTCGAAGTAGTGCTCCAAGATGTTGATAACACCTTCGTTAAGGCATTGGTATAAAGACAACAAGTCGTGGACTAACATTCTGAAAGCGGTGAGAATGACATCGTTGTTGACTTCGTTCTCTTCAAATTTACAACGGAGAAGCAGGTCAATCTGGTGCTGAACACTTTCCACTTCTCTCAAGACACCTTTCTCGACTCCAAGCTTTCTCAATCTTCCTCCACTCTCCTCGTTTTTACTGACACTGTTGTGCAATCTCTCATCTCTAACATAGTCCACTCTGGTCAGACTGTACTCTCTGGCCTTGGCGGTTAAGTATTTTGAGTAAGCTCTAACCGCGCGGATGTCTGAACCTGTCATGCCTCCCGATGATTTCGAGACATTACGAGGGTCCAACATCTTGTAATGTTTGGACAAGTATTGCAAAGTCATATCTCCTTCACCTTCTCTGATCATGATATGGATCACCAAGAGAGATTTGAACACCACGGTCCATGCGGAATCTTGAAGTCTGTGACTCAAAGTGTTCATTATCACTCTGAAGTCCTCATCATGTGAATCACGGGCCGAGTGGGTCACAATCAATATGGGCTCGATGTACTTGGCCTTCGGAGCCGCCAACTTGAGCTTGGTGGCCCCTTTCACTATCTTTTCATATGTGGTCATCTCTGATTAGTTGCCAAAAACACTTTCCAAAGAACCAATGTGGCTTCTGAGATCGTAATAGACGCTAATTGATCCCTCTGCTTCTATTTCAAGTGTCTTGATTATGAAAAGGCAAAGCATGCGTCCAACTAGGAGTCGAGAAAAAAGCCATTCCCTACAAACAGCCCCAATTCTGCCCAATCGGGAAATTGGTTTTTTCACCCGTGAAAACCGAAGCTGTATCCCTTTTTTTATATTAGAGAGGATGGGTATTGATGGTTTGGATTTATAACAATCACGGATGGGTCATATTCAGGTCTCTTTGTGACTTTTGTGATGATTTTCTGCCTCATTTTCCAAAATATTTATCTTGTAAATTATGGAATGTTAGCCTCTCTCTTTCTTTACCAGATTTTGGCATTTGTATCCCTTTTTTATCCCGAAGTGATGTTTTAATTGAAAGTGTGGTATTCCTTTAAATACTCTAATTTTATTATGTGTTACTTGATGTGGTGTGGCTTATGTGATATCTCACTGATGTGATTTGAAGTATTATTTTTTATTTTATTTTTATTCATGATATATTATTTATAACAAATTTATCACTGCCATGACAAGGCCACATCGTGGAGTGTCCTGGTTATTCAATAAAAATGCTTGTTGCAATGGTTGTCTATTAATCAAAACTTGATCCGACAGATTGAAGCATAACTTTGACGCTACAACTAAGGTTCCCAATCACAGAACTCAAATGTTAAGGCTAGGTCAAAGGTCTCTGACTGCAACTGCCCTGCAGCTGCAATATAATAAGGTGAAATTTACCAAGGGAATTTACTCACTCTACTGATATCAAGTTCCATGTAATTGTAAAAGATTATTTAATTAAATTATGTATCACAATTGAGCCTTGCAACGTATTAGAGTGTTTTAAAAATATCTAAAATCAATAATAAGCGCCTTTTAATCATTCAACTCCTTCCATCCCAACTAGAAGTCTTTCGTACTTCTCAAATATCTCATTCAATCTAAAAGTAACTGTGAAACATTTCTGAAGCAAAAGTTCATCCACACTTATGGCCTCCAGTTCTTCGTTCAAAATGCCGACAATGAAATTTTTAACCACAACAAGTTCATTCAAATAAAAATCAACCAAGTACTGATCACTGGAACTATCCAAGATGACCAACACTATAAATAAAACAGAGTCCAAGAGAAGCAAATCTTCATTACTCTGAGAACCAGACCTAATACGGAACATCCCATTGGACACCGAAATCACAATCTCAAGTGATGTCTTGACAACATCTTGCAAATCATTACAAGAAGGGAAGGTTGTATGCAAAATCAACCCTATCGATTTCAACATATGAGCCGCCAAAACAGCAGAGAAATTACCGGATCTGAAAGCTCCTGTTTGATCTAAAGTGAACCAAACGCTCGTCAACGGAAAGAAGAACTTGGATCCAACGATTTTGTAAAAATCTGGAATTCTAGCCTTGACAAAAGTCGAAGATCTAGCCTTTGGCTTAGTCAATTTGGAAGAAACTCTCAACACCGTTCCTTGACCCATCAATTTGTCTCTGTTGTTGGACAAAGTTTCTTCGACAATCTCTGTCTCTAGATCTGTCCCTATAAGGTTTGCCAGACCAGAAAATTTGTCATCGTAGTTAAGAAACAGTCTGTGAGCAGCAGGTGGGAGCATCTTACTTCTAAATTCAAGTTTTGTTTCATCGACCTGGAAGGCAGCGTCATCATGTCCTCGTAAATAACGAACAGAGAGCAGAAGAGTAGATAATAGAGTCAATCTTTGTTGTAAAGAATAATCGCCAGCGATAAAATTCCGTAAAACAATTTCAGGTGCCTCTACTGGATCTTGAACACAACAACTGATCAAACATTTCAATCTGAGATCATCAAAATCCGAATCTTCGTAATTATTTGTGAGCCCAATGAGTATCGATATCAAGGAGTTGTTGTAAAATCTTGCATTCTTGAGAGGAGATCGAAGTATAAGTTTTGGTCCACTAGTCAAGGCCAATCTGATCTTATCATACGCCTGTTTGTCACTTTTAGGATCTGCATTGAGATAAGCGATAAGCTCTTTTAGGAAAAGTGGTCTGTTTGGTTTCGATCTATCAACGATGGTTGGATCGTCATCTGAATCGGACAGATCTTCTTCAAACTCCTCATCTGAATCGATAATGACCAATTTGTCGAATTGGTTGTCAATCTTGCTCAAACTAGCGTCAGCTGAGAAAGATTTTGGACGATTTTCGAATTTTCTCAAATATTCAGCCTCAAAAGCTAGTACTTCATCAATGTTGAAAATTGGTTCTTTACCCAAACGTCTAAAAATCAAATTACCAATCAACATTCCCAAAGATCTGATACGATCACTGGTGGATGCAATTCTATTGGTAATAGCATCTAAGAACTCGTGATTCTCCGATATCTTGATAAGGAAAGATGTGTCTGTTGAGTAAATCAAGATCACCAACAAGTTGGTAAATGATTCTTGAAGAGCCATTGGAGTTCTGTTGATATATGAAGAATCACCCCAAGTTTGCAATGCATTCAAACAGAAATCCGGTCTCTTTCTTGGATGAACAGCATAAACCAAGATTTGAAGAAGTAAGATATTAGAGTAACGAGAGGCTTCTTCAAGAGTGATGAAGTCGATGTCGAAATGTGACATCCAAGCAGTCAACTCCTGGCGATCAACTTCATTTTTAGTGGCATGGTTCAAAAACTTGATTATACCAGCCAAGATAGCTGATTTGTTAGATCTTGCACCTCCATATATGAGATAGAACTGACAGATAAATTCGCTTGAAAAAAGGCTTTCCAAAATCAGAAATGAACCTTCATCACTCAATCTCAAGACACCGACAAGAAGTGCAGCTAAGTAATTGTACTCGACAAAGTTGGCTTTCAACAATACTAAATATTCTTTTCTGAGTTTTTCAACAAATGTCAGACGGTACGAGTACTTGCATTCTACTCCGAGTTCGGCATTTAACCTCCCATAAGCGTTCAAAATCTTCGATCCGAAGAACAACGTCTTGATCTCGTTCAACTTGACAGCTGTTGATTCCTTCGAGATTAAGAGATAAAGTATGTTGGGTGTATCGATAATCTTGGTGAGAAAATTTGCGAAAGTTGCAGCTTTAGTCTGATCTTTCACAGAACATGTCTTGATATGACTGAGCAAAGATGAGATACCGCTCAAAGAGGTGAATATACTGATCAATTGCTTCTGCAAAGGTCTTGTTAAATCATCGTAAAGCTCCAAGATATTGTTTATGAGAATATTTACCAACTTGAACTCCTGTAAGGGACTGCTCAAGGGCTTGAACAATAATACCTCGAGCTCCTCAATAGATGGCTGCCTGCTCAAGGCTTCGAGGTCCTCCTGTTCCATGATCCTCTAATCTAATCTAATCTAAAGTAATTTAATTAAAAAGAAATGGTGTGGATGCTTTTTTTTTTTTTTACCGCACTCTCTACTTGGAAAAAAACAAGATATCTAGTCAGTTTCTGTCCATTTCGGGAATTTTGATATTTTGTAAACGTCCTGTGCTTTGCACAGAGGTTTTCATCGAATTTTTCAATACACAAATGCTACAGAGAAGAAGAGGTGACTTATGGAGCTGGCGAATGCGACTGATTCGTCAAATCGTCCTCCTCATCATGGAAGTCGGTATCTTTAACCGAATCTCTGTATTCTTCACCAGCGGCAACGGTATTAAAGTCGTCATCATCTTGTTGGATAAAAGAATCAATCTCTCTGGCATCGTCATCGTTATCGATGTCATTGAAATTGAAAAGAGAATCATCGTCGAGAATGGCATCATGATCTTGTCCAAAAACTCTTTCGTAACGATTTCTTCTTGTAAACAATCCTATTATCTTTGCTCTCAAGAGTGATCTTAATGTGATGACTGCTCCAATCGATAATATTATTCCCTTGACAATGTCGTTCACCACTTTGTCTGTACGATTGTTCTCAATTGGATGGAAATCATCTTCATCCAATCTGATTTCTCCAAATCTAGCAAGACCTCCATTTCTGCGGATCCCGCGGTCGTATACGAACCAAGAAACCCCAAAGAAGAGGGCTAGAGGAACAAATATAGTAATAAATAAGGCCGCTCCGGAAATACTGTATCTCTCTCTGTACTCGCTCTCCTTGCCAGGACAAGGGTGCGAAATCCATTTGTCCAATTCCATACCACCTTCACAGGTCGATAACGGAATTTTCCTGTACCCAGTTGGTTCCCAATACTCGGTGAGTGAATCATCTCTCGAACATACATCACTGTTGTCAGGAGCAGCCAATCCAGGAACCAACTTACACGTTCCGTCATTGGATCTTACATAGTTGTAGTCGCATTCAAAATCTCTTCTCGAACACAGACAATTTCTGATTTGTTTGTAGGCATTGTTCAAAGGCGCCAGTCCAATGAAACATTCTGCCTCGGCACTTCTTCTCAAGTACATTGCTTCGTGGCCAAACAAACAACTCTCCAGCAAGAATGGATGCTTAGGAGTCCAATACTCAAAATCAGCAGCTGTAGGGTCATCGAGATCTAATTTACACTGTCTTGGATATATCTGAGTGAAATCCAAAGAGTAGGCAACCAAAACATTTTGTGAATTGACACCGAACAAGAGGAACCTTCTAGCTGTGTCTGAGGGCACAGTAGCTAAGTCTAGGATTGTAACTTTCTCCTCCGAGAACTTGAAATCGTTCCAAGTTTCTCCCTCATCCAATGAATATGAGACGTAGTCGGCTGCTTGTCCTCCACTTGGAGCAAGCACGACGATTGTTCCTTGATCACCAAACTCCCACATAAAGTTACCCTTCTTGATCTCTTTCCAAGTGAGACCTCCATCTTTGGTCATGAATGTCCCAGTTGATTCATCATTGAAAGGCATTAGATAACTACCAACATTACCAACGCCGATTAACATACCGATCGCGGAACCCGACGAATATGTATCTCTCAAGTCTGCCCTTTCAGTGAACCCATGTAAATTCAAAGAACATCTTTCCAATGAGTTCCCGCTGCAGGAATATTTCTTCTTATCACTATCGACCAGCGGAGGTGTGAGATAAGTCCATTCACTACCATCGTTATAAGTAATCATGGATTTCAATTGCTTGGATCCTTTACCGGCAACAACTTGATCGGCATTAGCGACGACATTGATTAAAGAGACACCTTCCAATCCTTCAACTTTTTCATAGTCAACATAGCCGTAACGATTTCTGTTCACGTTATCGACGGATTTGACATATGAAGTACCGTTTGAGTTCGATTTAAGAATAGTTCCTAATTCTCCATCTCTTGCAGCATTTGTGGTGACATGAATAAATAAAGCACCAGTGGAGGAGTCAATTATGGTGTAAGCTTGCTGTCTGTCAACGTGGAAATCAGGAGGGAACAGAGCGTCTGCGAATTCCTTGCCATCCACTGTGACATGAGCTTCGAGAGATCTACCATCGCCATTGATTGAGGCAACAACGACGAACCTTCCGGTGACAGCAATACCAACAATTCTTTCAAATACGACATCCTTGACTTGATCAAAGTTGTCGTTTGAAGAAATTAAGGAGAGGTAATTTCTATCTTGAACTTTCTGCTCACAATAAATAAGATTTTCATCAACTGCGTACCTCTTGCTATCAAAGATGGTGCCAACATAGTAGCAACTTCTAACATTCTCAGCAAGAGGGAAAAAGGTATCTCCACCGTTCTCGGTATGATAAGCTATGGACTTACATTCCTTCGCAAAGATATTTTCACAATTTTTCTCTCCATACCAGATGAATTTGAGGGGGTCGTTCTTGTTAAACGATAACATTCTTGAACCGAACTCACTAACATCAGCAGGGGTCTTGTGAACGGAGAAAGTGATTGCTCTATCCTGAGAAATATAGATCTTGGAGTTGGAAGTTACCAAGTAAACTTGATCAGGAAAATATGGATTCAAATACATTGCAACAAACTCATCGTTTTTGTCCTCTAATGTATCAAACTTGTAGAAAGACTCTCCACCATCATAGGAATAGTAAACAGTGTGCTCAGAGGTTAAAACGACTAAAGTTTCATCTGAGCTTGTAGTATTTGTTGCTTGTCTCAAATAATTGTATTGAACAATAGATCCATGGAATGATTGAACTTTTGTTGAGATTGAGATCGATTTATTCTCATCCAGGATATCTCTGCAATTGAAATCTTGTTTCTCGTTATTCAATGGAACGCCACCTTTACAAAGAGATCCAGGGATTTTCTGATGAACGGGGATCGAAACTCTGTTATTACTCTTGGAGCAGAAGTTTTCAGCAATTACCCTAGTATCTGGAGTACATTCACCAGAGTCGTTCTTGACGAAGCCTAAGGAACATTCATAATCAGTTGCTGAACATTCGCAGCTTTCCTCGATAACTTTGACATCATCAAACAACTTATTGACAAGACATTTTGATGTTTGTTTTCTCCTGTTGAATTTCTCTTTATGGCCAAAAAGACAAGTTCCATCCTTTCCATCTGGCGATCTTGCATACCACTCTTCAAAATCGTCATCACCACAGACTTTTCCATCGAAAGCGTTCGAAAAATCAAGAGCGTAAATCACCTCTGAAGACTGAGACAAATTACTTGGGTCATCGTCATTGAACAATCCCATAACAATGAACTTGGAAGATGAGCCATCAATAGTGGTAGTGACAACTACTGGCAAGATCTCTTTATCCAAGCTGTATTGCTCCCATGAATCACCTTGATCCAAAGAGAAATAAATCTCTTTCGTCATGAAGGTGCTATTTTTACCATCCAGAGAGGTCATGTAAGGAAAGGCTAAAATGATATTACCCTGATCACCAAAAGAAAACGCAGCAGGAAACGAAAGGGTCTCTTTCCATTGAAGACCACCATCCCTCGAGATATATGTCTTTTGAGCCGAGAGGTCGTTGCTTCTTCCATGCAGACCAACACTTCCAACGGCCATAAGAATACCTGGAGTTGGCCCTGTTACAAGCTTCCCCTCTCCATCTCTTTCTTGTGAAGTTAAAATATTCAAAGAACATTTTTCATCATTAGAACAATCCTGGTCAGTAACTTTCAAAACTTCCCATGTGATACCATCGTCAATTGAAATTCTCGATTTGAGATTTGGTAATCCCATAGCATCGACACCCAAGACCTCATTGGATATCCAGGCACCGTCTATGTTTTGTACTCTATCAGCAGCTACGTCGCCTAATATACCTCCGAGAACGGAAGCAGCCGATTTGGCAAAGAACAAACCTGAGGAGTCAGATCTGTACAAGTCAGCGAGCGGGAAGGTATCCATTGAGTTTTTGTAAGACCAAACAGCGATGTGCAAAGAGTTAGGTGTCGAAGGAAGAAGCACGTACATGGCTCTTCTCATGTCCACGTTCAAATCCAGTTTACGGAATCTTGAGCCATCCTTTGACACATAAAAGTCAACTTGCGATGATTTATCATACCTATCTGTTTGAACGATAGCCACAATGAAGGAGTCGACAACCTTCAATTCTAATATTAGACTGGAGCTCAAAGTACCAGTGGTGTCGGATATCAATGCCGATGTGGTGAACCAGTCTGAGGATTCGTACGTGGTTGACAGTTTGACGAGGTTGAAAGAATCATACTCATCTGCTGTACAGAGAATTCTCTTATCATCACCCACTACAAAGTTTTCATTGGTTTTCACAAAAGTACAAGACCTTACGTTTGGTAAGGACAATTTCTTTGGAGCTGAGTCAAACCCGTCCTCTGTGTAGAAAACAGCACTTGAACATTTGATGTTGACGAACGGATCTCCACCAGCACTTGAGCAATCCTGAATGGTTACCATGAGCAATTTCGAGTTGGCAAAATTTGTCTGTACAGTGACAGAGGCCGTTGTAGAGACATCAAACAGCAATTCTCTCCAATTGGAACCCTTATCGGTTGTGATATAATGTTTGTTGGAGCTAGTGAACGCAAAAGCTCTGTTTCTGTCAATTGAATCTGACCAAAGTGATACAATGGTCCCTGGTAAATCGTCGATTCTCTCCCAAGTCTTACCATCATCCTTAGAGATGGTCACCACCTCTTGATTCAAGTTCAACACGTTAGAGCTGTCGTCGAAGTAGAGCAACGAATTTGACAAAGTGTCGTGGACTACTGAAGATACTTCCGGTGTGAACCCTTGCACCGCTGTATAGAACAAGCTTATAAGGACCACCCACTTCTTTACTCCCAACATCTCCTTTTCTTTTCGTGTCTTCTTCTTATTCAATTAGCCACTACTATAATTAATAGGCAAACAATCACCAGTCAAAATACTGAGACAATAAAGCTTATAGAAATGTTTTTTCAACTTCAAAAGACACAATAATCCTCACTGAAGTTGTTTCACTAATTCAAACAAGCAATGAATTTCAGTGATCGAGGAGATTGGTGGTATTTATATCCTTTTTGCCTTCAAAAGAAGTTATATAAAGAAGACTAAATGGGACAATTGATAAAAAAAAAAGTTCCATGGGATTTATCGAAATCTTTATATAAATATAAGGAAATCTGAAGAAAGGATCGTTCAGCCAAAATGTCAGCAACTGAGGGTCAATTTGTATCGAATTTCCAGGATTTGATCGGGTTGCAAGAACAAAAGTTGAGCGCCACATACGCCAAAGACTTGAAAGAGGTGGAAAGGTTTGGAATAACGCTTCCTAAACTTGAGTTTCCAGCTGGGTTCAAGTTCTCCGATGGTAAAGGAAGTGAAGAAGTCGGAGGAGACAAGATCAGCGTGACTTTAAAGTCTATCAAACCGCCTCATAAGTTCCAAGTAGTGTTGGAGACATCTGTAGATAACACTGTTTTTAAGTTGAAAGAGGATTTGATCGAATCAAATGAACAATTCAGCGGGTTTGAACCAAAGAACTTCAAATTCTTGATCAAGGGGAAAGTGTTGAACGATTCAGCATTTGTGAAAGATATCAGTACAGAGAACGTCACCATCACAGTATTTGTTTCGCTGCCTACACCGGAATCCGCAGTGCTGTCACCTTCTCCAGTAGTTCAAGAACCAGAGATACCCGCTAAGAAAGAGGTGAGCGAATTAATGTGGTCCAAATTGGAACAGGTATTATTGACCGAGTTTGATGATGAGGAATCGAAGCTGATAATAGGAAAGTTCAAAAAAGGCTATGAATTGTAGTGGTTGTCTTCAAAAGGGCTCAGCTATTGGCGTATAATTCTGATACAAAGAAGCTGTATTGTATATTGTACAACTAGCCTATTGTCATATAGTATAGAAACCTACAATGAAATGGATTGTAGTTTACTCATTTCATCATAAATGACTTCTGTATGAGCACTCAATGTTATTAATAGGAGACACATTTCAATTAGCTTAATACTGATTCACCTGTCAATAGTTGATTATAAGGGTCGTGTGAGATCAATTTTACCAGTTCGAGATATGTTCAGGTTCGGGGTCAGCTGACTTGAAAGTTGAGCTGAAGTTGAGCTGAAGTTGAGCTCAAGTTCAACTTATGTTAAACCCGGTGAAGCAACAACTTACAAACTAACATAACCTTTACATCAGCTACTCAGATGAACTACAATTTAACTAATCACTTTATCGTATTTCACATATAGACATAACTACTCTCTGGACTTGATGATGTCGATGAACTCTGGTTTCAAAGAAGCACCACCGACCAAGAAACCGTCAACGTCGACCTTGTCTCTGAAAGTGGCAGCGTTACCACCGTTTACAGAACCACCGTACAAGATTCTGACGGCAGCAGCTTGGTCAGCACCGATGGTGGTGGCCAAGTATTCTCTGATTTCCTTGTGGATGTCTTGAGCATCTTCAGCAGTAGCGGCCAAACCGGTACCGATAGCCCAGACAGGTTCGTAAGCAACAACAATGTTGGACCAGTCGGAGACGATGTCACTGACGGCCTTCAATTGTCTCTTGTTGACTTCCAAAGTCTTACCGGCTTTCTTCTCATCGATGGTTTCACCGATACACAAGATAACCTTGACACCGGATTCCAAGGCGAATTTGGTCTTGGAAGCGATGAATTCGTCGGATTCCTTGAAGATGGTTCTTCTCTCAGAGTGACCCAAGATAACCCATGGGATGTCCAAGTCTTTCAATTGTTCGACGGAGATTTCACCGGTGAAAGCACCACTACCCTTCTCGTAAGCGTTTTGAGCAGCAACAGAGACGACGCTTTGCTTGTTCAAGTCAGCAGCGTAAGCCAAGTATGGAGCTGGTGGGGCAATGACAACCTCAACGTTAGATGGTAAAGAAGCGCTGTTCAAGTCTTCTACAATCTTCTTGATGGATGCCTTAGATCCGTTTAATTTGAAGTTACCTCCGACAAAAAAAGTACGAGCCTACCTTCATTAGTATGATGTCCCGATTTACTACATCTTTACAACGAACTCACCATTTTGATTCTATGATTTCAATTGTTTATTCAATTCCAA
This sequence comes from Nakazawaea molendinolei, assembly GCA_030569155.1. Taxonomy (NCBI): domain Eukaryota; kingdom Fungi; phylum Ascomycota; class Pichiomycetes; order Alaninales; family Pachysolenaceae; genus Nakazawaea; species Nakazawaea molendinolei. The sequence goes on from JAJMKB010000001.1 coordinate 383,608, forward strand.
TTAATTGATTAACTGAAAAGCAGCAAAGTGCGAAACCTGTCCCTTAAATGGAGCTGTGGTGCGCACCTGTTTTTTTTTTTTTTTCCACCCGAGACAACATCTGATGGTTCGAGACAGCAGCAGGTGAATCGGCACGACAGACAGGTCCCAGGATTTCCCGTTTTCGAACCCACGAAAATTGTGGGATGATCGTCCTAATGCAGGTGACGCCATTCGCACCATTTGACTTGCATCTCAATATTATTGGGTGTCATTTGCGTGTTACTTATGAAGTTATCCAATTGGGGGTGTTCGGTGATCTCCCCCCAGCTGATGCTTCTCAACTTGTACAATGTGAATTGTCGTGCACGACCTTCGAGAACTCTATATGAATATGTAATAAATAGTGGATCAAGATGAGTTGTTCTTATCGAACTGAGCCTTGATCAGCTTGTCTTTTTCTTTTTGCAGGGCAATAGCCTCTTTCTCGGCTTTGATGATCTCGTTGATCTTCTCAGGGTCCAATTTGGTCTGGTATGAGTTGAAATGTAATTCATCCACGTACTCTTTGGCAACTTCGTCTCCTGCACAGATCTCGTCTTCCAGTAAATCATCCCAAGTTCTTAAGGGAGTCATCAAATTGTATTTCTCGCTATCCTGTTCTTTCTCCATCACGAGGAACTGACAGTGTTGAAGGTTTCGAAGACTTTCAAACTGTTCTACCGACCATCTAAACCATTTCATCAAGAACACTCTCATCCACACCCCGTGACTCACTAATACCAAGATCGAGGGAAAGTCATCGCTTTGGAACTGTCTGAACAAAGTCTCGTTGAAAGAGGCCACACGGTCGTAACAATCAGCTCCACTCTCTCCAAATGGGATTCTGTAGAAGAAATGGCCATAGTGAGCTCTCTCTTTCCAGATCTTTTCCATATCCGAATTATTCCCTTGGAAATTACCGAAATCTTGCTCCCTCATTCTTGGTTCTTCACTCACCTTGTACTTGATCTTTTGCTCATCGAGGTTCCCTCCTTCGATAATACCTTGCAACGTCTCTCTGGCTCTTTTATACGGAGAAGTGTAAAAAAGAATATCATCATCTTCTCTGAGAATATTAGTCACCAACTTGTATCCAGCTAAAAGCGCCTGCTGTTTACCTATACTTGTCAAGGGAATATTATGATTAGGAGTGTGACAGTTAACCGACTTGTCTCGATTGCTCTCAGACTCTCCATGCCTTATTAATAATATCAACTATAACTCTGGTTAGTACGCTGAGTCAGTGTCTTCACAATAAACTATCTACTCACCCTCGGTCTCCCCATTCTTCACCCAACTTTCTATCTAATCGATGTTGTTTTATGCTTATATATACAGGAAAAAAACCACCAGAGTCAAGTATTTTTTTTCCATATAGCGTCATTTGATACAAAAAAAAATCTGTGTATCCCTTTTTTTTCCTTCTTACATGTCAAAAGAGCAAAGTGCCGGAGTCGGCCCGATTTATATTTGTATATATAGAGATTTAACTAAGCGGATTCCTTTTCTTCACCTTTAACGAGAGCATCTGGTTTCAAAGTTGGGAACAACAAAACTTCTCTGATGGTGTTAGAGTCGGTCAAGAACATGGCCAATCTGTCGATACCACAACCCCAACCACCGGTTGGTGGTAAACCGTATTCCAAAGCATTACAGAAGGTCTCATCGATAAGTTGAGCTTCGTCATCACCTTGGTCTTTCTGTCTAGCTTGCTCCTCGAATCTAGCTCTTTGGTCGAAAGGATCGTTCAACTCGGTGTAGGCATTACAAATTTCCTTGGTAGCGACGAAGACTTCGAATCTTTCACACAAACCAGGTTGATCTCTAGAGTACTTGGCCAATGGCGACATCATCTGTGGGTGACCGAAGATGAATGTTGGGTTTTGACAAGTGTCTTCCAACTCACCAACCAATTTGTCCAACATTCTGGCGTTGGTCAAAGGTGGAGCACAGTCCAATTTGTGTTTGATCAAAATGTTCTTCAAGAAGACACCGGTCTCCAGGGTATGCAATTGGTCTCCAGGTGGAAACTTGACGTCAAATACCTTCTCCAATTCTTCAATCATGTTAATTCTCTTCCAAGGTCTTTGGAAATCCAAGGTGATTGGCTCGTTGTCGACACCGTCTGGGTGGTAGGTGACTTGGTAAGAACCTGTGATCTCCTTGACCATCTCTGAAAACATCAACTCGGTCATGTCCATCAAATCGTAGACATCGGCGTAGGCTTGATAGAACTCACAAGTGGTAAATTCAGGGTTGTGGGTCATATCTATACCTTCGTTTCTGAATTGTCTACCGATTTCGTAAACTCTTTCCATACCACCAACGACCAACTCTTTCAAGAACAATTCTGGAGCAATTCTCATGAACATCTCCATGTTCAAGTCGTTATGGTGGGTGGTGAAAGGTTTGGCAGTGGCACCACCGGCAATGACGTTCAAAATTGGTGTTTCAACTTCGATATAGTTTCTCTCGTCCAAGAATCTTCTGATGTACGAGATGATCTTAGATCTGACAACAAATTTGTCTCTTGTAGAGTCGTTGACGATCAAGTCCAAGAATCTCTTTCTGTATCTGGCTTCTTGGTCTTTGAAACCGTAACGTTCAGTTGGCAACATGTGCAAACATGGAGTCAACAAGATGACCTCTTTGGCAAACAAGGACAATTCACCGTCACCACCCTTCTTTGGAGCAGTTCTACCTGGGTAACCTCTGACACCGATGATATCACCTCTTCTGATCAACTCGTGCATCTTGTCGTAGTCACCTTCAGCGTCCTGGGCTTGAGCCATGATTTGAACGTTGAAACCTTCACCGTGTAAGTCGTAAAATTTCAATTTAGATCCACTCTCTCTCTTGACTCTGATTCTACCGGCAAGGGAGACTTCTTCCTCTTTCAAGGTCTCACCTCTTTGCAAAGAGCTGTATTTATTGAGAAATTCCTCAATTCTCAAAGAGACGTGGAATTTGTGAGGATATGGGTTGGTCTCCGATCCTGGTTGTCTCAAGGCATCGATCTGTCTGGAACGGATCTCGAAATATTGGTTTGGAGTCAAATCAGCCAATTCATCGCTCTTCTTAGCAACTTTTGGTGCTGTGGCTTGGGCATTGACAGCCTTTTCGGCTTTCTTCAGCAGAGTCTGTCTGGCCTTTTGTCTCTTCTTCAACTCAGACTTGGAGACTTGCTCACCAGTGACCTCATCCAAATAGGTCTTCTGGATTTGTTCAGCAACTTGCTCAACTTCTTGGGAAGACATTCTGTTCAAATGTTAATAGTTAAATCTAATCTCAAGAAATGTATCACCTTTTCAACGTCTTCTCTTCCGGCAAGACTCATCTGAAGAAAAAATTTTCCCTCCCTATTGAAGAATCGAGCTGAAATGACTACACTGTTTGTGTAATTTTTTGGCTTGTGAGATCAAAAATTTGATAATCACTCTCAAATCAAGTCACACAATAGTTGAGTATCTGATGATATCGGTTGCCTTTTGAACAACGATTTTGGTCCACACTTGACCTCAAAGCTATCTGATCTATAAAGCTTTGACTAAGAGGTCCTAGTGGCAGCCCCAATCAGTTTCCTCTTATGAATTCTTGACTTTTCTCGCACGACCAATATGGTGAAAAAAAATTTTCAGAGAAGAGTGGAATAAACGTTCACCAAGGTATCAATCAGCAGCGTAATGTCTCAAGAGTGAGTGATCTTAACGATTTAGACGTGTTGAAACCGTGTTACTAACATGAATGTAGAACTGTTGAATTGCAAAGCAGCGTTGCTTTGAAGATTGTCAAGCATGCCAGTCAGAACTATCCACACACTGTAAGTGGACCTATCTTTGGGTTTGACAAATCAAGTGATTTCATCAACATCTCGCAATCTTTCCCATTCCCAATCCACCACCAATCTAATGATCATCATCATCAGGATTCTTCCCCTTTCAAATTTAAAGAAAACTTGAAATTCCAAAACGATGTCTTGAAACAATACAAAGAGATCGGTATGGGTGTCAAGTTCTTGGGTTGGTACTTGTCCAGCTCTGGAGCCAAAGATTTGACCCAACTGGTGATCGACTCCATGGTACAACAACAAATTTCTAAACTGCAGAACAATGATTCCACCAACGTGTTATTGTTGGTCCACGACCCATCCAAGACTCAAAACGGAGCCTTGTCTTTACGTTGTTTCAAATTGAACCCAGATTTCCTCAACATTTACAAAGACCACAAGAAATTCTATACCAAGAACTTGGCTGCTAATGAGGTCAACTTCAAGAACATCTTAATAGAAATACCATTAACACTCAATAACTCGCACTTGTCCAAATTGCAAATCTTGGCCTTGCCTAAACCGGAGAATTACAACACTTTGAAATTGTCAAACTCTTCTTCGAATATCACAAGCACCATCGAGAATGTTTTCGATGCCATCGACGACTTCAACTACGATCAAAACAACTTCAACTACTACCAAAGATCATTAGCTAGAGAATACACAAAGATAAATACTTGGAAACAAAAGAGAAAGCTCGAAAACTTGAACAAGTTGAAACAGGACCCAAACACTCCAGAATCTGAATTGTTGTCAATTGACGAGGCTGAATGGTCTAAGCAATTCAAGTTACCACAAGAACCTTCCAGATATGAAAACATGGTCATCAGTGGATTGTTGAACAATTATTGTAATGACTTGGAAGTTGATGGTGCTGCAGAGTTGATCAAGAGTTTTGCCGTCTCTAAGGGTTTGGATATCTAATCTGTATAAAAAAATATATTAGCTCATCTGTGAGTGTATCACCATTAAGACTATCATCTGACATATACATTACTTGGATCTATTTCAAATTACTTGTACACCATCATCTCTTCAACATTATTTGCATTTGTCCCTTTCTCTTCATCTCGAGCGCTGTTTTGTAAGGTGGAGCTGTTGGACTCTGCACTGGGTCTAGACTCAAGCTTCGGAGTTCCTTAGCCACTGTATATGTTGCATCACTGTCATAGCTCGATAAATCACCACAAGCTACAAAAGGTACAATATGACGCTCTTCATAAGGAACTGACAAATCTTCAGGATTAACCTCGGGTCTGCCGATTCCACTTCCCTGGAAATACTCCTCAATGGTTTTGTCTGTGCTGAGCACTGGAGACCATCCAGGTCTTGGTCTGTAGCCAATACATACGATGAAGCTCTCCAAAGAAGTACCTCTTGATGATCTTGGTTTAGCACACACTACTTTGTCGAAGAGGTAACCCAACTGACTGTACATCAAATCGATATCACGACCTCTGAAGATCTTAGCCACGAAGGTACCACCTTCTTTCAAAATCAGAGTTGTCAACTGTAAAGCACTCAAGATCAATTGCAGTTGTATATATTCGTCCAAATCGTGTAATCCAGTGACATCTGGAGCACCATCACTGCACACGAAGTCCAGCTTCTCTCCTTGGAATAGGTCCATGATCTTGGCCAATGTTCTAGGATGAGTGATATCAGCCTGTATTGTGGTGACACCTTCTATTGGAGACATCGGTTGCAAATCTACGGCAATAAGTTTAGGCTCGACATAGTCAGGGTCACTCTTATCATCACCCAAATGTTTCATATAGATCTCTCTTGATAACACCTGGGACCATGATCCAGGAGCTGCACATAGATCTACCACTCTCCTTACCCCATCGAATAACTTGAACTGATCATTCAATTGCAAAAGTTTGAAGGCAGATCTCAGTCTCCATCCTTCTTCCTTAGCTCTTCTATAGTATAAATCTCTCTTATCTTTACTACTCTTCCCCATCTTCAATTAGATCTCATCAACTTGTTCCTCATCGCTTAGCCTGAATTTTTTTTTTTTCAAGAACCCCCTTTTTTAGTGACCCGTGGTGAAAAATTCCAGTCTGTCAATTTTCTTGATTTTTTTTTTCTCACGGTAAAAATTGTTGAAGAATAGGGTGGATAGTTGAAAAGTGCCATAGCGAAATGTTGGTAGTGAGAAGAGGAATTGTAGGGAGTAGAATAGGGACCAGATTCTTCAGTTGCTCTTTGAGAAGCTTCAAAGAGTCTGAGAAAGTGGATTCTTCATCTAACAAACTGTCCTCTCTTCGTGAGAGTTTTGAAAATGACAAAATAGCATCTTATCAGCCACAAGTCTTGTCTTCGAGACAGACATCTGAGGAAAGTGACTCAAGACCAGTTCCTATCAATGTAGAAATGAACTATTTCAAACCTTTGAAGCATGATTTGGTACATGGAGATTTGAAATGTGAAATAACAATGAGATCTTACGACAATAGATCGATGGATTTCTTCTGCGATTTTGCACTCAGAACAGCATACTATTTGGGAATCCCAGCTACAGGCCCTAAACCTCTTCAAATCAAGAGAGAAAGATGGACTGTGAATAGAGCGCCTTTTGTCCATGCCAAATCCAAGGAGAATTTTGAGAGACACACCCATGCCAGACTCTTGAGACTCTACGACCTGAACCCAGAAGTCGTTGAGATCTTCCTTCAATATATCACCAAGCACTCTGTTCTGGGTGTCGGTTTGAAAGCTAACATGTACATACAAGAAGGTTTGGATTACAGCGAGAAGTTGAACGAGCTCGATATCAAATCCACAGAATTGCCAGACTCGGTCTCTGGTGTCGGTAACTTGGCTCATACAGCCAATACTGATGTTGCTGACAGAGTCAAAGAGTTATTGAACGAGCCACATTTCAAGAGACATTTCACTAATCAGGAATCAGATAAATGATACATGTATATAACACGATTTGAAATTAATTGAATAAAGCTTTTCATAGCTATTTTGGAGACAGACAATGTAGATTTACCAGTACGTTATATCTTTAGACACAATTCAACCATACATGTCCCAGCCTTCTTCTTCCTCTTCACTGTCTACTAGGATCTCTCTTTCCTTCTTCTTTGTGACATCCGTTCTACATAACGGGCATGTCTTGTTGAGTTTTAACCATGGACCGATACAATCCAAGTCGAAAAAATGCTTATCGTTACAAGGTAATCTCACTATCAAAGGATAAGGATCTGAGTGGTAGTCGTTGGTACAAATGGGGCATGTCTCTGATTCTTTGATCTCTTTCAATGGGACTCTTTCCAAAGTGTCTAGAAAAGAGTCATCGACACCTTGAGTGGTTGGAGAGTGGTCCTCTGATATCGACTGGCCTATACTGGTGAATATATCAAAGATTGCATTGTTGTTATCTCCGAGTAAATTGATGAAGCTTTCACGTTGTTCAGGATCCAATTCACTGTTTGCAAGGTTCTCTCTCAATGCCTCGATGACCTGGGCATTTCTTGATCCGTTTGATGAGTTGGAGCTGTTTAAGAAACTCTGAATTGTTTGTGTCAAAGTAGGTTGACTACGTTGAGATTCGGGTCTTTGAGACGTCCTAGCAGAATCAATGTTGTGATCAGCTATAAAAAAAGATTAGTATTAGAAGTGTATTAAAAATGGCAGCCCATGCTACATACCTTCATACGTTGACATGATTAGGGGTTGTGGCAAAAAGAGAATTAAACATTAGTGAGGGAGAAAAAAAAAACATACATTAACCGTTACAGCACGAGACATGGCATGTTCATACCAATATTCCATGGTATTCCAGTCTACCAAACAGTAAAGGTTCCCATTGAACGATGAAACGGTCACTAATCGGACGTAACAATTTACCACTGATACTCAATTTCTTGACACGAGCAAGCGATTCGATGTAGATGATCTTTGTATGGCACACTCTGAAAAATTTCATAACCATTATCAAGTAGGCAAGAGTAGCAGATGTACCAGGTCCATTGATGAGAAGAATATCGGGGAGTTCATGTCGAAGTGCTAGTATGACCAAGATTTTGAAGGTCTCCATCAAGGAGATGATTGAATTTTTAATTGACACCACGATTTTCTCACCAACGTTTCTAGCCCTTGGAAGCCTTATATAGTTGATGGAGTCGTTATTCAAGATGTTTTTCTCGAAATCTTTGAGTTTCAACACCGAGGTGTCATCTCCACTAGAGATCATGTACCGTCTTTGAAGACTGGATAGGAAAGATGTTTCAAATTGAGATAGTATTCGTATCATTTCCCCAGTATGACCTCCAGATCCTAGGAATATCATTATCTTATGGCCTTGAACATCGTTTGAGATGAGCGGTTTAGTATTTGCAAACCCGTACGGTCTTGTCGCTGGTAAGATATTGATGATCCGAAGTACCACTAAGGATAATATCACTATCACCAGTGAAAAAAGTTTGAATTGTGGTTCCATTGTATGTGTTGCAACGAAGTTGTTCTATAAGTTATCAATTAGTTAATACATGTGTGGAGATTGACTTTTTTTCTAAGCTTCTTCTTTTTTAACGCTTCACTTTTTTTTTTCACCAGGCTTGACATTTTTTTCAGCTCATCTGGTACAGTTAAAACTCGCACCCTGTATGGATCGAGATGAGTAGTGCACAGGATACCAAGTTGCGACTACAACAGTTTTCAATCACGGGGAAGAAGTGGAGAGGGTCGAGATTTGCTTAGTAACCACTTTAAAATGACCTCATCTCATCGCGGAGGCTCAGCTGATAAGCATACAACCGGTGGGATCTCCGGGCGTCTTGCTGCGCTTAGTTTGCAGCAAGGAGTGAAAAATTAGTAATCCGCTTTTTTCCACAGAGTTCCATTTGCTTGCTAATGAGTGGAGTATAAATACCGGCGAGGACCTCAATTAGACAAGTCTAACAAATCATCAACAAGATACAGACATAGATTTAGAAATGATGAGCACAGTAATCGCATCCAACCTTCCTCACTCCATCAGTGAAGACGAAGTACATAAATTGTTCTCGTTTGGCGGTAAAGCCAGTCAGATCGAAGAGATCACTCCATTGGATTCAGAGCACGAGACTAAAACATTCAGAGTGCAGTATGACGATCCAAGTCAGATCAGAAATGCTTTGTTGCTCAATGGTACAGAATTCAAACATAGTATGGTAAGAGTAGTTGAAGAAGCTTTAGGAGGCTTTCTGTATGGTGGGCAAGCTGCCTAATTAGAGGTTTATGATGTGAGCCTAATGTATACCTACCTATAATATATGAGAATCCGAGTTATGTGGATATGAGTGTAGAGTGGCTAGAAGCTTTACCAAGTTCAAATTCTGGTCTTCGAGGCTCCAAGTTATCAACAAGTTTGATCAACTGATCAATTGACTATCTATCTTCTAATCTAGCTATCTATCGTAATACCTAATTAGTAAATGACCCTATTGACTAGTGTGTGTTTTCTTATCAGTAGCAATCCATTTCACAACCCAATTTCCTGATATCATAAGGATATCATCAAAGCTGAGCTTAGCCCGTAACATTTACACCTTAACAACTCTCACTTCACCTTTCACGACACAGATCATCACACTGACTCACCTCTCTCTATGCCATCGCGATGATCTCTGATCCGCACGCATGTGATACCGGGATTAGCTCTATGTGCACGACCCCATGCACGAGGCGCGATGAGGTCAGATGACCTTAGACCTCCAATTAGTCATCTGTACACGACCGAGCTAAGCGCGTGAGCTCGTTTTCGTTTTCAGCAGCCAGAACAGCCCCAGTATTTCTTCCCGGTGAAGCTCGTATTCGTTTACGCAGCTGCACCCGACCACGGGGGAAGTTTCCCTGTGGGGATAAGACGGAGAAGGGGGTCTCTTTTTTATGTACTGGGATCAGCTAAATCCCTTAACAGAGCTTTGTTTTCATATCTCTGCGTATATATAGATATCGTGCATTTGCCACCTTTGTTGTGCACCTTATTGTGTATCCTGAGAGGTGTTCGATGCGAGAACAGGCTGGATTGTCTCAAGTTCTGTTTGCACAAATGTCCACTCCAGGTGTTTCAAAGCTCACCAAGCTCACAAAGCGTACGCACAAGAAATCGAGGAACGGCTGTGCCACTTGTAAATTGAGAAGAGTCAAAGTAAGTATAAATCGTTTGAGTCGCTCTTATCGGCCTACAGACACTAACCTCTTTATAGTGTGATGAACTTCATCCAACTTGTTCCAATTGTTCGAGAAGAGGCACCGATTGTGTCTATCTGATCAACACCAATACCAGAGTCACCTCATCGCACGATTTGCGCATCGATGATGGTATGTACCCTTTCACAATGGCTCCAGACCCTGCACGTCAAGGGTCTTCCTCTACAATACGTCACCATTCGGTACCAAGCTCTATAAATTCAGACAATTCTCTGGGGTTCACCCACCCAAACTCTTTCAACACTACAAGCAATTACGCTTACTCTAACAATAACGATAATTCGTTGTTTACCAACCAATTTGACCCTGCTGTCTTGTTCCAGTCTCCAGGTTCAACAGAATCAAACTTTGACGATAAGAGTAGCTTGTTTTCAAATATTTCAATTCCAGATGATTTATCTTCTTTGAGTTCTGCCACTCCTCAGAGTTTGATCGATCCCGACATCAAGAGTAAAATGGTGGTTCTTGCCTCAAACAATGGTTACAAATCTTTCCCATCTTATATGGATCATACAAAGATAAACAACAAATTGTTGGAATACTTTACAACGGTGCTATGCTTCAAGTTTTCCTCATCTCCAGAGATGGCAAGAGCTTGGGCTTCATCGACAAGTATTTGTTTCAAATTTAGTCATTTGTTCCACATGATTGCCTCAGTCTCTGCCCTTTCGATTTATCATGACCTTGTTAGTGGTGCTGCAGAAGATGAGACCATTGGATTCAAAAATCCTCAAGATTATTTGTTAATCGATCAGATGAACTATTCCCAGTATTTAGAAGTGTTCAACGCTCCCACTCACCAGGATAAAACCCCGTCTGAGATTTTCAGTTATCTTGGAGCCGCAATGTTGCAACTCTATCGTTATTTGTTATCTCCAACGACCACTGTTTGTGATGCTCAGTTCTATCGCATAACGGGAGAATTGTGTGGAATTTTCGACAGTATAATAAGTGCAACTCATGTGGATTCCAAGGTTTCAGAAGCTGAGAAATCTCTCTTGATTTACTACAGTCCATTTTTCACTCCAAGAGTGGTACCAAAATCCAGCTCCTTTTTCCCAATGTATCTTTACTCGCTCTGTCAAGGTAACTATGCAGCTTCCAACTCGGACATCATTCGTGACTACGCTAGTTTCCAGGAAGTGATGGAACTCGAGTACCAAAAAGGTCCAGTTACCACCGACTGCCAATCTTTGCAGTCTAAGTCAGATATCAGCGATGTCATTAGACTCACGATCAATTTGTTGAGAAGAGAGTATATCTTGGTTTACAACGATGAAAAACCTGAACAAGACGCTATAAGAGTCTTTACCAGATGGCCATCATTAGTCACCTCAAGATTTGCATCACTTTTAAGTGAACATAATGAGAGAGCTATGATCATCGTTGCTCACTACTTGGCTCTTTTGGGTTCTTTAGATTTTGATAATTTGCTTCCAAGAGCAGCACTTATCGAAGAAGTCCAAAAGATCGACAGTATCTTGGAAGACAATTGGAAACCATGGCTCGACTTACCGAAGAGAGTTTTCAACTTGTTGGACTAGCCATTGGTTTTGGGCCGTTATAAATTTTTCAATTCTTAGTGATTGAATGCCATTTGAGACTTGCAATGAGATGCATTTAACATGTTTCGATTGAAAATTCAAGTCTGTTTTGTTTTAAAAGTGACCCCAATTGGTCTCTTTTATGTTTTACACTTTTTTCTTTTTCTTTGATTCTTACTGACTGAAGTACTTCTGGATAGGTGAGCAGTTCAATTGTGATGAAGAGGTGATTGGAACTTCTTGTATATAGATTTAGGAAGGTACATTATAAAGATAATTTTATAAACCGTTCATTGTAAGGTGGCTGTGAGAGTTGTATTTGTATAATTCCTCTGGTTTTCATAGGATATACAAGATAATACAGGATGCTTAAGGGTGCTTATATGGTAAAGCGTTGACAGATTTAGGGGGGCTCTCTGTATATGTAGTTGATCTTTTTCCTGAGTCCTGAAAATTTTTTTTCACCAGTGATGAGTAACAAATAATCGGTCTTTTTATCTTTATAGTCCAAGGAAAGAAGGATGCCTCCAAAGAGTAAGAAACAGAAGGAAGTAGTACAAGAGTACCGTCTTCAAGCGGTGGTCTTGACCGACTCGTTTGAGACAAGATTCATGCCATTGACATCGGTGAAGCCTCGTTGTTTGTTACCGCTTTGCAATGTGCCATTGATAGATTATACACTTGAGTTCCTTGCCCAAGCCAAAGTAGAAGAAGTGTTCTTGATTTGCTCGACCCATGCTGACCAAATCCAGGAGTATATTGACACGTATTGGAATTCTCCTGTCACCCCATTTAAGATCCACACTATCATGTCTTTGGAATCTCGTTCAGTAGGTGATCTGATGCGTGATGTGGACAACCGTGGGTTGATCACGGGAGATTTCATCTTGATCACAGGTGATGTGGTATCAAACATTGAAGCTGATTCCATATTGGAGATGCACAAGCAGAGGAAACTGAACGACAAAGAGTACGTGATGACGATGGTGCTCACCCAACTGTCTCCATTACACAGAACCAGATCCATTGAACCTGCAACCTTCGTAATGGACAAGAAAAACGATAGATGTCTTTATTACCAAGGCATTGCTCCTATCACAACGGCAAGATCGTCCATATCCATAGATACAGAGTTGTTGGAGGATGTTGACGATTTCATAATAAGAAATGACCTTATAGATTGTCATATTGATATCTGTTCACCAATTGTTCCACAAATATTCACAGAAAACTTTGATTACCAACACTTGAGAAAGGACTTTGTTAAAGGTTTGTTGAACTCAGATATCATCAAAAAGTCTATCTACGGTTACGTTACCGACAACTATGCCGCAAGAGTGGAAAGTTGGAAAACTTATGGGGCTGTCTCCCAAGACATCATGGAGAGATGGTGTTACCCAGCTCTGCCTGACTCGAACTTTTTGTCCGATCTGACCTATTTCTACGAACCAAAACATGTTTATAAAGAGCAGGATGTCAGATTATCTCAATTCTGTAAAATTGGTTCCTCCGTGGTGATAGGTTCAAACACATTCATTGGAGACCGTTCCAAGATCTCTGGGTCTGTCATTGGCAGAAATTGTCAAATCGGCAACAACGTTTCCATCAAAAACTCTTATATCTGGGATAACACTGTGATAAAAGATAATACAAAGATTGAGTACTCCATCGTGGCCTCTAATTGTATTATAAACTCCAATGTGTACGTTCAATCGGGATCAGTTCTCGGATTTGATGTTGTCATTGGTGATGATATGGTGATACCGAAGGGGACAAGACTTCTGGCCACCAAAGTTTCCAAGTTGTCCGACAGTTTGATGGATGTTAGTCAAGACAGTGATTCAGAATCCTCAAGTGAGAAGGAAGGATCCCAGGAAGGCGAAGACGAAAATGATGGTGATTACGAGGTGTCTATAGTCGGTAAATCAGGTGTCGGATATGTGTACTTGTCGGAATCTGAGGATAGTGAAGACGAGGACGAATCTCATTCCAACGGTATACTGTACAGCATGGAGGATTTGTACTTGTCAGATGCCTCCATCACCAGCACTAAGCAGGCCAAACGTAAGAAGAGAAGATTCTCCTCTGCTAGTTATGCCATGGAAGATGATGGGTCAGACGACGATGACGAAGAAGAAGAGGAAGATTTTAACAAAGAAGCGATTGCTACCGTGGAGAGAGCTATGGAGAACAATCATGATCTTGATACGGCTCTTTTAGAATTGAACACTTTGAGAATGTCGATGCACGTGTCGTACCACGAGGTTAGAATGGCCACGACCAAACTGTTGCTCGACAGAATCGAACATTTTGTCTACACTAAAACATTGGGGTTGAAAGAAGCTGTTGAAAAGATTTTCAACCAATGGGGCCAGCTTTATAAAAGACAGATTTTTGAACACTCGGAACAGATTGATTTGTTAGAAATCTTGGAAGAGTTTTGTGATTCGATTGAATCTGGAGGAAATATCTTCACCATTGCCTTGAACATTTTGTATGACAAAGATGTACTTGAAGAAGAACAGATCTTGAAATGGTGGTCGATGCTGGGTCTGGACTCGAACAACGTACGTAAAATTGCTCAAAAATGGATAGAATGGCTACAAGATGCTGAAAGCGAAGAGGATGACGATGATGATGAGTAGATAGAGATAGGTAATTACAGCAATTGTATAGCTTCTAGGCCCTAAGTTGTATCCCCAATTTTCCCCAGGCAGCCCCAGTCCCCCGCTAATTGTATCCCTTATTTTTCCCTCGACCGCCCCACTTGCAGGCAGAGCAACCTTAAAATGGAAAATTTTTTTTTCGGTGAGCAAAGAAGGCGGTTTTGTCATTTCTGGTTTCTTTCCTATCTGGGAGCCGGAAAAACTTGCAGGGGACGTTAGTTACCTCCAAAAAAAAAGGGGACAAGGTTTAAGAAGCAAAATTAAAGATCTTAAGTTGAAAAAGGGGCCAATTGCTGGTTAAGTTTTTTGAGAAGTCAGAGGAGATAGGAAGTGGTTTTGGTAGTTCAAAGGGCGAATCTAAGATACACATAGAAGAGTAAGCAAGACGATCCCCTGCATATCAGCCGCCTGTAGACATTTTTTTGACATTTCCTTATAGAGTGGGAGGACAATCTCTATTATTTTCAAAGTACTTGGACCATGAGTGCCAACAGTGTCTTGAGTAGTGACTCTGGGAAGTTGAAGTCCAAGTTCAACGCTGTCCAGATGAACTCCAAAGAACGCACATACTTCCAAGGCAGGAGCAGAGCCTCTAGAAACTTGAATTTTGACAGTGATACCAAATTGCTGCTATCTCTCAAAGATATCAACCATGACTCCATCATAGCCAACAAACATATGATAGAGGGATATATACTAGAAAGCAAAGTACAGCCATATTATCCATCTTTGGTCACAAGGTATAGAGCCACCGAGATCAAGACCATGAAAAAGGTGATGATAAAATACTCTCCATACTCGCTTAATTCTAGCCCTGTGTCCAAATTTTTAAATGAATGGTATTTATTATCGGGCTCAAATCCAAAACAGCCAAGAGAAAACTGGATGGACTCAGTCTCAAACTTCGCTATAGAGCATCCAATCTCTCTCCCCAGAGATATGGAGGGTATTTTATATCCATCCTCATTTTTTTACTCAGAAGCTACAGGTGGTAGTGCTTTGATCTACGACGATGTGCGAGGTAGACAAAATTTAAAAGAGAAATTGATGCAAATGAAGCTGCTGGCGAGTCCATTGTTTTTAGCAGAGAGATCACCATCTTCTTCTTCTTTGAAATCGAACCCATCTCATCATTCTTTAGATTTATCACAGAGATCCGACTCACACAAGTCACCAGATGAGATTGTGGAATTGCTTGAAATTATCATAAAAGTTTTGAAAATATTGAAAAAAGTCCACAATTTAGGCTACACGAATAACGGATTGACGACTCTGTCTATTGTAATAGATGAATCGGGTGACGTTTTGATCGAAGGCTGGGATTTTGCCTTCACTAGATCGTATGAAAATTGTTCAAGAGGTTATAGAGCCACTAACAAAGAATTGATCTTGTGGCTACTACCTTATACTTCCCCAGAGGCAACTGGAAGTTTCAACAAGGTGTGTGATTATAGATCAGACTTTTACTCGTTAGGTGTAATCCTATACGAGATACTTGTCGGTATTCTTCCATTCGAATCCGCAGAGGCATCCAAAATAATAGCGGCACATATATATCAAACGCCTATTGCGCCATCCATGATCAATCCTTGGATTCCTGAAAAGTTGTCCAGAGTGGTCATGAAATGTTTGGAGAAACTAGCATCCAATAGATATAGTGACTGTAATCAGATCATCAATGAGCTCACTCAGATCATATCAGAGATGCAAAATTCCCCAATCACTGATCGTGAATACCCTCACAAAGTCACTCCAAGATTTATTGGCCCTAAATCTTCCTACAATAGAGAGAAAGATTTGGAAAAGTTAATACATGCTTATGAAAACGCTCCCCTGGGAGTTTGGAAAATTCACATCACCGGGGAGAAAGGTGCTGGTAAAACATCACTCTTGGAGGATTTCCGAACCTATTTGCTTGGCAAACGTGGAATTCTCTATGCACACTGGCATCATGAACAAGTTAGAAATATAGATTCCACTTACAAGATTTTCATCAGCATCATAAGACAAGTGTTGAATCAAATTTTGGCTCTTCCACCAAATTCAACAAGAAAATGGAAGGAGGTAATTGTGAGAACAATAGATGATGACTTGAGAATTGTTCAGGATATCTTCCCAGAGTTGAAAAATTTGGTAGGTGCAAAGCATTTTGCAATAGCTAAGGAATCCAAGTTTGTCGGTGAAAACCAGTTGGATGTATTACCTGCAAAATTCGAGTCAAGGTTTGAATACATTATCAAACAATTCTTCAAAATCTTTGCAACATTCTCTTCACAAGGTTTAACTATTATCATGGACGATGACCAATTTCAGCATGAGAATGAGCGGTATCTCTTTCAAGAGATTTCTTCAGTGATGCTCACAGAGTCAAAGACCTCATTTAGAATGAGAGTTGTTTCTTCATTACTTAAGGGAGATGGAGAAAGAGGTGAATACCGAAGTTTCGAAACGTTGACGCCTAAATCGCTTTTGGAGTCCTCCGACGAGAACACAAATTTCATGGAATTATCACCGATCTCTCAAGAAGCGGTCGAGAAGTTTTTAGCAGACTTCTTACCTGCTCTTTCTTTCCCTGTTCAGTGTCATATTAGTAAACTTTTCTACGAAGAGTTTTTGCCCCACAAGACTCCACTTCAAATGCGTACATCGTTGGCAAGGATGGTATTTGCCGGTGCTTTCAAAATCGAAAATGATAGTGCTGTTTTCAATCTCGAAAATGCCAAAAAACTGTTGCCCAACGGAGACAAGCATTTCCATCAAGGATTTATTTTCAATTCTATCAAGGAGGACGATACAAATATTTTGAAATTTGCAGCTTGTATTTGTTCAGGTTATTCGTTCTCACTTTTCCTGCTATCTGTCGTCTCAGGTTTATCAATTCTGGAAACTTATCTTTCCATCTTCAAATCAGTCACATCAGGTCTTGTTTCGCCTTTAGGAATCGATTACAAAGTACCTTTCCATCTCTTTCAAACCGGCGACCAGTTAGATTTCATACCTGAATCCAAAATAATCGAATTGGCTACATCTTGTTTGTTCGAGTTCACCCATGATACCATAAAAGATTATATTTTAAGTTCTGCTATGGATGAAATGGAGAGAAAGCATTATCATAGGTTGTGTGCCTTGAGATTGTATGACAAGATTGATAACATTGAAGATCTCAATTACTCCAAATTAATTTACATGACGAGACACTTCATCGAGTCGACTGAAGTCGCAAAAGAGGAAGATATCGATATCTATGGTGAAGTTTTGATCAGTGGTGGGAGATTTGCCTATGAGAACTATGATTTCCATCTATCGCTTTTTTATTTCCAACTGGCCAAGGATTTCGTCGATGCCGGGTGTGGTGATGAAGAGCTTTTTTCGCTGTCCAAGAGAATCGATTTGACGATAGTGCAATTGCTCTTCATTATTGGTTCTTATCAAGAATGTATTGACTTAGTGGATGTTTTGGTCCCCTTGTACAAAAGTGATCTTGACAAGATTTATTTTATGATCACAAAACTGAAGTCATTCTTTGCACTTGAGAAGAATGAAGAGGGCGTAACCGTGTCTCTCTACTGCTTGAAACTTCTTGGTTTTGATCTTCAAGAAGATGAAGAGTGGAATTTTCAATTTCTTTCCAAGTTGCAACCAAGAATACCACTTGCAATCTCTGAGATTAGAGCATTATCCCTCGTTCCTGGCAATACCGAGAACCCGGAGGATTTGATCAAAACAGAGTTGATAGCAAATATGTTATTTCCTCTCGTTGGTACTAGAAGGAATCATTTGGTTCGTTCGTTGATCTATATGGCTATAATAGATGTCATGGATAATGGATATTTGCCCCAGCATGCATTGATAATGATCATGCATTCTTTGTTATTAGTCCGAGAGAGTCCGTGTGATTCGTTCATGAGAGCTATCGAGTACACGGACACCTCGCTCAAAGTAGTCCAAGACAGCGATGCCTCCTTGGATTTGGGTACATCTGTTTACGAGGTTTATTGCTGCACCTTGGCAATTTACAATGAGCCCATTGATGTGGTCTCAAAATATTTTGATGTTTTCATCTCAAGCAGCAGAAGTTACACTGATTCGGCCGTTGATATCAATTTCTTCCTTGCCATAGGAATCAAAAATGCTTCGATGGTAGTGGCTGGAACAGAAAATTTGAACTCAATATTGATGAGAGTGACTAACATGAATACCAAGGCGAAATTTCTTTCAACTGATCTCACAAGAACTCAGTCCTGGCTTACTCTCGGTACAAATTTTTTGAAATGTCTCATTGGTACTCTCAATCTCAAAGATTTCAAAATTCAGTCAACCAAAGGAGACACTTTCCTGGAAGATCAATATCTCTATCTGTATTATTGTTTGAAGCTTTTTGCAGCGTATGTTTTAGGTGAATATGAGATTGCTTTTGCAACCTTGTTCGAGGACCTTCCAAGTGTTCAAGAGATTTTCACCACCACATGCTACAAGATTTTAATCACTTTTACGGGTTGTTTGTTGGTCATCAAATTCCCTGGAGAGACTACAGCTGAGAGACAGGTTCGTGCTGAGTTTTTGAAGGAGAATCTTTCTTTGATGGAAATTTGGACCAAATCTTGCCCAACGAATTTTGAAACAAAATACATGTTGGTTCAGGCCCTGGTGCTGTCCCAAACATCTACTAGTTCCTCTGTTGATGTTTTGGATGCTTTTGAACTGGTGATCGAAAGGGCAGGTTCAAAAGGGCAGTTGTTAGACCAAGCTCTAGCATATGAAATATGCTCTTCTTGGTTGTTAGAAAATTCTCTGACGAAAATAAGAGCCTCGAAGTTCATGAAAGAGGCTGTTCGTCTTTACAATCTTTGGGGATGTGCAGCTAAGGTTTCTAAGATGAGTGAAGAACATCATCAATTGATTCGCAATTATAACTGGGCGGGCGTTGATGTAATTTCGCCATCCACTGAATATCCTTCTCCGTCATTTTCTAAATCATCTGCTCCATTCCAATTATTACTCTCGAGTATATTCAGAGGTGAGCTGCTGGTGACCTCTTCGAGCGATGAAGCTGACGATACTGAAGCGGACAACGAGGAAGACGAAGGCAAGACTCTTACTCCACGTCGTTCATCCAGTGAATCATCAATCATTGACATGAAATCTGCAATGAGTGCATGCCTTGCAATTTCTGAAGCTCTGGATCATTCCTCAATTCTTACAAAACTTGTTGAAAGTACTTTGTCATTCGTTGATGGTGATTTTGCCGTAGTTGTTATGAAAGGACGTGGTGGGGGTTTGTACTTGGACTGTGCTTTGTCTAATAAGAAAGTTCGTCTTTTAGATCATGAGCCCTTGAACTCCAGAAATGACATTTGTCCCATCACCTTAGTCCAGGACGTTATCACTAAGGGTTATATCATCAACAGAGAAGATGATCCAATCTTTTTTGACAACAAATATTCAGATCAAGATCTTTACTATCAAACAAATAGTACTCAGGTGGCAGCTTGTATTCCGATCAAGGACCAGCACGAAGTTATTGGAGCCATCTACGTAGAGAACCAGAGTCACATCAGATCTAGGACCAAATGCTTCAGTGGTGAAAAGATTGATATTGCAGTCTTATTTTGCACTCAGCTGGCCTTTTCGTTATACAAGGCCAGTATGTATGAACAAATGGATCTTGCCCTGAGTCTGGCGAAGGCTGCTACCGAAGAAAAGGCTAATTTTTTGAATTCCATGAGTCACGAGATAAGAACCCCTTTCAACTCTTTGTTGAGTTGTGCATTGTTTTTGCTTGATACAGAGCTAACTGATGTTCAAAGGGATTATGTTGAGACTATTAAGAACTCATCGATGGTAACCTTGAATATCATTGATGGTATTTTGTCGTTTGCCAAAATCGAAAATTCATCGGTGACATTGGATGAGTTCCCATTTTCGATAAACGAGTGTATCGAAAGCGCCTTGTTACTTGTCAGCGAGCAAGCGGTTTCAAAGAATTTGGAAATGGTGAACTTGTCAAGCTGCGATGATGTCGACATCATTTACAGTGACATTACAAGATTTAGACAAGTCATTGTCAATCTTGTTGGTAACGCTCTCAAGTTTACCGAAAGTGGGTATATATTGGTTGAAACCGGGTGCCAGGAAGTATCCACTGATGGTAAATATGAATTTACAATTACGGTTAAGGATACCGGTATCGGTATTCCGAAAGACTCGCAGCATAAAGTTTTTGGTGCCTTTAGTCAAGTCGATGGTTCTGCTAGAAGAGTATATGGTGGAGCCGGTTTGGGGTTGGCTATCTCTAAAAAGATTGTTGATATCATGGGTGGTTCTTTGACGTTTCAAAGTGTGGAGAATGAAGGAACAACTTTCAGATTTTCATTGATCGTCAAGGCTGAGAAGAGAAAAGACAAGCACCGTACTTTTGGCAAAGGTAAAAGAGTTCTGATCGTTGACTACAACAGATTGTCAGTCTTGTCTTTAGAGAAAGAGTTGAAGTTGTTCGAATTTGAGGTCGATGTTTTTGAAAGCATTTCACAATTGATTCAACTGTTGAAGTCGAATGTTTACGAAGTTGCCTTTTGTCATAAAAGATTGGTGGACAACTATTCTGCCGATGAGATGGAACGATTGATCAGGATGTACCCTCACTGTAAATTCATCTTGATGGGGCCATTTGGCACGATTCACAAGTTGTCATTTGACAGATGTTTGTTACTTCCATTTGCCAGACTGAAGATCTTTGAGATTGTATCTCCAAAAGTAGCAGAGAAGCTGATCTCTTCAAATGTCTCCAAGCACAGCAATAATACGTTGACGTCAGATCTAGCTGAGAAACATCCTCTCACTATTTTGCTTGTGGAAGACAATATGATCAACACAAAAGTGACATTACAACATTTGAAGAGAATGGGTTATAAAGCAGACCATGCCGGAGACGGCTTGATTGCACTTGACAAATGTTCTGAGCAGATCAAAAATACTGGCAAAAATTACGATGTGGTTTTGATGGACATCCAGATGCCTAATATGGATGGTATTGAATCATGTACGAAGATGATGGAGTTGTACAAAGAGAGCAAATTTTGTCCTAATGTGATTGCCTTGACAGCCAATGTGGTGGGCGAAGATCGACTGAGATGTGCAGCTTGTGGGATGTCGAATTTCCTATCAAAACCGTTGCTCCCTAACGATTTGGCCCAGCTGTTGCTCCATGTGAAGCCTTTGGCAAGATAAAATTTCCTCTTTAGGCAATAGGTGTGTGTGTGTGTGTGTGTGGGTGGACGCCTCAGAAGTTTGGAGGTAGTTGCCACAGGTGATAAAATGTATGTATATAAAATATTCTAGACGGTATGTATTGTATGAAGGAACTGAAAATTTAAAGGCGGTGTATTATAGTAGACTAGGTGGTGAATTTAAAAAAGTGATATGATAGGGATCCAAGAGATATATATTTCCTAATCGAGATGTAGAGTACTAGATAAGCTTAATTGTTGACTAAAACAGAACTGGAGTACTTAATTAGTCGATTTAGAAACCAAATAGGAAGTGAGTACTGAAAAGGGTAGTTTTGATGCGAAAAGAGTAATTTCTCGAGCCAAACTGTTTAAGGTTTTATTTATAGGTGCGAAAAAAGGGGGGGAGAAGTTGTTCCAAAAAATCAATAGGGAAAAAATCACCAAAGGGAAAAAAAAAACAGAGAAGCAAAAAGTCAACGATAAGAAAAGAGGTGTTATTAAGTCACTTGGAGCTGGAGGATAGTATTGAGAATTGTGATCATCTGAGTGTTTAAATAAGCCGATTAGAACAAGATGCAAACCATAAAGTGTGTTGTAGTTGGAGATGGTGCCGTGGGCAAGGTGAGTAGAGTTTGGGCGGGAAAAATTTGTCAATTACGAAGGAGCATAGTACTAACATGGTGTTAAACGGATAGACCTGTCTTTTGATCTCATATACCACTAACAAGTTCCCTCGAGATTACGTACCAACTGTGTTCGACAACTATGCTGTGACGGTGATGATTGGAGATGATCCATACACTTTGGGGTTGTTTGATACTGCTGGTCAAGAAGATTACGACAGATTACGTCCGTTGAGTTACCCTTCGACAGATGTGTTCTTGGTCTGTTTCTCTGTCATTGCCCCATCATCTTTCGAGAACGTCAGAGAGAAGTGGTTCGATGAGATTGGTCATCATTGTCCAGGGGTGCCTTGCTTGATCGTGGGGACCCAGATCGATTTACGTGACGATCCAGCGATTTTGAAGAGATTGCACAACCAGAACCAGAATCCAATAACACCTCAACAAGGAGAGAAGTTGGCCAAAGAGTTGAAGGCTGTTAAGTATGTTGAGTGTTCTGCTTTGACCCAACGTGGGTTGAAGAACGTGTTTGACGAGGCCATCGTTGCAGCTTTGGAGCCTCCAGTGGTCAAGAAATCGAAAAAATGTACCATTTTGTGAGTGTGTGTCAACTGGCGGCTTTGTTTCCCCTAAGCTCATTATAAGGCAATCGTTAGCGGCTATCCTGTTTTAGATTTACAGCTTTTCACAGCTTTTCACACCTCTGCTACTGCTACAGACAGCCGCCAGGTGTCAAGACAGCTTCTTTTCATTACTACTATTACATTTTTACAATTATATGGACAAAAAAACCTCTCTGCCCAAACGTGGAGATGACACCTGCTAGGCCCGTGTCGTATTGTGTATTGTTTCTCTCCCTTTTAAACAGCGTCTATACTTTCTTCCAGTGACCGACAAGAGCGTTGGAGTTTGTCTCTCCCGTGCCTTTTAAACCATACACAGCAGTTCTTGATTATCAAGACACCACGCGTAATTTTGTGCACGACCTTTTTTCCGTGTCTTGAAAATTTTTTTGAGCGGCTTGTTGAAGCTTGTGAAATACATCATCTAAAGAGAGTGGGAAGAGATCTTAAAAGAGAGTGTTAAGTAGCGATGTTTACCACTGCGAGATCAGACACCTTGTGTAAGTTGCAATCAGTACAAGAGAGATGAAGGTTTTAGGGACCTTTTTCATATAGTAGAATCACAGATCACTAACTAGATCAATAGTCCTTGGGGGCGAGAAGGTGAGTGGAGCAGATATCCGTGATCAGAACGTGTTGGCAGCTCAAGCTGTCGCCAATGTTGTGAAATCGTCATTGGGGCCTGTAGGGTTGGACAAGATGCTTGTCGATGACATTGGAGATGTCACTGTCACCAACGATGGTGCCACCATTCTTACATTATTGGACGTTCAGCACCCAGCTGGTAAGATTCTTGTAGATTTGGCCCAACAACAGGACAGAGAAGTAGGTGACGGTACCACATCCGTAGTAATCATTGCCTCGGAATTGTTACGTCGTGCCAATGGTTTGGTTAAGAACAAGATCCATCCAACCACCATCATCTCAGGTTACAGATTACTGTTACGTGAGACTACAAGGTACATCACAGAGGTACTTTCACAACCAGTGGATGCCTTGGGTAAAGAGACCATGATCAACATTGCTAAGACCAGTATGTCCTCGAAGATCATTGGATCAGACTCGGAATTTTTCAGTAAGATGGTGGTGGACGCAATGTTGGCTGTCAAGACCACAAACACTAAAGGAGAGACCAAATACCCTGTGAAAGCTGTCAATATCTTGAAACTGCACGGTAAATCATCTTTGGAATCGATGCTCGTCGATGGTTACGCGTTGAACTGTACCGTGGCCTCGCAACTGATGTTGAAACGCGTTGAGAACGCTCGTATCGCTGTGTTGGATATCAATTTACAAAAAGCCAAGATGGCCATGGGTGTCCAGATCAACATCGATGATCCAGAGCAATTGGAAGAGATTCGTAAAAGGGAATACGGAATTGTCTTGGAACGTATACGTAAGATCATTGCCAGCGG
Organism: Nakazawaea molendinolei; assembly: GCA_030569155.1. NCBI lineage: Eukaryota > Fungi > Ascomycota > Pichiomycetes > Alaninales > Pachysolenaceae > Nakazawaea > Nakazawaea molendinolei. Next base: position 407,768 of record JAJMKB010000001.1, read on the forward strand.
AGCCAACGTTGTGTTGACCACCAAAGGTATCGATGACTTGTGTCTAAAAGAGTTTGTCGAGGCCGGTGTAATGGCTGTAAGAAGATGTAAAAAGGAAGATTTGAGAAGAATCGCCAGAGCCACTGGAGCTACTCTTGTCGGTAGTATGTCGAACTTGGAAGGAGATGAAACTTTCGAGACCAGCTACCTCGGTTCCGCTGCTGAAGTGATACAAACCAAAGTCTCTGACGACGAATGTATTTTGGTAAAAGGTACCAAGACCCACTCCTCGTCTTCGATCATCTTACGTGGTCCTAACGACTACACTTTGGACGAGATGGAGAGATCGTTACACGACTCTTTGTCCGTTGTGAAACGTACATTGGAGAGCGGTAATGTGGTTCCCGGAGGTGGAGCTGTAGAGACCGCGCTCAATATATATTTGGAAAATTTCGCTACAACAGTTGGGTCTCGAGAACAATTGGCCATTGCAGAATTTGCACAACTGTTGTTGGTGATTCCAAAGACTCTTGCAGTGAATGCAGCTAAAGATTCTTCCGAGTTGGTGGCCAAGTTGCGTTCTTACCACGCTGCCTCACAGCAACTGTTGCCGGGAGACTTGAAGAAAAAGTCATACAGGAACTACGGATTGGATTTGATCCGGGGCAAGATCGTCGACGAGAGCGTGCATGGAGTATTGGAACCTACGGTGAGCAAGATCAAGTCGTTGAAAAGTGCATTGGAGGCTTGTATTGCCATTTTGAGAATTGACACGATGATTACGGTGGATCCAGAACCTCCAAAGGAGGATCCTCATGGCCATTAAACATTTCAAAGCCTTGGTGTCTAGATAACTTGGAGGAGAAGGAAGCTTTTGTGTGTGTGTGTGGGTGTTTTTTTTTCTTTTGCGAGTTGCAGATAGCCGGTGGGATGCCAGTTCGAGTTGCAGATAGTCTATGACTGGCATTGAGTTGCAGATATTTTCGTGGTGGACCGTTGATTTATTATGAAGAGATTGGACCAGCCATTGAGCGGATATGATTAGTCAGTTATCTAGAATTGACTCTTATCGAAGAGCGTTTTCATCGAAAAGGTGAGCCATTGAGATTGTAAAAAAGCTGACAGGAGTTTAGAAAGCACCACCAGCACCTCCCCCCAGTGTTACGAGACGTGGCCATTAATATCACGTGTGTGGCACTTGCAGAAACATGTATAGATGATTATAAATGTATGGTGAAAAATTCTTGAAAGTTACATAATCACCAAGCCCAAAGTTTGTTACGCAGTGTTGACTAAAGCGCTCACTTGCAGGGTGGAAAAACTTAAATTGTAGTACGGATAATTTTTCGTGCAGGGTGGGCTACAGATTTTTTTCCCCTTACGGCACTAGGGTGGGAGGAGAGTTTCCCGATTGGGAAAAGAGCCAGTTACACTGGGCCAGTAGTCAGATCTGTAATTGGGCGAGTTACTATTGAAGATCATTGGTTGAGAGGGATGGAAAGAGGTAAATTTGCCCAGTTACAACAAGGGATCTGCCTATCAAAACGTAGTAATTGGCACCCCATATGGACAATTCCTTTTTGGGAGGATCAACTGATGAACTGGTACAACAAACAAATAGGTAAACGCAAGCACTGCGATGCACGATCCTCTGCGTCGTTCCACTACGACGTGAGATCGAAAGTTATTTGAAGAAAAATACACCCTCCCACGCTATATATAGATTGAACCTCCCCACCGGCAAGACACTCTGCTGAGCCTCTCTCCGCATCTCAAGACGTTGTTTTGTACCACAAACCTCGTTTAAAACCGAGCAGCTCGAGTGGTTTTTTTTTTATATACGAAAATATCGAATTTGTGATCTGAGCAAAGCTTAAAACTCACACAGCCCTAACAAATCACCTGAAAAGTTTATATATATAATTCCCCAGCTTTTCGCGTTATTTGAGGAAAGGTGTCAATTTTGGTGTAACTCATTGAACAAGTTCACTTTTATCGACGATTGGCTGAACTTCAACGTTCCACCTCCAAGGATCCTGTTCCTTCCATAGGGTTCGTCCAACCGGCTCGTATAACCACAAGACACATACAAAACTTTTTTTTATTTTTTTTTGCCTACTCTCGCCATAGAAATGTCACAGTTCACGACTCCTGAAGCATTTTTGTTCGACAACATCTTACAACAACAGGGCGGGTTCCCCACTATATCTCCTAGTGACACTTCCAAATATCATTTGGATATGAGTATGCTACGTGACATGCTGCCTTTATCACCTTCCTCAGAGGACGGTAGCAAGTCCCCATCCAACTCTGCTGACACCAACCTGGTGAGCACAAAGAGGAAATATCACAATAAGAGTAGGAACGGGTGTGCCACTTGCAAGAAGAGAAGGGTCAAATGTGATGAACGTCATCCCATTTGCTCCAAATGCGAACATATGAAGATCGAATGTGTCTACCTCCCCGTGGAGAAGAAGATCAGGAGGAAGAAGAAAGAGATCTTGGAAGAACGTGCTCGTCAAAGAGAGGCGTTGGATAAGTTGTTTCTGGAACAAGGCGATGAGCATTCCAAGCTGCTGTTGCTGATGCTGCAACTGCAACTGCAACTGCTGCTGATGACGACTCCACGGGATGGTCACTCCCATCAGTACTCTCTTGATTCTCATCTTTCCCCAGACCAAGAACCTCACCATCGCGCCAACAATCATCATCACCTGATCCCAAGTATCAGCGTCGATGATTACGATTCTCATTCCCTGAATTACACGGCAACCTCCATCTCAGAGAGAGACAACTCTTTACTGTCTCTTCTCTCTTCCCAGTCGTCTCCACTCTCTACCAATGGCGTCATCAAGCAAGAACTCCCCATCGACCTATCCGCATCAACAATCCACCCCCATTTCGCACAAAATACACTACCTGTATCGGATCCTTCGAGACAGGGCCAAAACTCACATTTCCATAACAAGTCCTCTCTCAGCCACTCTTCCAATCTGCTGACGGTGCTGTCGGTACTGCTGCTGCTGCTGTCCTTGATGCCTCAGCCACAGCAAAATCAACAGCCCCAACAACAATCTCCTGTAACTCCTCAACAGATCCAGGAGAAGATTCAAAGAGCTCAAGAGGCACAAAAAGAACGTGTCAAGCAGTTCCAAGAATACGCTACCAAGACAGAACCGAGCTTGACACCTTCTGTGACCAGTCCAATCACTTCTGGTCCTCTAAATTCTTACAATTACCCTGGGGCTTTGAACGTCTTAGATCTCAGGCTTATGTACCACTACACCACCAAAGTTTGGCCCACCATCACTCTGGCAGGAATCTCAGAGGAAAGGATTTGGAGTGAGGATATCCCAATGCTCGCTTTCAACTACCCCTTCTTAATGCATCTGATTCTCGCCTTTAGTGCTACCCATCTCTCACGTACTGAGCGTGGTTTAGACCAATGTGTCACTTTTCATAGAGGTGACGCTCTCAGATTACTACGTGAGCTGGTTTTACAAATTTCCCCGGAGAACACCGACGCCTTAGTAGCTTCTCTGTTGATCCTTATCATGGACTCCTTGGCCAATGCCTCCTTACCAACTTCCACATCTCCAAAATCCTTACCTGCTAGTGCTTGGATTTTCCACGTCAAAGGTGCCGCTACCATTTTAACAGCTGTTTGGCCTTTGAACGAATCTTCCAGGTTTTATAAGTTGATCGGGGTGGAGCTCGGTGATTTAGGAGACATCGCTAACGATAAGAAAGCCTCGGATCTCAATCCTGCTAATATGGCTTCCTCCATCAACGAACAACCAAGTTTCTCAAATCTTCAATGCTTCGACTCGGAGATTGCAGACTTATATCCGGTACCTTTCAACTCACCTTACCTCATCACTTTGGCGTATCTCAACAAACTTCATTCGGAGAGATACAAATCAGATTTCATCCTCAGAATCTTTGCATTCCCAGCTTTACTCGACAAGAACTTTTTAGGTCTTCTTATCACCGGAGATATCTCAGCTATGCGTATCATGCGTTCGTACTACACTTTACTCAGATCTTTCACCACAGAGATGAAGGATAAAGTGTGGTTCCTCGAAGGTGTCTCCAAAGTCTTGCCAGTAGACGTGGAACAATACTCTGGTGGAGGAGGTATGAATATGATGTTGGATTTCCTCGGAGGTCCTGCTACTTTGGACGTTGAAGAAGACGAAGATCTGGATTCTTACTCAGAAGTCGGCAACGGATTGTTAAATCCAGACAACTTGCCGAGCTCAATAACTAACAACTTAGATGTCATGCAAGGTGATCACGAATTTATATGATAACCTGCTGAAAGCTTTTAATATTTATTCCCCTTACTATCATTATTATTGGTTTTTATCAACTTTGCATAATTTTTTTAACACATATATGGATTCATCAATAAACTAACACGGTTGTAATATACTCATCTCATCTGATCTCATCTTGGAACTCCTAGCTCGATTAATTTGGAGAACAAAACTGCAAAATCGTGGAGAAATCTCTCGTTATCCAGTGCGTAAAATTTGACCCATTTCTTGAACTCTGTATTCTTTAACAATTCCATATCAGTCGGTAACATCATAAGATCATGTTCATCGTTATGAAACTGCTGATTCCCAGTTTGTGGCACAACCATTTGTTCCCAACTTTCATTCAACAATGCTGTGAAAAATCTGTTACTGAAATGAACAGGATTCTCAGTCCACTTACCTTCCCAGCCGCTGTATTTAACATGGCATCTTCCTAAAGAGTGACCCCCTCCAATTAGTAAAACGGTTTCTCTTTCATCAAATCCTAACCTTTTCATAAATACCTCTTTAATATGTTCACTCCCCAAATAACCTAAAGGTAATCTGCCATTTGGGGGTACCAAAGAGGTGTCTACACAATCAATTCTTCCTGGTTTCCAAGCGATTGGATGAGATCCCATCAGTTCCAAAGCTGTTACGCCTGCAAGAGTCCACAAATCACCATAAGTTATCAGCGGGTATTTTTGTTTAACAACTTCTAATACTAATAAGGCCGTGTGCAATCCTGTGTTTCCTGTGTCAGTCAATTCTGGTGGGAACCTGTCGATTGTTAGTATAATTGTAATGTTGATGGGCACAAATTTGCTTACCTCATGGTACCCCCATTTGAGCCTCCAGTATGAGTATTTTTATCATATGTTGCACTTGTATGCCATGCTAATCTTACAAAGAGAGGACCAAGAGAGCCATCATCATGACCAGGAACATCCATTTTATCTTTTATCTCATTTTTGACCAGCTCATAATCTGTTTCTTCAATTGACTGTAAAGACTCATTGCCTTGAGAATCTGTGTCTAAGTGTAAACTTCTCTTGAATTTTTTAAATGAGCCCTTTCTATGGCGGTTGAACTTGATCTTCACAGTTGAATGTTTGCCTGGTGTTACATCGACAATTGATTTGTTCAACATTGGTTTACGAGTATCTAGTGAATGAATTTCATCTGATCCTTGAGACACATTAGATATGTTTTTCAGCGGTGAGTAGTTTGACAGGATACTGTTTGGAGTACTGTATTGATATTCATTTAATACGTCACTTGGAGTGAGAGGACTTCTGTTCAGTTTCTGAGCCGGTGTAGGAGCATTCAATTTAAAAGTTCTCAAGCTCGTTTCGTACTCAAGCTTCTCTTTGTCTTCTGTTATGAAACGCTCGTCGTCATAATAAATGGAGAACAATGCTCTCGATCTGTAGTAATATTTCTCTATTGGATAACCCATAGCGAGGTTGTAGATACATTCTGGAGCATGAAGCACAAATCTGTCATATACGTAATCTGATAGGATCCACGTCTTGGTGAAGATGGAGGGGACATTTGTTGCTGGAGAAAACATTGATGAGTGTTGTCGCTTCTTATGGGTATGGAATCCTCGAGAAGATTGTTTCAAGGGATCCTGGTTGTTGTAAAGGCTCTCGCCTAATGATTCGATGTAATTGATAAATCTTTGGAGAGTAATATTTAAGAGACTCATCCCACTCTGTGCCACGACAAAGACGAATACAAATGGAATAACATTGAATCTAATCCAAACACGGAACCAGACCTCCGAGAGGGACAATATGGTTAAAACACTTGAGGGAGTGAACTTGACTATAGTCTTCAATACCTGGGGTAACCCGCTCTGTACAGAGTCATACAGGATTTGCAAAACAGGCATTTTGAAGTAACTATGCTATAATTTGTCAATTTCTTATTCTAAAATCTAATGTGTTAGTACCGTTTTGCCTTAGGATATGGTTTAGTATGCTTAACTCTTTATGATCACTTCAATAATTTTAAATAGTTACCCCCTTTTTATCAGTTTGACGCAGAAAAAATATCAACTACTTTTTTTCATAGTGAAAATTGGGGGTTACAAATTGGGGGTGTTGGGTAACAAATTTCTCTCTATACGCTTGAAGGCGCACTATATACTCTTTTTCAAATGCAAATTAATGACATTAGTCATGGACGGCTCCGTAAATTTGGTGGCTATAAATTGAGCGTCCGTCTACTGAGAAATCTCTGGACTCTGAATCGATAGTGTTGTCGCATCCGATACCGAGATCCTTTCTCAACTGTTCTGCGTAAGTGATATCATATCCGTTTTCAAAAATTTTACCAATCTCTTCAAGAGGTAAGCCAGCAACCTCTGGGTAAAAATTGTAGACCAAGATCCACGAGACAACGCCAAAGAATGCGTACAAGAAACATGTACCGCCAATATTCAAGACAGCAGTGAGATCTAGAAATGTGCTTGAAACCAAGTAATTGACACCCCAGTTGACACAACTCATAACCATAGTTCCAGCAGATCTCGTTTCCTGGGGCAAAAATTCAACAGAACACCATGGTACAACACCCAACCCTGCTGCGTAAAACGATATGTATGTGACAAGAGAAATGATCAAGACGACACCCGAACCTGTCATGGATTTTATAGAAACTGAACTGTCGATCTTACCAAACATTGTTCCTGCAGCAACGAGGCCTAATGCCATGACCAAAATGGTGTAGAGCAAAATTCTACGTCTCCCCAAGATATCGATCAAGACAACGTTGATACAAGTACATGCAAAATTCAGAGACGCAATGAATATAGCAGCACTCAAAGGATTGTCCAAACCAGCGGCTCCGAAAAGTGTTGCTGAGTAGTTTAAAAATGCAGATATTCCACTCAATTGTTGAGCGACAAAGAGACCACAACCAACCACTAGTGCTCGGATTGTCAGTTTTTGCTTGAATAGCGAAACAAACATGTTCTGTTTCTTTGTTGGCTTTGATCTAGTTCTGAGATCTATTCCAAGATCTTTTTGGATAAGCTTGATTTTGTCGTGGACTTGATACTCTTCGGCTTTTGGGAAGATCAATTGGAAACAGTAGAAGGCCTCATCGATTCTGTTATGCATGACGAGTAATCTTGGAGATTCGCAGATGAATGGTGATAAAAACAAGAAAGTGACAGGGGCTACCGAGCCCAAGATAATCATCAACCTCCAACTATGAGGATGATTTTCTAATAAAGCACTTGCCAAATAAGCACATAACTGGCCAAATGTGGTGCCCAACGAGTTCAAAGTCATCAAACTTCCTCTCAATCTGGAAGGTGCTACCTCTGAGACATAGATTGGCACCACCATTGAAGCAGCCCCGACCAGGAGCCCAATCAGGAATCTTCCAGCCAAGAAATAGATATAACTTGAGCAAAGAGACAACTGTAATGAGGCAAGACTGAACAGGAAACAACAGGTGACTATAATTGGTTTTCTACCCAATTTGTCTGCTGACAACCCACAAGACAAGCAACCGATGATGGCAGCGATTGATGCAATTGAAGCCATCGATTGTTGTTGCAGAGATGTGAGAGCCTCACCATCTAAGTCAGCACCAATGGAGACCAAGACTCCACTAATGATTGCAGTACAGTAACCAAATGAAAACCCACCAAGAGAGGCAGCTGCAACGATAAGAGTAGCGTAGATCGAGATCTCTGTGTCCTCAATAGTATCATAATTATAAAAAGATACCCCACTGACTACCGAAGTCACACGTTGACTGAAAAGTGTTGCTCTTGATCTGATAGTTCTCAACAAAGGACTATCTTCTGCAATGTACGGTTTTGTCATCTTTAGACCTCCAATACCACCAGTATCGCCTAATTTTTTTCAACTCCTACTAATCACACCTACTAATCTTATCAACAACAATCGCCAGATTCTTCCCCATTTTATATAACAGCAATGATGACGACTTGTAATGACTTGCATATGCCACACCCCTTTTTTGACAGAATTGTACAAAGGTAAACACAGCCTAAAGAGGAATTTTAGTCGTGTCACGATGACCAATCCGGGTAATGTGGTCGTGTAGTTCAGTACCAAAAAAAAATTAAAAAAAAAAAAAAAAAACAAGCAAATACAGTAGCTTCCAAAACAGGAAGTCATGCTCTGTGGCAAAGGATTTTCCCTTTCTGGAGGTTTTCAATTAGAAACAATAGGACGGAACCCGGAGCAAGTGAGTAAGGCTGTACTTGAAGCAGTCTATTTCTCTTAAGAAAAGAGTTCGGTATCTGTAGAGCCAGCAGAGATGAGTTTCAAAGGGTTGAGAAAGACGATTGTGAGGGCACCTCAGAGTTTCCGGCAAAAGTTGAACATGGGTCAGCAGACCGTTGACCCGGTTTATCAGGACGCTGAGAGACGTTTCAAAGAGTTGGAAGACGAGACAAAGAAGTTGAGTGACGAGTCGAAACGTTATTTTGCAGCTGTCAACGGGATGTTGGACCATCAGATTGAATTTTCCAAAGCCATTGAAGAGATTTATAACCCAATCTCAGGGAAAGTATCAGACCCAACAACGATAAAGATTGAAGGTAGTCCCGAAGGTATCGAGGCAGCTAAATCGTATAGAGAAGTGGTTGCCGAATTGAAGGCCACATTGAAACCTGATTTGGAGTTGATCGAGTCCAGAATTATTGCACCTCTGCAAGAGTTGTTGAAAGTAATTCTGGCGATCAGAAAGATGGCTACCAAGAGAAACCACAAACAATTGGATTTGGACCGTCATTTGAACAGTTTGAAGAAAGTGGAGGAAAAGAAAGAGAAAACACCAAAGGATGAGGAAAAGTTGTACAAGGTACAAGCCGATGTAGAGATTGCTCAGCAAGAGTATGATTATTACAACGATATGTTGAAACAAGAGTTACCAGTGTTGTTCCAATTGGAAGCCGAATTTATCAAGCCATTATTTGTGAGCTTGTACTACATGCAATTGAACATCTTTTACACTTTGTACAACAGAATGGAGGAATTGAAGATCCCATACTTTGATTTGACATCGGATATCGTGGAGGCCTTCCAATATAAGAGAGGTGATATAGAGGAGCAAGCCGATGCCATTGGAATCACCCATTTCAAGATCGGACATGCTAGAGCCAAGTTAGAGGCCACAAAGAGAAGACTTGGATCTCCAGGTGCTCTGCCTGTGTATGGAACACTGGGCGCTCCTGGAGCTGCTCCAGCGTATGGTGCTCAAGCAGGGGCAGCTCCAGCTTATGGGGCAGCAGCTCCAGCTTACACCGGTTATTCGCAACCAAACTCACCATCTGCGTTCACACCTCCAACTTCCGGTTATGGAACCACGCCTCAAGGGTACCCGGACGAAAAAGCACAGTACGGTGCTCCTGCTGCTGCAACTGGCGGTTACGGATCACCTGCACCTGCTTATACTTCTCCACCAGCCACAGCAACGCCTCCAGGGGTAGAGACATGTACTGCCTTGTATGATTACACTGCTCAAGCAGCTGGTGATTTGACGTTCACCGCTGGAACAGTGATTGAGATAGTACAGAGAACTCTGGACACCAATGGGTGGTGGACCGGGAGGATCAATGGAGCACAGGGTGTTTTCCCTGGCAATTACGTGCAATTGAATTGATCTAGCATCAGGGTGAGTTCGTATCAGATCGCATCAGATCACGTTATTTGAGGTGGAGTGAATTCAATTTGAGGTTATTGTGTTGCGCCTAAAGAGGGCGATTGCGTCTAGATTTACTACTAGCTATTACTGTATACTTAAGCATCATATTTTCTTCCTATTGATTGTACTTCTTGTTTGTGTAAATAGTTTTCAAATCACTTATTGAGTCTGTAGAATGTCTTTAACATTAATTTATATTTATCTACATTTATCTACATTCATCCACATTCATCTACATTCATCTACAGTACTATCTACAATTTTACACCCTCTATAAGATCTTCTCCTAATCTTATCTTCTTCTCCATAATTCTTCTCCTTCCTCTCACACTCCAATTCATCTCCTTCTCCATCTCCACTCCATCATTTCTCCATCATTTCTCCTCCTTTTCTCCTCCTCCCCATATCTTCTCCAATTTCTCTCCAGTTCTTCTCCTCAAAACTTCTCCTCGGCATCTCCACACCCCTTTTGGGCCGGTCTGGAAGAGCAAAAAATAGAAGATTTTTTTTATTTTTAGAAGGAAATTCCTCAGCGAGAATCCTCATAGAAACCAGATAGTTACCATCGATACCGCCACCAGACAAGTAACAAATTACTTTCCCTGACGAAGGTGTCAATTTAAAAAAGTGTCAAGGAGAAGTTTATCTTGCAGAGAGCTGCTTATTGGGATTTAAAGTCACAAGAGACCCCTAAGTTAATGGGAAAAAAAAACAGGTTTCAAGAAAAGTTTAGCAGAGTACTCGCTTAAGACACGCAACCGTTTTAGGATATAAAATTGGATTTAAATATATTTTTTTTGGTACAAATTAGACGCTACTGAAATCAATTGCAACTTGATAAAAGAGGCAGTATGAGTGAGCCGTCCGTGTCTGTTTCGAACAACAAGAGCAGTTTGGCAAGCTGGTGGAAGTCGTTTAAAAGAAAGAGTCTTGTCGTAGACGATCTCCATGGTAGTGGTGCTGATAGTGGTGGTGGTGGTGATAGAGACCTTGCTGAGCACGACCTTCATGAAGAGTACGCGACAGAGAAAGGTTTACAGAACCTGGGTAAATCTCAGAACCTCCAGCCCGGCACTGTGGGTCCAAGGCCCATCTTGAAATACAAATCACGCTCGTCAAACTATATAAAGCCGCTCTCTTCTAGCGCTTCGTCGTCAGAGAACTTTAGAGCTCATCGAGACTCTTTCTTGGAGTCTCAAAAACTGAAGAATAACAACGATTCACAAATCTTTGGAGTGCCCTTGGAACAAGTGCTTCGACTTGCCTCGGTGAACATCTCCATTTCAGAGGATTTGGCCAACGAAGGCATCCAGTACGGAGCCATCCCTGTAGTGGTGGGGAAATGCTGTGTTTTCTTGAAAAAAAACGGTACCGAAGTGGAGGGTGTCTTTAGAGTTGGAGGAGCCTCCAGGAGAGTGAAGGAATTACAATTTTTATTTTCAACACCTCCAGAGTACGGTAGGAGAATGGACTGGGATGGGTACACTGTGCACGACGCAGCATCACTTTTGAGAAGGTTTTTGAACTCTTTACCTGAACCTTTGATCCCACTAGCCATGTACGAAAGATTTAGAGAGCCTTTACGCTCCAAACCGCTTGTACGAAGCTTTTTATCAAAGAAGGGCTCTTCGAAAAAATCACATTCCCATAGAGATGCAAAGAAACTGGACCCGGCTATTGAAGATGTACCGGACGACACAACAGAGCTCGAAGAGAAAGATATCACAGAATCCAACAAAGAGATCACTGTCACCGAGAAAGATCTTGCCAATGTAGAGAATGAGCTTGCCGAGAGCTCGGATCCGGTACCCACAGAGACTCCAGTAACGGGTGATCAAGTGCTACCAGACACCAACGAAGTGTCCTCTCAAGATACTCCTGCAAAAGATAACTCGGAGGAACAGACCTCTAAGAAACAGAAAAAGATGAGAAAATACAAGAAATTGATCTCAGAGATCCATGAGACTCTCAGAGAGTATTCAGTTCTTCTCAACGAATTACCTTCTCCTTCACAACACTTACTATTCTACATCTTGGATTTACTCACAGTATTTGCAACACATTCCTCCAAAAACTTAATGACAAACAAAAACTTGGCCGCCATCTTCCAACCTTCTGTGCTATCACATCCAGATCATGACATGTCCCCAGAGGAATACGCGCTATCCCTGCAAGTTGTAGAATTTTTATTAGAGTACTATAGAAGACTTTTAGAAGCTACACAGAAGATCCAAAGCGAGAGATCATGGGAAAGGAAGCAGAAGGCTGTCCCAGCTTTGGAATTGACTACCGACGACGATCTGATCAAGAAGGGCCATGAAAGCGACGGCTCAAGCAACACTCCAATCACCCCTTCCAGTCTTCATTTGCATCCTCCTATCTCCAAGAGATCCAGCCGGAAACACAGTAAATCTCTTTCATCTGTCAACGCAGTGCCCGATGGCTTGAAATTCTCCAGTAACAAGCCTGCTGATGACAAGATGGTTTACAACCAGTACAATTCCACAACAGATGCTGATGACAGTGAACTGGAAGCTGGTAGATTGGTGACACCGACAGCTCAAAGTTTCCAATTAGACGCTGAAGATCAATTGTTATCTCCTCCTTTGAAACCGTTCTCACCGCTTCATAAGAAGAGATCGGAAGAGTCTTTGAACAACTCTAATTCTCTTCTCCAGAATTTCAAACGCCCTCTTTCAGCTGTCTTCTCACCTAGAGAGAAGGATTTAGATGAGCTGATCGATGACGATAGAGAATCGAGGCGCGATCTGAACGAAGATGTGGTGAAAAAGGATAACTGGTTTACTAGAATGAGGTCGAGATCAAGAAGCACGGAACCAAGGCTGAGATGATTTGTATATATCAAGTAAATAAAATAAATTTCATACACCCTATTGTTCATATCTACTACACATCTGTATTTCACAGCCCCTATTGTAGTCTTTGGCTTTGAAGACTTTAAATGGACTACGATAGTCAATAATGTTATGACTTAATCTACAAATCTACACATTGTGTACCTGGCACGGAAACAAAGTGAGTTATTCAATCGATGATGATGGAGTCATCACCCAATTTAGCTTTCTTCACTTCACTCACCATCTCATCGTCCTCGATTTTTCTCTTGATATTTTCACTTGACTCGATCTGGACAATGTCATCGTCGTTTTCTATTGTTATTATTTCTTCATCATCTGACTCTTGTTCTGGCTCTTCAGTTTTCTTCTCAGGTATGTTCAAATTAGGTAAAACCAATTTGTTCTCATCGGTGACTTGTATGTAAAATTCACAACTCTCTAAAACATCATCTTCATCGTTGATCAACATTATCTCACCGTCGTAGAAACCTAACTCTGAGATCTGTTTGGATAAATTATCATCGAAATCATAGTCGTAGATCAATCTGTTCTTACCAAGAATCATTGAGATCTCTTCGTAGTTGTATTTCTCTTTCAACTCATTTACAAGATGCTCAAGAGTGGATTCAGAGTTGATCCTCAATACACCTCTGAGAATCGAGCAACTTTTACATGTTGATCTCTTTGGCAGTAAGCTCGACAGTGATATGAACTTATCGTTGTAGTCCGAGGTGAAGATTAAATGTGATTTTTGGTATGGGTCCGACTCGAAACATTTCAAACTTTGTAAAGCACTGAACCCAGCGATGATAGCGTTTGTAGTGGCTATAGCTGGTATGATGTTCCCAGCGATTTGTTTAATATCGAATTTGGATTTCGTTGGAATTCCAAAGATCTGAGACCGGAGATTAGAGGCTGCCACTACGAAATCCAATGTGTCATTATCATCTTTATCGAATTCGATGTTTCTAGTGATCTGGTAACGTTTCGTCAATCCGATTGTAGAGTCAACGAGAACAGATAAATTCTCCAGCACAGTCCACACTTGTTGATCATCGATGTCGAAAGGTTGGATTTCGTACTGGTGATAATCTAAAGGTACTGGTTTGGTTCTTGTTTTCCATAGTGTCTCAATTTTCAGCAATCTCTCAATATCGGTTTTAAAGATCTTGTCGATAATCTTATAGACAAAAGTCTTATCGTTGGAGATATCTTTGGCATTTATTATCATTTTCTTCAAATCCAACAATTCATTACTCTCTTTCAAAAGCAGTTCAACTTCGGCTTGGTCGTCGCTGTTGAGATCTTTCAGTTGAAGTTCCTCTGTTTCCTCGCCAAAGAGCTGTAAAAACAAGAAATTCTTAGCCCACGTGATACAATGGATAGGCTTGGAAGGTGTTGATCTGATAGTGCACACAGGGAAGGTCTTTGGAGTCTCTTTGGTGATACATTCGAAACATTCAGATTTGTATGGATAGATGGGCTGGACCTGGCCTTTAAAACCCGTAGTACCACTCTCCATCAAGGGCTTTTGCAAGAATAAGGCTATCCTGTTCACATATGTACGAGCCTCAATGTTATCCAAGGCATTGAAGATGATATCAAACTGTTCAAACCATGAAAGAGGGAACGTTTGGGTGTCCATGATACTTCCGTCGTAGGAGTAAAGCTTTGTCTTATCGTTGTTGAAGAATTCGACAGCTTTCAATGCTGTGAGAGATTTGGATTTTTTTATATCTTTTTGTCTGAACAAGAACTGTCTGTTCAAGTTGGATAAATCAATGGTATCGAGATCAACTATATGGATCTCACCATAGTTCATCATGATGAGATTTTTCAACAATTCACACCCTATACCACCGGCTCCGATCATCACCACTTTTGATGACTGGATCTTCAGAAGCTTCTCATTGCCAAAGATCTTCTTCAAATGAGAATCACGACCCATTGCTTGAACTGTGTTTTAACTCTATTTGATTGTCGTTTCTCACCTTTTTTTCGCATTTTTGTGAAAAAGATCAAAAAGTCGTGTTCTGATGATCAATTCCGGTTTTTGAGGTAGTGTATTTCGTATCAATGCACTAAAGAGGAAACATCCTCTGTATCCCTTTATAGAGTGACAATCTCAATTACAACGCTAAAAGGTCAAGTTGAACTGTTTTCGAAAGTAAAATGAAAGTCGTATTTTATTAAAGCAAGTGAAATCACATGAAAAAAATCAAAGTATAGCAAAAGTCCCAATCGAAGTGAATATAAAAAAAAACACAGTGTATAAATATATAATCATAACCAAACATAACATGTAAATAATAGAGAAGAATATCAATTAATGATCCGACCCGCCCCTGCGAGGAAACTGAAACCTCTTGAAGATCTTTCTATAGACCTATTTTCTTTCCCTAGCGTTCTGGAGGCTGGGGGTATTTTGGACAGGGTTGGTTTGAGCGAAATGATATTACTCAAATTATCTGTTGAAGAGCGTAATCTCAAAGGACGTGGTTTGAAATCCAGTTCCAAAGTTGTGTACTCGTTCAGGATACTGCTTATTTGGTGAGAAGAGTTTGAAGGTGTTGGTACCGATGATGCGGTAGAGGCAATGGTATTTGTCGAAGACGAGGACATCAAACCTGGAATAGAGGTAGCAGATGACGACCCAATAGAAGTGTAAGATTTCGAGCTCTGTAATGGTTGGATGTATGGTTTGGACTCTTTTCTCAATTTCTCCTTGATAGGTTGCAAGAATGGAGCAAAACAGTTGATAAGGTCGGTGTTGGTGATTCTGAGTTCCCAGTTTAAGTAGTTCAACAACTCTCTCTCGATGGTGTGCACCTCTTTGATGGTCAAGAGACCGTCGGTGTATTGAGACCAATGTTTGTTCAAAGGTGATGAATCGTTCAAATTTTTGGCTGCTAATATCAAGCATCCTAAAAAGACACGATGTCTCGTGGTTTCTATACCGTACGAATTTGCAGGTAAAATGGATCTCAATCTGGTCAAATACACCAAAGTAGACATCAAAGTGGGTGTCTGTACATTGGAATACCGTATCAAATTCTCGATGAAAACTGTGAGTGACACTGGGTTCCTCTTCTTGTCATAGTGAGAATCCAGTGGAGTTATTGGTGGTGATGGGTATGACGCGCTTTTTGACTGCTTGACTCGTATCACGGAGTTGGTAGTGGATACCAAATACTGTACCATCTCTGAGGAGACAGGTCTTCTAACAAAAGACTTCAAAGCAGCTTTGTCACTACTAGTATAACTCATCGTTAGCTATTTTATCGTTCCTTTGAGTCTGTTACTTCTCTTCAAGTGATCGTTCCAATATATATGAAAAATTTGGTTGTACGTCTGAAAAAGGGATCACAGATCTGCAAGGGATTTTTTTTTAACTGTTTGTAGTCAAATTGGCGTCTTTTACGCGCCTTCTGACACCACTATGAGACCAATATAAAAATTGGTGTTTTGAGGCTCTTTACTACCGTTGCTGTGAGCAATTGGTCCCAATTGGCGTAAACTTGTTGCTTTTCCCGGGTATCTTTTTGGCGTATCGATTATCAGTTTGTGGAGACAATTGGGGGGGTGTTGCAACAGGAGGGAAAAAAAAAAGATTTTCCTCTTTAGGAAACATTTAAGGGGTTATCAATTGGGGGGTTACCAGGATGAACTGAGACGGTTGTGCCATGAAGTGCAATTCTGTTCACTCATGAAACTTAAAATCAGCTTTAAAGCTTGCTTCTCAATGTGAAAACGCTTGTTAAACTGAACTGATTATTTCTCCAAACCGGTATCTGTACAAATCTGCTGGAATATGCAAGATGTAGAAGAGAACATCAACCGATCGTGTTAAGATGAATTATGGCGTTCGAGATTAAATAGATGCAGCGGAGTGCAGGAGAACAGCAGCTTTTGTCAACTATACTCGAGTGATAGAGTGTTATAGGGGCACACTAATTATAGCAATAAATTAATAGATAGTATTATGCTTCTAAAAGGTGTTGCAAAAGAGGTACCCTTGTAACGCTTTATGCAGTATCAGTAGTCGAGTCAATTTTAGTGACTCGGGTAACGTTGAAGTGACACTATGGCAACAGTTTTCTGTCACGAGGTTGGCTTGCTAATAACACGATTGTGAAACCCTATCAGAAATATAGCAAACCCCAAGTGAAACCTATGTAAAACTCACATAAAGAATCAACTTTATAGCGAAATATACTCTAATCATCCGGTCAGCTGTGCTTCCCTACACCTTTGGAAAATATAAAGTTAGAATACATAGTTTATATAGAGACCAAATAGTATGGGAATAGTATTGAGGTAGTGGCCCGCTACCTCCTAAGAGTATATAATCTACCCGCTCAAGGTGTCTGGGTAGTAAAAAAAGGAGATGGCTATGATGATGTAAGTACTGATCAACATAGCACCTTCGAGCCAGTTACTTTCACCGTCAAGGATAAGATAATTGGTGATAAAGACAGCGACAAACATGACAGCAGTCTCAAAAGTGGAGAAAAACAAAGACATTGGAGCGCCCATTGCCCAACCGAGTAAAACCATGAACGGAGTAACGAAAAGGGCAATTTGAATGGATGAACCAACAGCGACACCAATAGCAAGGTCCATCTTATCTTTGTAAGCAACGACAATGGCAGTGACATGTTCAGCAGCGTTACCTACAATTGGAATAATGACCAAACCTATAAAAGTCTTAGAAAGACCCGATTGCAGAACAATGTCATCGATGGAACTGACCAAGAAGTCAGCTGAAAACGAGACGACAACGGTTGTGATGAAAAGCAACAGAATACCCACTTTCATCGGTAAATGTTCTTCAGATTCCGGTTTGGATGGGTCGAAATCCGAAGTTGGGAGTTGGACTCCTTGGTCTTCATTACTCAAAGCATTGTCCAATTCCTCCTTCTGAGATTCGAAAAATTCCTTGTGAGTCTTCAATTGGAAGAGCAAGTACAATCCGTAGATGACCAATAACAAGATAGAGGTACCTCTTGATAGGGCTAAGATTTTATCATCGGAGGTGCCCGGAGTTGGGAACTCTTCTCCAGGGGATGGATCCGGTAAAGAGGCGTGGAACAGAGCTGGGATCATCAATCCGATCACGGACAATGCCAACAAGGAGGACATTGTCTGAGCCACGGTCTGGTTGAACGTCTGCTGAAGACGGTTGTAACCACCAGCCACAAATGCGCATCCCAACACGAGTAACAAATTGGACAAGATGGAACCGAGCATCGAGGCTTGGACGACTCTAATTTGCTTTTGCTTGATAGCGATGATCGAAACGATCAATTCGACAGCATTACCAACAGTGGCATTCAACAATCCACCAATGGTTTCACCCAAATCTTCCGCCAATTCCTCAGTAGCGTACAGTAAGATCGACGCCAATGGTACTATAGCGAAAAAATTCAAGATGAACACCATAGTGGAGGAGAACCCTACCGACTCAGCTACAAGTCCTAAGGGTACAAAGACAAGTAAATAGTTGACAGGACTCGAATAGAAAACGGTAAGACACAATTGCTTGAAATTCATCTTCTTTGAATGGTCTCTATGCGATACAGTTGGAACCAATTGAGACATCTCGAAAAAAAACAGTTAGATAATTAGAATTAATTTCACTTGCGCATTTTAGTCAATTTCTTGTTTCTTTTGGGGGTGTTGAACAAGCTTTGACAGATAGGTGGGATGAATTTGGTCGTTTATGCACTACCTATAAATCACCTATTTCGGTCTGTATGTTTGTTAAAGCTTTGCTTTGACCTTGAAGGCTTCCAATTAGCTTGTTGTAATTTGAGTTGGTCAACTGTTTGTGCTGCACATGTGGAGTCTGGAGATTATTTAGACTATAATGCACTACTTTCTTCAGTCCCTGCTTTTGTACCTTTCACTACTTGACTATTTCTTGTTTTGGTGTTCCAAACACATTAATTCAAGCTGATTCTTCACGTCATTTACTTTATGATACTTCACCAACTCTTCTTTAATACTGATTAATTTTACTATACATAGTTTTTATGTGTTTTTATCTAGCATCAAACCATTACATTAAGTGATACGTTAAGTGGTACAGTACTCTCTATATATTACAGGACTACTCTATCGTAACACCAAGGGATAATCAACACTTACAAGCAAGAAACGCCACTGTCTCATGTCCCCTGATCTTTTTGAAATCTTACATCACTTCCTCAGAAAACAAGTTCACTTCCAGAGCCATATCTGCCTCATACTACAACCTTTCATCTTGACATCGTTTAATATACACACATACACCCATTTTTTCACCTAATATACAAAAGTTACCACTGCACTCATTCACTCTCGCTGTACAGCCACCTCTAACTCATCTAAGGTTACCTCTTTCTTTTAACCGGCACCTCAATGTCATCCTCCATATCTTCGAAATTAATAGCTCCATTCTCTTCACCATGCTCTTCCAACTTCTTCAAATGACGCACGTATGTCGAGCTACTCAAGCTGAATATCCTATCATCATCCGAGAACTGGATTTTCTTTCTATTAGACGACGAGGATCCCTTGGTGAAGTTGTCGAATCCCTTTATGATATTACCATACGTTGAATTACCGAAATATTGTGTCTCCTTATTGAAGATATCCTCCTCCAACTGGGTCAACTCCTTGTCCAAATTCCTCTTATTGATGATCTGTTGGTGGAGTTGTTTCTTCAACTTCTCATACTCCACCTGTTTAGCGAGTGAAGGTGTCTCTGCTGGCATTTCTCTATTTAAATAATTCTTCGACTAAATTTGAGCTGGTTTTTTATTAAAAAAAAAAAATTGTTCAAGGTGAGCCTTTTACAAAAACCAGTAAACACAACACGTTACAATGTCGACTCAGTTGAAAGTGACTTCGGTGATCATCGACAATGGCTCTCTGTACACAAGAGCTGGTGTATCGACAGATGAACTTCCCTCGATGAATTTCCCCAGTGTTTACTCTGAGAATCCGGAGACCAAGGAGATTGTCATTGGCAACGAAATCAACGACTATCCACAGAACGAGATCTTCACACTCCACAACGATGGGTTGATCTACAATTTCGATCTGTTAGAACACAACTGGAAATATATCTACAAGAATCTCGATCTTTCGCTGAACGAAAGTCCCTTGGTGGTTACAGAGAACTCGTGGAATACTAAGAAGAACAGGGCCCTGATGTGTGAATTGGCTTTTGAAAAATTCGAAGTACCTCTTTTCTCCCTTGTTAAGAACTCCATCTGTACTTCTTATAGTTACGGGAGATCCACGTCGATCGTGATCGATATCGGTAGTTCCATTGCCTCGATAACTCCGATTTTCAACGGTATCATCTTGAACAAGGGAAGTTTACATACGAAATTTGCAGGTGATTTCTTGAACCTTCACTCGTTAAACTTTTTAACCAAATACACAAAACAGACAAACGAGGATTTCCTCGTACCATCGTTTTACCAAGGACAAAAATTGAGCAACAGTTTCAAGATTTATCAGATCAACAAACAATTGACCGACTTCAAGTTGAACTGTTTGCAAGTGTCCAAATTACCAATCTCTCCTATCATAACGAGAGAAGAACAGATGCAAATCCCAAACCAACAGAGACACTACTTGTTGCCAAACAACGTTCCAGAGTTGAAAGATAACGTGGTAGAACTAAACTATGAGCAGTATCAGCTCTCAGAACCTATTTTCAAACCAAGTCTATTTGAAATTCCTGGCGTCAAAATCCCTTCCAATTCTCAAGGTATCATTGAGATGTTGTTGACCTCGTTACAAAAATTGGAAGTATCCACAGAGGTTTATTCACAATTGTTATCAAACGTTATCATCACTGGAGGTTCTTCTTTGTTACCTAACTTGGAACAACGAGTATACAACGAGTTCCAAAGAACTGTACCAAATCTCAGCATCACCACTTATCTGAATCCAAAGTTGTTCGAAAGAAACTTCAGCAACTGGATCGGAGCCAGTATCTTGAGCTCAATGGGTGCCGAGTTGGATAACATCTATATCGACAAGAAAGAGTACGAAGAATTCGGTGAAGATTTGATCGCCGAAAGATTTAAATAGCTCTATGTATTTTAATTATCTACAGTGTAATTCCTGGTGTTAGCTTGAATATCTCGTTATTCAGGCACAGCCTGTTGAGTCAAGCTGTCACTCTCCGGTAGTTGATCATCTTGATAGAGACAAAGCTCATCACCACAGTAAAGCCCAAGATCAACAAGATCACCGGCACTTTGACAGCCCATTCCTTCTCAGGAAACCATCTTAAGATCTCCGAGTCGGACTCCAAGAAAGGTGTCAAGGCTATCCATACCAAGTAGTAGAAATACACCAGTGTCACCACAATTAATAGCATCTAATTGGTCAATTGACACTTTAGATAATTTTTTTTTTTTTTTTTCGTTTCCTTTAATGTTGCAAACTTATATAAAAGCAATTACTAAATCAGACAATTAATTCTGTTTGTATAACGCCTTTGTAAACTGTTCATATCACCATGTTGAGAAGCTCAATTAGAAACTTATCTCGTAAGAACGGGATTGCTCCAGCCTTCACCAGAACCAAGATCTCTTTACCAGAGTTGGACTATGACTATGGTGCATTGGAACCATACATCAGTGGACAGATCAACGAGCTCCACTACACCAAGCATCATCAAACCTATGTCAATGGGTTCAACCTGGCTACTGAACTGTACCTGAGTGCTAAAGAGAAGGGTGATGTTAAGCTGACTGTTGCCTTGGAGCAAAATATCAAATTCCACGGTGGTGGGTACTTGAACCATTGCTTGTTCTGGAAGAACTTGTCTCCAACCTCTGTTGACGGTGGTGTCTTACCATCAAAGGACTCTGCTTTCTACTCCAAAGTTGTTGAACAGTACGGCTCTATTGACAACTTGATCGATCTCACCAATGCCAAGTTGGCCGGTATCCAAGGTTCAGGTTGGGCCTTTGTCGTTAAGAACAAAGAAAACGGTTCCATCGATGTTGTTCAAAGATACAACCAAGACACTGTCACTGGTCCTTTGATCCCATTGATCGCCATCGACGCCTGGGAACACGCTTACTATTTGCAATACCAAAACGTCAAGGCAGACTACTTCAAGGCTATCTGGAACGTTATTAGCTGGAAGGAAGCTGAAAAGAGATACTCAGCTTGATTTTATATTACCAATATTCATTTACTTTATTGAACTGTAGTTTTCTGTTCTCTCCTACGTTTTAAGTGCTTATTATTTGAGCATTGATACCTGGTTAGAGTTCTTTGACACTTTAACTTATCCAATTGCCTTATCTCATAACTCGGACTTGTTCGGAATTGGTTTTCCACTACCTTTTTTTTCGTAAACAGCTTCCAAAATGATTTATTTCATATAATTCATATATCTTGAACAAGCTTGAATGTAAAGATGGAGGGAGAGGTAATAAATTTTTTGTAGTCTTGAAAGGAACGAACTGAATCAACTGATCCGAATTTGACCTTTGAGCTTGGTTTCATATCAACAAGAGAGTCTGAGTTCAAGAGTAAGTTTTCGATAAAGATATGTATTTGAGTCAGTAGAGAGAGCTCTCTCAGTCACTTTGAATAGTTACAAGTTATGAATATTCAAATAGCAACAGGTCAAGATGTGTGTCCTTATTTTGAGAGCTACTCGTCAAGTAAAGATTTTATACAAACTTCACAGTCTTTCTGTATGCAATTATTTGGCTCCAACGAAAGGATCTGTGGCTTAGATTAACTGAAACCATTTAATGCTACTAATTTTCCATATCACTCAAACTTTTTGAACCAGCAATCAACATTTCTTCAGCTCCATTCAAGTAACCAGATCTCACAATTTAGTTGTTATTGCGACGAACAGCTTTTGTTAAATTTTCAGCACTCATAGCCAAAATATGTCATAACCCCTTTTTTCTTATGCGCAAAGCTGCAGCTAAACCGTTATACTGCTTTAGCGATACAAACTCTATTTTGGACCACAAGAAGCTTTGGTTGAGCTCAGCGATATAGAAATAAACTAGCAAGTGAGTCTTGGTTACATTGTAACAATTTGCTACAATAAATTAGTCAATCGTGAGAAACATGCACCCTTTTAATATGAAAACAATCATCTTTATTTAATCTACTTAAACTTTAACAGGTGATTGGGCAAAATCATATACGAAGGATCACAAAATGGCTCCAAAACCGAAAGTGATTTTGATAGATTTTATGTAATAGTTTTCAAAGTTATCTTTAACCTTCTCCTCATCGCCGATAGGGACACCTTGGAATTCCACATTCATGGAAGTGTCAGAATCATTTTGCTTCAAGTCAATGTTAAGAGTAGTGTAATGACCTTGCTTCCAGTCGTTCAATCTCCAAAGCATTTGGATCGATTTGTTAGGAACCAATTTCAAGATTTTACCCTGAATGTTACCGCCAAAAAGCTGGAATTCAGTGTCTTCTTTTGGTTGAATCACAGGAGCCGATCTTGTCCAAGCCGCTACTCTCTGTGGATCTAACAATGTAAGGTAAATCTGCTCAGCAGTGGTGTTAAAAACTGTGGAGATTTGCAAATTGGTGGTGTTATAAAGAGATGATTTCTGTTGTACAGAGACAGCTTCAGGTTTGGCAGATGTGGACTTGTTGATGAATGTGGATGATTGAGAAGTTGTCTTCACCGAGGCTTTCTGATTATCAGCAGTGAACTTGGATTTGACTTGGTCCAGTGAGATTTGGACATCGGAGCCGTGTGTGATGATCAAGTCGGTGCCAAACTGGTATAACCGCCTTCTCAACTCCGGAATTAGCTTTTGTCTCACGACCTTTTTCAGGTTGTCAGTTTCGTTCAAAGAACCATCGAGAGAGATTTCAAATTGGTAGTCATCTTCCTCTGAGTCATACGAGATTTCTGGTACCGAAATGGTACCTTTGATCTTGTCGTTACAAACAATGTCCAAGATCAAATTGAAATCGAACAAAGAGATCACTTTACCTTTCCTCTGACAAACCTCTACATCTCCTTCCAATTCCTTAACAGAAGTGATCTCAACCTTTTGTCCACCATCTTCAAGGGTAAACCCGACCAACTTATCTTTGAAGTACTGTCTTGTCCAATCGATACAGTTTTTATCTACCCAATGCCAATTGTTAGGATTGTTAACCACCATTTTGTCTAGTTCTATTTCAACTCTTCAATTCTTCCAACTATTCACACCTCTGCTCTTCTTAAAGCTCACACATATTTTTTCTCCCTCCATACACTACGTTTTATATCCTCGATGAGCAAAAGCTTCCAGAGTATTCCATGTGAGCAAAATACGAATCGCAAGCCAAGGGTCTCGAACTGAGTTTACCGCTAGGGCATGTGACATGGAAACGGGATCTGATTGGACAATTGGATATTTTTTCACACCCAATTGGAACGGTGGAGATAAAAGGGGCTCGTTTGTAGTGGATCGATCAAAAAAATCGCATGAGAATTTTTTTGCTGACTCCTTTGGATTAATAATTTTCCTATCCATCCGAAATTGTAAATATTAGGGATACCTATAAATTAAAGGCATATCCGGGGATTAAAAAACACAAGTATATAGAGGTAGTGAAGATCCCTTTGAACAACAACAACAAAGCCTTCATAGATCAATTACAATCATGGATTTACCCAGATTAAAAGATTACGACATCTCCCCTAGTAATGGGTTCTTACCAGATGAGTTACCATTGGAGAGACTTCCACATAAATACTATCAACCATGGGAGAACGTGGTGGAGAAATTGCCCTCCTTGTTGTTGACCAAGAGAATCAGACTGATGATAGACAAGATGCCATTACTTTCAACTGCTTATTTGACCTCTTTGCCAGAGTATAGAAGAGCTTACTCGGTGCTCGGGTTCTTGACCCACGCCTATATATGGGGTGTCGACACCCCTACTAACAAATTACCTCTCCAGATCTCTAAACCTTTTATAGAGGTATCCGAGTACTTGAGATTACCGCCAATTGCAACTTACTCAGGTCTCATTCTTTGGAATTTTAAAAAGATCATCCCAGACAACAAGAAAGAGATCGAGCTCGACAACCTCACCACTATCAACACATACACCGGAGGTATGGATGAGTCGTGGTTCTACCTTGTCAGCGTGTATTTCGAACAAAAAGGTGCCGTGGCCTTGCAACACGGCTTGGACTCCATCAAGGCCGCCAGAGACCAGGACACTCAAAAGGTCGTGGAAAGTTTGCAAAACTTGGCCCTGGCCATCGATGAGTTGGGCTCGGTGTTGATGAAGATGGAGGAAATGTGCGACCCTCATGTGTTCTACTTCAGAATTAGACCTTACCTTGCAGGTTGGAAGAATATGGGCGACGTGGGTTTAAAAGATGGTGTTTTTTATGGTGATGAATCCCAACCAAGAGTATTAGCTGGAGGTTCAAACGCTCAATCTTCTTTACTTCAAGCTTTGGACTTGATGCTCAATGTTGAACACTCGGCTACTGGTGATAAATCGAAAGGCAATGCTTTTATCTCGGAGATGAGGTCGTATATGCCAGGAAAACATCTGGATTTCTTACACCATTTGTCTCAAGTCAACTGTATCAGAGAGTATGTGATCTCTCAAGGGTCTCAAAACCCTGAATTGTCACTCTCATATGACGCTTGTTTGGCAATGTTGAAATCTTTTAGAGACAAACATATCCAAATCGTCACAAGATATGTGATATTACAAGCTCAAAAGGCTTCAAAACTTGGTTCTCAGACTACAAAGACCTTGAGATCAGGTTTGGCAAAGTCCAACTCGAAGAAGGAGCAAAAGGGTACAGGTGGTACCGCTTTACTTCCATTCTTGAAACAATGTAGAGACGAGACTGGTGAACCTGCTGCTGGTAGTTGGGGTAAGAGAATCTTGTCCGATAGTGGGACTCTCAAGACAAGTGTCAATAAGAAAAGAAAGTTAGACGACGAAGAGGACGAAGAGTTTGACGAGAATAAGGTTGTTGGGTTAGCAGGGAGTTGGAATGATGATTCAAGCAATAAAACATCTGGGCATTGGTGAATTGATTCTTGTTTACTGATGAATACAAATATATATAATGATTACAGATTGAAATGTTCTATTGATGAAACTAATTACAAAGATTGGATCAAACGAGTAGCCTCGTCGACTTCTGAGTCTGCACATTCAGCAAGTTTCAGTCTGACGACATCAACGACATCCTCTGCGTTGATCAATTCACCTTCATCGGACTCTCCAGTACCCAACTTCTTGACTCTCAACTTCCCGTCAGCAAACTCTTCTTTACCCAAGATGACAGCCAAAGGACATCCAATTTTCTCAGCAGCATCAAACTGTTTACGTAAATTTATCTTAGCCTTGTACGAGAACTCGGATTTGATTCCAGCGGACCACAATTTCTTAGAGATGATCATTCTCTCCTTAAGGAACCCGTTCCAACCTTCACCACCACCAACAGCCATTACGAACACCTCAGTGTGGTTGGATCTTACATTGGCATTTGACAAGTTTTGCTTGATGATGGAGAAGAGTCTCTCGACACCAAAAGAGATACCAACACATGGGATCTGAGGCAGAGGTTTACCAGATTTAGAAGGAGCCGAGAACATGCTTACCAAACCGTCGTATCTACCACCAGCAGCGATAGAACCAACACCGACGTATTCCGAAGCATCTTCATCCTCTTTAGCCTTTGATTTTTTCAAAGCAGCATCTTTTGGAGGAGCAGACAGAGAAGTGACAGCTTCGTAGATCAAACCAGTATAGTAATCCAAGCCTCTAGCCAATGACAAATCAAAAGAGATGTATTGATCAACCTCGAAGGCTTCCAAGTAATCGGCTAAGATTTCCATGTCTTTTAAACCTTCAATAGCAGACAGATCAGTTTTCAAGAGCTCGTTCTGTTGTAAGATGGACAAGATTTCTCTTATCGAGCCGTTCAACTTGACAAACTCTCCAATTTTATCAGCAACTTCCTCGGTTTGGTTCTTCTCTACAACCATCTCCTTTTTAACCAGTTCCCAAGGACTCTTGTCTAATTTATCGACAGCTGAAGAGATCTTTCTTACATCTTCATCTTTTACACCACAAACCTTGAAGATACCGTCCAAGATCTTTCTGTGGTTCAATTTGACCTTGAAGTCCTTGATACCCAACCCGGTCAAACCTTCAACAACGATGTTCAAGATTTCAGCATCTGGTACCATTGGATCGTAGTTACCTGCAACGTCGAAATCACATTGGTAGAACTCTCTCATTCTACCTTTGGTCATAGCCGGTTGGTCTCTTCTGTACACTTTGGCAATATGATATCTCTTGATCTGTTGAATACCGTTCATGGCTACGAAACGGGCAAATGGTACAGTCAAGTCGTATCTCAAGGAGGTCAACTCACCACCTTGATCTTCCAAGTTATAGATCAACTTGGAGTCCTCACCGTACTTACCTGAAAGAATCTCTCTCAACTCGAAAACAGGGGTATCAATGGTGACACCTCCATGTTTCTTGAACAAAGTGGAAAGAGACCCAAAGATAGCCTCTCTGATCACCATATCTTTATCGGCCCAATCCTTGGTACCTTTAGGGGTCTTCAACGTGTACACAGTAGCGTTTTTACTCAGCTTGGATTTACCCTCTTTGGCTGGTTTAACAGCAGCAGAAGCTACTGTGGCAGTGCTGGCCAGATCTGTCGACATTCTCCTTCCCAATCTTGCTACAAAACTACGAAGCATGCACTTTAAAAGTGATCGACTAACTAATTGAAGATATCAAAACCGTTTTCTCTATGAAAAAAAAAAAATTATTCATTCACCTTGTGAGAGATGCGACTGTCCTAAAAGGGAAGGAGGACAGGGGCTGGCGGAAATTACTGCAATAGGAAATCCGCTTAAAATTCTCAATTAGAGGCAAAACGAGGATCGATTGAATCAAATTGAGTAATTTCAGGTTTGTAAAGGAAAGTGTTGTTGTTCATTGACAGATGGTGACAAGAGTTTTAATATATTCACTAGCTTACAACACAACTTTATGGTATTGAAACAAATACAGGAACATTTTTTCTTTAAAGAAATAAGAATAAATCCAATTGTGGAACAGGCATTTGTTCATATTACAACCAGCAGAAGCTCTTAATTGAGCGTAAGAGCACCTAAAAGATCATATTCAATACTCAACCCAATAAAAAAAAAGATCATTCGCATACAAGAGCAACTCACGTTTGGTAATCTGATATGTCGAGGAAAAACTCGCCCAAGGACTTTGAGTTCGAGACCTGTATAGGTGAAGGGTCGTACTCCAAAGTGTACAAGGCAGTCTCCATACATAACCACAGGACTTATGCTATCAAGGTATTGAACAAGAGTCATATCGTGAAAGAAAAGAAGATCAAGTACGTGAACATTGAGAAGAACACGTTGAACAAGCTAGGTCACCACCCGGGGATAGTCACTTTACATTACACATTCCAGGACTCGGAATCCTTGTACTACGTGATAGATTTTGCTCTCAATGGGGAACTTCTATCGCTTATCCGTAAATGGGGGTCTCTTAACGAGGCAGTCAGCAAATACTATGCTACACAGTTAGTTGATGCCGTGGAGTTCATACATTCCAAAGGTATCATCCACAGAGATTTAAAACCCGAGAATATCTTGCTCAACCACGAGTACAAGTTGATGATCACAGATTTTGGTGCTGCCAAAATCATCGATGAAGAGCCTGAGGATGTAGATCAACTTTCGAGGAAAGAGGTTCCAGATAGTAGGGCTGGATCGTTCGTTGGAACTGCTGAGTACGTCTCACCAGAGTTATTGAAATATAACCGTTGTGGCTTCGAATGTGATTACTGGGCTTTGGGATGTATCATTTATCAGCTCATCACGGGATACCCACCTTTCAAAGGAACCACTGAGTACCTCACTTTTGAGAAAATCATCAAGTTGGACTACAAGTTCCCCGCTTATTATATCCCGGGTAAGATCAAACACTTGGTCTCCCATCTTTTGATCATTTCACCTGAGGAGAGATACAATATCATCGATATCAAACATCACGAGTGGTTCCAAGGCACAGACTGGGCGAACAAGGACTCGATTTGGAAGAAAAGAGTTCCCAAGATTGAGAGTTATAATCCTAAATTTTACTCCATCAAGAAAGACCCGTCTTCAATGGTCACTCAAAAGACGAGATTTGATTCTTCGAAATTCTACGTCCCACAGGGCCAACCTTTGCAGAGCAGTATCAGCTCTATCCCAGACCACGTCTTACAAAAACAAATAATGACTCCACAGACCAATCAATTAGCAATGAATAAAGCATTAACACAGCGACTCATCATGAAAACGAACGAATTGAACATCCAACAAAGAAATGCAGCATCTCTGGCAAGTGCTGCGGCAACTGCCACCAAGAATGGTAAATATTTACCAAAGATCGAATCCTCAAATTTCCAATCTGTTCAACGACAGAGAAGTTCGTCAACTCCATTCACAAAATCACAGCCTTCCTCTACCATGAAGAAAACTTCAAGACCAGCGTTGAAGTCCCCAGGCTCACTGCCTACACCAACATTTAGCTCACCAATAATATCTTCACCAAAACCTCCAAAAAGCGAAAACAAATCTCCAACGATTAATTCAATGAGTCAATTGGTCAAGAAATCTTTTAGCAGCACCAGATCCAAAGGATCCCCTAAACCGCTTTCATCTCCCCCGCCTTTACCAACACCAGCAGCAGAATCGGACGTGATAGATTTGGTGCCATTATCCAACATGGAAGATGTCCCATTGATGCACGGGGAGTACATTTTAAAAGCCGATTATATTTTCAAATCGGAAGTGCCCTATAATGGTGCCTTGAACGAACAGTTGGAATTGGACGACACCGTCTTGAACAAGTTGATAGACGATAATTATTATGACTTTACTAATGATCTGAGATCAAGTTTGCTCATAATCACAAATCTTGGGCGATTACTTATCTACGAATTTGCACAGCTGGAGAAAGGTCCAGTGTCTACTTTAGATCCGAAGTTTTTGAGCCAGAAGAGCACATCGAACTACACAGAGACAAAGTTAATTGTGGTGAATTTGACAAATAAAAACATTTCGATGTACGAATTCGATGGCATTTTCATCATCAAGGACAACCACTCTCCAAATATAATATTCTTGAACCCATCTGGGAATGAACTTCCCAATGCCAACGGGGAATCGAGACCTTTTGCACATTCTTCAAAACCAGGCTTCAGCGTCAATCCTGAAGTGTCTTGGATAGACACTTTATTGACTGCAAAAGACCTTTTGAAATCTTCTTCAATGACCAGCAGTCCCTCGACGAGTTCTGAATTTTCATCATCGGGCAATGAGACTACAGAATCTCCACTTGAATCTGTTGAAGTGAAGATGCATGGGTTGTCGCTCGGTCATAACAGCCCTCTCAACGTTCCAAAACCAAGGAACTCACCTACGATCCCACAATCGAAGGTGAGACCCACGTCAAGAACACCTTCATCTTCTAAAGTAAATGGCAGTATACCAAGTCATCAAAGGTCGACATCTAATTCTTCGTTACCTCACTATACACAACAACAGTCGAGCCATCCACATGCACATCAAGCCAATTTTGGATTTTTAGCACAAGCGAAGCAGAACAAGTTCGCAAGTGCAGCAGCTGCTGCCAGTTTCACCAAAAGATAACTCTTCAATGCTAGTTCGTTGAGATTATATCGTGGGATGCAATAGGTATATTATGTTTTCAGGATAGAGACCACACTAATGCTACAGCATAATTACATGCAAATTCACACTGACGAATGAAAACCATGTGTTGAAACATGCAATTGGTGATACTATCGGCTCGAGAACTCGATTAACATTATAAAATTTGTTCATATACAGGGTCATTGTGCAATTGATAATATCTAGTATTGATCAATCAACTGATAAGCAGAGTCATTCAATTGATAATACAGTGGAGAAAAAAATTTACTAATTAACAGCCAAGTGTCATCCAAGCGACCATCTTATATACAGGATCAGCCATCAGTCGTGTAAATCATTTATAATTTTGGAAAAGCTGTTTCAGAGTATCATTTAGCGAGCATCTGTCTGATATCACTTCAATTGATCTTTCCTGTACGATTTTCTCGATTTCTTTCTCATTCTCAACCCATTCCACCAACTTGTTATAGTTATAATACGGTTGTGATATCTTATCCTCTGAACTTCTTTCATAGTACGGGTCAAGTCTTGGATCAACCTCTTTCTTTGGTTCTCGAACTACCCTCAGATCGATTTCCTTTTTAAGTAATTTGGCCTCGTTATCGCAGAACTCGATAGTGGCCAATCTGGTATCCCAATGAGGAAGCAAGTACTCCTCGACAAACGAAGAGCACACTTTCTGCTTCGATTCGCTCCTGAGCGACGACCTATCTCTTCTATCGAGAACGTTGTTCAAATGTTGTTTCAAAGTGTCATCAGAGGCAAATCTCGAGAGTTTGAGGAACGATCTGATCCCTTTCTGTGACAAACATGTATCTCTTGTAAGTTGTGGATGAGTCGGTTCTCGAAGATCTTCTCCGTTTGGCTCAACTTCTCCGTACGACCACATTCTTCTCCAAATCACGTTTTGTTATGGAGATGTTATTTCGAAAAGCTTCGATCTGGCTTGCACTATATAAACATATAATTTTTTTTCTTTGCCTTCAATTAGGAAAAGCTCATCATTACACCACTATATAAAGGTGACATGTCAAGACCAGGGTACTCTGCGGTATTGGAGACCGCAATAGCTTCATATCTAAAGGAATTTGCCGATTATTACACCAATGAGCCTCAACGGGACTTCTTGAGCTCGAAGTACCTGAATTGCTCGTTTCTCTTGTCTATTGCAGAGAAGCTTCTAGTTAGGGGTGACCAGTTCAAGCTAGATGATTATAAGACAAAGCAATTGTACGGTAGTGGGAACAACAGTGTTATGGATAACGATTTCTTGAGAATCACTTTTGGGCTTCATAACGATCTATATCAGCTGGTACTTTACAAGTATTTAAGAATCAACTTCCCATCTACTGGAAGCCATGATGATTTCAAATTGTTCAAGATCAAAATTGATCCTTTCACGATCCTTCCATTCATCATCAGGATATACTTGGAATCGACTCAGTTCGATAACGATGACGTTTTCAATACCAACAGAATGTTAGCGATCAGATTCTTAGACGACTACTGTCACTGTAACTTCTTACACCAAGAGGTACAGGATAAGATCACTTTTGGTAATTTTCTAATCTCATGGAACCAGTTCTGTGATTTACAAGTGTCGCAGTACGACCCGGATTTGGTCGCTGACTCTTTGAGGAAGATCAGATCCGAAGCCAATGTCTTATATAAGCAGGAGAAATACGCTGATTCTTTGGCTATTCTCAGTCAAGGTTTGTTGATCAACCCAAATGACCACAGATTGTTGTCTATCAGATCCGCGGTGTACAGCCAGTTGAAAAACAACGAAAAATCCGCTGCTGATCTGCAGAAAGCTGTGGAACTCTGTCCTTCAGACGTGATATCTTGGTCGAGACTCGCTTTCAGTCTACTCATCCAGGGGAATGCTTTGGATTCTTTCTCTGCTTACAACAATGCAATCCTTGCAATTCACGGAAAATTGTTGCCTCTAGATTTGAAAGAACCTGATATTCAACTGTTCACAGACTTGATGGAGAAAAGATTGAATCCAACTTTTGTCAATAAATTGATAGGAGGGTTTTATCTTGCACGTCAAAGAGCTATTTTCCAAGGGTATCCAGCTGCATATCTTGATGATCTTAGAGATCCTCAAGTGTTGAAAATCTTGAAAAAATATCGAAGAGATACCCCACCACCTGCTCCAGTAGTGGAACTGAGTACATCGACTACAACGCAGCAAAACAGGCAGACCCAAAGAGCTCAATTCTCTACAATGTTCACTCCAACAGGTGGTGAAGGTCCTGTTCCAGAATTACAACAAGTTTTCAGAAACGTTCAGGAACAATTACAAGCCAGTAATCAAGGTAATGCAGCTAACGCTGGTGCTCAGATTTTCTCAAATTTGATCAACTTCTTCAGCGATGGAGTCACTAACTCGGAATCAGATGGCTCACTGCCACCTCAACCCCGTCCAGCTCCTACTAATTCTTCACAACCTGCTCCTCAGCAACCTGCTCCTCAACCTGCTCCTCAACAAACTAATTCTCAACAAACCCCAGATCAAGATCAAGACCCAGATATCGATATAGATGATGTCATGCAGGACCAGCCAACTAGTACAACTAGACCGGCTCCAGCTGCAAGAGATGTCTTTAGTAATTTGATCAACAGAACCAACATCTTCCAATCTTCACGTTCAAGAAATAGGGATCAAAATCCAAATGAACCAGAACAGGCTGATCTCGATTGATCAAGTTTTTCACTTCTAACCGGTATCCCTTTTTTTTGGCCCTAGATCCATATATAAGAGCATTAAATGAAAAAAAAAATCATTTCCGAATATCTCTTCATTACAAGTAATTAATGAGTTTAAAGAGTATGGCTACAGACGCTTCCTGTATCTTTTGTAAGATCATCAAAGGTGAGTCAATTGGGTTGGGGAAATGATCAGAAGTGATTTTCTCATACATGGGAACTGTTACTAACCACAGATCAGGTGATATCCCATCTTTCAAATTGGTGGAGACTCCATTGAGTTACTCCTTCATGGACATTGAGCCAACCTCGAAAGGACATGTCTTAGTTATTCCAAAGTATCATGGAGCTAAATTGCACAATTTACCAGATGAGTATTTGGCAGATATCTTGCCAGTAGCCAAGAAGCTTGCCATTGGGTTGGGGTTGGATATCGAGTCTCCTGAGGGCGATGGTTACAACATTTTACAAAATAACGGTCGTATTGCGCACCAAGTAGTTGATCATGTTCATTTCCATTTGATCCCTAAGAGAGATGAGAAAACTGGTTTGATCGTGGGTTGGCCTGCTTCCAAAGCTGATTTTGGAGAATTGGGCGAGTTGCAAAAGGAGATTTTGGCCAAATTAGATCTGAAATGACTATCAAGAATGTGATCTCGTCTCTGTTTGAGTGTGAGTTCAGTTTATAGTGGCTGTATTGCAATATGGCTTCTTTCAATATGAATAATTTGGAATTTTATACTACTACTCTCTTAGGTTTTAATGGTCTTCAACGAAGCTTTCATCTGACTTCGTCCGTCTCCATTGGCTTCCACTAGCCTCCATTGGACTCCATTAGTCTCCATCACTCTTTATGATCTTCTCCATCCAATGTGAATCTTCTCCACTTCTTCTCCTTTTTTCCTTCTTTTTCCTTCTTTTTCTTCTCCTCTCCGAAATCTTCTCCAGATCCACCACAAATCTTCTCCGTCTCCACGTCTCAGAAAAGTAGTGTGGCGTTGACTATTGACCCGAGAAAACGGCCAAATGACAGCAGGGAATTTTTGCCACTAAATCAAGCTCACGATTCTTCCAATTCCTTCTATTGACATCTTCGAAATCACCCTTTAATCGGATAATTTTGAGCAGATTAACGAGTTTTCAGAGTACTTAAAGAGACTAGAATCCGTTTGCAGAGCATTGAGCCGGTCACAGATTTGAAACCTGCCCAATTTCTAGCTATATTCTGACAAGGGACTTATAGATAAAGAGATACCACAATGGTTGACGACAAGAAGCCGAAATTGGTTGATGCTTCAGGTGGCGAGCAAGCTGCTGAAGACAGTACTGCTACTGCTATCTTGAGAAGAAAGAAGAAGGATAATGGTGAGTTGGTTTTTTCTCCTCGGTGATCGCTTAATTGATGACTTGTTCAATTACTAACCATATCTCATATAGCTTTGATCGTAGACGATGCCGTCAACGACGATAATTCCGTCATTGCCATGTCCTCTGCTACTATGGACAAACTTCAATTGTTCCGTGGTGATACCGTCTTGGTCACCGGTAAGAAGCGTAAGGACACCGTCTTGATCGTTTTGGCTGATGACGACATGGAAGACGGAGTGGCAAGAATAAATCGTACCATCCGTAACAACTTGCGTGTCAGATTAGGTGATATCGTCACCATTCACCCTTGTCCAGACATCAAATACGCCTCGAGAATCTCCGTCTTGCCTATTGCTGACACCGTTGAAGGTATCACCGGTTCGTTGTTTGACGTTTACTTGAAACCATACTTTGTCGAGGCTTACAGACCTGTTAGAAAAGGTGATCTCTTCACCGTAAGAGGTGGTATGAGACAGGTGGAGTTCAAAGTTGTTGATGTTGAGCCAGCTGAGTACGCCATTGTAGCTCAGGACACCATCATCCACTGTGAAGGTGAACCAATCAACAGAGAAGATGAAGAGAACAATTTGAGCGAGGTTGGTTACGACGATATTGGGGGTTGTAGAAAACAGATGGCTCAGATTAGAGAAATGGTGGAATTGCCTTTGAGACATCCACAATTGTTCAAGACCATTGGTATAAAACCTCCTAGAGGTGTCTTGATGTACGGTCCTCCAGGTACAGGTAAGACTTTGATGGCGAGAGCCGTTGCCAACGAAACCGGGGCTTTCTTCTTCTTGATCAACGGTCCAGAGATCATGTCCAAGATGGCTGGTGAATCCGAGTCCAACTTGAGAAAAGCTTTTGAAGAAGCTGAAAAGAACGCTCCAGCTATCATCTTTATCGATGAGATCGATTCCATCGCTCCAAAGAGAGACAAGACCAACGGTGAAGTTGAAAGAAGAGTTGTCTCACAATTGTTGACCTTGATGGACGGTATGAAGGCCAGATCTAACGTTGTTGTCATTGCCGCCACAAATAGACCAAACTCGATCGACCCAGCTTTGAGAAGATTCGGAAGATTCGACAGAGAAGTCGATATCGGTATCCCAGATGCCACCGGTAGATTGGAAGTCTTGAGAATACATACCAAGAACATGAAGTTGGCTGACGATGTCGATTTGGAAGCCATCGCTGCCGAGACTCACGGTTACGTTGGTGCCGATATCGCATCTTTGTGTTCTGAAGCTGCTATGCAACAAATTCGTGAAAAGATGGACCTCATCGATTTGGACGAAGACACCATCGAGGCTGAAGTCTTGGACTCCTTAGGTGTTACCATGGACAACTTTAGATTCGCCTTGGGTAACTCCAATCCATCGGCATTACGTGAGACCGTTGTTGAAAGTGTCAACGTTACTTGGGACGATATTGGAGGTTTGGACAAGATCAAGGAAGAATTGAAGGAAACCGTCGAGTACCCAGTCTTGCATCCAGAACAATACACCAAGTTTGGTTTGTCACCATCCAAAGGTGTACTTTTCTTCGGTCCTCCAGGTACCGGTAAGACCTTGTTGGCCAAAGCCGTTGCTACCGAGGTTTCTGCCAATTTCATCTCCGTTAAAGGTCCTGAATTGTTGTCCATGTGGTTCGGTGAATCCGAGTCCAACATCAGAGATATCTTTGACAAGGCCAGAGCTGCTGCTCCAACCGTTGTCTTTTTAGATGAATTGGACTCGATCGCCAAGGCCAGAGGTGGATCCGTTGGCGATGCCGGAGGAGCTTCCGACAGAGTTGTTAACCAATTGTTGACCGAGATGGATGGTATGAACGCCAAGAAGAACGTCTTTGTCATTGGTGCCACAAATAGACCAGATCAAATCGATCCTGCCTTGTTGAGACCAGGTAGATTGGATCAATTGATCTACGTCCCATTGCCAGATGAACAAGCTAGATTGTCGATCTTGAACGCTCAATTGAGAAAGTCTCCATTAGAACCAGGTTTGGACTTGCTCGAGATTGCCAAAACCACACAAGGTTTCTCTGGTGCCGATTTGTCATACATTGCTCAAAGAGCTGCCAAATTCGCCATCAAGGATGCTATTGAAGCTCAAAAACAAAGAGATGCTGAAAAGGCTGCATCTGCTGAAGTCAAACCTGAAGGTGATGTTGAGATGGAGGAAGTCGAAGAAGAAGAAGAGGAAGATCCAGTTCCATACATAAGTAGAGGTCACTTTGAAGAGGCCATGAAGACAGCCAAACGTTCTGTCTCTGATGCAGAATTGAGACGTTACGAAGCCTATGCTCAACAACTTCAAGCTTCCAGAGGTCAATTCGGTAACTTCAGATTCAACGATAACGGGACTGCTGCTCCTGCTGCTCCAACTGACGGTCCTGGTGGCGCTCAGTTCGCTGAGGCTGAAGAGGAAGACGACTTGTACAGTTAGTCGTGTATAGTGATTTGTCGATAAAGTAATTTGTTTATGAATAGTGTAGTGGGTAGGTTGTATATTTTTGGTGGTTAGGAAAGAAGATATGGTATTGTCTCTCGTTCCATTGTGACACTGATTATAAGTGGTTAGTCAAGAGAGTAATTGAAGCAGAAGTTGGTGAAAATCAGAGAGACTGGACAAGTCACATGACAGATGGGGTGAAAAATCACATGTCAAAATCCGCCCGAGTCACATGTGCATCAACGCGAGTCGTGCACGATGCCCCCAAATCCGAACTACACAAAAAAGTCGTGTACTTTTCACCAAACCGACTTCGGTTCCGTTTTGCTTGAATTTCGCAGGGGAGGGCAGCGGAGGGATGAAAAAAATCATTTAGAAAGTGATTTGTTATAAAAGTGATCCTTTCAACCTTGTTTAAATAAATCAGGAGACACAATTGGAGATTGCAGTTGGCAGTATTTAAACAGCAAGGATGTTCAAATATCAAACAGGACAAATTTTGAGAGCCTCGATGGCTAAGAGCGTAAGAGGTTACGCTTCCAACGTTGCCAAATTCCAAGGTACTAAGAACGCCAATGGTAACTACACAGTCACCATGATCGAAGGTGACGGTATCGGAGTCGAGATCTCTGCCGCTGTCAAGAAGATCTACTCTGCCGCTAAGGTTCCAATTGAATGGGAAGAGGCAGATGTCTCCCCATTGTTCATCAACGGTAAGACCACCATCCCAGAGCCAGCAGTCAAGTCGATCAACAAGAACTTGGTAGCCTTGAAAGGTCCTTTGGCCACCCCAGTTGGTAAAGGTCACCAATCTTTGAACTTGACCTTGAGAAGAACTTTCGACTTGTTCGCCAACGTAAGACCTTGTAAATCCGTCGTCGGTTACAAGACCCCATACGAAAACGTTGACACCGTCTTGATCAGAGAGAACACCGAGGGTGAATACTCCGGTATCGAGCACGTGATCGTGCCAGGTGTCGTGCAATCGATCAAGTTGATCACCAGAGAGGCCTCTGAAAAAGTTATCAGATACGCCTTCCAACACGCCATCAGTACCGGTAGAAACAAGTTGTTGGTGGTCCACAAATCTTCGATCCAAAAATTGTCCGATGGGTTGTTCGTACAAGTTGCCAAAGATTTGGCTCCAGAATATCCAAACGTTGAATTGTCCTTCGAAAACTTGGACAACACCTCGTTGAAGTTGGTCCAAGACCCAAAAGAGTACAACAGCTTGGTCATGGTTATGCCAAACTTGTACGGTGATATCATGTCTGATTTGTCCTCCGGTTTGATCGGTGGCTTGGGTTTGACCCCATCTGCCAACATGGGTGACAAAGTTTCCATCTTCGAGGCCGTCCATGGGTCTGCTCCAGACATTGCCGGCAAGAACTTGGCCAACCCAACTGCCTTGTTGCTCTCTTCTTGTATGATGTTGAGACACATGGAATTGAACGAGTACGCTGACAAGATCGAAAATGCCGTCTTCACCACCATCGCTTCAGGTGTCGAAAACAGAACTAAAGATTTGAAAGGTTCTGCCACCACTGAGCACTTTACTGACAAAATCATTTCTAACTTATAACAAGCCAGTTCACATAGATCATTTCGATAAAGAATAAACTCATTGTATACTGACTATATCTAGACTCTGTCTCTACTACTCTACTATTTGTAATATATCTCTGTCACACCTCTCTTAGTTTTCTTTATTAATCGTGTGTTTTTTCGCTTTTTCTCTTCTTCGCTCATCCATTTACTCGTCCGTCGTTTGTCTCCATTTGCAACATAACCGATCACCATTAAATGGTAGTGCGCCAGATGCTTATCCTTACATTACATCTCGATCGGAGTCAAATACACTAAGAAAAAAAAAAATAAGTTTGAGTGAAAAATTAAACTTATCGAACCAACTATGGGGAACAAAATATTAGTACTTATATCAGGAGGTGGATCCAATTTACAAGCACTTATCGATAAGTGTGAAGATGGTACCATTCCAGGGTCCATTTGTAAAGTGATCTCGTCGTCCTCAAAAGCCTATGGGTTGGAGAGAGCTGCTAAGGCTGGTATTCCTACAGATGTTCATGAGTTGAAGAGTTATTATAAAGGTATTCCTAAAGAAGACAAAGAACTGAGGACCAAAGCCAGGACCAAGTTCAATTTGGACTTGATCAATTTGATCTTGAAAGGTTACATTGATGAGAAGGACAAACTGGAAGGTTATACAAAACCTGACTTGATCGTCTGTGCTGGGTGGATGTTGATCTTGTCACAAGACTTTTTGGATCCTTTAGAAACCGAGAAATTGCCCATCATCAACTTACACCCATCTTTGCCTGGTGCTTTCGAAGGTACCCATGCCATCGAGAGAAGTTTCAAAGCTGGTCAAGATGGTGAAATCACCAAAGCAGGTTGTATGGTTCATAAGGTGATCCAGCTGGTGGATAGAGGAGAGCCTTTGATCATCAAGGAAATAGAAATAGTAAAAGACGAGACGTTGGAAGATTTTGAGCAAAGAATCCACGACCTGGAACATATAGCCATTGTCGAAGGTACAGTGAAGGCCTTGACCGAGTTGACATCGGAAGCTGAGATCTCCAGTAAATTGGACTCTCTTACAGTGTGAGTATAAACGAGTTTAATTTTTTCCATTACGTATATAAAGACTAAGCATCCACCTCCATTGGATCCAAGGTGATCACTTGCTCCTGGATATCACAGATCTTGTAGATATCCTGCTTCAAGATAGCCGTTGTTCCTCTTGGGAACTTATAAGATCTGGCTTTCAGTTCTCTCACGTTAGGAGTCAAGTAGTTTCTGTGCAATTGGGCGTCTTTTCCCACCTCCATGACACACAAGTCCACGTTGGAACCGGACCCTAAATCGTTCCAAATACCGGCCTGGATGGCATCTGAACATAATTTCATGGCCTCTTCTTTAGTCATATCTTTCTTCCAATTGGTCTCCAAGACAGCCATAGCAGGCATCGATCCGGATCCCAACGAAAGGTAATAACCTACATCTGTGGACCCATGAGCCTGTACAGACATCAAATGGGCTCCAGTAGGGTCCAGTCCAGCTACAATCAAGTAGGCTCCGATGTGGCCCTGGTATTTGAACAAATGCTGTTTCAACAACGTCAATGCTGTGACGACTCTTGGATCTCTGTTGGTAGACATCGAGTGCAACTCGAGGTTCGAGGCAATAAGTTGTGTCACCATCTCTGTATCAGCAGCAGTACCTGCTCCAGCACACCATATCTTTGGGGCCAAACGATGCAATTTCTCACAGTTTTTATCAGCCACAATTGGTCCTGCTGTGGCTCTTGTATCAGCAGCAATCTATTCATGTCTAAATTAGTACTCTGGGCCTCAGTATGGAGATCATTGCACTTGATCTATAACTTGTATCTTTACTTACCACAACGCCACCGTTGAACTTACACCCGACAATGGTAGTACCTGTCGAGGTAGCTGTTGGCATCCCCGCACCATGGGCAGCCAAATAGCTGTTTCTCTGATAATTGTCGAAACTCAATCCCACCATCTTGCTCGGATGCTATACTAGTTGAATCTATTAAGGTGATGTTGAAGATGGAAGGCGTGAATTTGTCTTTGTGTAAGAAATGTCACGAAGTACACTACTTGTCTAGATTCGGAATATTGTGATTCAGTGCACTACCCTCGAAACAAAACCCAGAATCAGATTGTGTTCTCGCGCACTACTAAAAACATCAACTCTGTGACGAGTTTTTCTGGTGTAAAGATCAATTAGATACTACACACTCACAGGAGACATGTTGGACTGGTTCTCTTACTGTGCTCCAGCACGTGTGAAAACGTTGGTGGTGCCTGTTGGCAATGTCACGCTGGATGAGTTTGAGTCGTATTTCTCCCAGTCCTTGTCTAAATACTATGAAGTGCGATTGGTAGATGTAACACCTTGTGGAGGTATGTTCAATCCACAAGGATATCCACATGGTAGGATCATCTACGACTATCAATTGGCTCTGGCTGACCCTGAATCCTTGTTTTTAGAAGATTTTGAACCTCATCGGAAGGTTTTCAACGTCATGGGCTTGACACCTTATACACCAGACCTTGATCTGGAACTGTTACTTATGCAGATGAGGAAAGAACACTCAACTGCTATAAATCACAACTTGTTGGTCTTCAACACCCCATCAGGAGTCAACCAAGGCTCTTCGTCTACGAAAAACATATTCCATATACCTTCACTGCAAAATGTGACAGTCTTGGAGACTGTGATATGTGATATCACTTCCAACTTCCTCCAAGCATTAACTTCGTACGCGTCTTCGTACCAGCATGTCACCTTGAGATCTCCAGGAACAATTGGTGTTACTGAGACCTCGGGAATGGGACTCCGAAGAACCATTTCTAATGGTTTCTCGTCAAATCATCCTATAACTGCAGCTAGAAACTCTTCAGCTTCAGCTCCCAGTTTGGACAAGAAGAAGAAACGGATCTCATCTGCCAATTTCCTTCCGAATTTTGAAAACAACTCCGGGCTTTTAAACCAGGAGAGAATGAGGGCCAATCGAACGAAGGGAAGACAACAGAAGATCTTTGGTAATTTTTATCTATTGAGTGGTAGACTTGGTGATTCCTTAAGAGAATTTTGTGATGCGATTGTTTTACTCAAATCCTCTAACGACTATCTCTGGTTGGGAAGCGCGTTGGAAGGTCTTGGTGTTTGTCTTATGATGTTGACGTTCCTCGAGGTTCCTTTACAATTGCCCAGTGCAGTGTTATCGATCATCACTAGTGAATCGATCACCCAGTCCGGTGTTATTGATCTCTCGATTTTAACTCCAACCACCTCTCCACGAAATTCAACAGCCTCGGGTACTAGAAGCTTGACTGTTCAGTCTATGTCCTCACCAAGACCCTCTTTGACAACCAATCCGTCTTCAGATCTCAACTCACCTCCAATTTGCGATTTGATCATACAACTGAGTTCAAAAGCGGTCAAATACTACAAACAAACTTTCGACCAGGTAGAAGACTATCTGCCTCAAATCGTGTACTGTGAAACCGTGTTAAGGCTTGTCAAATTGCTTTCTCTTGTACATATAAATGACGGATTTGATTTCACTCTAATGAGACATATCGTTAAAGGCATTCCTTTAACCACTACGAAAGAAGAATCTCAAAGTATTTTTGTGGTGTCTCAAAGTATCGACAAGACCCAAATTGCTCAGATCGAGAACGAAATCTTCACTCCACAGTTCAACAAGTTAGATTTTATCCATAAAGTGAGAATCTATTCATGTTTGATCTCAGTGGCTAATGATTTGAAGCTAAACAGACGCAGATCTTTCCTCATCAAGGAATTATTCGATCTCATAACCCCCAAACTTAATGAGAAAAGTGCTGAGATTAATACCACTTTCTCAGCAGTAGCTCGTGATTCAGGTGTCTCTTTGGACTATGATAAAAATATGGCTTCGATTATCGACTTGATCGAGGGAGTTCTTCAAAATTATGGGATCACCACTTCATGCACTGAACCAAATCCTGAAATTAGATCTCGTTCACCTAACTGGTCAGAGCTCCATCTATCGATCTTAGATCGTGTAATTGAACTCACTGAGAGACTCGGATTTTTCGAAAGCTCTCTCAAGTACAATTCTTTACTATTAAAAGAGTACTCTTCAGTCTTAGAGCCTCAGAAACAGTTGGAAATTTTTGGTAGGATCAAGAGACAGATGAAACAACTTCTGTTGAAAGATAACGAGTACACATTACAATACTGGGATGATTTCTTCGTCAAAGATATCATCTCGATTCCATCTGTTACAGATTTGACTCCTATCAAGAACACAAGTGGTGTTGAAAGCACTGTCAACGCTAAAAAGAAGTTCTACACACCGTTTACCTCTGGTGACGATTTGGAAACTGAGCTTGTCACTTTGGTCCAAGGTGAACCTACAGATATTGTCATAACATTACGCAATCCTTTCGCATTCGATATAGATATCAAGAACCTTGAGATCATTTGTCTGGACTCTTTTAAGCTAAAAACTGTCCAGTATTTCCCCTCGATGCAATCACAACAGCAAGAAACACGGTTAGAGTCTATTGTAATCAGGGCAGGTCAAGTGTTGAATTTGGATGTAGTCATTGTTGCCTTACAACTGGGAGATTTGAAGATTTCTGGAGTCAAAGCTGAAGTTTGTGATTGTCTACCTCGTGTGTTTAAAATTCAATCACTGAAAACTCATCTGGTGTATGAAAAGATCAAATCTGTTGGCGTCAACAATTTTCTGGACAGCCACGAACTGAATTTGTTATATGAACAAACGCTGCTGGCACCAGTTTACAAATCCTTGAACTATCATGTTTTGAGTCCTCAGCCAGTGTTATCTTTGGTGGATAATTCTCTTTTGAATCATGCGATAATGATCTTGGAGGGAGAGATGAAAACTTTCTCATTCACACTTCAAAACAATTCTGATGTCACCATCAACCATTTGTCGTCTGTCTTCTTGGACTCCACCACTGAATTCCTTAGAACAGCATTACAATCCAAACTCCCACCTAATGAGATCTACGAAATCGAGTATTATCTTCTCAAGAAATCACCTTTCAGCATCACCAATAAGAGCGAGCTATCTTCGATATTGGGGAAAAAGACCTTCTCAATCGATGTGTCACTTTGGGGCAAAAGAGGTATGACATTTGGGAGTGTTATGCTTGAGTATGGTAATAATCCTGAACATCAACCTCTACAGTATATCAGAAGAATTGATATTCCTATCAAAGTGTCAGTTTACTCGAGCATTGAGATCTCGAGCTGTGATGTCATACCTGTCTTCAACTCCGACGAGATCTTCAATACAAACTCTCACTTGTTATCCAAGACTGGTAAGGCTAGATTTTGGTCCTACTTAAACAGTCGTTTAGGTGAAGGTGAGAAATTGACCGATTATTGTTTGTTAGTGATTGATTTCAGAAACAGTTGGACTGCGGACTTGAAAGTGGAACTCACCTCATCTTCATTCCCGTTGTTCGACGATGATATGCTACCTCTAGTTGATGATACAGGTGATGAGTCTCTGAAGGTGAGTTTAGAGTCTGTCATTGGTCATGGTAAGACAGAGAAGTTTCTTCTCCCAATTAAACGTATCTCTTTGTCTGAAGAGTTGTTATCAACACCTATCCCTAGCTTGCGTAACAAGCAGTTCATCGTGGATAACTCTACACCTAAAGAAGAGCAAGATTTTGTACGTGAGGCCTTCTGGTACCGGAAAGCATTGTTAAAATATATCAAAGGTACCTGGAAAACTACAGGCGACTCAGGTTCTCAAATACATGGGGAGATTGAATTGCGTGGTATAAGGCTCTCCTGGAAGATGCTCAACATCTTGAGAGTAGACACAGTGGAGATCGAGCACAAGATTTTCTACCAGGACCAACTCATAACTGAATCAGATTCCTTATCATACAAATTGGATTTGGAGAAACTATACACGATCAAGACCACCGTTATCAACAGATCGTCAAAAGAGCTATATGGGATGTT
This sequence comes from Nakazawaea molendinolei, assembly GCA_030569155.1. Taxonomy (NCBI): domain Eukaryota; kingdom Fungi; phylum Ascomycota; class Pichiomycetes; order Alaninales; family Pachysolenaceae; genus Nakazawaea; species Nakazawaea molendinolei. The sequence goes on from JAJMKB010000001.1 coordinate 452,428, forward strand.
CCGTCATATTCCCATCTCTAAATCAACGTCGATGTCAATCGATCGTAAATTATTGTACAATGGAGTCTTACAGTTCCATCTCCCTCATTTGTTGGGAGCAAACGAGTCTGTGGATTTCGAAATGAGTATGTGTGTATTAGAGAGTGGAGAGTATGAATGGGGAGCTGTATTTGATGAGCTTAAAGTTGATCAAGACGGTAATATCGAAGAAGGTGAAACACATACTCAAAGACGCTCATTACACATCACAGCTGCCTGAAAGGTGATCATGTGATCTATGCATAAAAGTATAGCATTTTACTAAAAAAAACGGCATTTGGAAAAGTATTCTACAATTCTAGTTAGATAAGTTGTAACAAATTGATTCGAAACTATAAGACTCTATCATGAGACAGAGGGAAAACTATTCCATATAATAAGATTCATATTATATTCAAAAAGCGCATTAGATATAAGTACTCATGAGAAAAATATACGACAAAGAAAAGGTGTTAAATAATTCAGTAACTTTATGGGAGTAGTGAACTATCTTACAATTTGTCGTAGTATTCTTCGTAACCTGGAACAGCTTCCTTAAGACCGTGTCTCTTACGGGCAGCAGCGACGATTTCACCTGGTTTGGTGGTTGGGTCGGTTGGGTCACCGTTCATGGTAGCCCAGTGGTCGAATACCATCTGTGGGAAGGCTTGACCACCGGTAGCTTGTCTCAAATCACCGGTGAAACCGAAAGATTCGTTAACTGGCAAGTAAGCCTTGACGGTGAACAATGGAGTACCTGGTCTTTGTTCTTCGGAGATGACTTGACCTCTCTTCTTGTTCAAGACGGAGTAGATACCACCGATAGCGTTTTCTGGACATTGAATCTCAACCAAAAAGACTGGTTCTTGGATTCTTGGTTCAGCCAACAACATAGCAGCGTAGGTGACTCTTCTCATGGTTGGGATGACTTGTCCACCACCTCTGTGGATGGCATCGGCGTGCAAGGTGACATCCAAGATGTTGACTCTCAAAGATCTCATGTTCTCACCAAAGATAGGACCTTCCTTGGTAGCCCATTGGAAGGCGGCAACGACAGAGTCCTTGATTTCGTTCAAGTATTGAACGGCCTTAGTTTGGTCGACAACCAAGTTAGGACCGTTACCGTCTGGACCGAAACACCAGATCTTTCTGGCATCGGTGACGTCCCATTCGAACTCATCGGCCATCAATCTGGCTCTAACCTTGATATCTTCTCTTGGAGAGATCTTACCGGATTCGATGGCCAAAGAGACTTCCTCGGACAAAGGTTCAGCCTTGACGTAGATTCTGTTATGTTTGTTTGGAGACTTGGACAAGGCAACCATGGAGGATTCAGCTTCAACGGTTTCTCTGTAGGCAACGACTGGTGGGGAGATCTTCAATGGGATACCGGCGTGGTCGTTTTCTAAATCTTGCAAACAAATTTCCAAATGCAATTCACCGGTACCGGCAACAATGTGCTCACCGGTTTCGGCGATGTAGGTCAAGACACATGGGTCAGATTTGGACAAACGTTTCAAACCTTCAACCAATTTTGGCAAGTCGGAGGCGTTCTTAACTTCGACGGCGACTTGGACAACTGGAGAGACGGAGAATTTCATGATCTTCATGTTGTGGGAGGCCTCGTTGGTGGTGATGGTACCGGATTTCAACAAGAATTGATCGATACCGACCAAACCAACAATGTTACCAGCTGGACAGTCATCGATTGGTTCGACGAATCTACCCATCATCAAGACGACTCTTTGGACGGCCTTGACGAACAAATCGTTCTTGGAACCTGGAACGTAGTTTGGACCTTGGATTCTAACTTTTTGACCAGATTTGACGGTACCGGCAAAGACACGACCGAAAGCGTAGAATCTACCTTTATCGGAGGTTGGAACCATCTTGGAGATGTACAACATCAAGTCAGCAGAAGCATCACACTTCTTGATGGCAAGACAAGAGGCATCGTCAGATGGACCTTCGTACAAAGTTTCAGCTCTGTAGTTTTGAGCGGTGTGTGGAGATGGCAAGTGGATGACAATCATTTCCAACAAGGCATCGGCAGCTGGCAAGAATTTTCTCATGGCAACCTTCAACAAAGCCTTACCTTCCAAGTCCTTCTCGTCACCTTTCAAGACGATTTCCAACTTCTCCAACAAGGTTGGGATCTCCTCTTTCTTAAAGTTCATGATGGCAGAGAACAATCTAAAGATTGGGTCCAAGACAAACATGTTGAAAGCTCTTTCCAATTCTTTACCACTGGCATCTTTGTCCTTGTTGGTCCATTTCTTGGTCTTTGGGTTGAAGTAAGAGTCACCCCACAATCTCTCCATCATCTTGATTCTGTCGACACCGAACTTCTTGGAGTAACGGGTAGCAAATTGTCTGATGGTGAAAGCCCAACCGTGCAAACCAGAGGCAAAGGCAACGGTACCTCTCTCTGGGTAGACTTGGACATCACCCAAGGCCTCGTCGGTGTAAGTGGCAATGATAACGTTGACAGATTCAACGGTTCTGGCAAAAGATTGGTACAAGTCCTCCTTGGAGACTTGCAATTCCAACAAGGCTCTGTCAACTTTGTTGATGACAACGACAGGCTTGATTCTCTCACCCAAGGCTTGTCTCAAGACAGTCTCGGTTTGGACACAGACACCTTCGACACAGTCAACAACGACCAAAGCACCATCGGTGACTCTCAAGGCAGCGGTGACTTCAGAGGAGAAGTCAACGTGACCTGGCGAGTCGATCAAGTTGATCAAGAAACTGTTACCTTCAGTCTTTTGCTTGATCTCTTTGACATCATCGTCACCCATCTCAGAGAACAAAGAGATAGCGGTGGACTTGATGGTGATACCTCTCTCTTGCTCATCCTTTCTGGTATCGGTGAAACGAGCCTCACCAGCTTTGGCAGCAGAGATGATACCGGCTCTTTGGACCAAGGAGTCGGTCAAAGTGGATTTACCATGATCGACATGGGCAATAACAGACATGTTACGAATGTTGGTGGAAACATCCATCAAACCACGTATTTGGTCAACAGTGAAAGCAACTGGAATAGAGCTAGTTAGTAACTTGGATTCTCAACTGGTGAAAAAAAATTTTATTATGGACAACCACGGGGATAATGATATCGTTGTGTAGCTAGAGAGGAGCTCTACAAGATGATACCAATTTCAATACCACCACCTTGTGAAATTAAATGACAATTTCTGATCAACGACATCGTCTCACCAGGTGTGAAAAACCTCAATTAACAGCCATTGTATCAACCCACTCCTATCACCTCCTTCAGCTCCCAAATTTGTATCATCTATATCCTCTCATCACCCTGAACAACCTACAATTATCCATCCAATGGTCCACTCCATATCAAATCACTTACCCATCTTGAATTTCTTTGATTGTTCTTGTAACTAACCTTAATACAAGTGGCCAAAAAAAAAAAGATTTATACCAGGAGAAAAAAAAAATTTCCTACAAAAGGGGAAGGAAAAAAAAAAATTTTTCACATCGCAGAGCACCTGCTGGTTTACCCGGCCTTTACTAAAAGGGGAAATTTACCCGGACACGAATTGGGGGTACACGCCTATTTAAATAACTGGGACAAGTTCAGATCACATCGTCTGGTCCTGTGTAAGAGAAGCCACGGAACTGTTCCTGTTGAGTAGCATCGAGCACAGAGTTCACTGGAGTCAATCTTGGAGTTTCGTTGGTGAATTCGGCATCGAAATTGGAGAGATCTCTAGCAGATTTCACTTTAGGAACAAATGGGGGTGTCACTCTGAGGTTCAAGACATCGTCGAAGTTTACGTTGGCAAAATAACTGTGCTCCATGATCTCCAAGGCATCTCTCTCACCACCACCTAATCTTTGCTGTGGATCTTTAGCTAACAACCCTTGTAAGAGATAAACTGCATCACGATGCATTGTAACTGGATATCTGGCTTCATCGTTCTGGATAGAACTGAAAGTATCATCTTCGTCTTCACCGTTGAAAGGTGACCTGTTACACAACATTTGGTATAACAACACCCCGAAAGCCCACCAATCTACAGCTCTTCCGTAACCTTGTTCGTTCAAGATCTCAGGTGCCATGAACTCGGGGGTACCACAGAAAGTCATCGTAGTCTTACCGTGATACATGCCTTCTTTACACAACCCGTAATCTGCAAGTTTGATATGACCTTCCACTGTTAACAAGATGTTATCCAATTTCAAATCACGATACACAACTCCATTGTCATGAAGATACTTCAACCCGAGCAAGATCTCAGATGCATAGAATTGTGCTCTTTCCTCGCTGAATCTCTCGCATTGGACATGATGCATCAAGTCTCCTCCCGAAATGTACTCCATTACAAAGTAGACTCTGTTCTCTGTTTGGAAACAGCAGTGCAAGTTCAACAAGAAAGGATGTCTCTCTTTGTTGGCGATCAAGAACACACGTTTTTCAGATTTGGTACTGGCGATCTCATCACTTTCAATGATGAAATCCTTCTTCAACACCTTGATAGCACATAATTTCGACGTATTACGAGACTCTGCTAACATAACTTTACCAAAATTACCGGCTCCCAATACTGCAAGAAATTGGAAATCGTCTAATCCCAATTTCCGACGACGACGATGATGTTGTTGTTTCTTCTCGATATGTTGCTGATGAGATTGACTAGGATGGTGATGATGGTGATGATGATGATTTTGAGGTTGAACTTGTTTGCTTGGAACTTCTTGGATTTGTTGGATCTGTGGTTTCATGGCTTCTGGAGCTGGCTCCAATTTAGGAACACCATAACCTGATGAGGCAGACGACAAGTTCTCATTACTTTGATATTTGTAAGTTTCTGTACCGAATGGGTTTCCGTCAGCTTTTTGCTGTTGCACAGGTGCCTTGGTAACTGGAGGTCTATAGCCATCGATTTGATGAGGGTCTGTAGGGTAAACATGATGGTTCTTAGCACCACTCTGCTCAACGTTCGATGAATTGATATATGAGACGTTTCCCTCTTCATCTTCGTCGTCGATCCTGTTATAAGGTGATGTGTTGTCTTTATGGGTTGTATCAACCTCGGTGGAAGACGAGAATTTCGAAGCAGCCAAAGACGGTAAAGATGGTAGTTGCTTAACTTGACGGTAAGGATCCATACTCTGTTGTTGCGAAGAAACTGCAGTTGCCGATGAGGCCAACGAGATCTGTTCATGGCGAGGAGATGATTCCAAACGGTTTCCTGTACCTTTTGTAGACTTGATCGTTGTTAAAATCTTGTTGGCCATCTCCAACGACATACCACAGAAATCTGGTACCAAATGGATACAGTGAGAATGGCACATGATACCACATTCACTACATTTACGTACAGTTTTCCTACTCCATGGTAATATGTAACCACAGTGACAACACCATTTGGTACCTCTGTTCGAGGCAGGTTCGAACCTGTGTGGGATACGATGGTTCAATTTAGCCTCATCTGGATCGATCTCTGAACTCGATTTCGAGATACACTTGGTGACAATCTTTTGGTAACATTTCTTATGACAGAGTAATTTACAGTCCTGACATTGATAACCTGTGTATCTCAAGAAATCACCACAAAGAGCACAGCACATAACGTTGTAGAACTGTTTCTGGACAAACTTATGACCATGCTGCTCATAGACTTCCTCCTTACGTTGACGGATGGCACCATGACGTCCCAATCCACCTACGAAATCGTTCTTTCTAACGTGGTCCGATTTGGTGAACCCCAATGTGATCAAAATTTGACCTGCTGGCTCTAAAATGTACCAAGCATTGGACACTACAGGTTCACTTGAAGTTGATGACACGTTTGAAGGTTTCTCGTCGTCGTGGAAGGAATCGAAGATGGTTTTCTTACCCACAGGTTCTCCAAATGATCTCTGTGTACCGTCCAAAGTGGTCTGCTCGATCTTGGAAGCACTTATCCAGCCTGCGTTGTTCGACTCCATGTCCAACTTCTTCTTTCTGATCTCCTCAGCAATGTCAGAGATCAAGAACCAAGTCATAGCTACAGGAACGTACTGACTTCCGGACTTGTCGTAGACAGTGAGTTCCAACTCGTTACCTTTATCGACCTTGATGTTGAACTCTTCGCTCCATCTGTCGTTTCTGGAACCTTTGGTTCTGGCAACTTCTACACCATCGATCTTCATCGAGATATAAGATTCCGGTTTCCTGGAGAACGTTGGCGAGGCAATGTGGTCCACATCTCTCACAGTGGTCAACCCGATGTTCAACGTACCAGAGAGAGTCTTCTTCCTCAGAGTTGGTGTATTCAACACCTCTGTGTCTTTGGTCACCTCAAAGATATCTACGTGCATTGCCTGGTATCTTTTCAACGATCTCTTGAGCAACAGGATCTTCTGTGAACTCTCCACTCTCCCGCTCTCTGCCTTATTGGTACTCTGGCGGTCTCCATCTAATTGATATAATTTCGAGATCTTCTCGTTAGCCTCTAAATATTGTTGTTCCACTTGGATCTTGAACTCGAGCTGCTGGAGTAAAGACTGGATTCTGTGTCCAAGAGACGGACAGTCATACTTCAACAACTCCAAACGGGTGAAAGTAGGAGGTGCTGAGGCACTGACGATTCTTTGCTCGTTGGACCGCTGTTGCTGGATCGGATTGCCCTGTGTCACTTGGCTCTGCAACCGCTGTTGATATGGAGAGCTGGTCTGCTGCTGTTGCTGTTGTTGTTGTTGTTGCTGCTGATGCTGCTGGCGCCTCTCCGTCTCCTTTTGCAACGTCAACTTAGACAAAGTCTGCTCCAAATACTCGATGTTTTGCTGAGCCTCCCGGATCGAGGTATTACATTTCTGAATCACTGCGGCATTGTTGGTCTTCTTCTTCATATTAGAGGCCCCGATGGCTATGTTACGTTCTCTCTCGATTTTTCTTCGAATATCCGTCAAGACGGAATCTGAAGTGTCGGACATCTCTAAGTATAAGCTCTGACGTTAGCTGGGTCTTTGTTCGAATCTATCTCGATCGAGCAATATCTATCTGGATCTGTGCTTTAATTTATGAATAATATTTAAACGTGTCACTCCCTTAAAGGGCTCTATTAAAGCGTCGCAATCTAGAACAATTACAAAGCGCTCACTTGAAACTCTCCTTTACAACCTCTCTGGCTCTCAATTAACACTTCACAACCCTCGTCAATTACAACGTATTTCGCCTCAACAAGTCTCGATTTGTTGTTGTCATTTTTTCCCTGCGGATCAATTCTTTTTTTTTTTACTCGTGTCGTCTGCACTGCCAAAACACCCCTAATTTGATATAGAGTTTCTGAGTAGTTTACGAATTTATGAACAGTTGCATAAATTATCAACTAGATTATCTTGTGATTTCATTGAAACTGGCTATTATCTTTCAAGAGGAGCTAGTTGAAATATTCAATAAATTTTACCGGTTGTATTGCTGAGGCTCTCTTTCTCTTTGAGTGAGACTAGTCAATTGAATGACCCTGAATACATATTTTTACCTTCCCAATTGATGGTCTTGATTTTGTCTTGAGTGTTACATTTGGGGTTAAGCAGATGTCATTAACACAAACGTTCCACACATCAGATGTTGTTGCACCTGCAACTGCAGTCAGGAACTGCACATACATAATGCTTCGAGAACCATTCTTCAGCGTGACCTGCGTGCATTCCATGATTACATGTCAAACAGAAACTAAACCATTGTTTGAACTGTTTGTCAATTTTACGAGACTCAAGAGACATCAATGCTGATTTGCCGTTCTCCTCTTCAAGCGGATAATCTGTAGAAACTTCATCAGGAAGTGCGGTTCCTAACGAGAGAAGACATATAGCACAACGAGGGAATGGCGCACCACAATGAGGACAAGAATTAGACTCCCAAGTGTCCTTCACAAAAGATTTCAGAGTCGATGTTTGTGGCTGAGAGAATCTCTTTCCTGCTAGCATGTTGTCTCTCTGTGAATTCTTCTTCAGCTTGAAGATATTCTTGTTACAACGGAAACATTGCAAATACACTTGTCTTGGAGCAGGTTTCAAAGTGATCTCCTCCGAGTAAGTCTTCGACAACTTAGTTCTTGCCACATCAAACTTTGCCCGCACGTTGAACAAACTCCAACTGTTTAACAAAGATCTGTAACAATGAATCCAAGTGTCCACTCTCTCGTCAGAGAAAAATCTGGGACAAGCAAATGATCCCCAAAGAGCTGCAGTTTGAACATCTCCTGTCTTGTCAACATAATTTTGTAAAAGATCTATTCCCTTAGGAGTGATACCTGTCAAAATCAACCCTTCCAACTCGCCTCCTGCTACGACTTTATCAGCCAACCGGTTCAAAAAGACAGTCAAATCTTTGTCTGACAAGAATCTCAAAGCAACACCAATTTTCTCTCTCAAAGGCAACGAACCTTCGTCAAAGACATCCCACCAATCATTGTCTGCGATGAATGCGAAAATCGATCTCAAATATGGATCGCTCAACTCCGATGCCATACGACGACACTGATCTTTCCATGGAGAATTTGTCTCCACATTTTTGTAAGCCATGTAACCGGCAATGGCTGTTGACATGATTCTGAGCCTCTCTCTATCAGAATTGGCCAAAATCTCCACGGCACGCGGCACATCTCCATGGAACACTGCCCAACCAGCAGCCTTTTCGTACTGGCCTCTCCCAGTCAATATCTCCAATTTCGAGTTCAACTCCTCCTTTGTGAAGTCCCATCCGGCAATGTATAAGCAGAATCTTCTCTGTGCCAGCTTTGAGCTGTCTCTAGATACCTCGATACCCAAAGGTTGTCTTCTCTCAGATCTCAGCGTTACGATATCTTTCACTGCCTTGTCAAACTTCTTTTCTGTGATGTTAGCACTGGAACGGTTCTGTCCCAGCACCGTTTCCCATCCATTCCATATCCCCAAAACACCTTCATATGAGAAATCGATGTTGTTTGCAAGCATGGTATTGGATGTACTTGATTCTCTCGAGATATCCAACCATTTCCAAGCGTTACGTAAATGAATGTCTGTGCTCAGAGTTGGTGATTGTTCGATCAAAAACACGTTCCTGGATGTGTCTGTACCGTACCCTAACATGGCTCTTCTTCTTATAGTACATGAGATATCGTTTTCTAGTATCTCTACAGCATCTATCAAGTTGTTAGCCATTCCGAACAGCAAGCCACTCTCGTCTTCGTGGTCATGATCGCTGTTGTCTCTTTGTCCCGCATGATCTCTCTCTGAACTCGAATCAGAGTCAGCTGCAGAATGGGTTTCCATTGTGGTGTAAGACTTGTCGGTCTTGTTGCTGGCAATAGACAACCCTGAAGGTCTTCTCCCTTTGTCCTGTATGATGTTTAAATTGTCGGGCACTTTTGCCTCGACAACATCCTTTATGAGTTGAGTAAAAGTTCCATCTGGTCCACTCAACGTGATATCGTTAAAAGAATTGAACTCTAAAGCACTCTGCGTCTCAACAACAGACATCTTGTATAAAGAACCTGACTGTCTCATACAGATGAAATTGATTCCGAGTCTTGAATCCATATCTGGAGCATAGTCAAACGACACGACACGTTCATACTTAGTTTTGATGTCATTGACACTCACCACGAAAAGAGATTCAAAAGGTGGTGCTAATTTAGGGGTGTTAGGTGCTGCTATGGTACCTGGGTTCTGTGACGCTGCTTCTTTGTTGTTCTGGAGATATGTCTGGTAAGTTCTTAATTCAGCTTCCGAAGGTGGGATTATTCCAGTGTTCCATCTTCTTATCAATTCACCATTGAACAATGTGGAGAACTCTCCACGTCTAGTAGGAGAGTATTTGAAGCAAGCATTGGAGTAGTTACCCTTTCTGGAGTCGTTCAACAATTTGTTAAACGTGAGTAGAGGCAGTTCATGGACGACACCTGCTGTGTTCAACAGTGTACCACTTACACTTGGTCTCAGTAAACGGACACTCGATGTCAACTTACGACGATCCCAAATACATAGAGTACCATCTTCAGCATGGGATGCAAAGAAGTTATCGCTGAAAGGATCTACAGCGATACCTGAGGTGCACCTGGTACCCAATTGGAATACGTGCTGATCGGATCTGAGATCGAATTCTCTCAAGAATTTATAACTACCAGAGAGCAAACAGTTTGGATCATTCGGATGGAAGATTGCTGATAGAATTGCCTCATTTTGGACATAGGAAAGCAACAGCTGTTGTTGGTGGTGCTGATGCTGATGTTGATTCTGGTGATGGTGATGATGTAAAAGGTGATCAGTAGCCTTGGAATAATTCTCCACATTCCATATTTGTAAACTGTAATCCTGTCTCAGCTTATCCAATCCAACGGCTACTAACCCATTGCCATTGAAAGAGACAGCATTACAAGGTCTCAGTTGTTTCGGAGTGATTTCGAGAAAATTGGATGTTGGTGATGTGATATCAAACACAAGAGTTGTACCATTTATCTGACCAATACCTGTTAACCCAACATCTTTCCTGGAGTATCCTATACAGTTGAGAGAGTCGAGGCCCCTCCTATTGTACTCTTTCACTATGGAATTGTCCTCGTCCTGGGGTATCAGTTAGTATTATCTTCAATTACACCATGCTGTATATATACACACATTGGACAGGTTCTCAGTCCTATAAAGGGAGATCTCCTCTCTGTCAAATGTCAAGTATCGCTGGTCAAGTCCAACGTCCCATTCGAAAGCCCGAATGACGGACCCTGACATGTCTTATATAGATTTTTATGTTAACCAATTTTCAGAGAGCGGTTATTTTACTTTTTTTTTCCAACTAACCCCCCAAAAAAGGGCACCTCTCTGCCTATAAATACAATTATATTATACATCTAAAACTTACATCATTGAATATCTTCGAGATCTGTGAGATCACCAGCGACATCGGGACCTTCCCAACGCTGTAGATCTACCAGCAGACCATTTATATCAAATACATCGTTGGTCAACACCGTTGCAAGATCTAATTCTTGCTCATTTTTCATCATGGTTAGTATTTCAGATTCCAAGGAAATAGCAGACTTGAATTTCAAGGATAGCTCCTTCTTGGACCGCGTATAGCCTCTTTTCACAGCCAGGGCCGGTCCTGTTGACAAAGTGAACACCCTGTCTATTAAACTGTTGAAGTCGCGTATAAACTCAGAGACTGAGCTGTACTGATATGTATCGATCTTTTCAAGTATATCATGGAATGAAGGACAATCTGCGCCAGTTTCCACCATACGTAATCCGCGTTTGTTCCCATCCATCAATTTCTCTATTCGTGACATCAATTGGCCAATTATGTAGTTGATAGGGAAATAGACAAGCTCAAGAGACGTCAATTTGAAATGAGTGATTTGGTCATTGATTTTGGCTCTTCTCTCTGTGAGATCGGTCAATTCATACATCTTGTCAACGTCTTCTCTCAAAGCATCGAGAAATTGGATTCTTTCTTCTATCTCCTGTGAGTTCAATGCACCATATTGAGTGGCATCTAATCTCTTGATCAACGGAGCTCCACGCTTGTGTTCTCTTTTCAATGACCAATACAGACAGACTCTGTATATAAGATCCTTTGCAAGTTGCAAATTGTGAGTTTTCAAGAAGCGATAGAGTCTTTCAGCAAACATTTCAGGAGCAATTGGTGTATCGTAGTCAGACTTCCACTTGAAAGGGCTCTGATTCTTAGATTTCGACCCAACACTGATCAGTTGAGTCGGATCACTATGAGTTTTTTTGATGGCACCAACTGTTGCGAAGTACAACCTAGTTCTCTCTATTCCTGTCCGAGTGTCGTGCAACAGGTCGTAAGATGCAGGAGCATGTCTATCACAGTACGACACGAGATCCGCAGGGTGTGTCAATGCCAGCTGGACACCATTTTTGGCTTGCATGTAAAGCTCCGATCGACGAGCACAGGTGACGTGATACAGTTGGAAACAGTTCCTGTTTGAGCATTGAATACATGCCCCCATTCTTTGTCTACATATATAACACACCAATCTCCAACGACCCTTGGGAATAGCCTCGACACCTTCAACGGGCTCCATATAGATCGGATTGGCGAAATATAACTCGTTGATCCACAATGCACATATCACATGGGACCAAGCACCTGTGTCCGTTTGTTTAAAAGCACCAGTGGTACTTGGACAGAAAAGACATGGAGATTTCGAGTTTCTGGAGATCAAACAACGACGACAGAGCCATTGACCTTCGGGTATGAACACTACACCGTAACATTCTTGATGGACAGCTATATCACAGCCATCACAGAACACTATAGCGTTAGAGTTGTCACACTCACTTTCATTACAAACAGCACATGGCTGGTCCAGTTCCGGTTTACCACCGGTCCCATCATCAGATCCGTAGATCGAGGTGTGTTGAGAGGCCTTATCGATCATCTCAGCACTGTTCATCGAGGTATTGGCTCTTCTCTTAGGAGGTATTATTCGCTCCAACAAGAGCCATTCTCTTTCTAAGAACGTGAAAGCTATTTCTAGTACCTCGTAGGGTATAGTCAAGTCATATCTGTGGTTAAGTATATCGATGAACTGTGCATCTTGCTCATCCATATCGTACATCACCCGAAACTTATCGTTTCTCGTCAAAGTGTTGTTAGCAAAAGCATTACTGACGAGATCAGGTCGTATATACACGTCCTTGATCTTGACATTGCACACTTCATTTGAAGCTTTATAGCCTAATGATATTAAACTCTTATGGATCAGAGATAACTCCTTCTTTTCTGAGTTTTGTTTTGGTTCCGATGCTCCTCTCTTATGTGGATATACGTCTTTTCTTGGGATTGATCTTTTTTGCCTTGGAACGTTCACTGGGAATACTTTGAAACTTTCATTAACATCGAGGTCTGGATAGAACTCTTGATAGCTCTTCTCTTCTCTAGGTTTTTGGTCCATATAAGATGCTACTCCTGAACCACCATTGCCATCTCCTGCACTTGAAACTGATCGCAGTGATCCTTCTCGCACCCATCCAGAAGTCCCGGAGCTCATCGGTCTCGTCTTCCCGTTTATCTCCTTGATGTTATTTTGATTTGTAAATTGTTCCTTATTAAAAAGCTTCAAAAAATATCAACACCGCGCGTTCGTTTCGCGGCTCCCAAAAATCGTAAATTGCTCAGATGGACAGAGCAGTCAGATGAAAAATCAGCTACTCTTTAAAAGCTTGAATTCTTAATGACAGGGCCATTTCGGCATCATGAAGTTGCTCTAGATCCGGTTTTTCAAATTTTTTCAAGGAATTTGATTATGAAACTTGGTAGTTAGTTTCTATCTGCCGGTCGCTATATAATTTATATGCAGCCATGTATCCCTTTTTTCTCAAGATGAGTGGTTCAGTACATACTAACAATGTTCATTTGATTAAATAAATAATGAGTTGACACTAATGAGTTGAAAGTATGTCTTCAGTAATCATTGAGTCTGAATCTTTTGGCTCTCACGTTCTGAATATAAAACACTAGTAGTTGAGTGAAGGAAAAGAATGTAAAAGATGACCTATCACCCCCCAAACATGTAGGTTTTTTAATCAAGGCAGAATATATCATTAAGCTGTCAACCCCGATTTCTTCAAATTGTATGAAGTCACTAAGCAGCAATAATGTATCAATCTTCCAAAGCAGGTCTCAGTTATTTAAACTTATTCAATGAACTTCACTCATCTGATCATGCAGTAAGTAAGCATAATCACAGTTCATCGAAAACCAGTTTGAAATCATTCTTTTCAAAAACCTCTTTGCAGGCAAATTCAGGTTCCGATTTCTCACCTCCAAGGCAAGACCCAAGTTATGGTAAGAAAGACAATTTGTTCAGAAGAATTTCAAGAAGTTTCTCAAGTACATCTTTAGTGTCTATGGAATCCTCCAGTGCTAGTATTAAAAGTGGTAGCTCAATAAGAACTCTAAAACATCGTCTTTCCTCGATGTCTCTAGTTTCCACTAAGAAATCAGTTAACCCATTCACACAAAAATTAAATGGACCAAATCCAAGAAATGAAATGTATGATCTTGGAAACAAATCCATCTCCAGTATTAGGTCAGTTCTGCAATTCCGTGACAATGTCCACCACACTGGTGGCGGAGTTCGAATTGAATTGTTGAAAAGCATCGAAGACACAATTGCTCGTGGTGGGGCTGTCGATGATCCTGATTATACTGACTTCAAAAAAACGTACTTGATGTAAAGATACAATTATCATGTTGAAGATTAAATATTACAAAGTGGGATATCATATATCAGGAATTGAAGGAAGTACGTTCAGACTAGCTGGATAAGAAGTTGAGTTTATCCGCCGAGTTCCTCCAATTTGCTTTTCAAGAACGCCAATCGTTGGTCCTGATTTTCTAATATGTTTTGTAAGTTCAATATATAGTCGACTGTCTTGTTCAATATGATCGACTTGTTGGCCCTTGTTTCTTTGACAATCTCCTTACCTTCCTTGTTCAATTGTATTTCAAACAACAAACTAGGAGGTATCAACTGTCCCAACTCTTTAATTCTGTCTTTGATCAAGTCTCTACGACGTCTTTCCACAGCGTTGTGGAATTCCCTTCTACGCCGAAGCTTGTCTTCCTTGGTCATATTTTTGATCGAAGAGGACAACGATGACGGTGAGAAGGCAGGTGAGTTCATTGGAGGAGATCTCAAAGAGTCGTGTTGAAATGAAGATGAGTAAGATGAGTTCTCAAAATCAGAGAACTCGTTAGGCGATATGATATTTGACAAATTGTTACCTTGACCAAACTGAAGATTGTTGTACGAGGTAGCATAGTTCGTGCTTTGGTAAGAGTTCGGCGCCAAATGGTTGTTGTTATTGGAGTGGATTGAAGGTTCCTCCTTGACGATGTTCAAATCGATGAAATTTGTCTCGTCAAACAGCGAAGGTGTCAATTTGTTGGACTCATCTTCCTCCTCGATGACTCCAATTCCTGGAACCATTCCAAAGTTGTCCAAATCATCCAAAAACTGATTATCAAATGAGAATCCTGGCTGTTGACTCTGGTGAGGGAACAGATTAGGAGTATTGGCCTGGTTGTACGCTCCGGAGTTGACGGTGTCAGGAGAGTCTATATCGAAGTTCAAGAAGTCGAAATTGTCTTTCTCAGTCATGATGATGTCGTGTAAATTGGATCAGATTGTAGCTCTGTAGCTCTGTGAAATGTTATGGCTTATGACTCTTATGGCATATACTTTGTGGCTACTATAGCTTATAGCATGTACCTTGTAGTTCTTATAGAGTCAATTTCTATAGTGAGCAGCTGTTTTAGTGCGTGGTCAAAGCGCTGTTCCGCTTGAAGCTCTTGTCAACTTGATTCAAGTTTTCTCAACCTGATTCAAATATCTATATATACCTCAAAGTACCGATAGCTCTTGATATCTCTATCTACCTTCGTTGCAACAGGTATAGCTAATCGTAGGTGTTGTAGAAGTGGTGTCTAACGTTTAGTAAGGACAGTGATGCTTGCTAGCAATTGTTGTTCGGCTCTTTATAAGTTCAGCTCTTTCAAACCAGTCAGCTAGTTATACCTTCAAATTCAATGGTTCGATGTATCTCGACTACTGATGGTCAATTGAACAATAGTATAAAATATTTGTAATTGATAATTATTGCTGGTTTTTTTTTTTTCTCTGCGCACAAGGCTCAATTTGAAGGAACACCACACAGATGTCGGAAGAGCCAACTTCGAGTTTGCTTAGCCAGTTCCAGAACTGGAGGCTGGAACAACAACAACCATCAGCACTTAATGATTTCACATCCTCCATATCATCGACTTATAATGATTTGTACTCGAGATTACCCTTACACCAAAATGATCTAGAACAGACAAAATTTGAAGAACCATCGTGGTTCAAATTATCAACATTTGAGAGATTACTGCTCTTCTTGCTATTTATAGCTGGATCGCTGCTCTGTTTCACACTCTGTGTGTTTTTATTTCCGGTTTTACTGTTGAAACCGAAGAAATTCGTATTGCTATGGACACTTGGATCGACTCTATTTATACTCTCATTTGGATGTCTTCAGGGTCCATACAACTATTTCAAACATTTGATATCGAAAGAGAGATTGCCGTTCACAGTGGTGTTCTTCTCCAGTAATTTGCTCACTTTTTACAGTGCACTTTTCCTCAAGAGCACAATTCTTACTTTGATCAGTGGAGTACTTGGAATTCTCGCCATCTTGTATTATACGCTCAGTTACTTCCCATTTGGAGCACAAGGGTTCCAGATGTTGACCAGTGTGGGTTTGAGACAATTTTCGTCTCTTGTAGGGTTGTAAGATGTGTGGCTAGTGTGCTTATGTGAAGTGTATGTATTGTGGAGAGGTGAGTTGTGAAGATGTGTGTTTGCGGCTCAGTGCACTAAGTTTGATGCAAACATGATCGTTCCAGCAAATGGCACTGTAAAGTGGCTCTTTCAAATGCTAGCTGATTTAGACTAAGCTCGATGCTGACTCCAATTTAGTGTCAAAAAGCTCTATATGTACAAGGTGAATATTTGAGTAAGTAGTGCCATAACGACGGTAGAGTTAATAATATTAAATCATGTAGTAATTGATACCAAGCAAATCTAGGTTGGAGTAGTATGATTCAAAATGATTAACTCAACTCAGAGCGGTGTTGTAATGAGTGCTGTTATGTTTATGTTAAATAAATAGAGTGATCTGTTAGATCAGTAGCTACTATAACACCCCCGAAATGTTTCGATGAGTTACAGGGTTAACTTGAAGCCTCGGGACTGCTCATGCATAGTAGTTCAAAGCTCTAGTTTGGCATTTAGCACAGCAGACTAAACTCAATTACTAATGGTGCTGTGAAGGGACAATGTCTATTTCACACTAAGTAACGAGAGAGGCAGTCGAGAGTAGAGAGTCTGAGATCAATTATGTGCAGCAGAGTTGGGTATTGTGCACAGCAGGATATAGATGGAATGAAAAGATGTAGTGTTATCAAGCACAGAATTGAGAATTTCTAAAGTGCGACCAAAGTACATTGTGGCTTGAAGCTCAGTTGAATAAGGTCCTAGATTGAGTTTATCTTAGTGCATCGTTGCCATGGAGATTATGCAAGACCGTTGCACTACCTAACTTTGGCGCTCCACAAATGTAACACACTACACGCTACAAAACAACTTAGCAAGCTATACAGAACAAACCTAATATTGTATCTACCAAAAGCAACATATATGAAGAATGTTATGGTAATTGTGAGTGCTGGTTTCACTCACTTCAGTATAATTGTTCTACAGTGTTCTTTAGGTACTACTGCGCAGAAGTCTTTAATTTATACTAAATGGCTTGATCATGTGAACAGGTTCGATTGAGAGCTTTCTCAATTCTAGGACACGATTCAACATGCTACAAAGACAGTTTATTGTCCAGTATCGAGTCTGAACAGTTTTCAAAGCTTTCAAAATGTTCTCTTTTCATATTATTGTATAAAGAGTGCAATGTAGAGTGCAGTATTTTAATGACCATAGTGTGGCTGAAATACTATTGCACTCCACATCACAAAATTACTGTTCTTTGTAACTAACGAGGAGTGACGACTTATTGGAAAACACAAACCAACCAACTGATCCAGTTTGGATAACTAATTAGATAATTAACAGGCTAATTTGAAGTGTAATGTAATCCAGTATTTAAAGTAGTGCAAAGAACCCAAAAGAGTCTTAACTTAAGGCACAACTCACACAAGTCAAAATGACACACCATAAACCCGCTAACCTTTTATTCTACGAAACCTTATTCTTTCCTAACATCTCAAGACTCATCAATTTCCAATTCGACCACTGAACAATGTAACGTTGCATTGTGGCTCGAGAGCACCATTGCACAGTTGCACCGGTGCACCAAAAAAAGTCGTGCACTCCCAATACACAAAGAAAAGCGAGAAGGCAAAGGTGAAGACGGCCGACAATCACTTTAAACACTTAGCAGTTCAACAAGATGTTACAAGGGAAGGAGATCCGTATTCTCCTGTTGATGTTCATCGACACTGTTTTCTTCTTGTTGGAAGTCATTGTTGGGTATGCCGTCAACTCGTTGGCCTTGATAGCCGACTCTTTCCATATGTTAAACGATATCATCTCATTGATAATCGCCTTTTGGGCAGTGAGGGTAGCCAAGTCCAAACAGGCTGATTCCAAATACACCTACGGGTGGCAGAGAGCTGAGATATTGGGGCTGTTGATCAACGCTGTATTTTTGGTGGCCTTGTGTTTCAGCATCTTTATCGAGGCCATTCAACGGTTTGTCCAGCCACAGGAGATCACCAATCCTAAGTTGATCTTGACTGTGGGCTCATGTGGGTTGGTATCCAATTTTGTCGGTTTGTTCTTATTCCACGACCATGGCCACTCGCACTCACACGACTCTTCCCTGTCACATGACCCATCTGAGCACTCGCATTCACACAGTTCTACTCCAATGTACGGTTCCACCAGTACTGGAGATATCGAGGATCTACTCCCAGACATTGTAGTCAACAGAATGACCAACGAGAACGAGAGAATGACAGGTTCCCATTCTCACTATAAACATGTCCATGAACATGATGATGAACACACCGAGTTGTCCAAGAAACAGCACCTGAAGTCTTTAAACATGCAGGGTGTCTTTCTCCATGTCTTAGGAGATGCTTTGGGGAACATTGGAGTTATCGCTACAGCTTTGTTCATCTGGAAGACCGACTACTCGTGGAGATTTTATTTCGACCCTTTGGTGTCGTTGCTCATCACAGCGATCATCTTCTCATCGCTGTTACCGCTCTGTAAATCATCTTCAAAGATCTTACTCCAGCTGACTCCCGCTAATTTACCATACGATAGAGTGAAAAAAGAGATACTATCGATCTCGAAAGTTGTGTCCATGCACGACTTTCATATCTGGAATTTGACAGAGAAAGTGTTTATCGCTTCATTGCACGTGGAAATTGATGGGCTCCCAGAAGAGTTCTTGGAGATCGCTACAGAGATCAAGAAGATCTTACACGAATACGGTGTCCACAACGCTACTATCCAGCCCGAGTTCATCAGGTTTTACCAAAAGAGAGGTTCTACGGTGTCGATGAACTTGTTACTGGATTCTTCTGCCACTTCGAACACTGAAGATCTGAGCAATTGCATTATAGACTCATCTATCGGTTGTAACACAGGCAGCTGTATCAATTGAACGTTCAAACATACACATAAAAACTTTTATTTCACCCATCACATGGTTCAGGGTCTTTTCTTGTCTCATATCATACCCTGTAAATGAATAATATATTCGTGGCACTTTTCGCAAAGCAAAAGGCAGTTTTACATATAATAATCAAAAGAGTCCATTTTTCTAAAAATCATCTATTCATAACTAGTTTTTTGGTCCTGTGGATCAAGGTTCTCTGAATCAACACCCAGTGCTAATTTCAGTAATTGTTCTTGTCTTGACTCGTCGTTCTGTTTTTTCAAATCTTGGTTGATTCTATGCTGTTCTTTCCTCAGCTCGTCATTCTTCACCTGCTCCCAATCATGAATGGGTTTGTATTTCCTGGTAGATGCACCTTTAGGTCTTTCGTATCCATGGATATCGAAGAATTTAGGGATACAACTTTTAGTGCTCCAAGTGTTGTCGTTTCTAGGATTACAATCACAATTCTTTTCCAATCTCAAGTCAAGTGATCTTGGACAGTCTCCGTTAGGACTATGGAAGTATCCTGTGTTAGGAACAAAATACAACTGATCCTTGGGTATGAGTAGTGAGACTGCAAACGTGTGGATTGGGGCATCTCCCCATCTTTCATAATAAATACCACCAGCACGGTCCAAATATTCAAAGAAATGGTTGTACCGTTCACTTCTGAAGAAGTCTAGATCTCCTATCTCGAAGTTGGACCAGAAATGGCACATGTTAAAAGATTTCCCATCGTCGTCCGTTAAAAATGACATATTGTTGTCTCGGGATACGTTTTCCGGGTATTCTTGAGTATAATTCATGATCGTGTCCCATAACGAGGGGACGGTGGTGTGTAATTCTAAAGGCGCCAAGGTGAACCCGTAGATCTTGTTATTTTCTCTCATATACTTGAAAGGATCGTAGTCGATGTCACAGTGGTACTCGATGTCTGGCTCTACACGCCAATAGTACTTATAGTCCAGCAACAGCGGTAACTTGTAGAACAACCCACCGTTGAACCGACACATGTGTCTGTAACTCTCACTACCACCGTATTTGATCTGTTTGAGAGTCATTTGCTCCCTCACTTCAGCTGACCTCTCCTGGTCTATCCAATCCGGATAACTCCAGTAATCAGCCGTGAGTTCTACAAATTTCACGTTACCAGAGCACAAATTACTCACGGATTTTTGGAAACTCACTGAAAAGGGCCTGTCATTGGCAAACACCCAGTCGTAGTGGTATTTCTTATTAAATCTGTCCTCGACCTGTCTGATGGAGTGTAAGATACCGTAAAGATCGGAATTTCTCACCAATGAGAAGAAAGTGGCCTTTTCTCTCTCATACTCTAAGGGAACGTTGTCCATTTTTGGCACAGACTTATAGTAAACTTCTAGACCGTCCTGTTTCTTAGAAACTGACGAGTCATCTGGTGACACGTCCTCTTTCAATTCCAGCTTACGCAGATCTTCATCTTTCCTCTGTATTTGGACTCTTTGCAGAGCCTCTAATTTGGATCCCAGCCCGGATCTAGGTGAAACGACAGATTTATACTGCACTTGCAACATAAACGCTGTGATCGAGATCAGAATCAAGGACAGCACCACCAGAATTATCACCTTCTGTGTCCGATGCACCCTCAATATCATCTTTCTACACTTGCAGCAAATACCCCGGTTTGATTTATCAAAGACACCAGCTTCTCATATACTCTTCTCCAGTTGAACAGCTACGTAATACATCAACTTTCCAGCACAATTCCTTTTAATTTCTCCACAGATCAACCCCTGATTTTAGTCCACTTCTTCCGGTCACAAGACAGCAAACGCCCATAAAATTAGTGAGAAAAAAAAATAAGCCTCGAAACTTTGTTGAATTTTTTTTGTGTACCTTACAGATCGACGGATAAATTAGAATAATCCGATCTTATTATTTTGCTAAATAAAATCGCTATTGGTCTGCAGCTTATTTTTCGGGGTTACTCCGGACTCACAAGCGTTTAGATTACGATACGGCCCTATGTGTTTGCCCAATTCATTGAATGGTATAAAAAGGCAGTAGTGCTGCTAAAGATAATCCGGGGGGTTACCACTCAAGAGATTCGGCCCATCTGATGTGTTTTTTCGATGCATTTTCAGCTTCAATTTTCGGTCTCTTTGCAGACATCTCGTTCTCCTTGCCATTAGCAGTAGAATCCTTAGTGGCTAAATACTTTTGGAAATCTTTCTCTGAGTAAAATCCAAACTCATTCTGAGCACGAGTGATATCTCTTAATTTAGGCTCGTCATTCACCATTGGAGAAATAGCTTTGATGATAGCAGCTTTGTTTGTCTCTTTAGCGTTATTGGTGGGGATCGTCACCAATTCTTTTGTAGATTCGGGCAACGGTACACCTTCACAATTCTGGGAGTTGATCTCTGTACCGTATCTTGCAGCTTCTCTCTGATCTCCACTAGCAGCATCCACTATCAAATTGAGAAGATTTTTACGGACCCTGAGAGCCGATTTCAAAGGAGCTATCGATTTCTTTGGAGAACACACTCTTTTAGGAGATTTCAACAACCTGGAGTACTCTTGTGCCGGTAGCCTTGTGGATTTTTTCAAAGTGTGTTGGTATAATGAAACAGGCCGTATTCTGGTTGGAATTTGTTGTTTCACAGGGTCATGGTATATACGGAATTGACTGGTTCTGTTATTGTCTGCGACAAATCGCACTGGAATCTTGCTTACCTTAGCTGGGAATTGTGGAGATTTGAGAAAACCGTTCAATTTTTCAAAAGTTGGAATAAATTCGTCATCAGTGGATGTCACTGACGAAGGTGAAGAAGACGGTGGTAGCACCACATCAACGTCCATTGAATCTTGTGTGTTGTTGTTGTTGTGTTCATCTCTTGATAGCACATCGTTGTCATTAAGTAGCACTTCTTCAAACGATTGATCATATTCGGGTAAATCTCCACTAATAGAGCCTAGCAAGTGCTCTATATCAAACGACTCATCTTTCTCTTTTGAGTCCAAACTCTGCTCTTCATCACCTCGAAGCTGGAAATCCAACTCATCAAGTGACATGTTATAAATCATGCTATTCAAATTTTCGGCCTGTAATTTGGGAGAAGACTGGGCCTGCTTGTTGATCTCCTCAACGTCTATCACGTCTTTCTTATAGTTTATTATCTGTATTGTGCTGTCATTCTTCATATAAGATACGCTGTATTCTTGGAAATTCAACTCTGATTTGGTTTCACATTCCTCATCACTGTCATCACTATCAATTACAAATTCGTCCTGCCTTATATTACCCAAGTCAACATTTTGGAATTCGAAATCATCTAAGATGGTTAAATCATCATCTTCTACTTTTTTCTTCCCTTTGAACTCGTAGAACGGAGCCATCGACTCTTCTACAAACTCCTTGAATTGTAGTGAAGTTGATTTATAAGGTAGGTCCACCTTTTTCAAATTTGAGAAATTACCCATCTCTCTGTATTTATCTCTTTGTGTCGTTATCTCTAGTCAAAGGTGTGGTTTCAAATATTAAAATAGCCAGAATTGAGCTAAAGTTTCCAAAAATCTGGATTCAGAGCCACTAAAATTGCTGCAAAAGCTCTGTGACACCTCTTGAAGGCTTCTTATTGATCCTATATGTGATAAGTCAGTTAATTGATAAAACACCTTTTCTTCCCTGTTGTTTTTTCCTGCTCATGTAAAAAAAAATATTTGTTTACATTTCTCCTATTTAGAAATTTCCTCTTTTGGACACATCTGAGCCGCACCTCGATTTGACGGTTTTGTGGTTTGACATGATTTGATTTTTTGATAGGCTCAACTTTTTACGAGAATAATAGAATAACCTTGGCTTCTTTAAAAAGACAGACAGTGAGCTTGTGCTGCAATATTTGGAAGTTTCAATGACATTCAGAACCTTGTTCAGAACCTCTGAAACCTCTGCGTAAGCTTATAACCCCCCCAAATAACCCCCAATTGTGCACAGCGGCTACTAATCAAAGATAGAGATGGCGTGAATTCCGCCCCGGAAACAGAGGTTGATGTATCTAAAGGAACAGAAATGAAGACTGAAGTGTACCAGGATTCTGTAAAGATGGCTTCACAAGGCTTACTCCATGAAGGCCCAAGTACACAGCCAGTTGTAACTTCCACTAATGTTGAAGCTCATGCAGAACCTACTGGATCAGATTTGGCAAGAACTACTCAGCACATTATGAAATATCCCATTGCAAGATCGATGATCAATACTGTGCAATCACAGAACTATCCAAGATTGGTATCTCCATACTTGATTCAAATGAGAAAGAGACCACCTATCAAACCGCTCTTTGACGCCATTGATACATTCAACGATGAAGTACTAGATGAGGTTGACAAATTTATTCCACAATTACAAGAATTGGAGCCAGAAACAGTGAGGCAATCGGTGTCAGCTCCTATCAATCTGGCCAGGGAGAATACTTTGAGATTGACACACGCTACCGAAGACGTTGTCCAAGAAAGAGTATTGACTCCGACTAAGAAACTTCTTACCGATGTCCAGCAGCGCTACTCTGGAATTTTGGTGGATGAGAAAGGAAGAGCCATTATACGCGGACAAGCTGACCCCTTTGTTAAACCTATCAATGACAGAATGGAGAAGTTTATAAATGAGCATATCGCTGCTTCAGACTCTATCCCCTCGGAGAACTTCTCCAATGAGCTTTCACGTTCTTCCAGAATCATTTTCAGTGGAATTCTGAAGCTGACTCCTGTTATCAGAAGTGCTCCATCGAGAGCAAGAACTCATGCTTTTAGTACTTACTCTGACTTTAAAGCTCAAGACGGTGATACCATAATTGGTACTTTTAGGGCTACCATGCAGACAGGTACTAAATTGTCATTCGAGATAGCTCAGTTGGTGCTTCAACTTCTCGACATTAGAGCTCTTTCAGGTGGATCTGGATCATAAGTGTAGAACTGCAATGATTTCTCCAAATGTTTGGCTTTTTATGATAATGGTTCGTTTTGTTACATAAATCTATAAATGAATTGGGATCGGGAATGTAGTGTAGAGTCTCAGGATTTCGTCTTCAACTTCAAAACTTCCTCGACAAAGTTTTCAAATTGTATAACAGCTACACCATTTTCCTGTGGATCAAATTTCTTGAACACTCTGGTGATGCTGATTAAATAGACGCAAGACTCGATGAATTGATCAAATTTCAACTCCAAATTTACTCCGCTAAAAGTTTGGAAAACGTACAATGCAGTATCTGTGGACAATCTGTAACCCAAGACTTGTAAAGCCTCTTGGAATTCGCTGAATGATAAACTGTTGGATTTGTTCTTATCCGCCATAACAAAGCAGTTTTTCCAGCGATCGAGACAGTCAAACAATCTTGAAAACTCGTTATAACTCAAAGATTGGGACTCATCTGAATCGAACAATTTGAAAATTGAAGCACTTGCTTTGATTGTGAATTTAGAACCATCTCTGTTCAGCAAGGCCAGTGATAACTCTGGGAATGACACTGAACCGGTGTTATTACGGTCAATGCTGCTGAAAACTTCCTCTTTGGAACGAGGAACAAACTGCTGTGGCACCTGATGTCCCGAGGTGCTCCTATACTGGTTTGAATGGGTGCTGTTCAAGGACAGTTGAGAGGAATGACGTTGTGATGGAACTGGTTGTCTGAACTGTTGTTGTGATAGCACAGGGACCAGTTGCGGTAGCAGTTGCTGTGGAGGTGGCAGCAGCTGTTGTGGAGGAATGTATGGCCTCTGATGTTGCAGCACTTGAGTACGCTGTTGCGGATGCATAGGAGGAGGTGGTGCTTGATAATATTGTTGCTGTTGTTGATGGGTAGAATTAGAGCTGGCTCGTTGCTGGATATGAGGAGATCCGGACGGGGTGCCTCCATTGGATCCGATGGGAGGTGGCTTACGTCCTTTTGGTTTCTGCTGAGAGCTTCTAGCTTCACCAAACACTTCCAGTGGGGTGGGAAATCCCTGTTCGATGTTAGTTCTGTACTTGGTTAACTTGAGAAGAGCATGAAAAATAGCTCTTAGGGGTACAAAGACACCGTTTGACTCACCATAAGTTGATCTCCCATCATGAATTAGTAGTAAAATGTATTTCAATCAGCTTGAATCCCTTCAGATCACTCTGCTGCTGACACTTGAGTAAGGTATCTAAATATATATAAGTCTACTTTATATAGCTTGTGATTTTTTTCCTAGCAAAACCATAATGAGACTCAGTCTGTATATATAGAGAAAACTTCTGGACATCAACAACTAGAGAAATCACAGTTTTAAAAGATTTACAAGGCACCAAACATGCCAATCACCAACAACACCGAGGTGGTCTACAAATTTTCTGTATATGTATTATTTTATTTTCGAAAATAATGTTACTAATAGACAAAACCACTACATAATAAGCCCAATGAAAGAACACTTTCAAAAGATCTAATCACGTGGAACTCTTCTTCTGTAACCGTCATCTCTTCTTGGACCTCTTTGTTGTGGTCTGGTTTGTCTTTGAGGAATTTCATCTGGTAAAGCGGTTTTTGGAACGACACCTTCTGGGATGTTCAAAGATTCTCTCAAGTAGGTCAAACCTTCGTCAGTCAAGGTGTAGTAGTAGTATTGCCATGAGAATTGGGTCTTGACGAAACCCTTAGAGGTCAAAGATTGCAAAGCCTTGATGACGTACAAGTTCTTGGTGTCAATTTCTTCATGTTTTGGTTGGTTGAAATCTTTCTTAGCAACGATAACACCCTCTGTTATTTGTTAGTATTCTGGAGTTCAAGAAATGATTGTTCCGTGTTCTTTGTCTGCAGTCACACTATGAGCTTTCAAAATGATGCTATTATTTGATATACCACGTTTGATTGTTGTTTTCCCAAGAGTAACCTCTCATTCTATATTGATTGTATCAAATTTTCATATTCTCATAACGGACAAAACAAACTCTAGATGACCACTTCACAATCAACACATCCATAACGACGTCTACATACCTTGGAAGAGATGTTGGTGAATCTTCTTTCTGTCTTCTTTTGGAATTAACATATTGCAATACTGATAGTCTAATTGATCCTATTAACAACTTTCAACGTATGGTTAAAATTCTTTTAATTTTTTTTCCACCCATGGCCTAACGCACCAAAAAAAAAAACCTGGTAGTGCTGAAAATATCAATTTCTCCCTCACTCTTTGGCGAAAAGTTTGAAAACCTCACGAAAAAGTAAAAAAAGCGTGACTGGTTTGATGCGCCAAAAGGGGAAGCTGAGTGGTGTAATGATGTGCTGGTCACATGATACTAAGGGCAACTAAACCTGAGATCCGTATTCTGCTCATTTATGATAATTCCGGTAAGTAGTAAGGATAACTTGGCCCGATAGCCGTTTGCGATTGGTCTTGAAGTGGTAGTTTGAATCTCGATACCATAGACTGCTCTATCGATTAAAGGACCCTTCTGGATGCCAATTCAGTTGCCAATATACGAACCTGATGAAGATTTCAACTCCGAGCATTATAACCCATTTGTAGGAGTCGAATATAGCGATAGTACCGTATCAAGAGGTGAGTAATTTGTACGTATTGAACCACAGGCAGTTTACTAACAATAGACCAGATCCCAAGATGATATTAAAAAAGATCAAACATCGTTTCTTGTTGTATGTTTCCAGGCCCTTGCTCAAGGTGCCACTCCTCAATTGGTTGATTATGACGTCGTTATCATGTCTGTTGATCAAGTTGTCCTTCCACTATCACAAATTGTACACCAAGAGCTCCATTATAGCTTCATGTTGTACTAACGTTGTATTGTTTGCCATCTCCGATACTCTGGCACAATCAATTGCCTCATTTAGAGGTCTGGGCCAGAACTTTGCTCTCCCAGAATTTCACGATGGTGTCAACACACAAAGACAGAGGTCCAATTCTGTCTCTAGTGTTTTTGTTGATTACGGGCAGGAGAACATCGGATTACATAATTTGGAAACGGAATCAGTGGGGAAAAGTAGCTCTGCGAATCGGTATACCCAGCATCATGTCATCTTTGATTTCCGCAGACTTTTAGGATTTACACTCTGGGGGTTCTTCATGGCATTTATCCAAGTGGCATGGTACATGTTTTTGAACTCGATGTACCTCGAACTCCCAGTATTTGTAACGGTGTGTGCCAGAGTCTTAACTGATCAGTTGTGTTTCTCACCAGTATCATTGTACTCATTTTTCGCATACTCCACAATTGTTCTTGAGTCAGGTACCAGAGCTGATCTTTATGAAAAGGTTAAAAACATTTACCTAAGCACGTTAGTTGCCAACTATCTGGTATGGGTACCAGTCCAGTTCATGAATTTCTTGATCGTCCCCAAAAATCTACAAGTTCCTTTCAGTTCTAGTGTGGGTGTCTTATGGAATTGCTTCCTCTCCTTGAGAAACGCTGCCAACTCATCCAAATCCTAATGATCAACATTCCCATCCTCATCTGTGCCAGACACTCTGTCATCTTACAAATTATATATCATTTATAAACTAATTGAGCCGCATTTACGAGAGCCCCTATTTTCAAATCTGTCAAAAA
The DNA here is from genome assembly GCA_030569155.1 of Nakazawaea molendinolei. NCBI lineage: Eukaryota > Fungi > Ascomycota > Pichiomycetes > Alaninales > Pachysolenaceae > Nakazawaea > Nakazawaea molendinolei. The sequence continues at coordinate 480,197 of JAJMKB010000001.1, forward strand.
GATCAACTAGTTCTAAAAAAGGGGTGATAAATCTAATTTATGATAATTAATTACAGCCGACTCAATTGATTGAAACATCTTAAGGCTTGAGCAAAATGAATCCATACGATTGTTTAGTAACCTCCCCAGAGTCACAAGGTGCATGGAGTATGTCTGGCGATGAGCCAACAGTCCAGAACGGAGAATCTCATTTTGGCGGTATTGAAGATCCCTTTGGTGATGACTTAGATCAATATCATAATTCTTTCACAACCAGTGGAAAATCATCATTCATTCACGAAGAAGAGATCTTAAGAGAGTCTGATCCATCCTCAATTGAAATAACCCACGAAATCGGCCTTAATCACCTTCCAGAACAAGAGTATGTTCACCCCCCTTTGGCGCTACAATGCAATACTAACGACCAACCCATGCAAGATTCAAAAGAATTGCCAGGGAAGGAACCAAATTAACTATGTTAGTAGCTGGTGATCGTGGTTTGGGTGAGTCTCTTTTTTGGAATTGCAAAGTATCCCCTTTCTATCGACTAACTGATTTAACAGGTAAAACTACTTTTATCAACACTATTTTCGAGCCACCAACAGATCCACTCACCAAGAGGTCATTTGAGGAGCCCAAAGGAAGAACAACAATTTTCAGAGCTCACAATGCAGTCTTGAAAGATGCTCAATTTAGATTAGATTTAACTATCATTGATACCCCAGGTTTTTTCGATACCGCCAATGACAAGTTTTGCTGGGTTCCAATTACAAACTACATCGATGAGCAATACAGATTGAGCTGTTTTCAAGAAGAACAACCAAACAGATCTGAAAAGGCTGACGGTAGAGTCCACGCATGTGTTTATTTTCTTACTCCTACACCAGATGGTGTCACCGAAAGCGATATTGTATCAATGCAGCAATTATGCACGAGAGTGAACCTAATTCCTGTCATTTCAAAAGCCGACACTTTCACCAGTCAACAAATCGTCAATTTTAAGATGCTTGCAAGGAAAGCTTTTGAAGATAATAACATCAATGTATGTGGTTTGGTTAGCGATCAAGCCAAGGTTGATATCGGTGAAATTGAATTCCCACTTAGTATTATTGGTTCTGAAAGTTATGTGACAAAATCAGATGGTCAAACTGTTAGAGGTCGTGCTTATAGCTGGGGTATCGCAGAAGTAGAGAACGATCAGCACTGTGAGTTTAATGCATTGAAAGATTTACTAATGATTTCTCATACCATTGATTTAATTGAAGGCACCGAAGCTTATCATGAGATGTACAGGTATCAGATGATGAGGTTCAGAGTTCAAGAAACCATTAAGAAGCAATTGGTTGAACAAGGGATCTGTGAAGAATTAGAATCTGCTTTTGATGAAAATTCATTAGAGAAACTCAAGATGGCAGAAGAAGATAGAATCATTCAAACTACATTTGAACATGATGATTCTATCGATTGTCTCTTGAAGGTATCCTCAGTTACTCGTGATTCAGTCGAAGAGGTTCTTGCTGAACAGAATCCAATTTTTATCGAACACCAACAGAAGATCAAGAGGAATTTCCACAGTATTGTCATCGCTCAAGAGAGAAAGTTTAAAGATTGGAAACATGCTTTGGCCAACAAGCAAAAAGCATTCAACAGTGAGATTCTGCACTTACAACAAGATTTAGCAGAGTTAGAAGAGGCTTGCGACTTTTTCTACGCTGAATTAAATGGCACCGTCTCAAGTGCCAGATCCCAAGAGTAGTGAAAGAGATATCAAAATGTTCCATAGCAGCGTATAAATTGAAAATTTTTTTTTTTTTTTTACTTTAGCATTTAGTTAGTTATAAGTAATTCATGAATAATTCCTTGTAGTGTGAAGATCAATGTCATCGATAGAAAGTTTTCAATTGATGAGATTGTGTAGATCGACGATTTTTTCAAACCGGGATGATTTCAGTTTTCCTTCAAGCAACATTCAATAGCATTTATAATGATGAATTTTTGTTTTCTATTTGTTTTTTCTGGCATCTCTAATGTTAGAGCTTTTCAGCTCGATGAATACAACTCTTGACTAACTTATCTGATATCGTGCTACTGAATGTTTGTTTTAAAGGAAAAATGAGGTTATACCTGATGCATTGACGAATAGCTAAATTAGGTAATTTACTTATTTCTCAATATTTAGCTTGTCTTCCACAATATCTCGTAGCTTTTTGTAATGCCTGATGGATTGAATAGTGAGTTTCAATAATTCGCTTAAGTACCAAAGTATGGCGAACATTACGACCTAAATGCCAGCTCTAAAGATTCTGCTTCCTTGTTTCATATTGAAATTGGAAGATCTTATTCTGTGGCTCATGCTACCATGTTGATGAGTGGAGTGCTAGAGCGGTGCTAGTTTCTCTTATACGGTTAAGGTGTCCATAGTTGACCTTTACCACGATCTGCGTAATCCATGGTTTCAAACTTCTCTTTCACCAGTTCGTCTTTCGAGGTTGGGTCGTAAAGAGTTCTCTCGCTGTTGTTATTGGTCAATAGATTCTCGAGTTGTGTTAGGTCTGAAGTATCCAAATTGAACGTTTTCAACCAGATTCTAACTATAGGATCCTCAGCTACGATGATCCAGTTGTTTCTATCGTTGAATTTTTTCTCGTAACACGACCTTATTAAAAATCTCAACTTCAATGGCATCACAGCCTTGGAATTGATATCCACTTCTTCTTTAGATTCATGATCAACTTTCTTGAGTCCGATTGAATTTAAAGAGTCGAACTCTGTCTTGTAATTAGGGAAATCTTTCACCAATGGGTTTTTTCTCTTGTATTTCAAACATGTCTTGAAATTTGGGCCTGCTTCCTCAGGAGTCTGGATCAACACTTTTGACTTGATCTCAGTCACCTGGGTTTCAGTATGGAAGTTCATAAATTCATCATCGAGGGAGCTCATCTTATCGATTAATCTGATACTTTCTCTGGCATTCGTCGCCATCAAGGACACACCTCTCTTGGTGAAGTCCAACTCTCTCAAGGTATATTCTGGTATAAATATCACCAAGTTGTATTTTTCAACCCATTTACGAATATGACCAATACCTCTGATCAAAGCAGATGGATCGAGAATCACATGTATCGGATCAGAAGTTGTCTTTTTTCTAAGTTAGTCACAATCGGTATTTCCTAGTACAAAAAGTCTTTTACTCACTTCGGAAGTCATCTTCCTTCACAGCATCAATGCAGTTCAATCTCAATTATCAATTTTTAGTGATGTATGCTACGAAGAACTCTTCTTCCTTTTTGGGTTTTTTGGTATATAGTGCACGACCATTATTTGACACCTGAAAAATTCAATGATCGATGTCTCAAAAAGAAGTTGATGAGTAAAAGAACAAAAGCCATTGGAGCTGCTCTGGAGGTGCTCTTAATTTAGAGAAGGTGAAAATTTTTTTTCAGGGCCATTTGTAGTAAACTTTTATTCATTCATCATTAAGCTGTGGTCTTTTTCTATATACTTTTTCAATGCTAGGTAGGTAACCCCTTTTCTATATCATAACCCAATATAACATGAGAACATCATTCTTCTGAAGGAATTAATATCTCTTCATAAATGTCTGGCTTGAAAGGCCAGTCTAAGAAGATGTCTGTGAGAGTGATAAAATCGTTGGAAGTCATCAGAATGGGAGTTTTATCCCATAGTTCAGGAGGAACTCTTGGTTTGAACCATTCAGCGGCTCCAGCACCGAGATTGGATACCAGTTGTGATAGTGGAGATGCACTTACTATGAAGAGTTGTTTTGTAAGATAATCCCATTCATCAGTGTGCTCAATGGGCACGACTTTTGGTTTGATATCCAAGAGACAGAGATCTAACAGTCTTGAGCTGCGTCCTGTAATGAGTGGGTTCAGTATTATAGGCGAGTGATCAGCTAGGTAGTCATCACTGAACAAATATTTGACAGGTGGGGTGCTGAACACCACTTCCGTATCACTGGTCAACTCCAGTATCACTGAAGTCTTCGAACGGTTTTTCTCGCTAGGTTTAGGGATCATCTTGGCAGCCTGCTGTTGGTAACACCAGATCAACATTCTCACCGATCCATAAGTCTGTACCCAGTTGGAATTTAAAATGGTGTGCATCCACTGCGAGAGTAAAATTCCTCCTCTTGGATATGCCAAGTTGGCTGTTAAAATCAATTGTGGATGTATAACACCACGATCATATTTGACTGGATCAATCACTTTATTCTCTCCAACATACTTAGAGAACGATTCCCAAAGAAATGGATCATCTCCATACAATTTATAATTACCTTCAGGAGTGTGTGCGATCGTCTCCTTCAAAGATTCTCTAAACCCCACGTGAGGCTCTAACATCAAATGAGTCTTTGGCTTCACCAGCCTATTTAAAGCATCTGACCAGGATCCTATAGTTGGATATAAGTCGATGATGTCAGTTTTCCCGCCTACTTCATGGTACTGGTCCAACTTCAATTTCGATATGATTGGCTGATAATCGAAAACCAGAGTGTTGTATCCGTAGGACAGACGAGCCTCTTTAAGTACTCTTACAAAGTCCACTTTCGGTTTCATCTCGAGTCGATGAGGTTGAAAAATTTTGTATGTCAAGAGAGACAAAGAAAAAAAGAGATATTTTTCAGTGTTGATATTTATATCAAATAATTATTAGGATCGTGAAAGAGATACTAAATAGGGACACACAATGATCAAATTGAAGATCAAGGATAGCAAACCCGCTGTTAAGGATGAACCTGTGAAAAGACCTAAGATCAAGATAAAGAGATCCACCTCCATATCAACAGGAGCAACACCTAAGATCAAGTTGGTGAAGAAGACACCAAAGATTAAATTAAAGGCTAAAAGAGTCCCTGGAGACGGGTACGATAGTGAGGATCCAGACAAAGAAGATGATCCTTTGATAGAAGAAGGGATAATGCTCCGAGTGATTCCTGACGAATCTCTCGATAACTTGAAATATATGGTGGAAACTGGAGACTTGTCTGATTTCAGCATCCGGTGGAAGGACTCCAGAAGAGCAGTAGTGAAGATCCGTGGGAGCAAATATGCTGCCAAATTGGTGGACCTCCCCACTGTCAGTGAAGTATCAAAGACATTGGACAGGAAAAACATGTTTAAAACGTTGGATATCTGTCAAATGCTTCTAGTGATCCGTAAGATAAACGATGACAATGAGATCAGCGATTTGAAAATATGGGAGCATGAGACATACCCTGATGGGATCACCAAGCCACTGGCTGGCATCAAGAAGAGATTTCATAGAAGGGTGAATAATTTAGTCATCAGCAAGGTGGAACTGAGAGTCGAACAATTGTTGAAACTGGATGAAGAGCTGGAGAATACCAAGTACGAATTAGTAGACTTTGACCAAACACCTTCCACCACCACGGTGAACACTCCAAGGAATATGACAGATCTCGATTTCGGTTCGGGATTGACTCAATTGGACTCTGGAGACCATGACGATGAGGAGGGTGTGGATTTGGATGAGATAGCTGGAGATTTGGAGCTGGAGTTGGCAGAGCTGTTGATCGGGAGTGGTGATAATGAAGAAGAGGAAGAAGAAGAGGAGGAAGTGGAAGAAGAGGAAGAGGAAGAAGAAGAGGACGATGACGATGATGACGATGACGACGACGACGACGAAGAAGAAGAAGATCAAGAAGGTGATGTAAGAACTAAACAAGTCACTGGAGATGATGACATGGATGATGAATCCCATCATAATGAGATGATTAAAGAAGAGATTGCCGAGTTAGAAGCTACAATTAAACAGAAAGAGCTCGATGTTCTGAAACTGGCCAATCCAATTTTGAGAAACCGTTTCCAAGACATTGTGAACAGATTGAAACAAGAGTTAAATATCAAGAAGAGTCAACTCAAGGAAGATTTTGAAGTTGGAGCAGGAAGTGCAGCTCCAGAGGAAGAAGAAGATGAAGAAGAGGAAGAGGAAGAAGAGGAAGAAGAAGACGAGGAAGACGAGGAGGAAGAAGAAGAGGAAGAGGAAGAAGAAGAAGATGAAGAAGAAGAGAAAGATGAACAGGATGATAGTCTGGAGAAAGAGCCTAATAATAAGGATGAAGACGAAGACGATGATATGGAGGGATTGTTCTGAGTATGTCTTTGAGAGAGACAGAGGGATCCTTTTGAGTCTGACTAGTAAAAGAAGAGAGATGTACAGGTGTTTCATATGTAATATAAGTTCATGCACGACTCGTCTATCCAGTGACTAGGGAAAGGTGAGAGATAATACTAAGAAATAGATGAAGTTAATTTTTCAGCTGGATTCAAAGCGATTAGAAGATGATCACGGGGAGAAGAAGAGAAGAAGAATGTCCAGGTCGATCAACGTATCTGTTTGTTCGAAGGCGAGGTAAAAGTGTGGCAGCTTCAGGAGGGTCAACGCTAAATAGAGATAGGGCTGGGAAATAGGTCTTACGTAATATTGGTATCAAATGCACGACTTTTACCGAGGCGATGGGTGTGTAGGGAACAGCAGCTTAAATCACAATTAGAGTTGTGATATTTGAAAACAAACACCTGAACTAGCCGAGGAAAGGGCACATAGTGGCCAGAAAAATCTTTAAAGTCGGAATCGAGAAAGATCTGAAATTCAGGTGATTAGGCAAAAAAAGCAGAATGTAATGTATGATGATGCATATTTTTTAGTGCAAATAAGCGAGTGAGCAATAAGTTTAACAAAGTTGCACACACACACAGTCACACAAAGTTGCACATAGTCACAGACACACATAAGAGAATTAGAGAGACAAGAGAATAAGATGTCGATTAATACAGTGATGATACTGGATCCTTACATCTTGTTACCGGATGAAGAGATCAGATACACCAGTGTGACATCACGTACCGGGTTCAAATTGATAGGTCAAAGAGAGATAGTGGCAGTTGGACGATTGTATCTCAGTAATAAAAGGATTGTGATCATCAGTGAGAGTGGAGATTATAAGAGCTTGAATGTCTTGCTCAGCCAGGTGAAAAGCTATCTGCTTGGAGGGAGCAGTGGAGAAGGTGACCGGTGGTGGAAAACTTTACTCGTGGGTCCTAACAAATTTGAAATACTACTAGTTACCAGTGGAGACCCCGGTATCGGGTTGCAGACCAATTGCCAGTATAAATTGGTGATCAGTTTCACCGATGGCGGCCTATACGAATTTGCCCAAATGTTTGAGAAAATTTACACTGGAGTTGTAAATGGGCAAAAGATCGAAGATCAATTACCGGCTTACTCTGAATAAATGAGCGAGTGACAAATTGGCATGCATCGAAACTAGCGCAAACTGCTCTAAAGTGGGGGGTTTACAGATGCTGCTTATTATTAAATTGTATGTACTTGGAGAATCTTTTTTTTTTTTTTTTCCTTCTCTGTACCTCTTTTTGTAACTAAGATCATCTTAACTAAGATTGATCTTGACTAACTTCGTTCTCAATTACACTTCTCCTTCTCCTTCTCCTTTTCGTCAATCTCCATCTCCACCCACACCCATAATCTTCTCCAACCTCACTGGCCCCTCCCTATTTTCTCCTCTGCCCTTAACTACTCGACCCTCATCCAACCTCCCATCGCCACGCCCAAACTTTAAAAAAAATCCCCACTAGCCACTCACCATCGGAGATTCTCTTTTCTTTTGACCGAAAAAAGAAATTCTCGTCTGTTAATTAGAATTTATTACTAAATATGGATCAGGGATGAATTAAGTCGAAAAGGGGTGAATTTCAACTTGGGCAACGTTAATGATAAGCGAAACCTTGATGCGATGATGTTATTGTCAAAAGAGTGATAAAAAAACAATCTTTCTCACAGCTTCATCAACCTTCTCAGTAACTCCATTAAAAACAACCCCCTTCACTCTCAGTTACCCTGCCCTCACCACCTGCGCCAAATTCAAAGCAAAATTTTTAATTGCGAAAAGCAGCCAGCCGCTGCTGCCCGCTCGCTCCCTTGTTTTCCCTTACGCTTTCCGTGGTGCTCTTTGGGTTCACTTTTTGACACACTCATCTCAATCAGCTCTTGTTCGGAAACCCCTCCATTTGGCATCCCCCATATCGTACGTTTCGTGTTTTACGAAAAAGCCCCACGCGTCTCTTTACTTTAAAAAGACTTCGCATCATGGAGTTCTCAAACACAAACTCCGCTATAGCCAACCATGCACCTGACCCTTTCCCAGTGTCCAAGACTCATTCTTTCACTGCAGAAGAGGTCTCGAGTGTATATCAGGTATGTTGATAACTTAATTACTTGCTCCTATTTATATATACCCCACATGTTACTAACACGTTTGATTTTATAGAGATGGCAACAGATGGAAAAACAATATGGTCAGCAGGCTCATTCGATGCCTGAATACGTCCAATTGACCCAGTACTTACGTGCTGCTGCTAGGTTTAAACAACAACAACAACAACAGCAACTGCTGAGAAATGCTTCTCCATTGAGTAATCTGTCTCCAACTGGCAATGATGCTACTCAATTCCAAAGACTGCTGCCTCCTAATGGTCAGCCACAGAGACCGATGTCTCAGCAGCATCAACAACAACATCAACAACAACAACAACCTCAGCATCATCAACAACTGCAGTCTCCTCCACAACATGTGCCCTCAAATCAACAACACAGACCTCAAACTTCAAACATCTTTAGTGAAATGGAGTCAATGCTTCTAAAAGCTCAAATAACAGCTTTCAAATCACTTATCAATAATCAACCAATTCCAGTAGAGATCTCTCATTTCATCCAAAACAACTTGAGACTTCCACAACAACAGCAGCAGCAGCAACAACCTGCTCAATTACACAAACAACAATCTCCTGTGATACCTCAATCAAATATACCTTTACAGTCTAAAAGACCATATCAGAAACGTAAATCTTCTCTGAAACAGATATCCAGACCACCTTCGGTACCAAATCAATTGTCTCAGCAGGCTCAATTACCACCTCAACAAGTACAACATCAGGTACAACAACAACAACAACCTCCACCACCACAACAACATCTGCAACAGATCTCTGCACAGATATCCAGACAGCCCCAAAGACTGGCGGCTCCTCCCGTCAAGTTCAGTCACGTGAGCTCGCAGTTCCAAAATATCAAATCAGTGATACAAGTCGATGATCCTACTCTTCAGGTGGAATCCTACAGTGTTCCATTGGCTCCTAAGAACGTCACTTTTGATCTTCTCAACAGTGCCAGTTCCAGAATCATTTTACCAAGTTTGTTTCCCGAACCTTTAGATATCTCTCTGGCTTCTGAGGTGAAGAAATTGGTCGACAACCTCACTATAGATTACACTTTACAGGAGTTGTCCAAATCTAAAGACCAAGATTTAGAATCGTTGATCGATTACGAATCTTTGAAACTCTTACCATTGCAAAAAGCTGTCAGAGGTCAGATCATCAACGTTCTCAGACACCAAAATTCACTTCTTACAAACACACACCCTAATTTCCTTGCAAAGACAAGAGCCATCACTGCCAACGATATCTATGTGACAAACAATTTGTACGAACAACAGTTGAGAATCGCTGCTCGTATCGAACATTCCAAAAAGATCGAGAAGTTGAACATCATCACCGAAAGCTCTATGAAATGGATCGACTCACATTCCACAACCACTGAAAAATACGCCAAATTGGGTAGATCTTTAGCTTTATTCCATCTGGCCACTGAACGTGAAGAACAGAAACGTGTAGAAAGAAACGCCAAACAACGTTTGCAAGCTTTGAAACTGAACGATGAAGAGCTGTATATCAAGTTGTTGGATCAGACCAAAGATACCAGAATCACCCACTTGTTGAAACAGACAAACTCTTTCTTGGGCACTTTGGCTCAAGCTGTTAAAGAACAACAGAAAGATACTCTGGAGAAATTGGTTCTGAGTGGTCATGTCGAAGCTGAGAAACTGGAGGAGGAAGAGAACGAAGATGAAGACTCGGATAACATCGATTATTATTCAGTAGCTCATAGAATCCAGGAAACTGTGACAAAGCAGCCTGAAATCTTGATCGGTGGTACTTTGAAAGAGTATCAAATCAAAGGTTTGCAATGGATGGTCTCCTTGTTCAATAACCATTTGAACGGTATTCTTGCAGATGAGATGGGATTGGGTAAAACCATTCAAACAATCTCTTTATTGACCTATCTTGTCGAAGTAAAGAAGATCCCAGGTCCGTTCTTGGTTATTGTCCCATTGTCCACGTTGACAAATTGGAACTTGGAATTTGAAAAATGGGCACCCAGCTTGAAGAAAATCACATATAAAGGTGTTCCGGCCCATAGAAAACTGATGCAACATGATATTAAGCTGCAAAACTTTCAAGTATTGTTGACAACTTTCGAGTATATCATCAAAGATAGACCATTGTTATCCAAAATCAAATGGGTTTATATGATCATGGATGAAGGTCATAGATTGAAAAACTCTCTGTCCAAATTATCTTCCACCTTGACTTACTACTACCATTCAGATTATAGATTGATTTTGACTGGTACTCCTTTGCAAAATAATTTACCAGAGTTGTGGGCTATTTTGAACTTTGTCTTGCCCAAGATTTTCAATTCTGTCAAATCGTTTGATGAATGGTTTAACACTCCATTTGCTAACACGGGTACACAGGAAAAGATCGAACTTTCCGAAGAAGAAACTCTTTTGGTCATCAGAAGATTGCACAAAGTCTTGAGACCTTTCTTGTTGAGAAGATTGAAGAAAGATGTCGAAAAGGACTTACCCGACAAGGTTGAAAAAGTTGTCAAGTGTAGAATGTCAGCGTTACAAGGTAAGTTATACCAACAAATGTTGAGATATAACAAATTGTTCTGTGAGGGCGACGACAAGAAACCTGTGGAAATCAAAGGGTTGAACAATCAGTTGATGCAATTGAGAAAGATCTGTAATCATCCATTTGTTTTTGGTGAGGTTGAAAAGATGATCATTGGAGAGTCAAACGAATTGAACCATAATATCTGGCGTGTAAGTGGTAAATTTGAGTTGTTGGATCGTGTTTTGCCCAAATTCAAAGCCACTGGTCATCGTGTCTTGATCTTTTTCCAAATGACTCAAGTCATGGACATCATGGAAGATTTCTTGAGTCTTCGTGATATGAAATTCTTGAGATTAGACGGTTCCACCAAGCTGGATGATAGACAAGACATGTTAAAAGTGTTCAATGCTCCTGATTCGGAATATTTTGCATTTTTGCTTTCCACAAGAGCTGGTGGGTTGGGTTTGAACTTGCAAACTGCTGACACCGTCATTATCTTTGATTCGGATTGGAACCCTCATCAAGATTTACAAGCTCAGGATAGAGCACATCGTATTGGACAGAAAAACGAAGTGAGAATCTTGAGATTGATCACCGAAGACTCCATTGAAGAGATGATTCTCGAAAGAGCACATCAAAAGTTGGACATCGATGGTAAAGTCATTCAAGCTGGTAAATTTGATAACAAATCCACTGCTGAAGAACAAGAACTGTTGTTACGTGCCTTGATCGAAGCAGAGGAGAACAAAAAAGCCGACAAGGATGGCGATGACGAGATGAATGATAACGAATTAAACGAAGTATTGGCAAGAAGTGATCAAGAATTGCAAGTGTTCAAATCGATCGACGAAGAAAGGTTGAGCACTCCATTTGGTAAGAATAGACTCTTCACCGATCAGGAGTTACCATCAATCTATCACCAGGATCCTGAAATAGTTTTCAAAGAGGAAGAAGACAACACTATTTATGGCCGTGGAGCTCGTGAAAGAAAAGCCACCGTCTATGACGAGGCCTTGAGTGAGCTGCAATGGTTGAAAGAGATCGAAATGTCTTCAGATGATGGAGACGATGATAGTGGATCTCAGGACGAAGATTTTGTCAAGTCCAAAGCCCGTAGCAGGAAAAGAAAGGCAAGATCTAAGACCCCGTCCTTGGAGGCCCCATTACCACCGAGAAAGAGGAAAAATGCTTCCAGCACCAATCTTGTTGCCAACGATGATGACTTTATTGTCAACGACGAAGAGGTGGATGGTATAGCTGCTCCAGTCGCTTCAAAGAGAGTCAAGACCGGTGGGAAACGTTCTATCAAGAGTAACAGACGTGGTGAATCCAAGAGTAACACCCCGATCTCACGTGTTCTGTCTACAGTGAACAAACTTGACCCTGAACAACGCAAAGACTTACAATTCAAAATGTTGAAGATTTATGACACCTTATTCAAGTTCCAAACTGGAGAGAGAAGGTTGAGTGATATCTTTGCCGTGAAGCCTCTTAAAAAATCATATCCAAGTTACTATCAAATCATCAAGTTCCCAATGGCTTTCGACATGATCAACAAACGCATAAACAAATCAGGTTATAATGACATCGTAGAATTTATGGAGGATATTCATCTCATGTTTGTCAATGCTAAAACTTACAATCAAGAAGGTTCTATGGTGTATCACGACGCTATCACGCTCGAAAAACTCGCTATTGAGAAATACAAGGAATTGACTGGTGAGCCTGGAATCGACTTTACAGAGTACGACTCTCTGAATGGATTGCGTTCTTTCCCAGATGTCTCAGTAGATTCCCCGCTGTCTAGTTTTTCGAGCGGACTGGTGAACGAGCCCACCATCATAAATGAATTGCCAAATGATTTACCAAATGATTTACCAAGTGATATACCGAGTGAATTGCCTAGCGAAACCCCCAATGGGTTTTCAAACGATACCCCTGAATTATCCAATGGAATTCCAAGCGATACCCTCAACGGTAAAATTTCCACCACATTTGAAACTGACCCGTTGCTCTCTACGGAGCTATCGTTGAACGGTACAAGTAGTATCGACCAGTGATGGTTCCACTTTTATATATGTATTTTCTAATAATGTAATATATAGCTATTTTATAAAATGCTCATGAAAAATATCTTATCGAAGTAGTGTGTCAAAAGAGAAAAAAAATGTGGAGATCTATCTGTATTTAAAGCATAACTTGACATCTATGTCTTTTACTGCTATATAGCAATGACAGCACTGCGAAGGAGTCAGATCACCAAATTCTTCCAATCTATTGCTGGGTGCCAATTGGAACTGCGGTCATACGGGGAATGTGTCTTAGCAAAATACAAAGATATAAATAAGGATGACTGTGCTAAGGAGTTTCTTCGGTATCAAAAATGCGTATTAAGCAACTTTAAGCGATGAAAATCTGTCTATTTATTATGTAATCGATAATACATGTAATGTCTCCTATACAACAATCCTGTAGTCTTTCTTCAAGTTCTTGAAAAGTTTCTTACTCTTCTTAGGACCGAACACCAGTTGTCTGTAGAGTTTGGCTAGCATTGGGAACAAGAACTTGTGGCCTATGTATAGGGCTATCAAATTCACCAAGAACCATAAAAAGATGTAAAATTTGAACCAAGTAGTCACGTAGGTCAATTGTAGCAAATTCCCAAGATAGGAGTCAACAGGTATGCACATGATGAGAACTGAAATGAAGATGGCCACGAAAACATTTATGATGAAAGGTCTGTTCTCCGAGACTGGCTCTCTGTATGGAGGTCCCACGGCAAGAACTATTGCACTTAATATGTATTGGAAATTGGAGAACTGGAAAAGAACAGTGTTATCTGTAGAGTCTACTGCATCATCTCCTCCAGGGACCGGTTTGATGTACCATGGCTGTTTCTGACAAACTATCCATATGAAAATTTGGAAGAACAGTAACAACAATATGTTACAGATCAATGGGATCAAGATCTTGGGTGAAACAAGATTTGCAGTTGGTCTCTTGATGCAAAGCTTATCGAACGGTTTCGACCAAGACATAAATATGGCAATCGGAATGATCAAGAAGAGATCAATGTATAAGAATTGGAAATCCCCAAGATTACAGCCTCTCATGTACAAGATACTGATGGTGATGAACTGGATCAGTGAGTATAGAGACATGTACTGGAAACAAGAGAAACTTGTCACCAACGATGCCCGGCCTTCTTTGATGACATCCAAGACACACGTGATCTCGAAGATTCTCGAGGTGAAAGGAGCAGCTACTGAGGCCTCCAGCTCACTTAAAGAGATCCCGACATCTGCAGCTTTCAAAGCACCACAATCGTTGGCTCCATCACCACAGAACCCGACAGTGTAGTCCAATTTTTGTAACTGTTCTACAAGTTCGTGCTTCTCATCTGGAGACATACGAGCGAAGATGTTCAGTTTCATTAACATCTTTGGTATGAGAGAATGTTGATCTTCCTCCGTTAAAATGTACTTGAAGATGTCACCAGTGACGGCAAGACAATAATTACTCAAGTTTGGACAATCTAGAGTGACTGGGTCTAACAACAAGTTTGGATTATCAACCTCTTCCCAAATTAACTTTGGTGGTAGCATGATCTGTTCGTCGTTGTCGATGAACTGATCGACAAAATTTGGTACAAATACCTGGTTATCCAATCGGATCAATCCTGACTCACGTGCAACACTTATAGCAGTCAACACATTATCTCCAGTGCACATGACAGTTCTCAAATCTGCTTGACTCAATTCTTTTAACACCTTGGAAGTGTGAGCTTTCAACTTGTTTTCAAATATGATAAACCCAAGAAATTCCAATTTGTTCTCGCATTGTTCTCTTGTCAAGTCATTTATAAACTTCAAATTTCTCTTCGACTTGGGATTGAACTGTGAAGATGGTAATTTTTTACCAGCACAAGCGATAACTCTGTAACCGTTATGGGTGTAACTGTGCAACAACTCGTTGTAATTCAGTGGGAAGCTCTCTGGTGTACAAATCTCTTGCATGACTTCTGGAGCACCTTTTGTGTACACATACACATCTTCGTCATCTTCGTTTGGTTTAACCAACACAGACATCCGTCTTAACTGCGAGATGAATTCGAACTCTTTCAAAGAAACTAAATAATTCGTCTCAACGTCATATTCTATCTTGGAGCTTTGTGAAGGCTTTAAAACCATTGGAGTGATGTTATCAGGTAACTTGAAATTCTTTCTCAAATCTACCAAAGTTTGGTCCTCTGAATCCTCAATCAACTTCCAATTAGTGAACTCGAACATTTTTTGGTCCAATGGATCCCCAACTAACTCCTCATCGATTAATTTCAACGAGTGACAAGTAACAAGAGCACTTAAAAACTCTTTAGATTTCCTCTGAATCTCACTCGAATGCTCAATGTTCAATTGGGAACCAGAAAACAACTTGTTGACGTCAGTGTTCATATCTTGAAACGAATTTTCGTACTTTTTGTCTTTAACAGGTGCACTGAGATGAATCCCCATTATATCCAACCCATCTTCAGTTAAAGTACCAGTCTTGTCAAAACACATGATATCTAATTTACCTCCCACGTTTACCCTAGAAGGAGATATACAGAATATCTGCTTATGACGCAATCTAGAAAGAGCAAAACTCGTACCGATTGTCAAGGTAGCAGGAAGAGCTGGAGGAACAACAATAGTGATGATATCCAAGGCTCTCAATATGATAATCTTATAATCCAACCCCAATTTGATAAAGTTAATTGCCGAGAATACAAAACCTGCGAGGGCAATCAACGTCATGAACCCAATGTACTTGAAAGAATCTTCATAAAATTTGAATCCTGTAGGTTTTGGAAATAACATAGATCTTACCAACGCACCTTTCGTAGTGTTGAATCCGGTTCTAACAACTAAAGCCATAGCAGGTTCATCATTCGAGCTTCTTGCCCTAATGATTTTGGTTCCGTTGTATAAGAATGACTTGGCCATCTGGTTCGAGAATTTGGTCGATCTGAACTCTGAGAGAATATTATCTGCAGTTGATTGTGCCAATGCCAGTTTGGAGACAGGAACAGACTCACCAGTGAGCATTGATTCATTTACAATACAATCACCATTCAATAGCAAAGAATCACATGGGAAAACGCTCAACGATGGGTCGCTAACTTCGTAAATATCACCAGGTACCAAATCATTTGAGGTGATTTCTGTCCAAAAATCGTTTCTAAAAACTCTGATATCACATTTGAATCTGGAAACGTTTCTCAATCTATGCATAGTTTGCTTGGTTTCGACCAAAGTCTGAACAACAGAGACAACAGAGATCAAAAAGATACACCCAGCGTAATAATAATAATCATCACACAACCACAATATAACTGAAAAGACTTGAAAGATATAGAACGGATGCAATACTTCGTCGACAAGCAATTGACCAATAGACTTCTCTTTGATATCGATCAAGTTTTGTCCAAAGATTTTCATTCTTGTGTGGTGCATTTCCTGGCTCAAACCAGACTTTGCATGTGCTACATCTGACCATGAATCATCACACCAATTGAGATTGGTCTTGAACAAATCTTCAACAGGTGAGTAATAAAGCTCGATGTATCTGTATTGGAACGATATAAGAATCGGTACCAATGGATCTGGATGTAATTCAGACGTTGAATTTTTTATATCTTCGTCTTCAGGCAGATCAACGGAGAGAGGTAATGACAAATAAGACGAGAGTCTCTTATTATACCACTTCCTACTGATGTCAATAACAGATAACGCACCAAACTCTGTCTCAATGACTACCCAATCAGACTTGCCCAAAGCTTCTGGGGTACCCATACATTTGATTCTGTATCTTGGATACCATCTGAAAAATAGGTAAAGAAGGCCAAAGGACACAGTGCAAAGAAAGTAGTAGATGATCTTCCTGTACAAAGAATTCTTGTACCCTGCTATACCAATCACTAAATCTTCTTCAGCGATATAAAATCTTTGAGAGTGAAGTTCAGCTGGGAAATCTTTAAAATAGTAGTCGTGATTGGATGGGTCCACTTTTGCGAACTTCTTGTTTTTATGGTCGTATTTTGGGTCTGAGTCATCAATGTCATCACCATCCAAGAGCGGAGAGCTCTGAGATAATTCTGAGGAAGAATAGGTACGATTGTGACGTCTTATAGGAGAGTTTTCATGGCTTCCATACGAGTAACGATGTTGTCTCTTGTCAAACAGAGATGATGTTATAGACATCGATCTGTTTCTGGATGTAACACTGGGAGGTTTAGAGACATGTTGAAGCTGACTGGACTCTTCATATTCAAGAGTGTTCCAATTGGTATCATAATCGATAGGCTCATTAGGGTTATCACTTTCGAGGGTGGAAGTACCCTGAGCATTTTCAATCTCATTTGAAGTGAAGAACTTGAACTTTGACCTTTCATGGAGGTCAACAGAGGAAGTGTTGGAGATCTGTGGTCTCAAAGGGTTCAACTCATCTAAATCGTAGAGTGAAGGGTCTCTACCTCGAAGCTCATCGTCAATGTTATACGAGGACTGGCTCAATCTGGGAGACTTGGTACGGTGGTATGTGTGGTGGAAACTTGATATCGACGAAGGGATCACCTCCGAGGCCGCTCCCGAGTACATTTCATGATCATTTTCATCTACGGCAGTACCATTGGTGACATTGGAGTAATTAGAACTTATCGAGTTCCGGTGTCTCGACGAGGACCGTCTCTCAAGACCATTGTTAGCCATGAGTAATTATCGACTCCACTTTCCCTACTTTAATACCAGTCACAGCTGACCCAATACTAATCACCAGTATAATAGTGAAATTATTGATTTCGTTTTTGCTATTTCTATATTTTTTTTGTATGCACTGTGAGATTTAGATAAAGCGCTAATTGAGTTTGTAGTGAAAAATTGAGCATCTTACGAAAAGTTATAACGATCGAATCAGCTAGATTATTTGATGAGAAGTGGGGCTATTTGATACTTGTGTTATTTGAGTTAACCTCATGAGTTAACCTCATGGAGGTAAAAAATTATGATTTGGTGTTAATTGGTGAAATTGGGGGTTAAACAGGCTTTAGCGATCTGTGTTATCAAATAACACATTGAATGGAATAATAATGCAATAATAACTAGTTGAAAGTTTGAATGGACTGATAAGTAATTTACAAAGAGAATGGTTGAAAAGCAAAATAGAGTAATCATTTTGGCTGTGAAATTGATATTTGATGGTAAAGGCGATACAAGTGAATTGGGGGTGTCTTATTTGACAAAAGTTGAATGCAGAGTAAATTTATAGCAAGAGCTTGATGATTAAATTTATGTCAGAATAGAAATATTATGAGACTCACACTCAAAAACAAGGACTCTGTCCACCATCATTGCAATTTTGCAAATGTGAGATCGAGGCATTGCAGTGCTATTCCAAACCGCGAGTGCCCATAGACAGATGACAACTCTTCTCTTTTATATTAGTAAATTGACAGTGATAACAGCATCACAAATGTGCAAATTTCAGTACAATGAACACAATGAGAAGCGTAATTCGCTTATGTATATAATCTGATCTTATAAACTCAACTCGTAGCAGCCTTCTTCCAGCCCTTGGACACAATCAATTTTCAAGAGCTTTTCTGATAATAGAGTTGACTTGCTCGAGTTTTACTTGTTCAGAGGCAATGACAGTCTTAGTCTTGATAACCTCTTTCTCACTGACAAGTACAACGTCTCCAGAGACGGTCCAGTTCAGCAGTTTGACAAAAGAGTCGATCTCTGTGGTATCGAGGAAATGTTTCAACAAGCTTGGCTTGATAGAGTTGTATGTTATTGAGACCAAAGCCACTATGGTTTTCTGGAATTGTGATTTCAAGTTCTCTGCAGAGTGGAAATGTTTTGAGACAATCTCTTTGAAAAGTGGGTCGGTGTTGAAGACTGTCCAGAATTCAGACAACTTGGACGACGACAACAACGAGTATACTTGTACCAATTTTTGCACTTTCTCGTTGAAAGAGTTTACAAATGGAGCTTGTTCGTTAACCAATGTGTAAGAAGGTAACAAGTTCAAGTACAAGTTGAAATCAGTATATGGGAAGTTGACCAAACCTTTTAAAAGAATCTGCACGGTGTGATGTTCAGTTTCCAGGTATGCATCGATCTCAGTGTTGGCCAAATTGTACAACTTCAACAAAGCCAAGTTACTGTTCAAGTCTTGAAAGTTACCAGAGACCTGTTTTTCAAGGTATTCTTGCAACTCTTTGATACACAAGGCATCGTATCTTTTCAAACTGTCCAAGATCTCTCCAATGGACTCAGGACGCTCAGCTGGCACAGCTACCAATGTATTTTCCATCCTTCCTATTTTGATATGTTTGTCTCAGTGTTATTTCTGGAACTCTTCTGTTTTCAAGTCTATTCCAACTTCTTCCAAGTGCCTCTATATTCTTTTTGACTTCACTTCAACTATCTCCAACTTTTCACTACCATGTCTCGAAAATTTTTTCTGGATAATTGTTCTCAAATACACGACCCATCCGCGACACGTAAAAAAACAAAACAGAGGATAAACAAAGGAATATTTTGATTTAACTAATTAGATCACTTGGTCGTTCAATTGGTTTGAAAACAACAAGAGGAGTCGAATCGAAGTACTCACAAGTGAATTTTCAGAATGAGTGAAGAAGATTACTCGCTGTTACCTTTGGATGAGAGGGTGGTGCACAAGGTGAGTATTCGCTCGCACCGTAACAAAGAAAGTTTACTAACGTCGACAGGTGTGGAAAGTAAGACTTGGAGCTTATGAAGAGTTGATCACACTATTTACCAACCAAGCAGACGGCTGCTTTCAATTATATGGCAGAGCTGACTTGTTCAGAAACATAGTAACAGACAGTAACGTTGTAGCCCAGGAAACAGGTGTGAACTGTCTCTGTAAACTGTTGGAATACGGTAATGTGGCTTCAAGGCTCAGCTCGATCATTCCAGATTTATGTGAAAAGTGTTTTGTGAGTTCTAGAAATGGGACCAAGGAGAATTGTACAGAGCTGTTGATGCTCTTTATCGAGGCCAGTAATTCACCAGATCAGATCATCGAGCAGATAACCCCCTTTTTAAGCCATAAAATTCCCAAAGTGGTAGCCAGCGCTGTTAAGTCATTAACCAAAATCTACAGTCAATTCGGTTGCAAAACCGTCTCTACACAACCAGTGATTCCTTTGATTCCTAAGTTATTTGCTCATGCTGACAGGAACGTGAGACTGGAAACAACTTCGCTAACAATCGAATTCTATAAATGGTTAGGTCCAGCTTTGGAGACCTTGATCTTTTCCGATTTGAAACCTATCCAACAAAAAGACTTGAAAGCTGCTTTTGAAAAGATATCAGATAGACCTCAGCAATCGAGACTACTCAAGTCCCAAAAACAAGAGGTCGTAGTGGAGGCCGACTCAGATGGGGATGTTGAAATGGAGGAGAAAGTTCAGGAACAAGTGCCCCAAGATATTGACCCATATGACTTAGCACCAGCTATAGACGTACTTGCCAAACTACCCCCAAACTTTTACACGGACGTTTCAGCTGTCAAATGGTCCGAAAGAAAAGAAGCTTTGGAGTCATTACATGGTCTTATCAAAGTGATCAAGATTGAAGATGGCAATTTTGGAGATTTGATAAGATGTTTGGCCAAATGTATCACTAAAGATGCAAACATTCAGGTTGCCACTGTACTGGCCAACTGTGTTGAATGTATTGCCAACGGGTTGAGACAACACTTTGAAAAATATGTGCCAATGGTGCTCTCCTCATTGCTCGATAGAAGTAAGGAGAAAAAGCAGAGCGTCGCCGATGCTTTGAATTCTGCTCTCGATGCAGTTTTCTCGAGTTCTTCATTTAGTTACATCTCTGAAGATGTCACCAAATACCTTGCACACAAGACTCCTCAGGTCAAAATTGCAACTGCTCAGTTCTTGACAAGATGTTTACAAACTACCAAAATTGCACCAGCTAAACCTGAGTATGAATCATTTTTGCCAAACTTGGTCAAATTATTATCAGATTCCCAGGAACCTGTTAGATCTAGTGCCTCGGTGCTGATCGGTACTTTGATGAAGATCGTGGGTGAGAGGGAATTGAATGGTTACTTGAATAATGTGGATGAAATCAGAATGACTAAAGTGAAAGAGTGTTTTAACAATGCAACAATAATGATCCAACCTGTTAAACAAGTAACGAAAAAACAACCTGTGAAGACTTCACTTCATCCACCTCCACAACTTAGCAAATCAAAGCCAACAAGTACAAGACAATCGGTATTGAGGAAACCTTTAACTAACTCGATTCCATCAAAAAGAATTGCAACTTCTCCTTTGAAAAATGATCTCAAACCTCCAGCTATGAACAGGTTGGGAGCGAATGCATTATCGAGGAATTCAACATTAAACCTGTTGAATTCTCCACCATTAAGACATGAGACAATACCCAGTCTGGAGAGGGAAGAATTAGAGAAATTACGTCAAGAAAAGATTGAATGGTTGAAAGAGAAGGAACAATTTCAATGGAAATTAAGCGATGTCGTTACTAGAGAAGAGAGATTGATGAAGGAAATTACATCTCTTCAATTCAAAAACGAAAGTTTGATAGAA
Organism: Nakazawaea molendinolei; assembly: GCA_030569155.1. Lineage (NCBI taxonomy): Eukaryota > Fungi > Ascomycota > Pichiomycetes > Alaninales > Pachysolenaceae > Nakazawaea > Nakazawaea molendinolei. Next base: position 501,617 of record JAJMKB010000001.1, read on the forward strand.
GAGCATACAAGAGATATAATAAACATCAAGTCAAAAGATACTCAGTTGGCCAGGTTGAACAGTGATTTGGAAAGCACAAGAGTGAAATTACAGAAACTGATGTCACTGGCTCCAGTTGTCGAATCGACAATGTCACCAATGAGAACAACATCGAGATACGTTTCTCCTTTTGAAGATACAAGTTCCGCTGAGCTCTCATCCAAAGTGAAGAGATTGTCTATTGAGAACTTGGATAAGGAAAACAGTTCCCCTCAATTAGATTTCTCAAAATCCAAGGTAGAAATGGACTTAGACAATACCGATGACAGTTGGAGACGTGCGCTGGAAGTGACATCTCAATTGAAGGCAAGAATCGAGAAAATGAAAGCACGCTCCAGAAGTAATGTATCCAATTTCACTTCATAATTTATACTCTATACTTACATTCATTGACTAGCCAATAATTAATTTCATACGAATCAAGTTGAATTGCAATCAGTTCTTATCTTTGGAGGTTACATTAATTCGATGAATCTGCCAATAGAAAGCATCATCGCTTTTATAATCAAATTACCTGAAAAATCACTTGGATGAGGTACCAAAAAAGGTAGTGCAAATAGCACTAATATTTAGCCGATTTTTCAGAGTCAAAAGGTTAAGAAAAAAAATTGGATTGGATTTTGAGATTTTTCAGTAGTTCAAGATTGGTGAATAAGGGGAAAATGAGTAGTAAATTAAGAATCCTTGTCCCTGTTAAGAGGGTCATCGATGCTGCTTTGAAGCCAAGAATCAACAAGACCAACACCGGGGTCGATACCAAGGGAATAAAATTCAGTATGAACCCTTTCGATGATATCGCTGTTGAAGAAGCCATCAAGATCAGAGAACAACACAAGAGTATGGTAGATTCCATCCATGCCGTCTCTATAGGACCATCCAAGGCTCAAGATATCTTGAGAACTGCCTTGGCCAAAGGATGTGATACCTCCACTTTGGTCGATGTCAAAGAAGAAGAGATCGAGCCTTTACAGGTATCCAAGATCTTGAAGAAGATCGTGGAACAAGAGAAATCCAACTTGATCATCATGGGTAAACAGGCCATCGATGACGATTTCAACCAGACAGGTCAGATGCTTCTGGCGATGTTGAATTGGCCACAACTGACAAACGCATCGAAAGTGGAGATAACGGGCGACGACTCCGTCATCGTGACAAGGGAAATTGATGGTGGTGAGCAGGTCTTGAAACTGAAATTGCCAATGATCATCACCACCGATCTCAGACTTAACGAGCCAAAGTTTGTCACTTTGCCAAAGATGATGAAGGCTAAGAAGAAGCCTTTGACCACAGTCACTTTAGGGGATTTGGGCATAGACTTGACCAAGAAGTTGGAAATTCTCAAAGTTGAAGAACCTCCACTGAGAGAACCAGGTATCAAAGTGGCCAACGTCGACCAGTTGATCGAGAAATTAAAAGACTTAAAAGCTATCTAATTGACATCTTATATATATATATATATAAAGAAAAAAACATTCCTATTATAGTTGAGAAAAAAATAATTCATATATAAATAAAATGACAACCCTCTCGAGATCAATTGAGTATTTAATACCTTTTATAGAGTCTCATTTCCTGAAAACCTCTGAACCATTTATAATTGGAGTCAGTGGACCTCAAGGGTCTGGTAAGTCCTATCTTTCAAGAGCATTGAGTGACCAATTGAATAAGATATACCCAAAGTACCTCTCAGTGGATCTATCTACAGATGATTTCTATTTAAGCTACGAGGATCAACAGATTTTGCAGACTCAGTCACAACCTACAAATTGGATTGTGTCTGGACGAGGACCACCAGGCACACACGACCTTCCTTTGTTAAATGAGATAATTGACAGGATTAAACATCGTGATCTGAACATCTCAATCCCCAGATACGACAAGAGTTCACACCAAGGTAAAGGAGACAGGTTTGATCCGAGTCAATGGACTAAATTATCAAGACCTGTTGATATCCTCATCATTGAGGGCTGGTTCAACGGTTATAAAGCATTAACTGTTAACAAATTATTAGCCAAATGGCAGCAGATTAATGATCCAAATTTGATGACAGTGGTGACCCCGAATGATTTGACATTTGTTAATGAGTCGCTCTCGAAATACGAGACTATTTGGGACCTCTTTGACAGTTTTATATACCTATCGACATCAAACTTGAAAAACGTGTATCAATGGCGGATAGAGCAAGAACATGTACTCAAACTGAGTAACGGTGGAGTTGGAATGACAGATGAACAAGTTGTCAAATTTATCGATAGATACATGCCATGCTATCTTTTGTACTACGACGAGTTGATTGAACATGGCTATTTGAAAAAGGGCCAGAATTTACAGCTAGTAATAGACAAAGACAGAAAGCTTCTAGAGACAAATATCAAATGAAAAGATTTTACTAACTTACAGATCATTAACAAACTCCAATACTCCGTTACCTATAAATTAATACAAGAAAAACACAAAAAACCCAGGGTATTTAATATCTCAATTCATATTGTCTCAACAATTGGTCCAACTCTCTTTCTTCGTTCAAAGCTGCAAGCTTCGAGTTCATCATGTCCAAACTTGGCAATTGTTGAAGACTAGTGTTAAGATTCGACTTGAGCAAATCTTCGGCATCTTCACTTTCCGAACTGGATGTCGAGTCTGAACAAGTGGAATTGGCACGAGAATGCAAGAAAGGAGGCTCTTGAACAGGCGATTTCGACACAACTCTTTGTTGTCTCTGTAATTTTTGTCTTTTCACCTCTTTCAGGTGTTGTCTCTCCAAAAACTCTCTTGATCTGGACAGTCTCTTCAAGTCAAGTTTGATTGGGTCGATGAAGATTTTCCAAGCATTGACCAATTCTGTCTGGGTGATTCTCAAGTCCCAGTCCAAAAGGTATAACAACTGTCTCTCCATCAAATTGACATCAGCAGTGTTGAAAAGTTTTTCGGTGTATTTGGACCAATGAACATTCTTTGGCGAAGAATCGTTGTGATACTTGGAAGACAAGATCAAACATGCCAAAAAGATACGATGTCTTGTACATGCCAAACCTTGGGCGTCTTTTGGAAGTCTTGTCCTCAACCTGTTGAGGTAGACTAAAGTGGACACCAAGGTTTCGGTGTAAACGTTGGTGTACCTTACCAACTTGCTGATGAAAGTCAGCAAAGATGGGAGTCTCTGTTGTTGTTGAGCTCCAGGTGACGAAGGTGGTGTAAGATATTTGTCTTGAGCACAAGGTAAAACCTGTAACGTTCCCACCACCAAGTGCTGGATCATGTCGTCGTTAATAGGACATTTCAAAAAAATGGAGAGTGCTTTGGAGTCGGACATGTCAGAAAGGAAGGAATGGAATGGACACTTTCTGATCCATCACAAACACGGGAGATTCCAATCTTTTATATATCTTTCAAGTCGGTATGTATGTACTGTTACCCCTTTTTTTCAGTGTGTTGGTGTCCTTGCAAATTGGGAAAATTTCCTCTTTTGGACGCTTCGCTCGATTTGTTGCACGCGACACTAAAACGTGTAGAAAAGGGTGCAATTGTGAGAGAAACTCGAGGATTTTAAATTTTAATACGAGCCTTACTGATCAGTTGAAAGATGTGTCCAATTTCAAGGGCTCTAGCTGTTCATGTTGTATTGATTTAATTGATTTCACCATCAAATATTAATTAATTGTCGTGTATTTGGTGAAAATGCACGCGCTTCCAAAGGGATTCAAAAAGGGGGTAATTTGGATCGGATCTGGAAAATTGTTTTCCTGCAGAAATTTGAATAGAAGGAGGTGTAATAAAATAGTGAATTGAAGAGAATTACAGGGACATCAGTACGAAACAGTCGTTTTGAGCTCGCTGGTCAAGACCATCGAGGACAATCAAGACAGTCTCTTTTCAAACACACACAAAAATCACACTCTCATCAAATGTTGATCTACACGCAGCTCACTATGCGCCAATTGAGGAAAATAAGATGCATTTTTCGTGTCTGGTTATAATTTGGCAGATCCCAATTAGCACAAAATAGACGTCTTTACAGTAATTCCATGGCGGTCTTATGCAGTGAATATTTCCTTTTTAGCAAGGCTGCTGAAGAAATATCGAGAATTTATTCGAGAACTCTATGAGATAAAGCATCTCTTTGTGATTCCTAAAGAGGAAGAAAAAAAAAAGGTAACCCCTTAGATCTAAATTGTTAGCAATTAATTACATTTAATGTAACAATGTCTAGTAAAGGAGTGTGGGAGTTGATTCAGGGAACTGATTTAATAATTGCTGACTTCGATGATACGATAACTGAATCTGATACCCTCCATTTGTTATTTGACAAAGCGTTGGAGATCAAAGGAGTTGGTCAATATGATGCTTCACACTATGTGAACACATATATTGAGGCAAAGAAGAACTTTGATATAAATCATGAGGAGTTGGTGCAAAATAGGTTTAAAAGCATTACGAGTCAGACAGAATATCAGAAATTGAGGAAACCTGTAGAATTGTCCAGTGTTAAAGAAACGGTGAGGACAAAATTTTTCACCGGTGTTACTAGACGGCAATTTGCATCTTGTTCTAATCAGATCAAATTGAAGGCCGGCTTTGTCAAGTTTCTAGATAAGATCCACGGACTGCGAATCCCGTTGGTGATCTTGAGTGTGAACTGGTCTATGGCCATGTTAGAGCAATTGTTTTCCGACCTCGGTGTTTCTCCAAACGATCGGTTCAAGATCGTGGCTAATGAATTTGAATTCGACTCGGATGAGGCGTGCACGGGTAAAATCGCCCCAAACGGGCTAGTCGATGGCATAAGAACAGGTTATGACAAGCTTGTTCTGACAAGAAAGCTACTAAAAGAGTACAACTCAATTAGACCAATGTATATAGGAGACAGTGAGACAGATGTGCTCTCAATGATAGAGTGTGGCAGAGGTATATCGATGGTTAAGAAAAGTGGTGATAGTTCCGCACAATATTTGACAAAGTTGGGGGTTCATCTATCAATTGTACAAGAAGATCAATGGCATTTTGAAGCCGATGATTGGAACTTCTTACTACCTCAGGAATAGGCCTCAGCCAAGGTTTGTTCTCCAAATGAACGATCACGTGCAAAGACCATACATGAATATCAGATTGAAAGCTATTAAGACCCTAAGTACAAGACACTAACTAAAAAGCTATAAGTGGGGATTTAATTTTTATAATTCAATAACAGCTCTGATACAGTCACCAGAGTGCATGTCGTGGAAAGCGGTGTTGATCTTGTCCAAGTCGTGTCTGTGAGTGATGAATTGGTCAACCTTCAACTTACCATCCATATAGTCCAGAACTAAACCTGGCAATTGAGTTCTACCCTTGACACCACCGAAGGCACAACCTTTCCAGACTCTACCGGTGACCAATTGGAATGGTCTGGTGGAGATTTCCTTACCAGCGGCAGCAACACCGATGACAATGGAAGTACCCCAACCTTTGTGACACAGTTCCAAAGCGTTACGCATAACTTGAACGTTACCGGTACAGTCGAAAGTGTAGTCACAACCACCGTCGGTCATTTCAATCAATTTGCTGACGATGTTGGTACCTTCTGGCAAGGTGGTTGGGTTGACAAAGTCGGTAGCACCAAACTTGTCGGCCCATTCCTTCTTACTGTCGTTGATGTCGACAACGATGATCTTACCGGCCTTCTTGACAGAAGCACCTTGAACAACACTCAAACCAACACAACCGGCACCGAAGACTGCAACGTTGTCGCCTTCTTTGATATCAGCGGTGATGGTGGCAGCACCGTAACCGGTGGTGATACCACAACCCAACAAACAGGTTCTGTCCATTGGCAGAGATGGGTCAACAGCGACAACTGAGATATCAGCGACAACGGTGTATTCAGAGAAAGTGGAGCAACCCATAAAGTGCAACAATTCCTTACCTTTACAACGGAATCTGGAGGTTCCATCTGGCATAAGACCTTTACCTTGGGTCTCTCTGATCTTACCACACAAGTTGGTCTTACCACTCTTACAGAATTTACATTCACGACATTCTGGAGTGTACAAGGCGACAACGTGGTCACCGACTTTGACGCTGGTGACACCTTCACCGACACTCTCAACGATACCAGCACCTTCGTGACCCAAGACAACTGGGAAGGCACCTTCTGGGTCGACACCACTCAAGGTGTAAGCATCGGTGTGACAGACACCGGTGTAGGCAAGCTTGATACGAACTTCGTGAGCTCTTGGAGGAAGAACCTCGATGGTCTCGATGGACAAATCTTTGCCAGCTTCCCAGGCAACAGCGGCTTTACAAGTGATGGTCTAGAGGTTAGTACGATGTCTGAAGAGGATTTCTCAATGCTCAATTACTCACTTTACCAACGGTAGACATTGCTATTTAGTTGAATTGAAGATATAGAAGTTGGCAAGAAGAGATCAAAGATGGGTGCAAACTGGTTTAAATACCGGCCAGGGCTCAAGCCAGGTTACCGCATCGGGCAAAATTTTCCTGAATTTCAAATCGGTATTTTTCATCGGAGCAAATTACGAATCTCGGTAGAGTGCACTGGCACTTGTGATGAGATGAGTGCAAATGGCGCGGAATGGCGATGAGATGGTGAGATGCGGCGGTACTGATGAGATACACTAAGACGGTAGCGGTTCATCTGACTAGTTCACTAGTTATTCAATTAATTTTATTGAGTGATTTGGCTGTTCAAAATGAAAGTCTCGTTATGGTAATTTTGGGGGTTACTAGAGGGAGATGGCCCAGCTTGCCAAAGTAAAACAGGCCAGCAAAACCTGGGAAACGGAGATCAAGAAGCAGTTAATTTCAGTGACCAGCTGAGTGCACTCGGAACGTAATGCAGGGAAGAGTGGGGTATCAATTAGTAATGGAATTAAACCGAGATTTAAAAATAAGGAGTTTTGCATAAGACAGGACGAGAAACGGCAACTTGGAAAGGCATTTAAAGTGAGTGAGCTGAAAGATATATCGAGATTCTGGATCTTCCAATCCTCAATATCAGAATAAAGAGTTAGTAAGCGTAAAAACTGGGGTTCTCACAAGGATCAATAATTAAGGTCAATAAGAATTTCAGGTGAGTTTAGGGTGAATCTCAGGTGAAACTAAAGTTAATCTGAGATAAGCTCGAAAAATGTGATGCATGTTGTATTACTTTTGGAATCAATCCAAAGAGGGACGAAGAGACCATTTTGGTAATAAATGACAGGTGAACAGGTCCATGTCATGTGAACAGCAGAGACAGCAGACAATCTCAAGTGTCAAGGAGAAGATGAACTAAAAAAGCAGTTTTAGCCGGGAGCGCAGAGACGGAGAAGAAACGCAAAGACGGAGAAGAAAAGGAGAAGAAAAGGAGAAGAAAAGGAGAAGACACGCAGAAAAGAAGGAGAAGAAGAAAGTCGTGTACAGAGTACAAATCGATCTGGTATACGAGATGGAAGGAGACTGAAGGGAAAAGTGAAGGAGGTTAGGAAAAATTTAGAAGGAGATTTGGTAGGAGAATTGGATAGAGCTCCTTATATCACCTGAATAATACACAATGTTTGGTCAATTGTTTAAAAGAGGCTACCACGCTGTTCAACACGCTGGTTTAGAGGTGTATTCTGAAGCTGAGAAGCGGATTCTTGGGCTGGCCCTCAACAAATATGTTCCTCAGTATGGGTTTGCAGAGACATCGCTTTTGAGAGCGTCTCGTGATTTGGGATATAACTCATCTATACTTGCAATGTTTGAAAAAGACCCTGTCACCACATTGGTACAGTACAATTTCGTTTCAAAAAGACTCGAACTTCAGAACAATAGTGAACAGTGGCTTGACAAAGATGGTGACCATACTAAGACCTTGAGAAACTTGGTCTCGAAGAGATTACTCCTAAATCAACCTATTTTACCTCATTACAAACATGCTTTAAGTATCATGGCGCTTCCACAAAATTTGACAGCTTCAGTAGAGGAACTCATGAATTTGAGTGACGAGTTGCACTATTTAAGTTCTGACAATTCCAACGATTTCAGCTGGTACACCAAGAGAATGTCGCTAGCGACGGTGTACGTGCAAGCAGAATTGCACATGTTACAAAACGAGGGCGATTTCGAGTCCACTCTCAGATTTACAAACAAAGCTTTGGACAGTGTAGACGAGTTGGGCTCTGCTTATAATAATTTCGAGGAATGGACGTTGTTCAACCTGATGAGTTTGGTTAATATCATCAAATCACAGTTAGCCAGAGGTTAATATGATACATTTTACACTACTTTTGTCACAGGATCAAGGTGACCACACATTTTACATGTTTGTATAGATTGAACGACCTATTGGCTATTGAATGTATTTATTAGCACTTATAGCTGACTACTTGTTTGGCTATCAACCTTACTTTAGCTTTAGAGCTATATAAAATGAAGGCTCGCGCTCCAAATCAGCCCTTGGTACGGATAGCTATAATTTCATCTCTCAACTTCTCCAACAACTGGTTCTTTGCACTGATCTGGTCCTCCACTCTTTTAACCTCTTTCAAGATAAACTCGATTCTCTTGGACACGTTCAACTGGGCTTCAGCAAATTCTTGTGGTAGAAGCACTGGGCCTACAAGTTTATATATGTTTGAAGAGTCGTCGAGGTTCTTGAACTCTTGTTCCACACTCAAGTTCTCCTGGTATTGTGTCTCCAACTTCTGCCTCAGTTGCATCAACTCCTGGACCTTCTGCTGTTCTCCCGTGAATTCTTTCGAGATACTTTCCAAACTCATCTTTTCAACGCTATTTGATATATTTTACCAAGTTTTCTTTCGATCGCTCCAGAAATATTCTTTTCCCACCAAATTTTGTTCAATTCAGTCGAGTCTCCGCCCAATTTTTCTCGATTCCCGCCTAATTAATTCAGCTCTCCCCCCAAGTTCCTTGGAATTGAAATATCTCTGAGCAGATCTCGAGGATTTTTTTTTTTTTTCACCGGTGCCACCAAATTATCAACTAATTCTCTATTCACGTTAAGTCAGATACATATTCAATCAAATATTCCATTACAATGCTCGTAAGTAGCAATCGACACTCAATTGAGAACCAAATCTAACAACGCAGGTGAAACCATGGGCAGATTTACCCCCTCCTAGACATCTTCTTGAAGAAGATGTAGAAGACGAAGACGCCTCTCAAGACCGTTCCATTAGTGCTAAGATAAGTTTGGACCTTGGAAAGCACAATCCAGTGACCGATTTCGTCGTCTTGCCAACCCAAGCGGTATCGTTGATGTCAAATATCGGTGAGCTGACCAAAATTGGAGAAGTTGAAGCTACCTTCTCCAGAGCACTGTCATCAAGTGAAGAACAAAGTGACTACGATGAGGAAACACAATTATACCATTCTGAGGAGATACCCCTCCAGAAACCTCTCAAATTGCAATTATACCAGATCGACTCCATAGTGTACCTATCGATTCCAAGTTTAATGGACCCAGTCATGGTTAACCAGTTGGCTACTCAATTACTAACTCATCTTTTACAAACAAAGACCACCAGACTTATAGCACTTGCAATTGACAATCTCCAGGACATTCCTCATTGCTTGACCAACACAAATGTCTCTGTCTCACTCCCGCCATTACAACCACCGCAGTATGTGACTGGACCAATCGCTGCTTTCGTCTCAAAAGCTGTCACCATTCATAGAGATGTGGTGTGTTTTATATCGAGTGACACCACAGATTCACTTCTCGACATTGCTCATCAACTAAAGGCAATTCTACCGATTCAGGACCCTCTGTACCTCTCGAAATGCTCCAAATCTTTGAGCTTCTCGTCGTCGATCAACGGTTTGTACGTCTAATGCACGACCTTTCTCTCCCATAGAACTGAACGCCCCTGTTCGTGCTCATCAGCGCCCCTAACTGCCATAATGGGTAATGTCGATTCTTCGCAGGAAAATTTTTTTTTGGAACTGTCTGAAAAATTTTTTTTTTTTTAACTTTACAAAGAGAAGCAGAAGAGGATTCAAGAAATTCGTTGTTGATTGTTTAAAAATGGCTGATTACTTGCTCTTCGAAGAGGCTACCGGGTATGCGATCTTCAAAGTGAAGTTGCAACAGGATGACATTGGGTCCCGTTTGAAAGAGGTCCAAGAGGCTGCCAGTGACTTGGGTAAATTCAGTAAATTGGTAGAATTGGTCTCCTTTGCACCATTTAAAGGTGCTGCCCAAGCTTTGGAGAACGCCAACGAGATCTCTGAAGGTTTGGTCTCAGAGTACTTGAAGAGTGTCTTGGAATTGAACTTGCCAAAACTGAGCAAAAAATCTAAAGTTACATTGGGTATCTCAGACAGAAACTTGGGTCCTTCCATCAAGGAACTGTTCCCTTACGTTGACTCCATTTCCAACGAGGTAGTACAAGATTTATTGCGTGGTATTAGAAATCACGGTTTCAAGTTGTTCAAGAACTTGCAAGACGGTGATGTCGAAAGAGCTCAGTTAGGTTTGGGTCACGCTTACTCCAGAGCTAAAGTTAAGTTCAGTGTTCAGAAGAACGATAACCATATCATTCAAGCTATTGCCTTGTTGGACCAATTGGACAAAGATATCAACACTTTCGCCATGAGAGTCAAAGAATGGTACGGCTGGCATTTCCCAGAATTGGCTAAGATGGTTCCAGACAACTACACTTTTGCCTCTTTGGTCTTGTTCATCAAGGACAAGGCTTCGTTGAACGACGAATCATTGCACGACCTTGCCGCCTTGCTCAACGAAGACGCTGGTATTGCTCAAAGAATTATCGACCAAGCCAGAATCTCTATGGGTCAAGACATCAGTGAACAAGATATGAACAACGTCTTGACATTTGCCAAAAGAACCGTCTCCATCTCAGACTACAGAAAACAATTATACAAATATTTGACCGACAAGATGCACACTGTGGCTCCTAACCTTTCAGAGTTGATCGGAGAAGTCGTTGGTGCCAGATTGATCTCTCACGCTGGTTCTTTGACCAACTTGTCCAAACAAGCTGCTTCCACCGTTCAAATCTTGGGTGCTGAAAAGGCTTTGTTTAGAGCTTTGAAGACCAAAGGTAACACTCCAAAATACGGTTTGATCTACCACTCTTCATTCATCGGTAAGGCCTCTGCTAAGAACAAAGGTAGAATATCAAGATACTTGGCTAACAAATGTTCTATCGCTTCTAGAATCGATAACTACAGTGACGAACCATCTAACGTCTTTGGTTCTATCTTGAAGAAACAAGTCGAAGACAGATTACTGTTTTACGACACCGGTAAAGCCCCAATGAAGAATGCTGATGCTATGAAGGAAGCCCTTCTGTTGAGCGGTGTAAATGGTTCAGACTTGATCGAAGAACCAGTCGCTGAGAAGAAGGAGAAGAAGGAGAAGAAAGAAAAGAAAGAGAAGAAGGAAAAGAAGGAGAAGAAAGACAAGAAGGAGAAGAAAGAGAAAAAGAGAAAATCAGACGATGGTGAAGAGAGTCCAAAGAAGAAGAAGAAGAAGTCCAAGGATTAGATCTACATGAAAAATTTGATCTGTATTTTTATTCGTCATTAATAAAGGCATCTATATATCTCTTTTGACTTTTGCCTACGTTTTTCGGGTTTTGTGTTTTAGTTTAGTTACAATCTTAACATCTATATCTACCAATTCATGTTAATATGTTAATTGTAGAGTTTACTCACTATAAGCACCAGGAAAGCGCAGCAAAAAATGAAAACCAAGAAAAAAAAAAAAAAGAATTCTCAGTCAGACTCATCGTGGTAAGCCAACTCCTGAACCAGAGCTCTTGTCTTTTCATCATAACTGTTATTGTTGAGAAACAATTCTGGATCAACTTTGTTGTCACCTTTGAGAAAATAATGCAACTTGTACCTGTTGAGCCAAATCATGTTGACTTCTTTTAATTTTACTCTACGCAGTTCCTTGTTACTCAAATAAAAGGGGCGTGAACCAGAGTAATCACACAGAATGTGTTGTTTTGAACAATTACCACAGCTTGGTTTCCTTTCATCACAGCGTTTGTGTTTTAAACGGCAGATCCAACACCCAACTTTGGACTTCTTTTTAGCTCTCCTTCTAGTTCTGGTGGTCTTTTTAGAGGGTTGATACTCGTCATCCGACAACTCGGACTCAGGCTCGATTTTCTCCAATTTTTTGATCGCTAAGCGCTTCGATTTCCTTATTCTGAAACTGGCAGCCCCGATTTCCTCTTCAGAATCAGAGCTCTCTTCAAACTGTTTTTCTTCAAATTCTGGAGTTGTTTCTTGGGTTTCCAGACCAGTTTTGAATATTTTAACATCTTTTCTATCCTCAGTTTCAAGCTCGTCTTGTGAGAGAGACTCACTTTTGCAACTTTTATGAGTGGGTAATTTTGATAGAATATTTGTCTCTATCTGTTCAACTATTTGTTGTTGTTCAACTAACCGCTGTTCATCGAGATGTGAAGTGAGCCAGAAATCATCTTGATGAGGAGGAATAGATATTTCTTGATCATCAAAAGGTAGATGAGTTTGATTCTCAATTACATTTATATTGGCATGGAAACTGTCCTCATTGTCGATGTAGACTGGATAAGGTACAATGTAACCTGATTCATGTGGAAGTACACTACTGTTGAAAACATGCTGATTTTCATCGTGCCATTTGTATGGTACAACTCTGTCAGGAGACTCTTCTGCCATTTGGAAATAAGCGCGTAACATAACATACCAATTGGATCTCGACCATACATCATTTTTTCATGGCCAGAAAAACATTATTCTCATCTTATATATCCCCCACAACATTTTCCATGATTCACTTTTTAACATGAGACCCAATATGTGACGCTTCACTTTTTGCAGCCATCCTTGATAAGAAATAAGAAATTACCTGATTGAGAATAAATCCAGTTAAGCGCCACACCAGTTGTGTTTCCAGCTTGATTCTTAACAGTTGGACCCAGTTCGACTCAGCTTGTGAAAAAAGGGATACACGCTCACTTCATGCACTCCTGAAACCACCTGCATATAGACGAGTAGTGTGCAAAAGATCAAATAACCTATTCGGTCTTAATTGGATCTGGTGTTTACGTTTTCCCTGTTTAGGTAAAATCTGAAAGGGTCTCACAGATCTCATATGCAGGTGTATCCCCAATTTCAACCTATTTAAAAATAGAAGCACAGCTTACCAAATTTCATCATCGATCGGCAGTGGTTTTTTCATTTAAAACCACTGCTCGATCTCTGCTCATCGTTTCCATGGTTAGTCGACAGCCAAGATGTCAAAATTGTTTAAAAACGTTTATCTAGCCCTTCTGCTATCTGGTTTAGTGGCTTCTGATCCAACAACAACTTGTAATCCCTTATCAGCTAGTTGTAGTCTGGAACCAGCATTGGCTACGTCATACTCAGAAGAGTTTGAAACAAATTCGACATATTTCGAAACCTATAGATCTGGTGAAAATGTTCACTATACAGATGAAGGTTTGAAATTGACATTGGGTAAACAATTTGATAACCCTTCTATAGTGTCAAAAGAGTACATGTTATTCGGAAGAGTTGAAGTTCTAGTGAAAGCCGCCAATGGTACTGGTGTTATTTCCACTGTGTATTTACAAAGTGAGGTGTTGGACGAAATTGACTGGGAATGGTTTGGGGGTGATGCTTCTCAAGTAGCGACAGATTACTTCCATCAAGGTAATACTGCCACTTATGATAGAGGAACATACTATGACATGGCGGACCCTAGAACCGATTACCATAACTATACTTTGGACTGGACTGAGTCTGAAATAGTGTGGTATGTCGATGGTCAAGTGGCTCGTACTTTGAGTAACACCACTGACCAAGGGTACCCTCAAACTCCCTGTAGAATCTTTATTGGACTTTGGGCTGGAGGAGATCCAAGTAATGCTGAAGGCACCATCGAGTGGGCTGGTGGATATACTGATTATTCACAAGCTCCATTTGAAATGTATGTCAAAGGTTTGAAAGTAAGTGACTATTCTACTGGCAGATCTTACTCGTATTTAGATCAAACTGGTGATTTGGACTCCATCGAAGTGGTTGACGGCCTTGTCAATGGCAGATATGACCAAGCTATAGAATTAGAGAGTACTATCTCTAGCAGCGCTTATTCAATAAGCAGTGGCTCACCAACCAGTGCAATTGAAACAAAAAGTGTGAACTCTGCCAGTATCACTTCTCATTCCATATCTGCATTTCACAGCATTGCAGCAGTTGAGTTCACTAGTGCTGGTTCGACTTTCCTCACAATTTCTACTTCATCACTGAGCAACTCCACTTCTGCCATAATAATAAGCACTGGCGGTTCACCAGAGCGAAACATAAAATATTGGCTTGCACTTCTTGCCATTCCACTCATGCTCTTTTGAAGACAACTACAAAAGGGCTATCAAAATGATCGGATTATAGAACTATATTTTAAAATAAAACAAAACAGAATAAACAGGTAAGAATGTTGATGAATTCAACGGTAACCCCACAAAGACACCTTTAAATAGACGTCAAACTCAACTAAAACATCTTTGAGGTTCATTCGAGGAATTAAACCGCTGAATTCCAAACGTCAATCAGTAATAAATAAAAATAAAAATGAAATTGAATAAATATCCAACTTGGTGGAAACAATAAAAATATAGCGGAATATCAAACTCTATAGAATGAATCATGACTCAAACTCCAATGAATGTTATACTTAAGCTTGAGCAGCTAATTCTTCAAGAAGTTTGAAATTACGTTTTTCAATAGACCCATTACCCGGTAAGACAGTAGAGCCTTCCAAGTAGGAATCGATTTCACGGGCACATTGTCTACCCTCTTGGATACCCCAGACGACCAATGATTGACCACGTCTACAATCACCAGCAGCAAACAAGTTGTCATCAGCACTGACACGGTATCCAGATGGAGATGCAGTACCAATAGTACCACGAGGAGTACGTGGAGCCAAGTTTTCAGCTTCTGGGCCCACGAAACCCATGGACAATAAGACAACGTCGGCTGGGAAGAACTCTTCAGATCCTGGGACCTCGGCCATTTGCCAGGCACCGCTCTCTGATTTCTTCCATTCAACTCTGACGGTCTTGATACCTTTGACGTTTCCATTACCATCGTCGACAAACTCTTTGGACAAGATACAGTATTCTCTTGGGTCTTTACCATAGTGTTCAGCGACTTCGGAGTGACCATAGTCGACTCTGAAGATTCTTGGCCATTGAGGCCATGGATTGTCCTTAGCACGAGTAGCTGGAGGGTGTGGTAACAATTCAAAGTTTGTGACAGATTTAGCGCCATGACGGGTAGCGGTACCCAAACAATCGTTACCTGTATCACCACCACCAATGACAACAACATGTTTACCTTCAAGTTGTTCTCTGATCTCTGGCAAGTTGTCATCCAACAAGGCTTGGGTGTTAGATTTCAACAATTGCATAGCGAACATGATGTTGTTCAAGCCACGGCCTGGGATTCTCAAATCTCTGGCAATGGTGGAACCTACAGTGAAGACAACAGCGTCGTTGGACTCTTTCAACTCATCAACGGTAATGTCTTCACCAACGGTAGTGTTACAGATGAACTCGATACCTTCAGCAGCCAATAAATCGGTACGACGCTTGACAATACGTTTGTCCAACTTCATATTTGGAATACCGTACATCAACAACCCACCAGGTCTGTCTGATCTTTCGTAGACAGTGACAGTGTGACCAGCTCTGTTCAATTGATCAGCACAAGCTAAACCAGCTGGACCAGAACCGACAACGGCTACAGTTTTACCTGTACGCAATTGAGGTGGTCTTGGTACGATCCAACCTTGTTCGAAACCATGGTCAATGATGGCAGCTTCAACTGACTTGATGCCTACTGGGTCTTCGTTAATACCCAAGACACAGGCACCTTCACAAGGAGCTGGACAAATTCTTCCAGTGAATTCTGGGAAGTTGTTGGTCATCAACAAACGTTGTAAAGCGTCAAACCATCTGTCTTTGAAGACCAACTCGTTCCATTTAGGAATAACGTTGGAGATTGGACAACCGTTATCAGAGGTACAGAATGGTACACCACAGTCCATACAACGAGCAGTTTGGAACTTCAAATCTTCTTTGGTAAGACGAGTAGAAAGTTCAGCCCAATCTTTGGTTCTTTCTTTGGCTGGTCTGTACTTCTCAGCACGACGTTTGTACTTCATGAACCCTCTGACTTTGTCCAAGTTCTTTGCTCTTTGACCTTCAGCCTTGACATCAACAATAGTGTCTTCAAGATCCAACACTTTTGGTTCCAGAGCAGCTGCCTTAGCGGAGACGATGGCCTTACCCTTCTTGTTCTTCAAGATTTCACCATTGGTGATATCAGCTTCTGGATCCTCTTTGATAGAGGTCAAGAAAGTGTTAAGCTCCTTCTTCTTAGCCAACTCCTTAGCCTTCTTCTCTTCTTCCAATACTTTCTTGTATTCAAGAGGCAACACCTTGACGAAACGAGGCAAGATTCTGTTAAAATCGGTCAAGATTCTGTCAGCGATCTCAGAGTTGGTGTAATGACGGTGGTCTTCGATCAAACCACGCAAGAAAGCAACTTCAACTGGGTCAGTGACTTGCAATAACTCAACTGAACCACTGTTCACCTTAGTGTCAAACTCTTGACCAATGTCCAAGACATAGGCGATACCACCAGACATACCAGCAGCGAAATTTCTACCAGTGGTTCCCAAAACTACGACACGACCACCGGTCATATATTCACAACCATGGTCACCACAACCTTCAACAACGGCAGTAGCACCAGAGTTACGAACGGCAAAACGTTCAGCAGCGATACCACGAATAAATGCTGTACCAGAGGTAGCACCGTACAAACAAGTGTTACCAATGATAATGTTCTCTTCAGCCTTGAATCTGGAGTCTTTTGGTGGGTAGACGATAAGACGACCACCAGACAACGACTTACCAAAGTAATCGTTGGAGTCACCAGACAACTCCAAGGTGATACCTGGAGCCAAAAAGGCACCGAAAGATTGACCAGCACTACCTTTGACATTGACATGGACAGTGTCGTGAGGCAAGCCAGCAAGACCAAACTTCTTGGAGATTCTGTAGGACAATGTGGCACCCAAAGCACGATCAGTGTTAATAATGTCACAGTCGATTGTTACAGGTAAACCTCTCTCCAAAGTGACTTCAGCTTCATCGATCAACTTGTTGTCAAGACGAACATGCAATCTGTGATCTTGTTTCTTGATACATCTGGTAGCAACACCTGGACGGATGGTATGAGCAGGGGTCAAAATTGGGGATAAGTCGATATTTGCGTTCTTAGTAGTTCTCAAATCATCACGGACTCTCAATTTCTCAGCACGACCAACCATTTCGTCAATGGTTCTGAAACCTAACTTGGCCATAATACCTCTCAACTCATTAGAGATGTAGTAGAATAAGTTGATGACATGTTCCGGAGTACCTTCGAATTTTCTTCTCAATTCTGGGTCTTGAGTAGCAATACCAACTGGACAAGCACCAGTGTGACACTTTCTCATCATGATACAGCCCAATGAGATCAATGGAAGTGTGGCCAAACAGTATTCTTCGGCACCCAACAAACAAGCAATGGCAATATCACGACCAGTTCTCAAGTTACCGTCCGTTTGAACGGCAACTCTACCTCTCAAATCGTTCAAGACCAAAGTTTGATGAGTTTCAGCCAAACCCAACTCCCAAGGTAAACCAGCGTATTTGATACTAGACCATCTAGCAGCACCGGTACCACCGTCATGACCAGAGATCAAGATATGATCAGCCTTGGCTTTGGCGACACCTGAAGCAATAATACCAACACCAACTTCGGAGACCAATTTAACGGAGACACGAGCTCTTGGGTTAGCACACTTCAAATCATAAATCAATTGTTTCAAATCCTCGATAGAGTAAATATCGTGATGTGGTGGTGGGGAGATCAAACCGACATGAGGAGTGGAGTGACGGGTCTTTGCGATCTCACGAGAAACCTTGTGACCTGGCAATTCACCACCTTCACCTGGTTTAGCACCTTGAGCCATCTTAATCTGTAACTCATCGGCGTCAGCCAAGTAGTAAGAGGTAACACCGAATCTACCAGAAGCAACTTGCTTAATAGAAGATCTCATAGTGTCACCATTGGCATTGACAGCAGATCTCTCTGGATCTTCACCACCTTCACCAGTATTGGATTTAGCACCCATTCTGTTCATGGCAACAGCCAAGGTGGAATGAGCTTCCATAGAAATGGAACCGTAAGACATAGCACCAGTAGCAAAACGTCTGACAATCTCAGTCCATGGTTCAACTTGATCAATTGGAACTGGGTTGGAGTTGTCAAAATCGAAGTCTAACAAACCACGTAAAGTACAGTTCTTGATAGCCTCATACTCTTTCTTGGAATACAGTTCGTAGGCTTTCTCGTTTTTGTTACGAACAGCATCTTGAACATTGGCGACAGCTGCAGGCTCGTTGATGTGAGCCTCACCTCCATCTCTCCAGTGGTATTCACCAGTTTCAGGCAAACCAATCTGCTTAACAGAGTCTCTTGATGGATAAGCCAACTCGTGTAAAGAGAACAGATCTTGAGCAATGTACTCGAAGGTAACACCTTTGATTCTGGAAGCGGTACCGGCAAAACATTTGTCAATGACTGAATTATCGACACCCAAGGCCTCAAAGATTTGAGCACCTTTATAAGAAGCCAAAGTGGAGATACCCATCTTAGACATGGTTTTCAAGATACCACCATCGATGGAGTGTTTATAGTTTTCAATGACTTCCAGGTCGGTCAACTCATCTCTGATCAAACCTTCTTTGTTCATTCTGATCAAGGTTTCCATTGCCAAGTATGGGTTGATAGCATCGGCACCATAACCAAGCAAAACACAGATATGGTGAACTTCACGAGCTTCAGCGGTTTCCAAGATCAATGCAACCTTGGAACGTAATTTTTGACGTACCAAATGATGGTGAACGGCACCAATAGCGATCAAAGCTGAGATCGAGACACGAGACTTGGAAACAGCACGATCGGTCAAAGTAATAATTTGATGGTTGTCAGCAATGGCCTCAGTGGCTTCTTCACAAACACGGTCGATGGCATCGGTGTAACCAGTCAAACCTTCTGCCTTGTCGAAGGTGATGTCAATAGTGGCACCTGACCATTTTGGATAAACCTTGGAGATTTGCTTCAAAGCATTGAACTCC
The DNA here is from genome assembly GCA_030569155.1 of Nakazawaea molendinolei. Classification (NCBI taxonomy): domain Eukaryota; kingdom Fungi; phylum Ascomycota; class Pichiomycetes; order Alaninales; family Pachysolenaceae; genus Nakazawaea; species Nakazawaea molendinolei. The sequence goes on from JAJMKB010000001.1 coordinate 520,858, forward strand.
TCGATGGTCAAGATTGGAGAAGGCATCAACAATCTGTTACATTGTTCAGGTTTCATTTCCAAAATGTTACCTTGTGGACCGATGTAACATTCCAAAGACATAACAATCTCCTCACGGATTGGATCGATAGGAGGGTTGGTGACTTGAGCAAACAATTGTCTGAAGTATTCGTACAACAATTTTGGTTGTTCGGACAAACAAGCCAACGAAGCGTCATTACCCATGGATCCCAAAGCCTCTTTACCATCTTGAGCCATTGGAGCCAAAAGCAATAACAATTGCTCGTGCGAGTAACCAAAAGCTTTCAATCTCTCATCGGTTTGAACACTGACATCGGTGTTGAAAGATGGAGCCAAATCAGCTTCACCAATGTTCTTGCTGGCCAATTTGGTAAACAACTCAGGCATTGTGATCATGTTGGCCAAGATCCAAGATTTGAAGTCGACCCTGGAAGCGACCTTGTTCTTCAATTCACGGTCATCAACGATACGACCTTCTTTTGTGTCGACCAACAACATTCTTCCAGGTTGCAAACGACCTTTCTGAATGATTCTGTCGGATTCAATTGGGATGACACCAACTTCAGAGGCACAGATGATTCTGTCGTCATCAGTGACATAATAACGACAAGGTCTCAAACCGTTACGGTCCAAGTTGGCACCACAGTATCTGCCATCAGCAAAGGTGAACAAAGCAGGACCGTCCCAAGGTTCAGACAAACAAGCAGCCCATTCGTAAAATGCTCTCTTTTTCAGATCGATGTTTGGGTTGTTCTGCCATGCTTCTGGAACTAAAACCATGATAGCTTCAGGTAAAGATAAGACTCCGTTAATAACCAACAACTCCAAGACGTTGTCCAAAGCTGCGGAATCGGAACCACCTTCCTCGATGATTGGATACAATTTGTCCAACTCATCACCGAAAAGTTTGGAAGCCATGACACCTTCTCTAGCACGCATCCAATTCTTGTTACCTCTCAAAGTGTTGATTTCACCATTATGAGCGGCCCATCTCAAAGGTTGGGCTCTGTCCCAAGATGGGAAAGTATTTGTTGAGAAACGGGAGTGGACTAATGCAAAGTGAGCCTCGTAGTCTGCGTTTACTAAATCATGATAATAGTTGTAGACTTGCAGTGGAACCAACTGACCTTTATAGACAATGTTTTTGTTGGAAAGAGAACAGATGTAGAACCAGTTGTGTAAACCAATGGTGTGGGTCGACTGTTTACGCAAGATGTACAACTGTCTTTCGAATTTTTTGGTGAACTTGGTTTCGAATTCGTCCTCTGAGATCTCAGTTGGAGTGGTGGAGGTACCGTAGGCCTCTTCCAAGACAACAACAGGTTGTAAGATCAAAGGTTCTCTGGAAAGGGCAGCTGGACCCAAGATGGTAGAGTCGTGAGGCACTTTCCTCCATCCGAGCACTCTCAAGCCTAAAGATTTAGCGATATTTTCAAAAGTGGTACGGGAACGTTCGAAAACGGAGTCGTCGTTCTTGAAGAAGACGTTACCGACAGCGTACTGGCCCGAATGAGGCAAAGTGACGTTGCAAAAATACTCAAATTCTCTTTTCATGAACTTGTGTGGAATCGAGGTCATGACACCGGCACCGTCACCGTCTCTGGCATCTGAACCGACAGCACCTCTGTGGGTCATGTTACACAACAAGTATCTTGCATCGGATACGATCTTATGAGAGACATCACCTTTGATGTGACAGGCGAAACCGACACCACAGGCATCTTTCTCCAAGTCAGGGTTGTACAAACCTTTGGCAGTTGGCAAAGTGGAGGCCCAGGACTTGTTCTTTGGAGTCTCATCGTATTGATAGACAGAGTATTGTTCCTGTTCTTGCTTAGGCTCTGACATCGTGGATGATTTGAGCAGCAGAGTCAAGACGGAACTGGGATAAATAGTACCAGAACTAGCTGATATAAGATTAAATAAAATGATTTAAAGAGCAACTTCTCTCTTCAACAAAGGATTCTCCAGTGAATTTGATTTACACTACCTGGATTAACTAACTAGAGACAGATCTAAGTGTGGGAAAAAATCACAGCTATCAGCGGAAGGAACCAACTAAAGAATGAGTTTGAGTTTGAGTTTGGTTAATCAGTTCCTTGAGGGAGTGGGCTGAGATCTGGTGATGTGTTGCTTATCTAACCCTGTTCGAGTGTCTTGTATTGAGAAAAAGACTCGAGAATTTGTTGGTGTAAATAAACTTGAAAACTTTTCGAAAGATCCGACTTATGAATAGGAACTCAGATGGCCACCAAGTTTTAAGAAGAACGAGGGAGAGTTACAAAATTTTCAGCGGAGAACGAAGGTGGTTGCATTGCACAAAAGAGGTGGGTCCGGAGAAGTTTACCTTCTCCGCGCAGGAGAAGTGTTAGTCTCGTTATCAACTTCCAATCACAGATTGTGAATTTGTAAGATTGGACGTGCACGACTTTGTGATACACACTGAAAGTTCACTAGCTTTAGTTAAGAAAGATTGAATAAGGGGGGATACTGAGTATTATCGTGTAGTAAGCTCTTCTTAAGTGAAGAGTAAAATTTTCTGAAAACACCCCACTGCACCACTCCATCTGTGCACCACTGCAACTGCAAATGCACCACTACACCACACCACACTCTGTCACTCTCGCCCTATCAGTGGATCCCACATATCTTACCCACATTTCCATACACCGTAGCCAATAGTGATTTTTACAATGTAATCCACCAACTGCGGAGGAGCAGCGCCGCTTTCGCTCCGTTGGCCAAGGCCGTAACCGGAGGCTGCGCTCAGATAACACTAAAAGAAGAGAGAGACGTATAAGTGAAAAAAACGGAGAAGTGAAGGAGAAGCGCAGAAAAACCGCAGGAGAAGTGAAGGGAAAACGGAGATCCAGGAGAAATGGGAAATTACTACACCCCCTAAAACTTCTCCGACTTCCTCGGTTTTTTTCAGCGTTTCCTGCTAAGATAAACCCCCAAAAGCTCGGTCTTGTCCATATCTTGCTGTACACCGATCTCGGGTTTCCACGAGATAAGATGCGATGCACATTGAGAGATTGTCGATCAAGGCGTACCGGTGTGGAGAAAATAGGGTGCAGTTTACTAGATAAAGTTGCAGTATTTACAAAAAAACACTGCACAGAACAATTTTTTAGGGATACACTCTAAGAATGAACGGTAAAGAATATGGATACTTGCATCCACTCAATGCTATTACTATCAACACAGACAACTAACTACTACTCTTCGTCTTCCCAGTCACCATCTTCTTCTTCATCGTCTTCCTCTTCATCTAAACCACCTTCAACTTCCATTACCTTCTCTCCACTGTCATCGTTTTCGTCGTATTTACCACTAAGCTTGGATTTCGATCCAATTTGCTGTCCTTCTTCATAAGCCTTTTGTTTCAAAGCTTTCAACTCTGAACGGAATGCAGAACGTACACTACGGTTACTGAAACTGTCCCATAATTTCAATCCTCCTGTGACACCTCCGATTACAACGTTACCTGAGACTTCCATATCTGGTGCGAAAGATGCTGTCAAAACGTTTCCACATCCAAAGTCACGCGACAACAACATCGAGGGAGATTTTTGGTTTGTGACCTTCCATACCTTGGTCTGTTTTTCACCCATGGCACCTGTAAGAATCATGCCTGGAATATGATAGTTTGTCTCTAAGGTCGAGATTCCAGCATCGTGCAGATGTAATGTCCAAACAGGTTTCGATTCATTCTTGACATCGAAACAGTACACGTTACCTTTATCTGTTCCAGCGTAGATGAAAGAATCTGATCCAAACTTGACGATCTCTACATCTTCGTTGTCGCCAACTTTATAATTCTTGGTCATCTTGGTCAAATCGTTGATTCTGACGTCAGAAAGCGCTACGGTGCTATCGTAACCACCGGTAAGTAAGATAGAAGCGTCATTGGTGAACCATTGAGACGAGGACACTTGTTTCATGTGATGGATATGGTTCATCGATCTCACCAGTTGTTCAGTGGACAAATCCCATAATTTGACAGTCAGGTCTGCTGAAGTAGACGCTAAAATGGATCTGTGTGTCTTGTTATGAGCCAACGATAGCACAGCGTCAGTATGATGTGTTGTGATATGAACGTTCTTCTTCTTCTTTTTCTTCACCTTGGTGTCCATCTCCCCCAAAATGATATCTGGGAAAGACTTGTCGATGTAGTCCAAATTCCAAATTTCAATAGTTGGATCAAAAGTTCCTACAGCAGCAAAGTTACCGATCTTGTCTTCGGTGTCCAGCTTCAGGTCAAAGTTTATCCATTCGACGCAAAGAGGGAAAGCTGGAAGCATCATGTCGTGATGCACGTATAAACTTTCGCCACGAACATCTCCATTGGCTTCGACTTCACCATCGTCATAGACGTAAACGTCCAAATATGAGACTTCGTCTTCTGTTCTGGTGGCCAAAACCAAGTTATCAGAAGGGTAAATTTGCAATTCTTCCTTTTCTTCTTTGATCTCTTCATCATTTGGTAAGGTGACATATGGGTCACTCTCTTCATTTTCGTGATATTTGGCTTCCGAATTGGCCAACCCTGGGAACATATGCATTGCAGTACCTTCGTCCTCTTCTTCCTCGTTGTCATAATTATCCAAATCGTACTCTTTCAAATCGTCATCGATCTCAATTTGATCTCTTAAACTGCCATGCTCTTTTTCAGCTTCAGTCAAAGACGATTGAGCTTCTGAGATTTGCAAGTTCAGCATCTCAGCAAGCTTATCCAATTCTTCCTCAGAAGGCTCATATTTCTCGGGAAACTCCTTAGCAAACCCTCTTGGAACCCAGGTTGTGGATGAAATCATCTCTTCTTGTCTATACCTCTTCTCTAGTTCCCTGCTTAAAAAAATTTTTTTTTTCCTCATCTGAAAAATTTTGTGAACTTTCCAGATGTGGTATCCAGGGGCTGCTTGACTAGCTTCTTGCCGAATCGGGTACATTGAGGCTGTCTGTGTCGAAGTTGATAAAAAATAAGTGAAAATTGAGATCTGAAAATCCAACGTCAACTTCAAGATGTCAGGGAACAAGGATAATGAGAAGAAAAAGACCATCGAGGACTTGCTCAAGATGTTGTCTATGAGTCAGGAATTGAACAAAGACCTGCCCAAAGATATGAATGACTATAAGTTCTGGAAGACTCAGCCAGTACCAAGATTCGATGAGAAGATTGTCCAAGAAGGACCAATTGACAAGGCTAAAACACCAGCTGACATTCCAGATGAACCATACAAATTGTTGGGAGAGTTTGAATGGCATGACTTGGATATCAACAACAAGGCAGAATTGGACGAATTGTATCAGTTGTTGCACGAGCATTACGTCGAAGACAAAGATGCCACTTTCAGATTCAACTACCCCCCAGGTTTCTGTGAATGGGGTATGAAACCACCAGGATGGAAGCGTGAATGGCACCTTGGTGTGCGTGTGAAGCTGACCAAGAAGTTGGTTGGTTTTATAAGTGCCATACCGACAACGTTAAGAGTTCACGGTAACGTCATCCGTAGTGTGGAGATCAACTTCTTGGTAGTGCACAAACAATTACGTGGAAAGAGATTGCTGCCAGTTTTGATCAAAGAGATCACCAGAAGAGTGAACAAACACGACATTTGGTTTGCACTTCACACTGCTGGTGTGGTTTTACCTTCTCCGATCTCGGTATGTCGTTATAACCATCGTCCAATCAATTGGACCAAGTTGTACGAGGTTGGATTCTCACATTTACCTCAAGGTGCTACCAAGGCACAGATGGTGGCTAAATACGCATTGAACAATGAAACTAAGACCACTGGCTTGAGACCCATCAAATCTGAAGATATCGACCAGGTTTATAAATTGTTCAATGAGTACCAGAAGAGGTTCGAGATTATCCAGGAATTCGATTTAGAAGAGTTCAAGCATTGGATCTTGAGTAAAGAATCTGTCGTTTACTCTTATGTTGTGGAAGGTGATGATGGTAGAATAACAGATTTCTTCTCTTTCTTCTTGTTACCTTTCAGTGTGTTGAACAATGCTCAACATGACCAATTGAATATCGCATACTTATTCTATTATGCTACCGAGTCCCAGGACAGTGGTAAGAGATTGACAGAATTGATGAGCGATGCCTTGGTGTTGGCCAAAAACTTGAAAATCGATGTTTTCAACGCATTGACATGTCAAGAGAACAACTTATTCTTGAGTCCATTGAAATTCAGTCAAGGTGATGGGTTCTTGAATTTCTATCTTTTCAACTACAGATGTAAAGCTATTAATGGGGGTATCGATAGAGAAACCAAGGAAATCGACTTCAACAACACAAGTGGAGTCGGTGTAGTGTTGTTATAGGCCGAGACAAAGTTTGTACATGGTGTTCCCAGTTAGTTATCTCAATTGAGGTTAGAATTTATTAGTGTATAGCAAAAAGGGCATATAATATATACTTTTATTCTAAGAAAACAAATACTCCATTATATTAAAAGTTAGTCATGTGATCGATCTATTGGAAGAATTTCTTGACTTTGTTCAAAAGACTTCCTTTAGGTTTTGACTCTGTTGAGTCGGCAAGGGCAGAATTGCTCTTGATATTGCCGTAACCACCTCTACCTACGGAGTAGACAGGTTGGAGCAGAGCTTGTGGAGAGGCAGTTGGTTCCAATTCAGGCTCTCCTGGGAGAACTGAAGTATGGATCAAATTCAGGGCACCACCACGACCAGTGGACATTATGTAGTTACCGTCTTTGTCATGGCTTAAGCTGGCGCTCAATTGAGACAGAGTCGATTTTTGGGGCAGAAGTTCTGGGGATTTGGAGGCAGAGAAGTTACCTTTACCACCTCTCCCTGTACTGTATTGTTGAGCTTCTTCGGACATTATGTTTTCTAGTTGTTGTGTTGTAGTGGACTAATCTGTAACTGAAAAATTTTTAGCGATGAGGTCCCAGGTTTAAATAGACAAAGAGAGTCGGAAAAAGAAACGAGCAATTGTGAGGAAAACATGACGTGTGTCATCTGCCCTGCGCACAATGCCCTTTAGACAGAAGAGGAAAAAAGGGAATCTGGGGCTGCGCTCAGCTGACTCTTTGCTAGGAATGAGGTCACAGTTTGTGTGAGGAATTGGACGTATGAGTGAGCCATAGTTGGAGTGGTGGGGAATAATGCCCATTGGGTGATGCAAGATTCGAGGTAATTCTCGAGAAACAGGACGAATTGAGTGAGCAGAGAGTCTATTTCCAGCTCTTCCATGTTCTGAACCTTATCCCAAACGGTCGATTCGGAACCTGACCCATCTGCAAAAGAGACCCAAAAAAACTGGTTTTCAATCTCGAAATGGTCAAAAACTGGAATAAGGTTTGCGAAATTGAGTTTGAACACCACAGATGGGGTCACGTGGAAATCTGCGCAGAATTTTCTCTGTGTGGCTGGTAAGGAGAAGAAATGCAAGGAGAATTTTTTCAGGGAGGAGGAATTTGGGAGGAATCCGTAGAGGAAGAGGAAACTGGTCATGTCCTCTGTAGGTGTGTAACTGATGTACACCTGGATCTCAGAGTCGTGACTTTTGTCATGCTGGTAGATCAAGAGTACGTCACCTGTATTACGGTCGACATCGAACCACGCATTTTGCTCGCTGTTGTCATGATTCACATAGTCCAACACCGGCACTAACGACGTGTTAACAACAAAGTCATCTCCTTCTCCACATGACTCTGGAATCTCCAAGACACGTGACCGGACTGTGACTCTGAACTTGACAAATTCTTGCAAAGTCACGGGTTCGATCCCAGCTGGGAGCTTTGAATTTATTAATTCCACAATTGCACTGTCTCTTTCAGGTTTCTCCCAAGTCGGGAACCATTCGTAGTACTTTTCAATTCCTGGAGTTTGTCTCACGTACTCGAGGTATGGTGTGTCAATTTTCGTCTCTTGTAACACTTGAAAATATTTGGCCAAACCGGATCCAACTCCAAAGACCTTGAGTAATGAGAGCATTATAGTGATAAGAATCGTCTCATTAGGATCGGTATCAATCTCTGTCACATAGTGGGTGAGTACCAGATTTACCACTTTCCTGTGCTCAGGTTCAAGCTCTTGAACGTATTCTGTACATTTTTTCACATTGATCACCACATCACTTGGAATCCTCATCAACTCATATCTATCATCACCAATGGACTGAGTAGAGTCAAGTAAATTTTTCACTTTTAAAAACACTCCAATTCCATACTGGTCTGTTTCTCTGATCTCAACATTATCATTGAGCTTGATCTTATGATCGTTGATGAATTCTGGAGATATCATTTATCCACCCTTTCACCACTAACTAAAGGGTAGAAAGAGATGTGAAAATAATTTAAGCTTTTTTTTTTCCCTCTCCATACTTAACCATTAATTACAAATCATGGATTCGATCTTTTTTGGACAAGAGGTTCTTAACAGAGTCTCCTTTTTGCGTACTGACAACGAGTACATCAAATCGACAGTGTTGTTTGAGTCTTCAAGATTTGTGTTTTTCACCAAACAGGCCAACAATATCATCCCCTTGGTGAACATCTCAGATGATCTGTTTGAACCGTACGTCAAGGCTCATAGAGACTTACCACCACATTTCCAGAAGTTGTTAGTACAATGGTCTCAGTATAACACTGAGAGAGCTTCAGATTTGATCAATTTGGGATTCACGGTGGTGTTCCTCGGTATAGACGAGAAGAATGCCTTGTCAGATGAGTCCAAAACGTTTAGTTTCAAGAGTTACTCTGGAACTCCGTACTATGCCGTTTATTTAAACGATGAGATCCGCACTTCGATGGCCTTCACAACTGCTGAACCTCTTAGTAACATTCTCGATTACTTGAAATTATCCAATCTCAATGCTACTCTTATATCTCATGGCAAGATGTACTTGGATTGGATCCACAAGTACAATTTTTGTCCAGGCTGTGGTACTAAAATGATACCTGTGGACGCGGGAACTAGACTTTTCTGTACCAGTGCTGAAGACAAGAACTGTCCTATCAAACTGACTACTGTGAACAATGTCTGTTTCCCACGTACTGATTCCGTGGTGATCACTTGTGTCACAAACGTTGCAGGTGATAAAATCTTGTTAGGTTTGAACAACCGTTATAAACGTCATGGGAAAATGTATACTTGTGTTGCTGGGTTCATGGAGCCAGCAGAGACCATTGAGGCGGCTACTTTAAGAGAAATCTGGGAAGAGACTGGATGTACCGCCACAAAATTGGAAATTGTAGGTTCTCAGCCATGGCCATTCCCTGTAAATCTTATGATCGGATGTATTGCCAAAGTTGAATTCAACGGCAAGGACGAGATCATCAATTTGAACCATGACAAGGAATTGGCAGACGCCAGATGGTTCGACATCGAGGAAGTGGACAAATTGATCAAAGGTGAACCTCGTGACGATGATATCATACTCCCGATGAAGGAGTCTATCGCTTTCGACTTAATCCAGAAAGTCGTTAACGACAGATTGTATAAATCTATATAATCCCAAGAAGTTTCATGATATAGACCCAATACGACCCCACGGTGTCCTTACCGCCATTTACGTATGGGACTTTCTTAGCAAAATACCCATTCAATATAGCATACTCTGTCATCTTGTACATTTTGAAAGTTGAGTAGTTTTTCCAGCCTTTTTTGGAGGTGAAGTTGATCGGATCATGCCTGGAATAGAATTTGTAAAGATCTGTTTCACGTGTGTAATCGGCATGGTTGACCAAGTCAGTGACTTGATCCGGGATATCGGTTAAAAATCCAGACACCCCCAATTTGCAGTAAAAAGTGTTCAACTCTTGATCATTGCAAGTCCAGAGGTACAAATCTCTCTTCAACTCCTTGACCAACAACTTGTAGAACTCTACAAAACGGTCGTTCAATTGATGGCCAACACCCCAGGTAGCATACTGGATCAACGAAACCCCCGATAACTTACATGGGAACTGTGGATCTTCAACCTCGTAACTAGATGAAATGGTTAAAAACTGGGTTGCAATCTCCATACTCAAGGTGATGTTAATGATCGGGAAATGGTCCAACAAATGGTTGGCAATCCCATGCTCATAAAATGCAGGGGTCCACAATCCAAAGATGATCTTATCGTGCCAGAAATTGATGTCATTTTCGACAACGAGCATTTCTTCAACAATTTTGTCCAAAATGATGACATCATTGACAGGTTTCAAATCCAACATGAATTTGACGTTACCAACTTCTCTGTTCTTCACAACGAGCCATTCCAATATCTTGTGGAAAGTAGGCATCGACTCATGTGGGGGGTTCACGTTTTTCAAGATTTTCAATTCCGGATCATAGTTGGTTTCTTTGATAAGATATTTCTTACCATAGGTACGTTCAGTATCTGGATCATGATTTATAACCAAAACACCGTCTTTGGTAAGGTGTAAATCTGTTTCAATCACCCTACAACTGGCATCACTCACACAAGAGCTGAAAGCTAACATGGTATTTTCCGGGTATTTGGATTTGAATCCTCGATGTCCGCAGACCACTGGCTTACCAGATGGATGTGGTTGAGGTGGGATTTCGGTCTCTGTCATTCTTCAAACTACAAACTGCTATTAATATAATGATAAAATGATTTTGACATAATAAGCCTTTCTAATTTCCTTTTATATCTCCAGACTGGGGCTGTTTTTGCTTTGCCTATAATTAGCACGTGGTTTTTCAAACGTGAAATCAACTTTACAGAGACCGCAGAAGAATAAGTGAAGAAAGAACTTGTCTATATAAACAATCTAAATCTCTTCTAAGAATGATGACGAAAAGATGAGTGTTCTTTGAAAAAAATTAAATGAAACAAGATGCTCTTGAGCGTATTTAGGGATAAATCAAAGCCAAGGTTGGTTCCCGTTAGTGTATGACTGCTGCTGTTGTTGTTGATGAAGTTGTTGTTGCTGCTGCTGCTGCACCTGTTGTTGTTGTTGCTGAAGTTGTTGAAGCTGTTGTGGTGATTGAGCTTGTGATGTTTGTAACGGTTGAGCTGTATACCTTTGATTAGGCCTGTAAATATTATCCAATTGATCGTTTTTATTAGCAAGAACGTTAGATAGTTGTGGAGATGGCTTGGAAGATTGTTGCAATACTGGTGGTTGTGCTTGTGGATGTTGGTCATGTTGTTGAAGTAATGGCTGTACTTGTCTGTTGGAGTCCTGTTGTATTTCGTTAGTAGCAACTGGTTCACCGTTCAGTTGTTGTTGTTGTTGCTGTTGCAGTTGTTGTTGCTGTTGTTGTTGCTTGTATTTGAAGACAGTCCAATCGAAAACGTAATCGTATTGATAACCTTCTCTGATGAACAAGTCTCTAAACAATCTTCTCAAATATCCATAATCCGGTTTATCTTCAAACAGTAATGATCTGACGTAATTCAAATAATGCAAAAATTCGGAAGGCAAGCCTTTTGTCAAGACTGCAGGTGAGGTGGCCATCTTTTTCTCCAAGATACGATCGTATTTCTGTTTCTTAGTAGCGGCTTTCAAACCTTGCCATGGCAAGGAACCTCTACAGAAGTAGATCAATATGTATCCTAAACTTTCGAGGTCATCTCTTCTGGACTGTTCGATCCCCAAATGAGTGTTGATAGAGGCATATCTGGCGGTACCTGTCAAATTCTTGTTTTCCTTGTATGGGATGTGCAAATGGGTTCTTGGGTCTCTGTACTTTTTGGCCAACCCGAAATCGATGATGTTCACCTGGGAGCCTCTCTTACCGATACCCATGACAAAGTTGTCTGGTTTGACATCTCTGTGGATGAAGCAACGGACGTGCATGTACTCCAATCTACAGATCATCTGATCAGCCAACAAGAGAACCGTTTTGTATGAGAATCTTCTGTTACAATAGTTGAACAAATCCTCGAGCGACGGACCCAAGAGGTCGATAACCATAGCATTATAGTCACATTCAGTTCCGTACCATCTCAAGAAAGCAATACCGACTCCCCCACATAAGGCTTTGTACACTCTGGCCTCGTACTCCAATTGAGGATGCTTTGTTCTAATATTTTCTAATTTGATTGCCACCTCCTCTCCAGAGATGATATTGGTTCCGACGTAAATATCTCCGAAGGAACCTGATCCTATTTTTCTACCAATCCGGTACTTTCTACCGACTCTTAAATCCCTAATTATGATTAGTTAGTATTCCTCCGTCACTTCATACCCTAGTCGATCCATGAGAACGGCCACCTGTTGATGTCACTGATACAGCAACTTATCATCCGCTAAATCATGCAATCAATCCTCCAAATTTTAACTTACATCTTGCTTTGCTCACTGCTATTCGACGGTGTCTGATATGTGCCTGTGCCTGTAACAGGATACGAAGTCATAAGACCAATTGATCTACAATTATTTATAAATTAATGATGTGAATTTTTTTTCCTCTCGCTCCTGTTTCCGATCTTTTTCTTTTTTTGACCAAAAAAAATAGAAAGGTTTCTGGCCGTGCACGACTTTTCCTCTTGGAATGGAATGTTGTAAGGCAGTGATGCAGTGAAATGGTGTGGATGGTGTGTTAAATGGCGAGCAGCGGCGGAAATCACACCTTCTACCGATATGTACTCGATTGTCTTCTTTTAAAAGTGAAAAATAATTCAGATTAATTACATCAAAGCTTATTATTATTATTATTATTAGTAGTATTGATAGGTAGTGAGGCCCTACACTCGAGTTAAAGCCATTGGGGACGATTTACATTTGAATATGAAATATCGTTTGGGTCAGGCTGTGGGAATCTGATGATATCATCCAGTGACTCATCTTTTGTCTCGACCTGATCCTGTTGCTGTTCTTGTTGTTCTTGTTGTAATAACAAAGGTTGAAGACCGTTGTCTCCATTTACCAAGCCTGGTATTGCCTTTTCATTTGTATTTTTAAGGTTACTGTCATCGAGGTTGGAATCCTTGTCTTGTAACTGCAGTTGTTGCAATTGCTGTTGCTTAAATTTAAAGACAGTCCAGTCGAAAATGTAATCGTATTGGTAACCTTCTCTGACGAACAAGTCTTTGAACAATCTTCTCAAATATCCATAATCCGGCTTATCTTCGAACAGCAACGATCTGACATAATTCAAATAGTGTACAAACTCAATTGGTAATCCTCTGGCCAAAACAGCAGCAGAGGTGGCCATTTTCTTCTCCAATATCCGATCATATTTCTGTCTCTTTGTGGCAGCTTTCAAACCTTGCCATGGTAACGAACCTCTGCAGAAATAGATCAAGACATATCCCAAACTCTCCAAATCATCTCTTCTGGATTGCTCGATCCCCAAATGAGTGTTGATAGAGGCATATCTGGCGGTACCTGTCAAATTCTTGTTCTCTTTGTATGGGATGTGTAAATGGGTTCTTGGGTCTCTATATTTCTTTGCCAAACCGAAATCAATAACGTTCACTTGAGAACCTCTTTTCCCGATTCCCATCAAGAAGTTGTCTGGTTTAATATCTCTGTGGATAAAACAACGGGCATGGATGTAGTCAATTCTACACAAGAGCTGATCTGCTAATAAAAGCACAGTCTTGTATGAGAACTTTCTGTTACAATAATTGAACAAATCCTCGAGTGACGGACCTAAAAGATCAATCACCATGGCATTGTAGTCGCACTCGGTCCCGTACCATCTGACAAAGGGAATGCCTACACCGCCACATATCGCCTTGTATACGCGAGCTTCATACTCCAACTGTGGGTGTTTGGCGCGAATGTTCTCCAATTTGATGGCAACCTCCTCTCCTGATATGATATTGGTGCCGAGATAGATGTCACCAAAAGAACCAGATCCGATCTTACGACCAATACGGTACTTTCTTCCAACTCTTAAATCCCTGGCTATTGTTAGTAACTCTTGATCTTGGGCGTTTAGCGCGTGTATGACCTATCGACCTATACAGGTGACAATTATCATCATCAACTTACATGATGTCATCAGTTGATCATCGACGAGATACCTCTGTGATGGCTCTGTCCACTTTTTGTTTCAAATATCCTGGATGGTTTAGTTGTTCAAAGATCAAGTTTGGATTTTTGTGTCTTATATGGAAACTAATCGGTCCCTTAAAAAGTGGAACTGGGGCTGTCGTATGCAAGCTGATTGTGGAGTGAAAATTGGGGGCATCAGCAATAATTTATTTATTATGGAGCATATCAGTCAACAGTGCTAGTTGGTGCTAAAACCGTGTCAAGAATCCCTTGAAGTGTATGGTATGCCAGGTATGTAACATTGGAATATGAAATCTAGCTGGGATGATGAAACGTTCGAAGACTGTTTCAAACACGATCACAAATTGTTCACTATAGATAAGCATTTTCGATATCAAAGCTCAATTGGAGAGATGAAACCTAATGATCCTGTTCGGTAGTGTTTCAAGTGTCTTGCTATCATATTACTTCTATCTCACCAATTGTGTGAGCATTATTATTTTTAAAATATATTTTATATAAGAGACAAAAGTGCTCTGTTACATATGAACTCAGTGCACTTGGGCATTAAAGACTTGATCAATCGAATTTCAAATTGAATCAAAAATCAAGCAGGTGGATTCACAACAACATCATCCAAACCACCATTACACATAGTAGGAATCAAGTATTAAATTATAAAATTAAAATATAGACATGTGATCTCAAAAAAGCGACAAATCACACGTGAAAAACAAGCGAATAGTAATATTATATCAGCTCCGAACTTGGACAAGGCGAACAAAAGTAGAGTGATCTAAATCATCGATGTTGAAGAGACAAATCTAAAAAAAATCGGCAAGTGCTGGTCATGACGATGCTTAGACAGCAGTGGTGGTGGTGGCAGCAGCAGCTGGAGTTTCCTCGGTAGCGGCGACTTCAGTGGTAGCAGCTGGTTTGGCAACCTCTTTCTTAGCCTCTGGTTTAGAAGAGACGTGGGAAGTGTAAGATTTGATCTTGGCAAGGAATTTCTTGAACTTGGAATCTTTCTTCTCAACGGTTTTCTTTGGTTCAGCTGGTTTGGTTTCTTCGACAGCTGGGGTTTCTTCAACTACAGGTTCCTCTACAACGGCAGCTGGGGTTTCGTCTACGATAGCTGGAGTTTCTTCGACAACGGCGGCTGGGGTTTCGACGACAGGTTCTTGGGTTGGCTAAATTTAGTTAGTATGTGTTGAGCAACAAAAGGGCAAGCTGTCACCATATCAATAAGAAATCACTGATAGTATCCTATTACAAGCTGATAAATGAATTCCACATATGTATCAAGGTAAGAGATCACTATGAATCTCAACGATACCTCTCAGAATATGATATCAACAAACTTCAAGGCACAACTTGTCAGATATAATACATTTATCGTGTGATAGCATCTAAAAAGGGGGCTTGCATCATTCAAATACATACTTCAGTGGCAGACATTGTTAATATGGAGTTGGAATCGATAATTTTTCGATAAAGGACGATGGATTGATTTAATTTACAAATACAAAGATGTAATAAAGTCAGGAACAGATTAAAAATAATGTGGCGAGAAGAGATGGGTTATTTATATTGGGCCAGCATATTAAGAAAATCTTTTCTGTAACGAGGCAGAACCCAAAACAAGCAGAAATTGAGGGCTGTTTTTTTCCTTCTCAAGATGAGCCCTCTGTAATCGGGATGTGTCACACTAGTGAGAACTTGGTGTGATTCGAATACTGAAAAGGGGGAATTCTTGTTGTGAGGTTCAACTGAGAGATTATTGATAGGGGTTGTATTAGTGTGGCTGTTGTTGTTGTGTTTTAATTCTTTTATCATAGCACAATTTTCAGTCATCGAACCCTGAATTACCAGATTCGACAGAGCAAAACAAAGCAAAAAATAAAAACACGCATGGTGTAAAAAAAGGCAAATGCGATGAGATGGTCCTTTTAAGGACAAAAAAAAAAGATTTAGCAGCCAGGAGATGAGTTTGGCTAAAAATAAATGAAACACTGCGATTGGAAGGTGAATATGGGGGATTAGGTGATATTGAGTTACTGTCGTGGTTGCAGAAGGTGATGTGTATAGTCACATGCTACAATTCGCTCCGCAGCACTCTTATATCAGTATGGAGCTCCAGATGATCAGCTATTTCAGTCGCTTAACCTTAAAAGATCTGCATCAATCCAAGACTTTTAACATGCATGAAATCAGACCGTAACTAAGGCCAACGCAACAACCAGCACAACTGTAAACAGAAACTGAACAATTCGATTTGGTTCCATCGACACGCTGCAGTTTTGGGCGATTGCCCCATTCGGTGCTGGCGATTACTCGATTTGTTTCCAGATTACAAAGGTGTCTGTCTGCGCTGCACTGTTGTTGAGAACTGCGCTGTGGCCTGTAAAGAGCGGACCCGCTGTATCCTGAGTAAGCGCGAAAACTGTACAGGCGGACTACATCGCAGGAGAACCGGTAAACTGCTACAACCTCTGCAGGGTACCACTGTATCATTTCAGAGTCATCGATCGGAGAGTTATATTGTCGAATCAACGTAGCTGAATTTGTAATATGAAATATTGACACTTGAATCTACTATCTTCCCTTTCGCTCAGAATCTGCGCTTGAATCTTCCGCTCAGCGCACCAACTAAGTACGCTTTTATTCACGCTTTCAGAATCCGGTTTCATCAGAATCCCGTTTTTTCAGGCTACCCACGCTCTTGGGTTTTAAAGCACACCACCTAAACAGGAGATGAGTGTCACGTTCACAGACATGAACGCGTCTGTATACTCACACGCCACATCTACGCTCTTAGCGTTCTCTTCCTCTCAATGTTTTTTCGTAAATTGCATTTTCTCACCTGGGGAGCCCTCTTCTGGACTCAAGCATACTTTAGCTTCATCTGCTTTTGTTATTTATCTTCATCCGTTTTGTCTCATAAATTCTCACTAAATAAACATTTCTGTCCAATCTGCACCATTGACCTCCATTTGTCTCCATTTCATCTCACCATTTCAGCAGTGACTCCGCCTGCTCCCCTTTGCCGGTCGGCTGGCCAGCCACCCAATGCCTTAAGCGAAAGCCCCAGGTCACCCACCGGCTAGCAAAAAAGACGTGCGCATAATACTAAAAAAACGTCTCCCAAGGCTATCCAGATGGAGTTCCTGAAACCGAATAGGGATCGAAATTAAACAGATCACCAACTATACACCGCATCCGTTACACCCTTCATTCATCCAACTGCTGCTGCATCTTTACCAATAAGTTTTCAGGCACAAAGACACCTTGACAAAATTATAGGATTACCCCCCCTGACATCTCAAGATCATCCTAATCGATTACTAAACGATACTTAACAGAATACAATTAATCAATCGTATCAAATGATGTCATCTGTTCAGCAGATTTAAGAGATAACAAGTCAATATAGAACTAGATATCAACGAGAGACATCATCTCGCACAAATTCTAAACAATAATGTTGGGTCGTCTTTTCAGTACAAAGGGTAATGAGCCCATACCAACGATGAGCCCGTGTCCAACAGTGGCGCCTTACGCTCTCCAACCAAGTTCATCTGCTTCCACAGCGAGCTCTCCAACTACCCCGAAATTTGAACCGACCAGAACGGAGGATTTTTGTGACACTTACACAAGAGCTTTACTCTATGGGTCTCCAGATCCATTGTCATCAACACTGTTGGACAACTCTGCCTTCAGAATTTTGGTGATTCAGGACGGAGCAATGAGATCGAAACATGTTTTGTATGATTCGGCCATTTCCACTCATCAGCCACAATCTTTGCAATCGTCACCACTTCAGTCATATGGTACAAATACCAAAATTGATAATTCCAGATACCACAATTTAATGGAATTGTCCGACTACATATTTGGGTGTGGTTTGCCCGTGCTGGACACTTCGATCTCCACCAAATTGCACACCTTGGCTTCCTTGCCAAAGCTTCCTTCATCTGTACTCATAACACGATTATTCTCGTTGAATCCTAAATTTTCATCAAATGAAATGGTGGATCCTCTCGACGATGAATGGAACCCACAATCAAGTCTACCGCTACCACATCCATCCTCGTCAAAAGATTTGATCAGGTTTGGTATCGGTTTTGTACTCCCTTTGGGGAATCAGGACCTTGAGTCTCTGATTACCAACAATTGGGAAGCTTACATCAATTTAATGGCAAGTTTCCAGCATCTCATCATTTCCAAATTAAAACTCCAGTGTACCATAAACCCAGGAAATTGCATAGCAATCAACAATTGCAAGAGAAGTTCAACCCAGAAAAGATTGTCCTTCCCAAATTACATTCTACAAAATGATTTGGAGATCCTGCATCAGCTCAATCATTTGATCAGATTGACCCATTCTTTTCTTCATGTTCCAAGATTACTCGTGGGAGTAAGAAGACCAAACGAGATACTTTATAATTGGTGTCATACCGTAGCTCTGTGGCTCGAGTTCAAAGATGGAAAGAATCTCACATCTCTGTCAAGATTGGAATTTTTAGCTTCCGTCTTTCTGATTTTG
The DNA here is from genome assembly GCA_030569155.1 of Nakazawaea molendinolei. Classification (NCBI taxonomy): domain Eukaryota; kingdom Fungi; phylum Ascomycota; class Pichiomycetes; order Alaninales; family Pachysolenaceae; genus Nakazawaea; species Nakazawaea molendinolei. Next base: position 539,367 of record JAJMKB010000001.1, read on the forward strand.
ATTCCAATCCGTAAACAGCTTATGCTGAATAATCCAAGCGATAAGACGAAAACCATCAACAGAGTGGTAATCATGACAGGGAATCCACTGGTTGTACAAAAATTGATCTTCATTGTGATGGGCATTTTACCTGATGATATTTTGCTGATCGACACGAACACAGCGCCAATCCCTTCAAGATCAATTAGCATATCAAAACCCAAGAAACTGCCAAGTGAGTCTTCCTCCAATGGCTCTTCGTCCTCAACAACACCTTCATTGGGACCATCTTTTTCAAAAGGTTGGGAAATTCCAAAGCAAACTCCTACAATACCTACAAATACAGTGACAGCAACGCCCGTCAACTTCTCACCTTCCAAATCGAACAGTTCCACCTCATTACAATACTTGTCGTCGTCTTTATCATCATCATTTAACTCATCTTCCTGGAAACAGGTCCCTTTTTTGGAGAAATGGAGACTTTCGACTCAGCTGAACAATGCAGATCATATTAGCCACGATGGCTTTATGCATCACAGAAAGTTAGCTTCTTACAGGACTCCTTCTCCTGCTGTTGAGTATGAGGAATATCCTTGGAGTAACGCAACAACAATGCATTCGTATCAACCCAATCTCAGCAAATTGAGTCGACATCAATCCTCGGTCGATCTCAGCATATGGACAAACACCAAGTATAATGTTAAAAGCTTGGGGAGAGTTGAGAGAACTACAACTTCTGTGAAGGGTAGTCTCTCTGTCGACAGCATGATTGGACAAGAATGCGAAAACATAATGAAGGAAGATCCTAAATTTGAAATTGTGAAGGACAAAGACGGAGAATGTATCATTGAGACATCGAAATTTGATGAGTATAATTCCAAATTGAGCTTGTTGATGAAAAATGAAACAATCGATACGTATTTGAGACCTTTGGTGGGGTACGTTGAAGAGTTTAGTCCTGAGTTTTCATTACAGGCTTGTCCGATCAAAGTTGGGTTAGATCAAGAGATTATCAATACAATGAAGAGCGATCTTCAAGATCACGCTTTTTGCCAACTACCAGAACCAACGACAGTCTCGAGAACAATATTTATTTCGTTGGCGGCTAGGGAGGTGAAGGAATTTACCTTGAAATCTATGGGGACGGCTTCTGTTACGCTGTCGTCGTCACCAAACCCTAATTTGCCCGTTTTCAACGAGAACATCTCTGTAAGAAAACTTTTCTCTCCCAGAAGTAGAGACGTTGACGAGTCAAGAGTACAGAGAATTGATGAGTTACTCGACTCGATCATTGATGTGGCTAAATCGATCTCAGAGAACGATACCCTCACGTCTAAAGGAGCAGTTAATACAATTAGCGAGGAAAATAACGATTGCGATGAAGATAGAGATTTGAATAACAGCGAAGACAATGAGCTGAGCTTCTCAAAAATCCGCGAGTTGATGAATGAAATGTTTCAAGTGTGTTAGTTGCAAATTGGGGGTGTTTTAGTGACACGTATATAAATGGCAGATGTTTTTCCTTGAGATTTTTTAGGGTGTGTTGATTTTTTCGGATATCGATCTTGGAGAGAGGACATCGAGAGTTCTTTTAATATATAGAGAATAATTGTGTTGATCTTGGAAAGATTGACTTTATTAGGACTCGACTTTGATAAGGATTCAATCCAGGTCCAATTCAAGTGGGGAATTCGCTGGTGAAAGCAATTTTTTCAGGCTTTGTTCAAAAGTGGGAAGCTATCACACAAAGATGATTGGAGACCGTGGGAGCTCAGAAGAGAGCGAAATACTACCAAGCAGTGGGCCTCAGCTATTTATTGATGCTCCAAATAAGACTCTGGAAGCCTTGGAAGCTTTCTCGCAACTAGAAACCTGTAATTATGCCAACAAAACACTTGGTAATTCGAATCAAGATGAACAAATGACGTGTGATTGTCGTGAAGAGTTCGATGGCAAGCATAACCGAGCATGTGGTAAGGATTCAGACTGTATAAACAGATTGACGTCTGTGGAGTGTATCAATGGAGACTGTTCTTGCGGAGATGACTGTCAAAATCAGCGATTCCAGAGAAAGCAGTATGCCAAAGTATCAGTGATCCAGACAGAGAAGAAAGGTTACGGATTGAGAGCCGATAAAGATATCCCAGCCGATTCTTTCATCTACGAATATATTGGGGAAGTTATAGACGAGGCTTCTTTCAGAACCAGGATGGTCAAATACGACGAAAAAGGCTTTAAACACTTCTATTTCATGATGTTGCAGAAAAATGAGTTCATCGACGCAACAATGAAAGGGTGTCTTGCCAGATTTTGCAACCATTCTTGCAGACCCAACGCATTCGTGGATAAATGGGTCGTTGGCAAGAAGTTAAAGATGGGTATCTTCTCAAAGAGAAAGATCTTGAAAGGTGAAGAAATCACCTTCGATTACAACGTAGACAGATATGGTGCTCAGGCTCAGCCATGTTACTGTGGCGAGTCCAATTGTATTGGTTTCATGGGTGGAAAGACTCAGACCGATAGTGCTTCGTTGTTGCCACAAGTTGTAGCTGAAGCTTTGGGTGTAACACCGTCAGAAGAGAAGTCATGGCTCAAGATGATGAAACTGAGTGGTAGAAAGATCAAGAAAAATGAGGAGAGTAATATCAATGAAGAATTTATTGCCTCTCTCAAGATGAAACCTTTGGAGTCTGAAGACGTCTCGAAGGTGATGAGCGCCTTGTTACGTTCACAGGAAAACATTATTTGCAGAAAATTGGTTGAAAGAATCTGGTTGACCTCTGATAATACATGTCACACCAGAGTAATTAGAATGCATGGTTACGAGATTTTCAGTAAGTTGGTAAGAGACAACTGGGCCGATGCCGAGGAACAAGAGATGACTATTCATATTTTAGAGATTTTGTCGAAATGGCCAAAAATCACCAAGAACAAGATCTCCAGTTCCAAGATCGAAACAGTTTTGAAAGACGTTGTCGCAAACACAGAGAACAAGTTATTAAAAGATTTAGCTTCAAGTTTGTTGGACGAGTGGTCATCTTTAGAAATGGCGTACAGAATTCCAAAGAGAAGCGAAAAATCCCCACCTGCTCAAGGTAAAGTGGAAGCCAAGATCGAAGTTCAAGACTTGATACCATCCAGGGTCTATGATGGAGTTCCATTACCAACCGGTTGGGAGTGGGCTGTTGCCCCAGACACGAATAAAGTGTATTTCTACAACAGAGAGCTCAACGTGACACAATGGAACAAACCAGTTGACGCTAGTCTAAAACTGGAAGCCAGATCAGCAACACCTCTGACACTGGGTGATGATGAATTTTCTTTGAAAAGAAGACACGAAGATGAAGAGGATGAGAGCCACAAAAGAGTCTCCAACTCTCCAATGAAAGCTTTGAACAATCTTGACGAGGAACAAAAGCTGCAAAGAGAAAAATTGAGATTGCAAAGAGAGTTGGAGGAGAGCAAGAAATTCCGCGAGTTGAGAGAACTCGAGTATCAAAAAAGAGAGGAAGAGGTGAAGAAGAAAGCTGAAGGATTGAATAGTATCATTCTGAAAGCACAAAAGGAGGCAGAAGAGAAGAAGTTGGCTGAACAGAGACTGAGAGAGCAAGAAGAAGAATTGAAAAGGTTGAGACTCGAGAAGAAACTCAAACAAAAACTGAGATCTGAACTGCTGAAGTCTGAGAAACTGGCTAATCTGTCGTCATCCAAAGAGAAGCTGTACAAAAGATTATTCGCAGGTGTTGTGCCAAACATGATCAAGAAGTACGAGAGCGAGGTGGGCCACGAAAACATCAAGAGATGTGCTAAGGATATTGTCACCATTTTGACGGAGAAGGAATTGAAGAGACATGCAGATGCCGAGGTACCAAAGGAGTTGAATAATGAGAAGAAGGTGAAGATCAAGATGTTCAGTAAGAGTTATATGGCCAAATTCTTGGTCAAGTATAAGCTGAAGGAGACCAAGAAAAAGCCAGAAGATCAAACGAATAACGAAATCTCTGTGACGCCATAGGTGGCTGAAAAAATAGGATTAGAATTATCTAGACCAATTGTATTATATAAACAAAATATCTTATAGTGGATGTAAAAATATTGCCGATCCGCTATTGAAGAATAGTGCATGTAAGATACTAAAAAAATAATAGGGTTTCTTCACTGGATACCACAAGTAAGTCTATTTACTCTTTCAGGTGAAAACAGTACAGAGAATAACTGGTGAAATAAGCTCTCATTACAAATTTCAAATCTTGTCTTCAAATAAGAATCTCAAGGTGCATATTTCAGATATTCCCTCGAGCCTCTGACAAGGGTTACACCTATTTTTTTACAGTGAGACACAATAAAATTTGCACGCCTTGCATGCGGTGTTTCAATCCCAATAACCGCGGAACATCAACCAGTATCTCCATCTCTGTACAGCACTCACTCACAACATTTTGCAAGCGCCAATTGGCCAGTCTCGAAAAAAATAGATTGAAATTTCACATCTGTCGCACCGCTCCAAGTGCGGCTGAAAGCTGCACCTCTGCGTTCGTGTGCATACTCACTAATTTCCTAGTTAGGATTGCTAGGAAGAGAGACATTATATAAATTATGTAATTAAATGTGGGGATGGAAGGTGAAGTTGAACACCAGGAGGTAAGAATGGAGGCTGCGAGAGACGAGTTGGAGACCAAAGGTAGTGGAGAAATCAGAGATTCTATCCCAAGGAGCTCCAGTGCTGTGTCAATTCTCTCAACACAGACTCCACCTTCAGGATCAGTTTTCACAAGAACCGTGGACTCTTTGGCTTCAGTAAGATCAAACAAATCAACAACATTCCAAACACTGGCAAATTTCATCAACACACACAGACCTCATATTCCACAAATAAACCAGCGGAAACCGCAGGACAAAAGACCATCCAAGGGTTCCATCAGTGGACACCTATTTCCCCACACCGACCATCCCAACCCATTTACAAATTTATCGAAATCATCAACAGAGCTTGCTTCTCAAGAACCAGAGCCCAAGACATCTACCTATTTGTTCAAATCGTTGAAGAAAACAAACGCTTCACCCACCAATGGCTCATTGTTGTCGGTGCCATCTACCAACGATGCTGGTGATGACATTTCTATAAATTCCAAACCACCAATCCCTGACAAAAGAGGCCCTCCCAACTCAAAAGTGAATTCCCCTGTTCGTAGAAGTGCCAGATCACCAAGTTTCAGGAAACAGAGAGAGAAGTTGGTTCTGCAATACCAGTTCTTCAAGAAGTTTCAACTGAAGAGCAGATTGTCCGACTCGATTGACTATGCACCTTTGAGATTGGACTCGATGTCTGAATTTTTACAAATCTCTTACGACCAGGCAGCTGAGGAGATCGCTAAAAACTTCCTAAAAGATCCATCACAGGCATCTTCTCGTTCGAGCAGCACCACCTCATTCACTCGTCAGTTCCCTGAAGCTTCTACAAATCCTACACCTAATCCATTCGGGTCCCAGGACCTGGCCCTAGCCAACGATGTCAATAATAGCATTTTACCACCGGACAAAATGAGAACGATCTTGTTGTATCTTTGGATGGCCCAGGCTTGGAAGCTATTGTTGAAAGGTAACTCCATCATTATCCCCCAGGCTAAAGGTGCAAGAGATGACCATAAATCCTTAGATATGGAACACAATCCTTCGAGACAAATCTGTCTCCTACAAAATCAACAGAGACAAGTGGGCTATGTTGTAGATGATGAAGAGTTATTCGATGAGTCGGAACTCAATTGGATAATCGGATGGCAGGTCCTGTTTGATGAGCCTGACTATTGGATTAACAGTGTATTTTTTGAAGACTGGGAGCTGAGACCTCAAGTAGTTTTTGATCCAAATTCCGTGGGTATATCAGCGAATGACGAACTCACTCATGATCCGAAACAACCAAAGTCACCGTTATTACATTTAACTGAGAGTGATAGGTATGGCTTTTTGAAAAACTACTCTCAGTATACTACAAATTCATACAAATCCATACCTTTGAAAACTGCATCACAAGGTATCGTCTATTGTCATGATCTAGACATAAGTTTAAGGAAAGAGGATTGGCCTTCAGCTTTAGCAGAGATCCATAGGGTCTTGATTCCTAAAGGTAGAGTCCAGTTTATCATGAGAGATTTCCATTTGTACAGTGCAAATGATGATGATAATAGCGAAAAACCTGCAGATGAGATATGGAACATTGTGACAGAGAGGGCCAAAAGAGAAGGCTTTGAACTTCAACCCTCACGTCATATTTTCAGGCTTTTAAAAGAGGCCAAATTCAAAGATATCAAGTACACACTATTGACGCTACCAAAGATTGTAACTCCGATCAACATGCCCTCTCAGAGTGTCGAGAAGAATTTGTTTGGATCGCAGTCAAAGGTGTCCCTCACATCAAGCTACTCAGACACTTCTCTTGATACCAAAGAGTACAACAAACCACAAGAGAAGGGTAAAGGGTCCTGTAGTAAGGATGTGAAGTTGGATCAACTCACTTCATTGATTACAGGCTTGACAGAGTTTTCGTATTTGCATGCGTTTACCTCATTGGATGCACATAACATATCACCGCTGGACAGTGATATATTGTTGAAGTATTTCGATTATCGGAAATACGGTGATGGGTCAGGTCAAACTTATTTCGATGAGGGATACTTCCTTTTCATGGTATTAACAGCGACCAGTGATTAAGGGATGGAGAAAATGAGCTCACTAATTTTTAACTCATTGAATATAGGCCCCAGCATCGTTGTATTGCCTCACAGTGACCATGCTACGACTACAAATATAATTTAAGGTATGCTCATCACCAGTTGTTTGTGAATATCAAGACATGCAGGTATAACACCCCCAAAATCGTCGTATAACCTAAAATATGGGGTGTAATCTAACATCATCAAGTTTTTATACAGTAGCGAGTCTGCTGGTGCATTGTGCACCTACTCACCGTCTCACCCTTTTGAGCTGATGCTTAACGCCTCGTAGGATCTCCCTCTATCAACGAAAACATCATCTTCTTCACGACAAATCCGCACATCTCTATTGGCTGGAATTTTTTCCCCTATTCGTACGTAAAAGTGCGTGCAAAATTGAGTTCTTTGCAAGAGCACTAATTCAAGTTGAAATGGTTGGTTAGGAGAGGAGGAGGTGTTCTCAACAGTGTCAAGACCCTTGCCAAACCAGTTATTTGCTCCAAATCGATACCGAATACACCCCCAAAAGTTCCCCTTCCAGCTCGGTCACGTGACTTGGCCCTCTCTCGAATCTCGAGTCGTGAAAAAATTGTATACAAAATTTTCAACGGTTAGTATTAATCGATATTTAAAGGAAATTGATCGCATTGATTTGATTCAAAAGGTTTGTTAACAAGTCTCATTTCGAGTTCATTCACAACACAGATCACATTACCATCAAAGACATTGAAAATGGAAGCCTTAGCCCGTCAATCGATGAGCGCTTGCCCTTTTGTTCGTAACAACTCCACTCACACTATGAGAATGTTGAGTAAGAACTCAGCTTTGGCCAAGCAAGCCGCCCACTGTCCTGTCATGGGTCCAGCCTTACTGCAAAAACAGCAGCAAAGACACCACTCGACCCCTTCGAAGCCTGCTCAGGCTGCTGCTGCCACCTCCACCTCCTCCGCCCCAATCGGAGAGGTCGTCATCAATGGTCGTGCAATCCCGGTCAATAATTCCTCAAACGAACATGCCTTTGACTACAACGGTAAGTTTGAGAACGACATCTTGCAAAAACGTCAAGAAAGCTCGTACCGTTATTTCAACAACATCAACCGTCTTGCCAAAGAGTTTCCTAAAGCTCATCGTGCTACCGAGGATGATAAAGTGATGGTTTGGTGTTCCAACGATTACCTCGGTATGGGTAAAGATCCCCGTATCTTGGACTCGATGAAGCTCACTTTGGAGAAATATGGTGCCGGTGCCGGTGGTACAAGAAACATCGCTGGTCATAACCGACATGCGATCAACTTGGAGAGTGAAGTCGCTGCCCTCCACAAGCAAGAAGCTGCTCTTGTCTTTTCCTCTTGCTTCGTAGCCAACGACGCTGTCATCTCGCTCTTAGGACAAAAGATTCCCAATTTGGTGATCTTTAGCGACGAATTGAACCATGCCTCGATGATTGTTGGTATCAAAAATTCGAGATCTAAAAAAGAAATCTTCAAGCATAACGATCTCCAGGATTTAGAGGCAAGATTAGCCGCGTACCCTAAATCTACTCCGAAATTGATCGCTTTTGAATCTGTGTATTCGATGTGTGGTTCCGTGGCTCCAATCAACGCCATCTGTGATCTAGCCGACAAATACGGTGCCATGACCTTCTTGGATGAGGTCCATGCCGTTGGTATCTACGGTCCCCATGGGGCAGGTGTAGCCGAGCACTTGAACTTTGACGCCCATTTGAAAGCCGGTATCGCTTCTCCACAGACCAAGACCACCTTGGACAGAATCGATATGATCACCGGTACCTTGGGTAAATCTTTCGGTACCGTTGGTGGATATGTCGCTGGTTCAGCTAAGATGATGGATTGGTTCCGTTCTTTTGCTCCAGGTTTCATCTTCACCACCTCTTTACCTCCAGCTGTCATGGCTGGTTCTCTGACCTCCATCAGAATCGTCAGATCCGACATCGAGAAGAGAATCTTGCAACAGAAGAACACAAACTACGTCAAGAACTCTTTGAAAGACATTGGTATCCCTGTCATGCCTAACCCATCCCATGTAGTCCCTGTCTTGGTCGGTGATGCTGCCGCTGCTAAGCGCGCTTCAGACTTGTTGATGGAGAAGCACAAGATCTACGTGCAAGCCATCAACTTCCCAACCGTTGCAAGAGGTACCGAGAGATTGAGAATCACTCCAACTCCAGGCCACGGTCCTGAAATCTCAGACCAGTTGATTAGCGCTGTTGACGATGTCTTCAACGAGTTGAACTTGAAGAGAGAATCAGTATGGGAAGATCTTGGAGGTCTCTGTGGTGTTGGTGAACCAAACATGACTCCAATTGAAAACTTGTGGACTGAACAACAGTTGAGCTTGTCTAACAACGATTTAAACCCAAACACTTTGGACCCAGTCATCAGACAATTACAAGTCTCTTCCGGTGTCCAAGTGCCAGGTTTCTAAGTCTAGTCAGTCTCTATGGAGTTTCTCTTTTGAGGGAGTATACAACAATATTCAAAGGTGGAATCTAACTAATTACAATTACAACATTTTTTACAAGATATGGAGGTTCTCATCACACACTCTATCAGTTTTTTTATCCAATTTCTTTATTACTTTTTTAAAAATTCAAGTATCCCTCATTGGCTATTCAGATAAATAAATTATCAAACATTCCACTTACATTGTTCTGTAGATAGTGCTACTGAGTTGTTCTGCCTTTTTGTGTGCATTTTTTTTTCTTCATCTATACTTTCAGAACAAAAGAAACTGCTTCTGAATAGCATCAATTCTAGACTTTTATCCTCTGATATAAAAATACAAGATCATATACATCTTGAGCAAGAAATATATATATCGGTACAGAAAATAGTAAAAACAATCAAAAAAATTAACCCAATTAACCGTTCATCAAAGACGTTGACAAAAAATACCAGTAAAATTATCAAATAAATAAATTTTTGAGAAACCCATAGATAAGATAGAGATGGAAGAGGTTCAAGAGATAAAAAAAAGGTCATCATTAGTTATCATCATCATTGTTGATCTAATTTGAATAAAATGGCTTTTGAAACATGACGTCGATCAGTATTCATGTTTTGGCTTTTTTCTATCTGGTTCATTGTTGTTCACTGTAGCGGTACTGTTGATCGAGACTTTAGGTAGCATTTTCAACTCTTCTAATCTGCTTTTCAACAAGTTTTCTCTTTGTCTAGCAGCGTTTTCCATCAGTTCTAATTCCATGATTCTTGTACGGTACAAATCGTTGACCAATTCTAATTCCGAGATTCTTGTTCTCAAAGTGTTCACCTCTTCAGTGTTAGATTTAGAGATGGAGTTTGGAGGTGTTGATAAAGTTGTTGTTGAGGCTTGATTTATCACCTCTTCTTCAGTGGAACCTTGTGAAAGCTGCTGTTGAATCGGTGGTAAGCTATTTTGAGTTCTCTCAGACACTGACGATTGTTGTGGTGATGAATACGAGTAATGAGCGATTGGATTCAACAAAGATGGATGATGATTATTAGTTGTAGCCTCACTCAACAACGGTTTCAAAGGTGGTAATTGAGATGAATCTTTGGCTCCTTCCTGGTTATCGAACCGGATCGTTGGGATCGAAGATGAGTTGGATAAGTTACTATGCTGATGTGGAGTGTGGTGAGACAAAGAAAACTGAGGACCGAAACTTGGAGATGCAGAGCCTGGTGTTGATTCTTGTTCTGAATGCTCTTGTTGGCTATTAGCAGCAGCAGCAGCGACCAATGCTGGTAACTTAGTACCACTGGAACCGTTCACCAATGGAGAGTTCATCGAATTGAGGGCGGTAGATGGTGAAAATGGTTTATTCATCACTCCATCTTCCTGTTTCACCAGTGATATTCTCTTATCCCCATAGTCGTTCGACAAGTTCTCTAGAGCCGATACGGCCAATTCCTTGTCGTTTGGTTTACCTCTCTTGGAAGAAGACTGAAGAGCACTGATCTTTGAAGTTGAGCCTGTTGCAGCCAATAAAAGGGGAGACGTGATCTGGGCCAAATTCGGAGCAAACTGAGCTGGAGTGGAAGAAGGGTAGTGCAAAGGTTGTGCAAAACTCGGATGCTGTTTTAAATAACTTTGTTGTGGATTTTGACGTTGAGGAAGATGGTTTGACCAGCTCTGATAGTGATATTGGGAGTTGTTGGCACCGTTTTCACCTCTAGGCAAAAGAGGGACCAATGAAGGAGATTGGGATGTTTTCCCATCGTTGATAGCAGATAACGAAGGTGAATTCTTGTTACTCTTGGAGGGTCTATATTGTTTTGGAGAGAATTTCTGCTTTGATGAAGTGCCGTTTGCTTCTGATGATTTGGCCTTGAGTTCCGGGGTGTTTGGATTTGAAGCTGCGGACTTTCCTGAAGAGCCCGGAGTGTGTCTTACTCTGTTTCTGGACTTGATGACGTCTGTTTTCAACGAGATCGGTCTTGGTCTCCCGTGCAATTTGAGAAAGAGACCGCAAGCGTTACACAAGACTTGACCTGTCTCGTCTCTTCTCCAAAGAGGAGTCGTGTGAGTTTTACAATTCCGGCAGATCGGGGAGGAGATGTTTGTCTTCGAGGTGGTGGAGCCATTTGCAGCGTTTGTTGTTGATATTGTCTTAGCATTTGGATGCACTGGGTTTGTATCCAGATCTTCGGTGGTGTCGGAGTGAGAATGGTGTAACTGATGAGGGATTCTGTCGTCAGCTTGCAGTGGCTCTGATCGAGGAGAATCCAGCAGTGTGGGGTTCCTCGGAGTGTGCTGAAGCGTTGTTATTGGGGGGAGATTCCTTACTGGATTTGTCATATGGGCTATTTGGCGCTTAAAGCGGATTTAGATAGATCTTTTTCGAGATGAGACACCAAAAATGGGGGTTTTCAATATGACACAGTGACAAAGATTCGGAATCTGACTAGGTCGGAAAATGGATGTTGTAAATGATGATTTCCGATCTCTTGTTTACCTGTTGTTGTGAAGAGTTATGATCGATATGAGGTGAATGAGTAGAATTGATTAGCTGAGTAGTCACTTGAGGTGTCGATATCAGTCACACGAGTTCCCTGAATGAGTTGTAACGGATTTGGAAACAGTCGATCTCGAATTAGCAACGATTTAAATGAAGTGAGACAGGTGTATTTCTTATCAATCTTATCTGACAAGTCTGTTTTTCCCTCTTTACTGTGCAAAATTTTCACTATAGTCGCTTATAGACCCGTGAGAGCAGGGAATGATGGCAGAGGGCCTTATGAGGCATTGGGAATGCACGACTTTTGAGTGCAACGATGATTCTTAGGTGCGCACGACCTTTTTGGCATGGTTAACTAATGGTTTGGTATTAGTTGCACTACTATTTCTCAAGTAGAAGGGGTGAAGGACGGGGGGATAGTTTGAGAATGTGAACGATACACTTTTGCATGATCTCAACTGGAGTGAAGCTGGTGCTTAAAATCGTTGAGGCGAATAGCTGATGACTGATTTGTGTGTAGTATTTCAAGTTGAGGATTTGTACGAGTCATTGGATCACGAAGAGTGATTGATACATTAAGCTTGCACGACTAAGACGGGGTTAGTAAAAATTGTTGGATTCGTTGACACGACTTGCTGATGTTATGGGATTAATAGGAACAAGCAGTGAATAGCGTTGATAAGCACCTTGATATCCCATGTTGATGTGATTCATCTAGCCAATTAAAAGCATCAATTAATAATACACTAATTAACAGAACATAGTAATTATCATAAGTAATAAATTATTCTGACATACTTGATACCTCGAAATAGTCGAATTGGATATGCACGACCTTTATGTATGCATGCATATTTAAAATTCTCAACTAGTTAGTCAAATTTGCACGACTTGATAGATGAGATGAACCCTATCAGGACAAGAACATGATCAATTAACAAAATGGAACAGGAATCGAAACGTCTCCGGAAAATATAATTAAGGACGGAAGTTCGTATCAAATCCAAGTGATCCGATCCGAGAGGAAAGACTAAAAATTAAGTTTAGCGCCAAGGCTGTGTCTACTGTCGCGACAGTCCAATTCCTCGGCCGCACAATAGTTAAAAATTCGTTTTTAGAAATCATGCGTTAAAAAGGAGATGAAAAGCTATTGTAAAAGAGAGAGGGGCGAGTACGAGGAGTAGAAGACAAGGTGAGTGGTGATAATTATTGTCGAGGATGATGACAACACCCGATAACACAGATGTCTTAAAACAAACTTATCCTTGTAATCGAAGCCTCTCATAATTTCATTTCACAAGGATTTTTTTTAGCCCTGCATTTCTACTCATCTTCTGATTAGGGTCGAAAAACACAACAAAACCAACAAACAAATAGATAGCGCCTTAACTAATTGGGAAATCTCACTATAAAAATCAACTAGGATTTCGGTACCCAGTATCAAACATCACGTTTTGTCTCTGTTCTAAATTTAACTCGTCTAATAATCATCATACGTACACACACACCCTACAACAAACTATGTTCCTTTCGGACACTACTACCTCTCTTTACTTATCTCCGGTCTAGATCACATCCGTCCGTCAAATAAATTTTTTTCTGTTTTTTTTATAGTTAGTTAGTTATATGTCGTACTTGGTAGTAGTAGGAGAAGAGCCCCGATCTTATTTACCTTTACATACTTTAAATTGCATTACACACAGCTTTTTTTTTTTTTTTTTAGCCCTATTGCAGCTACAAATTCAGTTTTTTCTCTAACTTTATTACTAAATTGAGGGGGAACCGCAGGTAAGTTGAAATTCCGAACTTGAGAAAAAATTACATAATTCTGTTCTGATTCGGAAAGCATGCACAGAAATTACTCTTTGGTTCCATTTCTTCAATCATCGTCCACCTCAACAAAAGTTGGGTCCATAAACAAACAATTTGTCTACTTTGAGAAGAAAGTCTTGGTGTTCCGTTCAGTATTTTTCGTTTCGCACATCCCACATGGCACTCAAGTAATCCCGGACTTAATCCCTAATACGTAGCTTTCTTAGTAAGAGAAAAAAACAAACCGATCTTTTTCACTAATTCCGCCCCATAGCCTCCGGCTAAAATCACTCCTTTTCTCAACTCTTCTTTCTGCACTCGAATCTCTTCTTCACTGCCGATTCGATCTCATTACTTTATCTTTTCCTGTAACTTAATATAGGTGTAACGGTTTGTACTATGCAATTGCATCTGTACCGTTTCTCGCTAGACTATCAATTGCAGCCTTGACATTCTTACCTTCTCTCTCTCTCTCTCTCTCTCTCTCTCTCTCTGTCTCGCTCACTCGTACAAAGATCTGTTCTCCACAAAAAAAAACACCCACCACCGAGTTGTCTCGTTACACTAGAAAACTGAGGGGAATTACGCGCGCTAAGATCAGTGACATCGATTGGTGACATCGTCAAACAACACCGAAATTCAGATCAATTAATTCCAATCATGAAACTCTCTTCTTTATTAGTCATCTTTACCCCTCTCGTTGCATCTGTGTACGCAACTCCTCCGTCATGTGTTCTTAGTTGCATCAATCAGTATTCTCGTTGGTGTCCACTATATCACAGAGATATCTTGTGTCTTGCCCAGAACAGAGATAATATCATCGAGTGCCTCGAAACCAGTTGTGATCTGAAACATTTCGAAGCTGCCAGAGATCATTTCCTTGGAGTTTGTTTGGAGTTTCTTGAATCTCCATTCCCTGTTCCTCCTCAATTACAAAATCCAATTCAACCGCCAACCAAACACAAACCCCCAAAGTACGGATATCGCAGGAAACCGAAACCGTTACTTGCATTTGATTCTCAACTGCACGGCAGCAAAAAGCATTCTTGGCCAGATGCAACTGATCCTGAACAGCAGCGTGCAAGATTTTCAAATGGTGATCCCAATGGGGTTAATGGTGCTTCATCCGGCTTGGAAACAAATGGCGCATCATTTGAAAACGCAAATGCAGATACTCCAGACGCCAATGCACCAATTGGTTTTGAACTGAACGACGACTCTGCAGATTGGCGAGACCTGACTACGGGATTTGAAGACGATCTGTATCTCCAAACTCAAGCATTATCAAAATTTTCAACAACTGGTCCTCCTCCACACGGTAAGAGACTCCCCAATTTTTCAAAGAAGAAATTGGTCAATCGATTTAAAACCGATCAAGGTATTTCCAAGTCGAGACTTGTGTCAAAAATGAGCACGCCTCCATAATTCAAAGATCGACTCAAGCATGTTCTGCTTTTTATTTCCAATAAGAAAAATCACACACACACATACACCCAAGACGCTTGTCCATGCAGTTCATACCTCATCGTATAAGCCAAAATAAAGAGAAAAAAAAGCCTAATTTGTACTTTACCACATATTACCTCCCTATATTGTCATGTACTCGTACATCCTGCTACTTTAATTTTTATACTTTGATGCATAGATCTAACTCCTGCGCTTAAATCACTACGGTTCAGTCAACTTTAGTCGGTCTCTGTCTTGACATTGGTGTTGCAAAATCTTGCAAACGCCGTTAAACCGGATGTCAAACCACTCGATCTGAATCGTCACTCAACTCAGTTCCGGGTTCTAGAAAAAATAACATCTGACTTTCGAGATTCTAGCGAATTAGATAAACATCCTTGTTCACATAGGTTCGGATGGAGATAGCTACAAGTTGCCTGATGTCTTGGGATTAGCAGCTAACAGATGCACGACAATTAGGCAATTAAAAAAAAAAAGCATAAAATATTCCTTTTTTGGGTCAACTTCGCTACCGGAATATGATGAACGGAATATGCACGAGACTACCGCTACTTCGGTTCACCGTCCATTGACAGCAGAATGGAACTTAAACTCTCGTATTAACGTTGCCTTACCTATTTGATGAACGCACCCTGGGCGTACGGAAAAATTGGCAAAACTATTATATCACACTCCATGCATCACCATGGGTTGAAATGGGAATAAGTTGTAAAAGATCCGGCCCCGCACCCCACTTTGAGATTTTATGAAGATTTGCAGTGGCTTTAGACAGTGGTGAAAAATACAGAAAAAAAAAAAGTTAATCTGCATGACAAGTGCATTAGGAAAATATTATTAAACGAAGTTCTTTATCATTAGGACGAATACAAAACGAAATCTCTATACACCCAGACCCAGTAATCAATTACAGTAAATACAAATAATAATAAATTAATAAAATAATATCTTTCCGTCGTTAGAATAAGGATGAGCATCTGTTATAACATCAACTGGTTGTCCGATAGAAATCAAATGGTGGTTTCCAAAGGATCAACAGAGGTGAAGTCACCAAAGTACCCATAATTGTTCAAGTCGAATTCAAATGGAGTCTGACTATATTCTCCAGAATCACTGTTAGCTCTATCCAGTGCAAGTAAGTCCAAATGGAATGGAGAATTCATCGTCTGTTGAAGTGGCTGCTGTTGTTGTTGCAATTGGAAAGGGTTGGTCATCGAGTTTTGACTCTTCAACAAATTCCAGTCGTTGTTAGCGGCAAGTGAAAGGTTGAATTCCGGGATCTCAATGCTCATTTTGGAATCCAATGGAGCTGATTGAGTTCTCAGATGTATAGATGAAATATCCTTAGATTGAGTTGGTAATTGCAAACCTCCCGAGAGCTGATAATCTTGATGGAATAAAGGCTGTTCAGCATTGTAAGAAAAGTCGAGCAACTGGTTCGACAAATCCGTGGAGCTGAAAACACTCTCTGTAGGCAAGTTTTCAAGAGTTGGCATAAGAGGGTCCATGAAAAGGTCTCCGGTAGCCAATTGAGCCATATTCGACTCCAACTTAGGATTGGTGTTGAACTCTGGAGATGTGTAAACCTTACCAAAAGAGGCCATCGACAGTGGTGTAGTGGTCAAATCATCAATGGTACTTGAGAATGGAGACTCACGTTTCTGATCGATCTCGATTGGAGACAACATCTCTGTTTCTTCTAATTTTGCTCTTGTTGTTGTCGTAGTAGACTTAGATCTGAGAGTGGCAGGTTCATCGTTGGAATTGGATTGGTCATCAGAGGCGGAAGGGTTTGTCAAGCTGGTACTCATAGTGATGGCATTCTGCGACACATAACTACCATGACGTTCGATGTACTTCTTGACAAATTCCCAGCATTTATCACCGTACACTTTAGGAGTTAACCCAGTAACACTTTTGAAAACTCTGTGGAAATGCCATGGCGACAATTTGGACTTACCGGCCAACTCTTTAAATCCCAAGACACCACCTCTTCTTCTCTTCTTCTTATTACCAGAAGCCTTGTCCTGCAGCACCTGTTGTTGATATTCTAGCAGCCTCAGCTGCTGTCTAGAGGTGCTATTTTCATCATCGTGCATTTGCAAAGCAGTGGAGGCGGCAGCCAAGGCAATGTGACGACAGGCCAAGTCCACCAATTTGACATGGTCTGTTTCATTCTTGCTGATGTTGGAAGATGTGTTCTTGGACAGGCTAACCGAGTTGAGATGGATAGCTGGCACAGAGCCTCTTCTCAACTTATTCTTACGGATGACGGCCTCACGGATGAACTGGGTATCTGGATCGTCTTCATCAAGTGGAGGTACAAACCCGATCTGGGAGTTCACGGCAGCCACTGTCTTGATCAAGAGATCGACATCGATGGAAATGGTATTCAAACTGTCGGCATCTTCATCACTGATCAAACAGTGACGACATTTGGAATATCCGGAAGCCATTGCTTCGTCTGGTGTATCGAAGAAGACAACTTCGGTCTTTAGACTGGTTTGCAAACTCAAGTCACAGTTAGGACGGCAGCAGATCTTGGATGACTTGTTACCAATGATGAACTTATCGGAGGCAAAAGGGTCGTTGAACTGGTATGCGTTCCACTTGGACGACTCTGTTAAGTAAGCCATTGCAAACAGGTGTGGGGTATAGATAGGATTAATTCAATTGGGTATTGATATTAAAGCTTCAAGAGAATCCCTCGGAAAAGCTAAGAGTGATGTATTATCAAGATTCTAAGCGGTCTGGAAAGATTCGGATAGAGTCGATAGGTCGTTGCAAGATCGGTTGATTGGATTAACAATGTCTTGAATTCACTTTATTTCACTTAGTATGATAGCTTTAACAATTGTTTGATAATTCCGTTACGTTCAGGAATGTCCCAGTTATATATATATGTGTTACGAACAAACGTAAATTAATGTATAGCGAGATTCGAATATTAATAAATATTGCTAGTCATACAAAAAAAAAAAAATTAACATGTGTTCTGAGTCTTGCAGGTGAGGAGATTTCTTTTTTTCTAGTACATTTTCTCAGAACGTAATGCGTTGACAGCCATCGCCTGCAGGGAGATGTAACCGGATTGGCGCACTAAATCCATGATGACATAATTTAGGTGCACTCTCAGCTGCAGCTCTGGAGACACTTACATAATGCATTCCGGCCACTGCATATGGAAATTGGGTCCAACAATGCAATTACTCGCGGATTTCCCCCTTTTATTCGTACTACTCGTAGTAGCCCCCCACGAGTTGAGCTTGACTGGTGTTTACCTGAACACGATTCCCCTCTTTCGAGATCGATCTAGATCCTAGCTGATTAATGTTACTTGAATACTCTAAGCGTTGGGTGTGTAGATTTCTTATAATTTCCACCTCCTTTAAGCGACCTCATACCGATTACATTTAAAGCGATTACCAAGGATGCAAGATGATGGTGCATATGTGGTTTTCCCTAATTTTGAACCGTAGCCAGAGATCAACCGCTACATAAGTTGCTTGTTCTTCAAATCTCAACTGAAGTTCCCATTTCAATAACAAATGTAGCTCGGACTCCTAACAAGGTGGGTTCGAGAACTCCCGTTTTAATAAAAACTATCTTTTACAATATGCGATATCGTCTCACTGCCATTTTTAGTTTTGATGCATAACTGCTATTTTATTTTACCTCTACTCTCTTTATTCAAAACGGCTCGGATCAAACAATTATCCAATCCCAATCCCGTTGGAAAATTTTAGTCAATAAGCTCGAGGCTTGAGTGCTCGATGTAAAATAAGTTAAGGTTAAAATCTGAAACGATTTCAAACTATAAAAAAAAACAAAGATTAAAAACGACACTTGAAATTCTTCTGTAGAATGCTCACCCCTAGCGCAGTTTCATCTAGTGACACACACCATCAGACATTGCGAGAGTGAGTCAAATAACATTATGAGTACCCTCTGCATATCCTTCTAAACCACCTAACGCTCGAATCACACGTGAATCTCTTAGCCTCTATGGCATTATAGTATAACAAAAAATTGTCGGAGTTCCTACGTTTGCGCCAAAGAGCCATGCCGCCGCCTATAAATTCCTTTACTCAAACAGGAAAACGGTATATCTGTTCAAGTGATATGCACCTGATATTACATAAAATTACAATAATCTTATTTTTATCAGCGATTGTTACAGCCCGTCTGATGTAACGTTGAAAAAACAGTATGTGTATTTACGTAATCTGAACTCAAAAACTGAAAGAAGTCGATTTACTTCAACCGCTAATCCACTTAGAGTTTAAAGATGGAGTTTATTGAAAAATGATCCGCGATCTTTTTTTTGGGAGGGGAGTTAGAAGCAGATTCAAATCCAGCAGACCGAAACAAAGTTCAAGGCAATGATAGCCGAGTTCTGACAAGAGCCACACCAGGTGCTTTGAGGTGAGTGACACAAGTTTCAGGTGCTTGGGATTTTGGCTGCTCGGCTCCGCGGCTCGGTTCCCAATTGTTGGGTTTTTATCTCTATTAAAATTTCGCGTGAAAGAACAATCACAAGGGACAAACTTCGCTTGTGAAGACAAAAGATCCTGGACAAACCACAATGCAAACTTTAAAGCTGGTCTTCTCTACTGCTTCTGGAAGTTAGTTTCCGCTCTTCGTAACAAGATGTAAATTTACGACACTGTGACGTAATATTACTTAATTTTTTTTTAATCCTAAATAAATTCCGTCTGAACACAGCTCTCTGAACACTACTCAGAATCCTCAACGACGCAGGTACCTTACAATGCTTGGTTATGTAATCGATTGTAATACCTTCAGTTGAATAGAGAATCTCGATAGTTTCATACAAACAGCACAGCCATCATTTCTGCCAACGTAAGAACGCCCAACGGTTGCGGCCGCTCGATATCGGAGTTCTCAGTCCCAGACCTCGTTTTCAAAAGAGTAAAGTAGGACCTGATAAATCAGTGAATTAGTAAACTCCACCTTATCACACCACAAAAAACATGATTTTCCCCTGTTCCCTCCTCTTCTCCTCCCAATTCCGGCAATCTTAGCAAGGGTTTTTCAGAAAGGGCTGTAAAGTTTGTTGAGTATAGGCGCTGATTGATTTTTTTCTCTGCAAGATTAAAACAACCTCTAGTGGTGTTGTACGTGGGTCGTTTCCTTGTACTTCTTTCCGGCGCGATTCAGTTCGCTCCAATTTCTAAAGCACTGTAACTAGAAATGTTTCCCAGGTTCCAACTGTCGCGACATTCTCAGATCTTCTTACTCAAAAAATTTAAACTTTATAGTTCAAACTTTGTTTCACAACCCATTTCCGCCTACGCCCTCAAAATGCACTCGCTCTTTTTAGCATGATTTCAACTACTGCAAATCCGCAGGTCGTGCATATCCACCTGATTATAGTCGGCATGAACTGTCGTGCGCGCAGTGTCACAAAACTTTGTTCCTATGAAATAAGTCGTGTATAATGTGCCAATCATGTCTGCTCAGAATTTCAAAAGGCCTTAGACGGAAAGTCGTGCTCTTTAGACTAATTTATCTCGATCGGAACGTATAAGGTAAGCCGCTTACTTGAAGAGCAAATATTTTTCAATTTCTTTACAGAATTTGGTCTATAGTAGATAAATTGAAAATGCCATCGATACCAGCTGTACCTCAGCTTTTAGCTAGGCATCTGGGTCACAACCATACGGCTAATTTGAAATATGGGTACATCATCTTATTTATCGACATTGTTTACCCGTTGTACCTTTGGGCAACAAGGTACTATTATCACAAGAGATGGAGTCAAACAGGCAGATCAACCAGTTATATTAGGCTTGTTCTGGTGCCCTTACCGGTCAAAATAATACTATGGACTTGTATCATTGTTCTATTAGGGTTCTGGAACTTGCATACAGGTCTGGAATTCACCATTCATATCAAAAGATTTGGTAGAATGAGCTACGTCTTATTACCATTGGATATCTTCTTGAGTTACAAACCCTCCCCATTGCCTCTTAACAACTACCTCGATCTCTTGACCCTTCACAAATGGCTCTCAAGATTGATCATTGTTTGTGCGTTTTTCCACTCAATTGGCTATTTAGTCAAGTGGAGTATCGAAGGTGGGTTGAACAAGTCAGGTAAGATATTGAACTTGTTGGGTATCATATGTTTCGGTTTTTACAGTGTCTTATTCTTGATCTCAATAAGACCAGTAAGAAGATTCTTGTACAAGTTTTTCTATTTATTCCATATGATCACAGTATGGCTCACTGTTTTCCTGATAGCATGGCATGCCAGACCAGGTGTCTCTTTTTATACTGTCCTCTGTGTCGCTTTATTGTGCTACCAAATTGGTCACAGAGTTAAGAGCTCTATCGCAGTTGATAAGATCCGTGTCAAGAGACCAGACGGTGCCTCTTTATCTCTTATAACGTTGCCTAGAGACTTGTTACCAACTGTGTTTTCTCCAGCTTCTCATATCAGATTATCCCACAAGTTACTCAATCCAAAGAGCTGGCTATTTGCTACTCATCCATACACAATTGCATCATCACCTAGAGATACAGAATTAAAACTTATCGTGAGAGAATCAGGTTTCCAAATTGATCCGTTGCACGACTATTCCATGACAGGACCTTTCAATTCGATCCCGATCAATTTTTATCAAACGGCTGAAAATGTTTGCATCATTTGCAGTGGGTCTGGAATCTCGTTTGCACTTCCTATTTATAACCATTTCAAGAAAACATCAATGGACTTCATCAGTATCAAATTGGTTTGGGTGAATAGAAATAAGAATGATTTGTATCTTCTCAAGGATTTGAAGATCAAAGGTATTGAAATTTACATATCTCAGGACCATCAAAACCCAATTGAAGAACAGGCTCATGACTCTGAACTTGAGCAATTCTTGATCAAAGATTCTGATTCCGACATCGACATGAGAGACTCTTTAGACTCCTTTGATTTACAACTGAACCCTTTCAACGATCCTAAGAATGTCGTTGATTCTAATTCTAATATGATGGACAAGAACTTGATTCATTACGGAAGAAGACCAAATCTTGACTCTTGTTTCAAAAAACAGCTTTCGAAAACTGCAGACAATGCAAACAAATGGGTCATTGCATGTGGTAAAAAATCTTTGATCAACGATGCTAAGAAGTTTGCATCCAAAAATGGTGCAAGATTTTTAGCTGAAGAGTACAGTATGTGAAAAATAGAGAGAACAACATAATTTATTCGTCAATTAAGCATTTCATTTAATCATATTTTAACATATATATAATCACAACAATTAAAGTTTTCATGATAGACAACAGACAATAGACAATCATTCAGAACTCGGACAAGTATTTGTTCAAAGTGTCTCTTTTCTCGACATTTTCAAACTTGAAACAAGCGGCTAACTCATCTAAATCTTCAAAAGACAAATCCTTGAAATAATCAGCAAACTCGTGTGTCAAGTATTGACTCAACAAGGTCTCTCTGACCGATCTGTTGATATATTGACTGATATCCCAAGTCTTTGGGTAAAGAGCCTTCCAGTATTTCTCTGGAATGACCTCTTTGAAATGAGCTTTAAGACCATCATAAACTTTCTCATATTCAGGATCAGCGTCTCTTCCCCAAGCATCAATACCTAATTTTCTCTTTTTCAAAAGCCAGTCACCCAACAATTGGAACCATTTGGATTTTGGTGAGACATAGGTTAATCCTTGATACCCAATATCTTTGTAAACCCAAATGGACCAACCAATGGCAGCCCCATCACCGGATGGGTCTCCCTGTTTGTAAATTGCCAATTGGTCTCTCAAGACTTGATATCTCTTCTCATTGGTGGCCTCGACATCGGTATTTCCCCTCACCTCTGAAGAATAGACAGGACCAAATTCACCGTTCCAGACAGGAATCTTGGTTCTGATAGCGTACTCGATCTTTCTGTTGTAACTTCTCAACATCTTCAGTTTCTGTTCCTCAGAAGCATCGTAGGTAAATCCTGGGAACCCATACTTGGTGTAATCGTGGATGGCGATGACCGAGTTTGGGAATGGAGTGTCTGGGAAGGCCGAGAAATCGGCAGCGTAGGTGTTACCGTCAAAATACAAGATATGGTCAGGATCGATTTTTCTGATCTCTTTCTCAATTCTTGTATAAAAAGCCACCAACCTCGTATGTTTGGAGTCGGAAGGCTCGTTCAACGGGTTATAACCTGCGATCCACTCATTACCTTTGTAATGTTCAGCGATTTTGGTCCACAAGTTGACAACAGCGTCTTGGAACACTTTGAATTGCCAGAATTCAGCCTTATGAGTAGCTGAATCACTGTGCCAATCCTGGTTTTGACCACCTGGAACAGCGTGTAAGTCCAAGACCACGTAGATCTCATTCTTAGCACAGATGTCCACCATACGGTCCAACAACTCGAAACCTTTTGGTTTGATGGTGAACAAATCTCCATCATCGTCAAGGAAGTGTCTGTAATTGAACGGGATTCTCAAACAGTTCAAATTGACCGATTTGAAAAATTTGGCATCGGCATCGGTCCAAAAGTATTCATAGAACTTGTCAAAGAAGTAGTTGAACTTTTCCTCGCCCATCACCTCTTTCATGATCAACTTGTGTTCAGTTTCATGACCAGGGTATCCGGTGATGAAATTTTCCATATTCAAATGACCTCCAGTAGCGGTTCCCTTCAAGACCACAGTCTTACCAGTCTCCGAGTCAACGATCTTGGTGCCTTCAACTTTCAAAATACCCATCTCTAGTCTACAAAATCTCTACAATACTATTATGATTCTATATATCTTCAGTATATGTTTGGTTTTATAATTGAAAAAACAAATTTTCTTTAGGATTTCTACCCCTATAAATAGTCTCGCTCTCGGACAATGTATCCCCCAGATTTCAATTGGGTGATCATTTTTCCCCAGATTTTTGTCCCGCACATTTATTACATGATGTGGGGATACTTTTTTCCTGGCATACAAGTTCGGATATCGGTGTCCTGCGAAAGAGTTGAGACACTTTGGTACGGATGTCAAGAGGATCGGTGGATTCGGGAGCAATTCGACGTGATAGCTGGACCAAGAAAGATCATCCTTGTTAAGCGGTTAAATTTAGTAGCTTTATCACTATAAACGATCTCGGAGGGCTCTCGATAGTATCGGTGCAAAGTTCCCCACTTGACCCCGCCTGCGCATCGTCTCAACTCCGTGCTTTCGGGGCCACTTTGCCAATCTGGGCTGTAAATCCGGACTGTAAATCCGGGCAAAACATTCGGATCTTGACAAAATTGCTGTACTGATTGTTATGGTGTTGATCTTGGCTTAAAACTCTTGATTGTACGAATAGGAAGTGAGTTCCTCCAATGTATCTTTGAGGTGGGTGTTTTGATTTGTTTTACACTACCAAAATTTATTTTTGTCAGGAGGATCCTGGAGATTTTTCTAAGATAACTCAGGAGAAGGTTGGAGATGATTCCAACGAGGAACTTGAAGTGTTTAAGGGTCCAGTTTAGACCATTTTCGGATACACGCATCCGAAGCGATGAGAAGTCATTTTTGTACAATCGATTGAAACAGCTTCTGGAGGACTCTGAACAGATCGATGATTCCGTTAAGATCGAGAGAGATGCTCTACCAATTCAAAGAGATTACCAGATGCAAAAGTTGATCGATAAATTAGAGCTGAAACAATACGATGCTCAGTATTCTAAAGAGATCTCATATGGCAAGATCCCAGATTATGCTTCCAAACACTCTAAAGAAATAGCTTTAGGAAGCGTGTGGAAAGGTTCAGAGTCTGCTCATGATCTGAACTTGCGAATGTTAGTAGACGTTCACAAACCTTTAAAAACACAACCACGTCTGCTGCGATCAACACGAACAAGACTCAACAACGCAAGAGAAGGCTCTTTGAACTATTCACTTGCTAAACTATCTGAACAACACGATGATACAAAGAACGACGGATGGACTGAAAGATATAGAGAAAGATTACTCGGACCTGAATTATTGGGTCCAACTACCATCTCCACTACTGTCAATTCTATCAAGGCTTTGGCAGATAGAAAGATCGAAGATGCCAGAAACAGAGGTGACTTCGATAATCTTCCAAATAGAGGCCGACCTCTTCCAACGGACCCTAATGCTAGATCTGCATATCTTGACATCACAGAATACCATTTGAATAACATTTTAATACGACAGGACATCACTCCACCTTGGATCGAGAAACAGGGCTCCGTTCTGCAATTGGTCGACAGTTTTAGAAAAGAATTGGACAAGTTATGGCTTAAAAGAGCTGTTCTAGTCTTGAATGAAAAATACCCTGCAGCTGATATCGAGTTCAAACTATCAAAAGCGTTACAGTATTCAGAGAACGAGAAAAGAGGTCAAAATCAGTTGAGAGACCCAGAATGGATCAAAGAGCAAGATTCTTATTTAACTGCAAAGATCAATTCCCTCAATGACAGTATAAGAGGATACAATTTACAAGCACCACTAGCATCTCAAAAATTTTACCTTGTCAAAGAGAAAGAACTTGAGCAAATGTTTAATAGAGTCAACTCATCTCATCTCCACAACGGTTTGAAGAGATTTCTCTTAGGAGACCCCAAGCCACAACAGATTAGACAAACAAAACCAGGTCTGTACCTCCTGTACAGCGAAATACCTCAAAGAGATGGCCAGGAGTCTTTGGGAAGATTATTTCTCAACATTTTCAAGTCTTCTTAATAATCGAAAATTCGTGATTTGCTCAAAAAAGAGTATTCATCAAAGATGATGTAAAAAAAAAAAAATAGCATCTTCCCTCAAAGTGAAAAAAAATAGAAAATTTTTTTAAAGCTTCGAGAAGTTGAAATTTGATACATAACAATATGGTTTCCACCAAAGTGTATGCTTCGGCTGGTGCTTTATTATATTTGCTCAGTGGTGGGAGATGGACGTTGGTGCTACTGGCTATTGTTTGTTTCACAATACTAGGATCAGGACCTGAGGAACTGGTACCTGTACTGAAGACATTGAAAAAGTTCCCTAAGAGAGTAGATGCCAAATTGGTGGAGTCTAAGGGAGCTGTCTCTTTAAAGACAAAAACGAAAAGAGTTCCAAAAGTGATCAAGGCCAGCAGGCCTAAGTCTCCGACACCCACATTGACGAAATCGGTTGATAACTTCTTGGAGTCGAATATAATGATTTTTTACTCTTCCCTTACTGGGTCATCACAAAAAGCTGCTGTGTCATTGAATGAAAAATTGTCAAATTTACCAGAGTTAAAGAACAAGCCAACTCTCATAAATCTAGATGATGACGTGGATGATCTTGACGACTATTTCGTCAACACCCCATCGTTGCCTAACCTTGTATATATTTTGGTTTTACCTTCATACGACACCGACTCGCCAATTGACTTTTTCCTTCAAACTTTGGAAGAGACAGCTAACGATTTCAGAGTGGACAAATATCCATTGAGAAAGTTATCGGGTTACTCAGTATTAGGTATTGGTGACTCTGAAAGTTGGCCGCAAAATTTCTGCTACCAATCCAAAGCCACAGATAAGTGGTTATCCAAATTGGGTGCTAGAAGAATTTTCCCACTCGGAACAATCTGTATCAAGACAGAAGGACAGCAAAAGATTGATGAGTGGATGAACATGTTCTGCGAATCTTTGAAAGACGAAGATCCTATTTTTTACGATGAAACGCAAGATTCCGATGAAGAACTGGGTGAGCTGGAAGATAGTGACGATAGTGGGACTTTGGTCGACGTTGAGGATATGGGAAATATCATGAAATCTAATGCTGAAGATTCTTCGGACAAAGTCGTCAAAGAAATGGTTGCAAAGAACTCACCTACGTATAACTCTTTGACAAAGCAAGGTTATACTGTTGTTGGATCTCACTCTGGTGTCAAAATCTGTAGATGGACTAAGTCGGCCTTGCGTGGTAGAGGTTCTTGCTACAAATTTGCATTTTATGGTATCAAGTCCCATCTTTGTATGGAGACAACACCATCTTTATCGTGCTCTAACAAATGTGTATTTTGTTGGAGACACGGTACTAATCCTGTGGGCACAAATTGGAGATGGCAGGTAGATGGACCTGAAATGATCTTACAAGGTGCTTTGGAAGGTCACTACAAGAAGATCAAGCAGATGAGAGGTGTTCCAGGTGTTGTTGCCGAAAGATTTCAAGAAGCTTTTACCGTCAAACATTGTGCATTATCTTTGGTCGGTGAGCCTATTTTCTACCCTTACATCAACGAATTTGTTGGAATGTTGCACGAGCGTCATATTTCTTCGTTCTTAGTATGTAATGCTCAACATCCTGAACAGTTGAAGAATCTTTCGAAAGTGACACAATTGTATGTGTCGATCGATGCTTCATCGAAGGATTCTTTGAAAAAAGTTGATAGACCCTTGTTCAAAGATTATTGGGACCGTTTGTTGAACTGTCTCGATATCTTGAAGACAACCCAGCGTCATCAACGTACAGTTTTCCGTTTGACTTTGGTTAAGGGTTTTAACATGGGTGATGTTGAAGGATATGCAGATATGGTGGAGAGAGCTGAGCCATCTTTGATTGAGATCAAGGGTGCTACTTTTTGTGGATCTTCAAGTGGTAACGGTAATCCGTTGACTATGCAAAACATTCCATTCTACGAAGAATGTCAAACATTTGTCAGAAACTTAAACAAAGAGCTACTCAGAAGAGGCCACGATTACGGTATCGCAGCTGAACATGCTCATTCATGTTGTATTCTTATGGCTCAGTCTCGTTTCAAGATTTCTGGTAAGTGGCATACTCATATTGACTATCCAAGGTTCTTTGAGCTTTTAGAGAGTGGTGAGGAATTCGACGATTTGGATTATGTCAAACCTACACCAGAATGGGCATATTGGGAATCGGAACAGGCTGGATTCAATCCTGAAGATACTCGTTACAATAGAAAAGAAGAGAAGGCTAAAAAAAGAGCAGAGAGAGAAGCTCAACTTGAGTTTTGAGTTGGGTTAATGGCTTCTACAACACAAGGTAGAGCTACAGGATAAACTTTTGTTCATTACAGATCAACAGCAGCTTTTAAACAAGCCAAGTCTGGTCTTCATCCCCAAAACGTTTCTCAGGAACCGCCTCAAATTGATAATATTCAATACTCTTTCCTCTTATGGTTATTGCCTTATCGGGAAGTCATGGATTTGACTAGTATTTATTTAATTTTTATTTTTTTTTCTTTTTTGGTGTATCGAAGAAAGTATTACAAGTTTTCTTTGTAATAATACTGATCATTGAGACAGTCGCTGGATCAATTGGAGAGATTTTCGAGATCAATCCATCAAATTTTGTGATTTTATTGGTGATATTTTGGTGACACAGCTGTCATTTTCGAGAGAAAGAGGTGGATGGACAGCCCCAGTAGGTCCCGTGACTAGTCAGGAAGGGTATCGAGAAAAAAAAAACACACAGTGATTAAAAGGTTGAACATCTAGTTGAAAGAAAGATTTGGATTGGAATTTTGGCAAATTTATAGAGCGAGTACATTGAAAAGTTAGTGTACCATTTGTTGAAAGAATTTCAATTTCAGTTGAGTAATCAAAGGACGTTTAAAAAAGCACTGAAAAAGTGACACAACAACAAAACAATTTGGAGTAGATTATGTCAAAGAGGGTTCCTGGAACACAACAGACAGTTTTAACAGTATCTGATGAGATAATCCACAGATCATTAGGTCCAGACTCAAACAAATACATAAGTGAGATCCACACCACTCCGCCAGTAGCAGAGTCGCCATTTAAAGGGAAGTTACTCTGGAAAGAAGTGGGCTCTTTTCTCGAAAACTTGACCCCTATAGAGGAACCACCACAGGACCCAAAGCCAAACACTTTGACCAGTTTCAAGAATCTCTTGAGTGCTCCGTTGAACTACAGAATTTGCAACAAGTGTAATAGACCTTTACTAGAGAAATACTTATCCGAGCATTTGGATAACTGTGAGAACATCATGAAGATGAAAAACGCCAATAAGAACAATGCCACCGTGAATGGCTCTTCTAAGACAGCATCCACTAACAAGAAACGTAAGCCGCTGGATTTCGACGGCTCTTCGACCAAGGAAAATACACCTGTTTCTACACCTGCACCTGCACTGAAAAGGCAGAAGAAACCCCCAAAAGAGAAGAAGACAAAGAAGAAAGAGAAAGTGAAGGCTACTCCGAAAGCCAAAGAACCCGTAGATGTCGAGAGGCAATGTGGTGTACCTCTTCCAGGAGGAGGATTCTGTGCCAGATCTTTGACGTGTAAAACGCATTCTATGGGTGCAAAGAGAGCTGTATTGGGTAGATCAGCTCCATACGATCAATTACTCGCGGCATATCAACGTAAGAACCAGGCCAAGATGGCTGCAGGGGCTGCTCTGGCACAAGCAGCTCAAGATGAATTGATGCACGGGTCTCTGATACCACTTGATGAGGATGAAGAAACACAGTTGGTGATCGAAGGTATATCGAGATCACATCCATTGCCATTAGAGAGGAAAGTGTTATTACCAACAAGAATAAGGTCTAAATTCTTAAGAATGAGAGAGATGTTTGCAAGTGCTTTGTTACCAAGAGCCGGCAGTGCATCTGCCGGCGGTATCGAAGGTAGAACCCTGATAATCGATGTTGACAAACCAAACGAATACTTCCATGTCGTGAGACCTCCACAAAGAGTAGGAATCAACCAGCTCCAACAACAGTATCAACAACTGCAACTGCAACAACTGCTGGTAGCTCAGCTGCAATTACAACTGCAACTGAATCTAGGACAACAGAGTCAAATGACACTGCAACAACAAGCTCAATTACAACAACAGTTACTGCTGCAAAGACTGCTACAACAGCAAAGACTGCAACAGTTGATGCGCCTGCAACAGCTGCAACACATGGGATAAGCCCTGACACTTTTTCAATTCTCTTTCGATTCAGTATGTAAATCTATAATCATATTTAATGTATTTTTAATGTATGTTGAGATTATTTCCACACCTTGGAGAACACTTGGTTGAGAAAGGCCAACAATATGATATATCTGAAACGTTTCAAAAGAGTGCCTATCCAATCAAACTTGAAAGCCTTGACCTGCGTTGACTCTATAGATTTTAGCAAGTCGTTGGTCATCGAGTCCATGGAGAAGTTTTGCTTTACCCAAATGGAACCGTACTCGAAAATCTTTGGGTCTTGTTTCAATATATCCGATAAGACAACGGCCCACTCTGACGGGTCTGGGTTCCTTAAAAATCCTGTTTTCCCTTCTACAACAGTCTCTAATGGACCACCATGGTTAACAGCTAACACCGGTTTGTTAAATTTCATAGCCTCAAGTGGAACAATTCCGAAATGCTCATTCAATGGAGAGTAAAGCAACAATTTTGTCCTGTTGATCAAAGCATCTTTGATACTAGATGAAATTGACACCAAGAAGAGAACTTGACAGTTTCTTGGTAACTGGATCAACTTCCCTCTAAATGTGAAACAAACCAAGTTCAATTTCTTACAAAGCTCTTCCAACTCAATCAAGTAGTGGACATTTTTCCAATTTCTCGAATCGAATCCTCCTGCGACAACCAACTTCACGTTTGTGTTAGGATTGTTGTCCAAAAAGATTTTAAAAGATTCGATAGCTAATTCGATGTTCTTTGGTTTATCGAATCTGTTGATGCTAATGAAAAATTCGTACGGCCCAAAAAATGAATCAACCTCTTCTATAGCCTTTGGATCTACCTGCAGAGTCAAAGGAACACATGGGTACACTATTTCTGGATCCAAATGGGACAAATTTTGGAAAGTAGCCTTGAAAATGGATTTTGTGTATGAAGAGTTGACGACAATATTGTCGGAACAACCAGTGGAAAAGCCCTCGATAAAATCAAAAGGTTTCCGGTACAATGACCTCACAAAGGAGTCGTGGGAGGCAGCAAGAAGATCCGGATGATGGCAGTAGAATAGGATTTTTGCACCTGGCTTTTTGTACAAATGCAAAAAGGGGATACAAAATGATAATTGGTCCACGACAAAAAGATCGTATTTTGCAATGTCTCCGTTGAAGATCAAACAGATTGTCAAATAGAACTGTCTCAAGATGGAGCACAGTATGGCGAACTTGTTCAAGATCTTTGTAGGAAGGAAGTCTCCGTACACTTGCACCAGCAAAGTGTTGTCTTTGATCTCCTCGAAACAGTGACTTTTGTCACAGTGAGACGTGAGCATCGTGATTTGATGGCCACGTTCTTGTAACCCAACAGCAGCATCTACTACTAGTCTCTCAGCTCCTCCTATTCACAATGTTGTTAGTACTGGCTTTTTCAACTACCGGGACTCGTCCATCACTCACCAATCCCTAAATCAGGGTGTATAAATGCCACCTTCATGGTTATTCTGTGGGATTTGACTATCTGTTAAGAAAAAGAGTCTCTGTATGACGAAATACATTTAACTAATGACAAGTGGTAGTATTAACTATCTCAAAATTTTCTGACGTGTTAAATCACTTCTAACGGATTTAAAATGACCAAATCAACTTTTCTTGGTCGTCCAATTGACATCGAGTCACCTCGATTGGCGCCCAAATTCACCATCTCCAGATCTGTTCATCGACCCTCTAAAAGGTCACGTGACTGAAAAATTCTGACCTCATCGAGTTACCCGGCCTTCACTGAAAAATGTTTGAAAAAAAATTGTTCGTGCATTTGAGATCGATTTTAGACCGAAAGCAGCGAAGGTATCAAAGATATCAAAGCATTAAAGGATAAAGAATAGACTTATAAAGAATGTCTTGGGACGACGAGGATTTCAGCGTGCCTACTGGGAACACAGTATCAGCTTCCTGGGAAGATGAAGTCGATGACGAACCAGTATTGGAGTCATGGGACGTGGACTCTGAAGAAGAGAGAGAGAAAGAGAGAGTCAAGAAAGCTGAAGTAGAAGCCGCTAAAAAGAAGAGGGAAGAGGAAGCAGCTAAGAAGAAGCTGGCCAAGAAAGGTACCAAAGTGTTGATGGAGATTGACACCGTCGATGAGAAGACCAGAAAGGAGATGTTGAAGAAAGCTGAATTGGATGCCGACTTGAACAACGCAGCTGACCTTTTCGGAGGACTAGGTGTTGCTGAAGAGCATCCAAGAGCCAAAGCTACCAGACTGGAGGCTGAGGCTGCTATCGCCAAGCTGAATGCCACTCCTAAATTGACTAAAGATACCCCAATAGACGTCCATCCACTCTTCAACGTGGAAACCAAGCAGGATTTCGAAAAGTTGCGTAAGGCTCTTGCTCCTGCTATAACCAAGTTGGCAGATGTAAGCCAGCTCAACTATTCATCGTCATTGGTCATCGATTTGATCAGAGATATTTCTGGTCCTTTAACTGTAGAGAGTCTCAGGAAGTTGCAATCCACTTTGAACGTTATAATGAAAGACAAGGAAAGACAGGAAAGACAACTGAGATTGGCCAAAGCCTCTGGAACTGCCACTGGAGGTGCCGGAAAGAAGAAGGCCAAACCGGCTGCCAAATCCTCTTTGGGTTCCAGCTCTTTCAAGAAAGATTTGGACTTTGACACGACCAACTACGACGACGATTTTGGAGACGACGATTTTATGTAGATCGTATAGAGCAGTGGGTAATTTTAGTCTAAATTCAAGTGGAGCTTCTGGCTATGATCTGTAAGATGTTCTGTTTTAGTGGTGAAAAGAATATAAACTCTTTTGCTCTTTAAACGTGAAGAGGTTTGGTTTGTGAGAGCTATCTGAATAAGAAACAAAACAACTCTACACATTGATTTTTTAACTGTCTAGCTCTTATAGAGACCTCTCTTTGTGACGCAGTTGTACAGCATGGTGGCTTCTCCACAGTTTACATAATTTTCAGCAATCAATATAATTGATCTATTCACAAAGCCAATAAATACACTGAGCAAAATACTAAAAATCCAAGATCAAAAGCCCTGCAACTTCTTTCAAGTGCCTTACATCCAAAACATCTTGCACAAGATCTTCATCTACAGTTCTGGGCACCTCTTCTCTTTCTTCGTCTACATCTTCACCTTGTTCTGCCAATTTGACGTCTAACTCACCCGCTCTTTTAGCAGCCTCTCCAACCCTCACTTCATTGGCTCTCAATATAGCTTCTCTGGTGAACATCCGAAGATACTCTCCACACAATTGCACTGTCTTTTGAGATATCCTGGTATCTTCATTTGAGAACAGCACTGTATGGAACAACCTTGAGATTGCCACTGTAGAAAAGGTCGGCTCAGGTTCCTCTGTCATCTTTTCTTGTTATTTATTACCTTTATGTTTTGTTTGGTATATGTGGAGTCGTGTTTTTTTTCCCAACGCGTACCTGTATCCCTAATTTTCAAAGCTGATCTCACCAATCTGTGAAGAGATCCAAAATCCATAGCGATAAGAAGCAGATTTGACGCTTATAAAGAAGGGCACTCTTAACTCTTGTCTTTCGATGTTGTCTCCGTAAACTCTAATATTTAAAGGAATTGTACACCAATTTACACCTTGATCTAAAGGTTTCTCGCTTGTGTTGTTCACTAAAGGTGTACTTAGCCTCGGTATCACAGCTGATCTCTTGAACAACTCTGATTTGGAGAGTTGAGAAGATCTCGTGAGTTTTGTAGTTGGAATTGTATTTATTATGGACTCAAGTTTAGACATTTTTGTAGGCCTGGCTCCAAGGTGAAATTTTGAACATGGAATGATCACCAGTGCGTAATGCTGTGATTTATCTGGAATCTCTGGTTCTGATGTTTTCTGACCCAGATGTGTCGCATTTTTATGTGTCAGGTCCTTGGTCAAATTAGAAGTTAACAGCACTTTCTCATAGGAAGATACAGTTATCTCTACTTCTTCATTAATAGAATTCACAAAGTTGACAAGAAGATTTATATCTCTTTGATGAAGTTGTAAGACCTGACCCATTATTGGTAAAAATTCAATATCTGGTAGTATTTCTGTAGCGGTGAAATTTGAATTAAATTTTGAAGACACCGGATCTGGATCAGATACTATGAGCTTATGAGAGCATTTTTTGCACTTGATGTTTCGTTTTGAAGCAAGTAATTGGTTCAATGGTGGATGTGAAGCTGGATCAGTTAAAGTGATAGTTGAAAGTGGAGACTTCAAGTTGGTGAGCCCTGATTTGATACTCATAGTCAGCAGCTGGTTAGCACTAGCTGTATCTTTATCTAGATCTTCAAGTACAGCTCCAAAAACAGGCATTTTGCCGCCAGCGGCAAACTCTGCTAACAGCATCGATGAAACCACACTCGAATGCTGCATTTTTATAGGTGAAGATCGCACTGATCTTCTCATCTTGGAGTTTTTCTCTTGAAACACTGTAAGCTCTCTCTTGATCTCATAATGTCTCGATAAATCATCGAATAAATTGATTTCCACGACTTTCTCGGGTAATTGACCTTTGATGATCCTGTACAAGGATCTAGGCTTGGTAATGACACCTGTATCGTATGAATAATGTTTGGTAGGACACTCAAATATGAACTGTTTTCCTACTAAAGAACCGGTCTCACCAGTGATGTCCTTAGACGTAATAGCCAAAGACAAGTTGCAAACAGGGCAACAGAAGCAATTCTTCACACAATGGTTATGATGAAGTTTCATTTGAGTATTACAACGGGCACAGTATTTGGAGATCACCTCGAACTCATAACATCTGGGACATCGCACAGATGAGCACTGAGCACAGAAGTATAGATCGGCAGCTGGGAACAAATTGGAAGGGTCGTCCAACATATTTGGAATATCCTCATCTGAAATGGCTAAACATGGACACAACACGTCCGGTTTGCCAGTTCCTGATGGTATCATGAGATCCATACGGTGCGGATGAGTCGTGGATGAGGTATCAGCAGAGTTCAGAGTGAAAAATAAAAAAAAAAAATCATATAGAGAGATGCGTAGATATCTATTTGACAGCTAATCCGCAATATGATAGGGAACAGATGGTGTGTATGGGGAATTTGGTGGCTATTGCTGTTGGTGGGAATGGCAATTGGTGAGCAAATGGTGTTGGACGGTGGATTGAGTGTCAAAGATAGGTTTGAAGAGGCTCAACAACTTCTCGAACCATATCGGTCAAAAGAGCTCGAGTTTGGACGATTGGATTATAATAAAGTGCTCACGGGAGAGCATACGGATTCCCGTCCTCATTTGGAGTTAGATGTGGATCATGTCCCGTTATTAAGGCAGCTGAAATACGAGAGAAGAATGAACAGCTTGAATGGTAATAAGACACAAGCTTTGAAGATACTTAGCGATTTGTCAGATCAAGATGATGTGGAGTCCACCCTTTTATTAGCTCAGATCAACATGTTCGGTAACTTCTCAATACCGAGGAACGACTCTCAAGCGTTGAAATACTATGAGAAACTGGCAAGATTGGCTAAAGATAATGCCTCAGTTCACTATATGTTAGGGTTTATCTATGCCACAGGGCTATTTGGTGAAGTTGAACAGAACCAGGCCAAGGCATTGATGCACTACCAAACATCTCATGAACTAGGTGATCTTCGTGCCACAATGGTCTTAGCTTATAGATATTTCCAAGGCATTTCAGTGGAGAAGAACTGTGGTTTAGCTTTGTATTATTACAGTGCTGTTGCTCAGAAATCTCTTCAGTATGTCTTGGACGGTCCAATTGGTGGTCCGAACATCGACAGTTACGCAGTGAGGATCCAAGATTTCACAGGAGGTCTCTACGGCTCCAAAGCTAGTGAACAACCGACTTCGATGACCAGATCAGGAAACGATCATCTCTACGATAGAAATATCTTCAACGAGATCAATATTGACCCTGAAGACCACCGTTCCGTTGAGCTTTTGTATGAAGCCAAAGCATATTACAACGGAGACTATTTCCACAAACGTGATTATGATCTGGCGTTCAAAGTGGCTAACAAATGTGCTTTGAACGGTGAACATTTGATCAAATGGAGTACCGATGTTTCTGTAGATGAGATCTTTGTGTCTCGTTGTTACTCCCTTCTCGGCCACATGTACTTGAGAGGTGAAGGAACAAGACAGAACTATACTGAGGCTCTCAAATGGCATACAAAAGCCAACAATTTGGCATCTTCTTCATCAGTACAAGTTGATCTCGGCCTCATCTATGAATTTGGACTTGGGCTCGACGCTCCAGCACCACATGTCGCTAAATTGTATTATCAAAAGGCTGAGACTACTAGCACTCTGGCCAAATTCCATCTTGCTAGACAATACTTAGCAGAAGGTCAAATCCCTAAAGGTTTTGAAGCGATGCAACTTGCTGCTTATGGAGGTAACGACGAGGCTCTATACCACTTATCAACTCTTTACGAGAGAGGTATTGGCGGTGTAAAGTCGTGTGAAGATAACGTCGTCTCATACAAAGCTTTTGTGGAAAGAATAGAACCTGTTGTGTCTGTATTGGAATGGGCTTTCAAACAAGCATTCTTAGCCTATGATCCAGATTTGGCTCTAATCGGTTACGCTATGGCTGCAGAACAAGGTTATGAAGTGGCTCAATCCTCGGTTGGGTTTCTATTGTATGCTCCAGTACCAATATCTGAATCTCTACCGGTAATGCCAGAGAAACGATTTGAAGCTGCTTTGACCTACTACGGTCGTTCTTCAAGGCAGTATAACATTGACTCTACTGTGTTCTTGGGAGATTTGTATTACTATGGAGTCAGAGTACCTACTGAAGATGGGTTCTACTCTGAGATTCCTCCAGATTATAAAAAAGCTTTTCATTATTATCAAGAAGCTTCTAATAGGCATTCCAAACAGGGAAGTTTCAACATCGCATACATGTATGAGCTTGGTCTAGGTGTTCCAAAAGATCTCCACTTGGCTAAGAGATACTACGATTTAGCGTTATTGGGTAGATCATCTGACTTGTACTTGCCAGTCACTTCAGCATTGTTGAAGTTGAAGGTTAAAATGTTATGGTCCAAGTTCACAGGGTCTGGAGATCCCGACGATCTTATCAATAAAGATCTCGAAAACAAACCAAGAAGTTGGAACGATTGGAAAGAGTTGTACAAAAGCATCAGAAGATCGGAAAACCAACGATTCATATCAGAAGATTTCCAAGACTCGGGCATTCAACAGCTTGTGGAGGAACAGAACACAGAAGTAGAGTTCTCAGAGAGCGTCTTTGTCGATGTCATCTTCTTGCTGATAATAATTCTGACGTTTGCCTTTGTCATGCATGTAAATAATAGAAGAAGACGTGCTGCTGCTGCACTGAACAACAACGAAAATAACGGAGGTGGTGATAATGGCAATAGACCGAATTTCCAATTCAACTTCATGATTATCCCCATTTGAGCAAGACACTGGGGCTTTTTTTAGATACATCTTTACTAACGAATTTTAATGCATCTGTTTCTGTTTTATCTTTTTCGATTTTGATTTATATAAAAAAGAGCTAATTAGTACATCAGGTAAATTTATTGATCAACGCTTCCTGCAGATTCCCAGTCACCCTTCAAGTTTTCTTTCCACAAGGTGACCTTGTTGTCTCCACCTGATATGGCCAATATGTTCCCACTCAAAGACCAACTGGCTCTCCAGCACACGTCTGGGAAGCTCTCCTTGGTCAAAGGCTTCTTTTCCCATTTGGAAGAAGCCTCATCTTTGGTCCATATAAGAACAGTTCTATCCTGGGAAGCCGAGGCGATATAAAATTTGGTCAACAAGGAAGGAGACCAAGCAACGTCTCTAACCCAGTCCGAGTGACCTTCGAGAACAAATTCCTCGATATAAGTGTTAGCAGAGTCGTCGAATTTCCAGATCTTCACCAAATTGTCACATCCACCGGTGGCAAATCTTCTTGGAGTCTGTTCACCTTGAGCAGTTGTCGAAGAAGGAGCCCAAACTGCTGCATTACAACCGATTGCATGGGCGTGTATGACAATTGGGTTCAATATACCGTTTTCCTTGAATTCTACAATGGACACCTTCCCGTCCGAGGATGAGCACAACAACACAGCTCCGTACTCATGTGGAGCCCATGAGACGCTATTTACTGAGGCCTGGTGAACTGCGTGCTCAGCGATATTACTCCAAGAGCCATTCTGCTCTTTCCAGATCAACACCTTACCATCATAGGAGCAAGAGGCCAAAATGACACCGAATTTTGGATGAGCCCAACTCACTTGCCAGACTGGACCGTCGTGGCCTCTTAAAGTGTCTACCAATTTGTGGTTTTCACCTTCAACTTCAAAGATCTTGATGGTCTTATCCGATGAACAGGTGGCTAACCTCTTACCATAGTAATCCAAGACCGCGTCATGGATCAAATCATCATGAGCATTTGTGATAGTGACCTGTTGAGTTAGTATTGTGGTATGGATTGGATCAATCGGTTGACTTACCATTGCAAAAGCTACTTGATCTTTGTATTTGTTAGGCTTTCTGTTACACGTTGAGCTTCGCTGTTTTCTTCGTTTCTTAGGACGTACATTGGGATGGGATGCACGACTTTTGTATTTGGTGGGAATGTGCACGACCTTATGTTTTTGGGATACTGTGCACTACTAGTAATGCTAGTTCAGCGATGAGATGAGATAGTTTTATCGATCGAGATCGATGTTATGAAGAGATTTGAGGTTTGAGTTGTTTGTGAGAGTTGGGATACTTCAGCTGTACGATAATACTTCAATTGAGTTCCAAATGGGAAATTTAAGTGCTGAGAAGCTCTTGCTAAGGCTTCTATTCTATAAGATGTTTGTGTAGCCAGACTCAAATAACGATCGATCAAGCCATTTTGATGAATTTTGAAAGACAGAAGAGGTCAGAGACTGTTCAACTTTCATATTCCTTCGAACTCGTTGCATTTAAGTGTCCAAGTGCCCAAAGACTTAGCAAAAGCTACATAGCTAAAACTTGATCTTCTGGATACAACCTTATCATTATAACTTGTTCAAAGCCAGTTCGAAGATCAGTTGTACGTCCAAAGCTGCTTTATTTGCATTCTCGAGCACCTCATCGTGACTGGCCATACCATCATCCAAAGGTTTTGGATTCTCATCTAAGACACTGGCTGGTGGTTCAGAGACACCGGCATTGGTGATCAAACTAAGGGCAAGAACTCTCATACCACTATGTCTTGCCACAATCACCTCTGGAACTGTAGACATCCCTACTGCGTCTCCACCCATTGTACCAAGCAGTCTGAGCTCTGCTCGTGTCTCGAACGTAGGTCCACTGACAAAACAGTAGACACCTTCATGGATGGTTCTTTCCAACTTCAAATCTTTCTTTGCAGTGTTATAGAAGAGTTTTCTCAATTCGAGATCATAGGCATCTGATAATGGCTGGAATCTAGGACCAAACTGGTCCAAATTAGGGCCTTTCAATGGGTGATACCCGGCAAGACCTGGCATATTGATGTGATCGTTGATAATCATCAAATCACCAGGACTGAACTTCGAATTGATCCCACCAGCAGCATTGGTAGCCACCAAGACTTCAACGCCCAACTTCTTAGCCACTCTTACAGGGAAAGTGGTCTCACTGAATTCGTACCCTTCATAAAAGCTACTCTGGTTAGTACATTATCATCAAGTAGGTGGAATGACCTAGTTAATACGGATAGATGGGTGATACTCACTGTAATCTTCCAACCATACACATCACAGGAACCGCATTGCTCCCAATACGGCCGAACACAAGTCTTCCTTCATGTCCAGGCACTGTGGATTCTCTGAACCCAGGGATCTGTCCATAGGGGATCTCTACGAGGTCTCCTTTCAAGATCTTGACAATTCCACCTAAACCTGATCCACAGATGATAAGGGCCTTAGGAGTGAAGTCAACAGAGCTCTTCAAGTACAGAGTAGCCTTGTCAATGAGCTCATACAGTTGTTTTGGGTCCATTGCGGTGGTTGTGATAAGAGTTAAAGGGTGATCAAAGAAGATCAATACAAGATCGAAGGCAAAAATTAAAGAGATAGAAGGGTTTAGAGGGAGTTGGAAGGAAATTCGAAGGGTGCGGGCGGGAAATAGAAGGGAGACGTAAGGAAATTTTAAAGGAAAATGGAAGGGGACACGGAAAAAAAAAGAGCAAGAAAAGAAGCAGAGAGGGAAAAAATGGCCGGAGCACAGGTGGAGCACACACGCAGATCAGGCAGGGCTCGAACTAAAATTAGGCGGAAGAGAGAACAGATTCGGGCGGAGAAAAAAAACGAATTTGAAGGAAAAAAAAAAAACAGACGAGTGAAAAGATCAAAGGACAACTCATCAAGAGAAATGAGAGGAATGAAGGTGCTTTACTTGGTGATGGCCATGCTCAGTGTGGTGGGAGCAGCCATTGTAGGAGTAGACTATGGTGAGGAGTTCACCAA
Source organism: Nakazawaea molendinolei (assembly GCA_030569155.1). NCBI lineage: Eukaryota > Fungi > Ascomycota > Pichiomycetes > Alaninales > Pachysolenaceae > Nakazawaea > Nakazawaea molendinolei. The sequence goes on from JAJMKB010000001.1 coordinate 579,664, forward strand.
AGCAGTCTTAGTGGCTCCTGGAGTGCCATTTGAGATTCTTTTAACGTCAGATTCTAAGAGGAAAGATGTGTCAGGAGTTGGATTCAAAAAGACCATTTCAGGTGATATCGAAAGAATTTATGGATCAGCAGCACTTCCTCACTGTATCAAGGCTCCCAAATCGTGTATATTACATTTGAAGGAGCTCTTGGGGAGATCTTTGGGTGGATCAGAGACCTTGGATTACCTTTCGATCCATAATGGAGTCTCTCTCATCGCCTCCAAAAATGAAAGAAAGACTGTCGCAGTCGACGTGGGAGACCTTGGTGTGTATCCAGTAGAGGAAGCACTTGCAATGTCTCTTGGTGATATCAAGCAAAGAGCTCAATCACATTTGAAATCGGCCATGTCCTCAGGCTACGCTATTAATGATGTAGTCATCACAGTACCGCCATTCTTCGACCAGGCTCAAAGAAGAGCGCTCATTGATGGAGCGGAAGTTGCAGGTTTCAATGTAATAGGTTTGGTGGATGATGGCACTGCTGTCGCTGTTAACTATGCATCTTCAAGACAGTTCACCAACGACAAACAGTACCATATAGTTTACGACATGGGTGAAGCATCTACGAAAGCCACTCTTTTCTCAGTGTCATCAAATCTGACCACATCAGGATTGATTATTGAGATCGAAGGCATAGGCTATGATACCAAGCTCAGTGGGAAAACATTGACAAAATCGGTATTCGATTTGTTGTCTGAGAAATTCTTAGCCCAACACACCAAGATCAGATCCAAAGATTTTAACAATAGTCCAAGATCAATGGCAAAGTTATGGCAAGCAGCTGAAAAGGCAAAAACAATTCTCAGTGCCAACAATGAAGCTTCAGTGTCTATTGAATCTATCTATGAAGACATTGACTTCAGAAGTGCCATTACAAGAGAAGAATTCCAAGAATTTAACTCTGATCTTATGTCTAAAATCACTAAACCAATTCTTGACATTTTTGAGTCTCCTTTGAACTCGAACTTATCCATTACCTTGGAAGATGTCAATTCTGTTATTTTGACTGGTGGTTCGACAAGAGTTCCATTTGTTCAAAAACACTTAACTATTTTGGTAGGCGAGGATAAGATTGCTAAGAATGTCAATGCTGATGAGTCGGCTGTATTAGGTGCTACCCTTAGAGGTGTTCTTCTCTCAAGCATGTTCAAGGCTAAAGATATTTCGGTCGTTGATCGTTCTCTTAACCTGTACGATGCAGTTATCGGATCTAAATCAGTTCCTGTTTTCCCAAGAGGCTCCAGATTAGGTGAGTCTGTCACTATTGAGCTCGAAGGTCTTACTGGAACTGATTTCATTGTTGGCTTGAAAGAAAATGGGGAATTATTCAAAACACACACATTTTCGGACGTTAAAAAGAGTCTCTCCTCTCTTGGCGAGTCCGATACCATCAAGTATTTGGCCACTTTCACTCTTTCAGATAGTCGTATGTTTTCTTTGGACAAAGTGATAGTCAAATCTGAGGTTGAGCCTATTGAGTCTGTTGTTGATGACGAAGAACTGTCTTCTTCAGCAACAGCAACACCAGTTAAAGCCCCTAAGAGTAAAACCATTACTCTCTCGAGCAAACCAGGTTATCCAAAACAACAACCAATGAGTGCTTACAACAAACAATCATCTATTTCGAAACTTAAGGAACTCAGTGCCAAAGATTCAGCCAGAAAGAGACTCGACAAATTGAGAAATGAGTTGGAGTCTGCCTTGTACAGATTACGGTCGTATCTGGAAGATGTTGCTGAGACTGGTGAGTCCGCTGCTCTTGTTGAGGAGGCCAATGAGTTGGTCACCGATCATTTAGAATGGTTGGATTACGACAGTGACACTGCCACCAGTGCTGTTATGAAAGAGAAGTTACAAGATGTACAGGTATTGCATCTGAAGTTGATGGCATACGCAGAATTCTTGAACAAGCCTTTGGACGGTAATGAGTTCACTTCATTGCACAAGAAGGCCTTGGAAGCTATGCATTCCATACAAGATGTGATGTTGACAATGGCAGAAGATGCTAGCTCTATGAAAACAAATTACACAGCAATTGGGTTGGATTGGGAAGCTGAAAATGCAAAGATTAAGATCTCCAATTTACCTCTGCTCGAAGACAGAGACATCCAAGATGTATTTATGTCCTTGAACGGTGACATTGAAACCCTTATCGAGAAAAAACTTCTGCAAAACGATGAGAGCACTGAGGATAATACAGGAGAGTATTCGAAAGAGGAATTGTTTGATATTCACCAGACCATCATAGAGAAGATCAACAAATTAGATGAATACAAGAGTTTGTTGGAGAAAGCTCATACACAAAGAATCGGAGCTTTGAGAAAAGTTTACAGAAAGAATTTCATGAAGAAACTTAGAGAAGCTCAACTGGCAGCTGCTGCTGAAGAAGCTGCCAAAGCAGGTGAGGAGGGACTGATAGAGGAAGAGGAAAAGCAAGATGAAGATACCGATGAAGTTGAAGGTTCTCTGGAGTCTCCAATTGTAGACAACGACGAAACAAACGATGCAAATGAAGATCAAGAGCCTCAAGATGAAGTACATGACGAATTGTAGTCGTTTTTAAAAGTAAGCTCATAATAAGTTCATTAATAGATGAATATATAAAAAATAATAACCCCCATTTAGTCGTAAGGCTCATCTAGCAGATCTTTTTTTTTCTAAAGAGAAGCGCATATAAAAGCACATATAAATACTTCAAAATCTCTTCTTATTATTATAACAACTTCAAAAGCTCATTATAAACCCATTGTTGGAGGTTAATGGAGGTTTTAAGATATTTCAAATGTCAGAGCTGTTGTTGAAGTTGCAATTAGCTGACTCCGGGGCTGTGGAGTCTAATTTTCAGCAAATTTTTCAGCTGCACTTTGAGCAAGCGGCGCCAGCTGGAGTGGTATCACCATCTAGTCATTATTTGAATAACAGTTGCGGGTCATGGTTCCCGCTTACAAGTCCTACTGAAAACACGTTGAGTCCATGTTTTGTATCTCTGGTCTTTGGTGTCTTTGCTGTGCTTATAGCTGTTTTAGCGATGTATCAATTGGTGCAATCGCTTATATTTAAGAAGAATTTGGGTAGCTGTCTCAGTTTGCATAGTACAAACTATCTGCATTACTTGAGGATTAATGCTGTGATACTTCAAGGTGTTCTTTACGTTGATTTGATTGCTGATTTGTTAAGGAATAGTTTACCATTGAACGATATAAGAGTCTTGGGGTTCCTTCTGACAGCTGTTTTAATATTCTGTCTATTGCTTCCTCTCCACATTTTTGAAATCAGAAGCAGAATCGTTCCTAGTGCCACATTGTTGCTCTTCTGGCCACTCAATTTCATATTGAACATGGTGATTGTGATCCAGCAGTCTTTCTCAAATGTCAGAATCATTGAGACATCATATCTTGATTGGCTCTTAGCCCTCAATGCGATGTCAATTTTCTTGATGGAATATCTCCATTGGGCTCCCACCAAGCAGTTGGTCGATTACTACAAGTTGCACGACCTTCCAATGGATCATCCAGATCTCATCTCAGCGGCTACCTTTTCGTATATGAATCCTTTAATCGTTCAAGGTATGACTTCTAACAGCATTACAGAGAACGATATGATCGATCCAATGGATGTAGATGATACTGCCACTGCTGGTGCTAAAATGCTGAGACATTGGAATAGACAGACGCAACGAAAGAGACCGTCGTTGGGTCTCGCAGTGCTGTTGACGGTATTAGTATCAGCACTTTGCACCTTGTTATTTGAATTTCTCGATGTCATCATGTCGTTTCTGCAACCTCAGATGTTGAGACTTTTGATCAGATATTTCAACTCAGACGCTGATACTCCTTTGATTGTGGGCTTCTCCATCGCTGCCTCGATGTTTTTCATCTCTATCTTTAGAACCTATTTGATGAACCAATATTTCGTTCTCAATTTCGAGACATTCATGCGTGCAAGATCCGGTTTGATGTCTTTGATCTACCAGAAAGCTCTCAAACTTTCTGTAGAGGCCAGAGCCGAGAAGTCTACAGGTGAAATTGTCACATTGATGTCTGTTGATGTGGGAAGAGTTCAGGATATGTCAACTTATGCCCAACAGTTGTTCTCAGCACCTTTGCAATTCATTTTGTGTCTTTTGTCATTACACGCTTTGGTTGGAAATGCTCTTTGGGGTGGTATCCTGGTGATGATCCTTATGGTACCATTGAACACCTTTTTGGCAAAATCGATGAGAAGATTACATAAACAGCAAATGGTGTACAAAGACAAAAGATCCAGACTCGTGACTGAGATTTTGACATCTATCAAGAGTATCAAGTTGTACACATGGGAGAGTTCAATGCTTGAGAGATTGAGAAATGTCAGAAACAACGAAGAGTTGAAGAACATGAGGGTCATCGGCTGTTTCTCGGCTTTTATGTCTTTCTTATGGAACTTGGTTCCATTTCTTGTGTCGTGTGCTACATTCTCACTTTTCGCCATCTTTTCAAAGAAGCCTTTGACTCCAGATTTGATCTTCCCAGCATTATCTTTGTTCAATTTGCTTAACGAACCAATTGCTGTGATTCCAGCTATGATGACCGGTCTTATAGAGGTCAATATTGCGTTGGGTAGAATCCGATCATTTCTTTTAGCTGATGAGTTGGATGACAGTCATATTGAAAAGTTGGACAGAGTTTTCCATAAAGGAGACGTTGCTCTCGAGGTTGATAATCTCACATTCTTCTGGGGTAGACCTGATAAATCAGATACAACTAATGATCCTGAAAGAGACGTTGCAAGCCCGAAAATTGCCTTGAAGAACATATCTTTGACCCTGAAAAAGGGTGAAATGGCTTGTATCGTTGGAAGAGTTGGTAGTGGTAAATCTACTCTTATGAAATCTATTTTGGGAGAACTTCCTTGTGAACCAACTGATCCTGGTACTCCTACTACATTCAGAATTCATGGTGATGTCGCTTATTGCTCACAAGTTCCTTGGATCATGAATGCATCTGTCAAGGAGAACATTCTTTTTGGAAAGCGTTACGAAGATGATTTCTATCAAAAGACGATCAAGGCTTGTCAGTTACTCGATGATCTTGATATTTTACCAGATGGTGATGAAACTTTAGTTGGTGAGAAGGGTATCTCGTTGAGTGGTGGTCAAAAGGCCAGAATCAGTTTGGCAAGAGCTGTGTACAAGAGAGCTGATATTTATCTTCTTGATGATATTCTTTCAGCAGTGGATGCTCATGTTTCCAAGCACATTACAGACGAAGTCTTGGGTAAGAATGGTTTATTGTCGTCGAAAACTATTATCTTAGCAACAAATTCGGTATCAGTTCTCTCGCATTCCAACAATATCACATTATTGGACCATGGCGAAATTTTAGAGAGAGGCTCATTCAAAGAGGTCTTCAATGCCAAAGGTGCTTTATATGAGTTGATTGCTGAATTTGGTAAAAGCGATCAAAATGCAGAGAGTGTAGAGGTGGTAGAGGAGGTCACAGTTGGCTCATCAGATGAAACAATTACCGATGATGAAGAGAAGGATCTACAAGATGCTAAACTTTACACTGTGGGTGAATCTTCTCAACTTTTCGATTCATCAGTTATGGCTCCATTGGAAAGAACAGTGTCGCATCTGACTTTGAGAAGACCAAGTGATGCTACATTTAAAAGAGTTGCTCTCAACTTCGATAAAGGCCCAAAGAGAACCGCACAAGACGTTGAAAAGGTTGAGAAAGGTAAGGTCACTTGGGCAGTTTATTTTGCCTACGCCAAAGCTTGTTCTTTGAGTGGTGTAGCCGTTTATCTTTTCTTTATTGTTGTTTCTTCGTCGTTGTCAGTAGCTGGTAATTATTGGTTGAAGACCTGGGCTGACGCAAACAAGAAAACTGGATCTAATGAGAATGTTGGAATGTTTATTGGTGTTTACGCAATCTTTGGTATTGGTGCTGGTTTATGTGTTTTAGTCCAGACGGTCATCATGTGGATTTTCTGCTCCATTCGTGCCTCTCTGAAATTGCACGATGGTATGGCAAAATCCATCATGAGGGCACCAATGTCTTATTTTGAAACCACACCAGTGGGTAGAATTTTGAACAGATTCTCAAACGATATCAACAAGATTGATGAGTGGTTACCAAGAACATTCTCGATGTTTTTTAGAAACTCGGTTTCTACCTGTTTCACCATTGGTGTTATTGCTGTATCGATGCCAAAGTTTCTCTTCATCATGGCTACGTTGTCATTGTTATACGTATATTTCCAGAGGTTCTATATGGCGACTTCAAGACAGTTGAAAAGAATCAGAAGTGTCACTGTTAGTCCAATCTATGCTCATTTGCAAGAAACGTTGAACGGCTTAGACACTGTGAGAGCTTATGACGAGCAAGAGAGATTCATCTTCTTGAGTGGAGCACACATTGATTTCAACATGAAAGCTGTCTACGCAATAAGATCTGTTAACAGATGGTTGACCACAAGACTTCAGTTTATCGGTTCATTGATCATCTTCTCATCCTCTTCATTGGCTATCTTGACAAGATTAGGCGATCATCCAATGAGCGCAGGTATGGTAGGTTTGGTGATGAGTTATGCATTGCAAATCACTTCATCTCTTAACATGATAGTCAGGATGACTGTTGAGGTTGAAAGCAGTGTTGTTTGTGTGGAGAGAGTGTTGGAATATAGTCAATTGAAGCCAGAACTGCCTGCGATCGTTGACAACAACAGACCTCCAGCTTATTGGCCTCTGAATGGGTCGATTAAATTCGACCACTACTCTACCAAATACAGAGCCAAATTGGACCCTGTGCTCAACGATGTCTGTCTTGAGATTAAGCCAGAGGAGAAAATTGGGATCGTAGGTAGGACAGGAGCTGGTAAATCTACTTTGGCTTCAGCTCTTTATCGTTTGATCGAGCCTACTGAGGGTAACATATCTATCGATGGCATAAACACAAGTGCTATTGGTCTTTTCGATTTGAGACACAAGTTGAGCATTATCCCACAGGACTCCCAGATCTTGGAAGGAACTGTGAGACAGAACTTGGACCCTATGGACGAATATACGGATGAACAGTTGTGGAATTCGTTGAGACTTGCCAAATTGGAAGAGTCTATTAACGCTATGAGCGATGATGAAGAACTGAAGGGATTGAATCTGAAGTTGACTGAAGGTGGATCGAATTTGTCGGTTGGCCAGAGACAATTGATCTGTTTGGCAAGAGCGTTGTTGAATCCAAGTAAAATTTTAGTTTTGGACGAGGCAACAGCAGCGGTTGATGTACAAACCGATAAAATCTTACAAGAGACAATCAGGTCTGAATTCAAGGATAAGACCATCTTGACCATTGCTCATCGATTGGATACTGTTATGGATAGCGATAGAATCATCGTCTTGGACAAAGGTAGAGTAAAAGAGTTTGACTCTCCTGAAAACTTGTTGAAAGACAAGACGAGTATTTTTTACAGTTTATGCGAGAGTGGGGGCTACTTGAAGAATACCGAATCATCATCCGATCATCCTGAATCCCCAGCTGATGGTCCAAAATAGAACAAATATTTAAAAATGGAAGGAATCATATAGAAAATTATTTGGTCGTGTAAATTTCACCCAATTCGATATATCAGGAAAATGAAAAGTTGTAGCTAACAGCTAGCCATATATATCATCACCATTTGAGATGTTTGGAGTGTACAGTTTGCTGGGAGGTATGCAAAAATGATATGTGAGACAACCACTTGAGATGTACTAACAGGATTCAGCATTTGTATTGTTCATCAACTCGGTAGCGATCCTCAATGAGGAACGGTTTCTTAATAGAAGTAAGTAGATGGAACATACCAGCTCAATGAGCTCAACCACTAACCAGGACCAGTCGGCTGGGGAGCCTCTTCCCCTCTCGATCCAAACACAAATATAGGGATGATGAACACAGGTGGTGAACAAGGCTTAAAAGACCGTTTGATCACCTTCATCTCAGCTGTGCGGACTGTGATGCGCGTCCCTTTGATCTTCGTCAATTTGCTAGTAATTGTATGCCTTCTCATCTGGGGCTGAACAGCGTTTATATAGGCGGTTAAAGAGATGGAAACTTTATATCTATGTATTTGTATATGAATATGGAATATCTCGATTCTAAATGACATTCTAGATGACATCGATGTCCACAGTAAATCTATTCCGCTTAAACTTGTCTCATATCACTGATAAAGTGGCTCAATATATCGCTGTTTTGATTAGTATTATTAGTTTTAGTATTATGAGTCTCTCCCTGTATCTCTTTGTGTGTAACTCCTTGTAACGCCATGTTAAAAACCCTTTTGTCCCAAAAATCATCATAGTTATTATTCTTATTATTAGTGTTGTTCAACTTCTTCTTCATGAAAAGCAAAACTGTATCATAGATGAGCAAATACTGTCTTATCGTTTGCACCATACTTATCCTCTGTCTTCTGAAGGACTCGACAATCTGTGAGATTGGGTCCACATTATCACATCTTTGTACCTCGTTAGAGCTCAACATGTCGATGATGGAGTCGATGGCACAAAAAGTCCCTGTACGACCACAACCAGCGGAACAATGTACAATGATAGGGTAATCCTGTAGCCCCGTGGTCTCCAACAATGATTGTTTCAAGCCAACGAGAGACAACAAATCTTCTCTATCGACACAGACGCCATAGTCAGGCCATGATATGATTTGCAATTGTAAAATTTCATGGACAATTGTATCGTTGATGGAGATCTTCAATCTTCTCAAGATAGCTGGAGTTTGAGAGTTCTCGTTCATCATGAAATTGTCATTCTGCTCTAACAACTCTACTTTGATCACGTTAGAAGACTCGTGGTAAAGGCCAGCTTCCCAGAAAGGTGCACATTTCTCTACACCACCTTCACTTTGGGCAGTCAATGACAAGATCAACGGTGATTTGTGTGAAACAACAAGACTCCAGAAATCACCAATGGTACCATAAAGAGGACCCTGTGTAGCAATATATCTGTTACTGGATTGGTCCGATGAGATGTACGATGCGTTGATATAATCACAGCCTGACTCTTTTAATTTGACACGCGAGTGCTCGTACGGTAAGATATCTTTATATCTGTTCTTGTTGCCCAACTCTACACCTGAAGAGATCTCCGGTGTATCGTCATCTTTCTGACAAGTAGAGAACACTTTGCGTAATCTATCACGTTCGGTTTTTTCGAGGTAATTGAACTTCTTTGCAATAGAAGAGCAACCGTGATCATTGCCTATTGTGTTGAGAATCCAAGTGGGTAACTGATCTCTTTCTTCACTACTCAAAGAAGATTCGAGCAAGGACAACGAATTATCGGGACGTGAAGTCATCAATTCTTCATTGTGTCGTGTCTTGAAGACTGAAGGTGCTGGTGAAGGTAGTACAAATCTGCCCAAGATTGGGGAACTTGTCAATTTACCTCCAGGATTTGCTCTTGTTGGAGGCATGAGAGGTAAAGAAGAGATCGAGTTGATCGATGAAGTAGGTGATGACTCAGGTGTGATTGTTGAGAAGAGTGAATTGTTGCCGTTTTGTGAGTGGACTTGTAAGAACTGCTCCATATTTGATAGGTAGCTCAGATAGTGTTGTTGGAATCTTGTGAATCCACCTTCTAAAATGTATATATCTGAGTTCCAGTCCTTGTCCTGTATGAATTTAGATGCTGTGTATGAGATTGATAAAGATGCTTTTGTCTCGGAACTTGTCATAGAATCGTAGAGAACAACTGTTGGAAATCTGGTGTTGTGTAACTCTGAGGATTCAATGTCAAGATGTGACAAGAATAACGATTTGTCTTGAGCTGGCAAAGAATCTATGCATCTTCTCAAACCAAAGCTCGATCTTTTCAAAAGTGTAGATGACAAACAAACGTTAACAGAGTTTTTGATATGGTTTTTACAATATTCTCCAAAAGGTCTAACATCGATCATGATCAAATTTGGAGATTCTAGTTGATGGCTTAATTCCGAGTCATCGATCAATTTGATCAAATTTTCACCAGATATTAAAGATGATTCCTTGGGGAGCTGGTAAATCAAATCTTTATTGATTCTTGTTAAATTGAAACGGGTATTATCTTGTGAAAGTGAAGTTGCATGTCTCACCATAGGTCTTGTTGGGGTCATATGTGGGGATGAAGATGATAATTTGGAATGGAAAGTTGAATCGGTGGCTGAGGAAGGGGTTATCGATCCATAGTGCCTATTAGAGTTTATTGGTGATGAGATGAATTTCAAAGAAGGTGGTCTGAACAGAGGGATCTCTGAAAGAGTGTCTGTGCTATCATTAACACGGGGAAGCTTTGGTCTTTGTTGAACATTGTCGACCAAAGTCAGATCGGAGCCGTTAGTCAAGATCGAGGATAACGAATCAAATTTGTTGTGAAACTTAGACATCGTGGGAGTATCCTTGTTGAAGAAATCATGGGTAACATTCCCAGTCTTGTCCATGTTAAGGTTTTGTTGGTCTATTTTTGGATCTAGTGGGATTCTAATTTGATTTTCCTTGGACATTGAATCTTCAGTAGATGTTGTAGGCTTAGGGGACTGTAAGCCATGATTATAGGAGTTGAAGCTGAAGTAATCCTTACCTTCGTGCAGAGCTGGAGACCCTGAAGAAGGGAATTTGAAATGAGGTGACGGGGAGTTGGCAGTGATCGAGGACATGGTTTCTATTAATAAGAAGAAAGGGGGGGGTCCCTGTTTGTGTGTGTGTTTTTTTAACCTTTTAATCGAAATGGAAGACAGTCTCTCGAAATAGCAGTGTCGCTAGATGGAGTAGAATCACTGATGAGCCAGTCCCAGGGTCCGTGATTACGATTTCAGAACACGTTCTAAAAAAGCTGAACTCGATCCCGTCGATAATAAGTCCTGGTGTGCTAATTTAAAATTTTTTAAAGTTGCAAAGTTACCTTTTGCCTTTCCTTCTGCTAAATCGTAAAAATCAAAGAGTAGATGTGTGTTTTTTTTTCATTGGAGGGGCTGGCTCGTTTCTTTTCTCTTTCCCACGCGCTTTCCCTAACAAACGGAGGGAAAAAAATCCAAAAATAACCGCTGGGCTGTGAAAAATAACGTCATCGTGCTGTAAAGGATACCCGATTTGGAAGTGGAGGAGACCCCTCGCGAGTTCTAGACCTGTGGCTGGAGGTGGGGCGCTCTAGAGGGGCACGCAGCCCTATTGTGGCCCTGTGTGTGGCACAAGGAGCAGATCTGTTTTTTATGCTTTCTTTTGCGTTTGGTGATGGTGTCATGGTGAGAGATGGAGAGATCATGTGACCCGGACGAGTCATGTGACTGCTCTTCGTCTGATGGGACAAGGGGTGGAACATCATTGTTACATTTCAAGGGGAGCACTACAAATTTGGCACCGTTGGGGTCGATCCATGTATTGGCATCTCTGTGAAGAGATAATTCTGATATCCCTGTCTGAGACCAATCTTTATCCCACTCAATGTTGTCATCTCCTTTCCATCGAGATACAAATTGATCGAAATTGGCTATCTTGAGCTGATACTCTTTTTTATACTGGTCCAACTCCTTAGATTTCATGGCAACTTGTGCTGACAAACCATCAATCACTTTCATTAACTCATGATATTGTTGTAGTTGTTGATTTGACATAATGTACTCCTTTAATTTGATCCAATTCCACTCGATTTATATTTTTTTTTTCTCTCATTAAGATAATTTCATGACACTTACTTAAAAAGAGTGAAGAGAAATGGAGGGGAATTTCAGATCACTTACAGTGTTCGAATCATGCGCAGATAAACTTCATACAAAGGGACGTGTGGCGACTCAACTTCTGCTGGACGATCTGTTAGCAATTTATAAACCAAGCAGTTTTAAATACAAGATCCCTTTGAAAGCGAGAACAGAGTTCACGGAGAAGGAGAGATTACCAAGCAGTGATCTTTTGAAAGCTTTGCATTACTACGCATCTAGTAAGTTGGCAGAGATGAGCAAAAGAAGCGAATTGCTGGACGAGACGCTGTTGCTCCTGTTTGGAATTGTCATTGAGGATTACATTGATGAGTTGATCGAGGGGAAGGATTTGCATGCACTTTTTACTAGCGATAAACCTGAATCAGAGTAGTTTGATCGCACCAATGATGGCCTTCATGACATCTGTATGCTTTTTTGGTCGAGAAATGCGGAGTATTGTATTGTGCACTAAATCAATCAAGTGATTTGTGCCATCAGCAAGTAAGAAGCGGAGCTCTAACTCTCTGACTATAGCCTCATTATAAAGCTAAAATTATGTAACTTTAAGATTATGTGACAATGAATCTATGTTGTGGTAGCACAGTGCAGCGATATAAAGTAATACGCCCATCAGTCGTGAGTTTATTGGGAAGTGACACGGTGAAGAAGGGAGATGCATGGAATGACACAATTAAAGTTTGACACTGCTTTAGATCTGACATGAAGATGATCTCTTGACGCACTGACATCGCAATGTCGCAAATTCCGTCACTGTCATCTCAACGACACCATAAGAGGACTTTTGTGACACAGCATTACTCTCCAATGATGAAAAATTCAACTACAGCGTGGAATTGCAAATGAGACACTTATTAGCACTATGTACTGTCATCAAGTTCTCAATAATAAATTTAATAAATACTGATATAAATAAATAGTTAAATAAATAAATAGATGGATTATCGAATCATCACTGGTGTTTATCGTTGTACTTCTTAGCAGCTTTGTTCCACTTTTCAACTTGACTCTCGGTGAATTGTTTGGTAGGATCATACACGCCAGCTTCTCCCAGCACATACATTCCTGCACAGCAAACAAGTAACATTCCCAAAGCAATTGCTGAGTTTCTACGATGATTTTTAGGAGTGAAGTTCCATCCTCCCGTTGGTGATGAATACCACTTGACATCAATTAGTATCTAATTCTCTTGTCATAGCCATTGAAAAAAACCTCATCACTTACACTTGGTTGAACATATTCTTTATGCCCCTACCTCTGTTAGTATTGCACCACTCAATTCTGCTCTTACTGAACTCACCATTTTCTAACTCTCTTCTCCTACTGTGGTTTCCCTCTGAGCGACACTACAACATCAGTAGAAATCAGCAAAATAATATTTTCTGTCACTAGATTAACCGTGTCAGTAATCATGTTGAAAAAAAATTTTAAGAAATTGGAGAGGTGAAAAGTTGAAATAGTGAAAAGTTGATAATCGGGAAAAGTGGAGATGTTGAGGATAACGGCGACTAGGAGAGCCGCTTCGCTCGTAGGAAACAACTATAAAAGATACATTGCCAGTGCTGTGGCCAAAGAAAATAAAAAGGTATTCAAAATACCTGAGAAATTGGATGACTTCGGATCTTATGAGAGAGCTTCTTTTGAGACACTGATCAGTGAACAAGAGGCTACGTTGTCTCCTCCCCTCTTGACATTACACGCTCGTTTGGAGTTGCCTCTGGAATACAAGCTCTCCACTTTGGCTAGAGCATTGCTCTGCAGAAATAAAGTAAACGAAAACAAAATGGCAGATAACTATGGACTCAATATCTTTGGAAAGAACTTGTTGGTATATCATGTCACCGAATACTTAATGGTCAACTACCCAAGATTGCCAGTAGAGATCTTGAATGCAGCTGTACATGGTTACATGGGCAAATTCACTCTTTTGGATGTAGCCAAATCATGGGGTATTGAAGAAGAATCCAAAGACGAAATCGAATTGATGTTGAGAGACGAACCAAAAGAATACTCATTGGGTAAATTGAAATACCAACCTTTGAACACAATTCCAGAATCAGGTGTTGTTCAATACTCAAAGAACTCACAAGGTATTGACCGTGCCTCGGCATACTCGCACGCTGTGTGCTCCATCATCGCTGGTTTATACGCCCATGCAGGCGCTGAAAAGACTAAAGAATTCATTCACACTCACATTCTTTCTCGTAAACTCGACATAGCTTCTATGTTCGAATTCAAAGACCCAGGAAGAGAATTGTCAGTCTTGCTCAGCCGTGAAGGTATGTCTCCACCAGTTGCAAGATTGATTGCCGAGACCGGTGTTGCATCCAACAGTCCAGTGTGCATCGTTGGAGTGTTCAGCGGTGAGGAAAAGTTGGGCGAAGGTCAAGGTGCTTCTTTGAGAGAAGCAAAAATAAGAGCCAGCGTGCAAGCTTTGAAAAGTTACTACCTATACAGACCATTGGATGCAACATTGCCTAGTGACGACGTAAAAGGTGACTATCAACCCTCATTTATTGACAAAGGCCAAGTCGTTGTCTAAGTCCAGATCGGACAGCGGTATCATCTCACTGCGATTCAGAGATAAATTCTTCTCTTCTTGTCGAAATGAGAGATAGAGAGGTCCTTCAAAGTCTGCTCTATCGCTAGCAATGTACCCTCTGTTCACTCATTGTCAATTGTTCCAATGGAAATGGAAACTCAGCGATTCAGCCATCACCATCAATTGTCGCAACATCTCGAGCATCAAACGTTTTAATTTTTTTCTTTTTGCAAAGCCATGACCCATTGCATCATTTTAGGGAAACATACCTTGTCAAACCTCCTTGTATATATAACTCATAGAGAGATCCATCGATCGCTAAAATATATCAAAATTCATGTCTTTGAAAAATGACCAAATCCGGTAAATTTTTTAGGTTTTCTCTAAATGGTAATCAGACCAGATAAAGCATAATTTCACAATTTCCCAATTGAGCAGTCATAAATAAATTCACGCTTTGTTTATATTTTCTTTACGCGAGGGATGAGAAGTTGTTAGGTAGTTGAAATCAAAGAGATTTGAATCAAGTTTTGAGCATCAAGGAAACCATAAGGAGATGTCAGGATACGATGGTGATACTTTGTATTCCATTATAACAGGAGATCAAGGTATGTTATAGTTAATAGGTTGTGAGCTCTAGTGGAGGGCTCGTAGATCAATTAGACGCCCCTTAAGTACTAACAAAGAAATCATAGATCTCTCTATCAAAGAGCAAACGCTCTCTGAATTTAAGGCACATGTTAAAAGAGACTTCATCGATCTACAATACGCCCGGAAATATTTCGAAACTATGATCATTCTGTCTGATTCGACCAACATAGATATCAGTTGCATGGGATTCTCCACAGTGTGTCATTTAGTGAAGAGAATCAAGTCTCAGGATCCGTTCTACTTGTCAGCCTGTCATCAATTCGTAGTGCCGTTTCTTATACAGCGGTTGGCTGATCCTAGAGAGTCATTTAGAATCTCTACAAGGAAACTGCTTTTGGTATACCGTTCATGCTGTCCCAACGAGGTTGACTCTGTGATACGGCAAAATGGGCTTCAAAATCTGAATCCAGACGTGAATGAGAAAAGTTTGGAGTTCCTCATAGAAGTAGTGGAACAACAACGACAAACTTTTGCATTTAAGGCTTTCACTCCGGTGATCGTCTCATTCATTAAGAACAACGTGGCTAAAAATTTATATCAGAGCGCCATGCTTCTTCTCACAAAGTTTTTCAAAAACGTCAGCAGTAAGATCGCCAAATTGGACTTGGTCAATGAATTTATTAAACAAAAAACAGACAGGTCTATGGTTCATACAGTCTTGATGCAAATAGATCCTTCACTTATACCGGAGTTCAACAAATTGGCCTATCCATCACCTAGACCTTTCGAGGATAATGACAGTGACGATGATAGTATGAAATTTGTAAATTCGGCAACTGTTAAAATTACCACCGCCAACCCAGCATTACCTCAAAACTTGAGAAAGACCAAGTCAACACAAGTTTTGAGATCGAAACCATTTCAGGATCGTTCCAGACCAACAGCTCATCAGGAAATGGAGCCAACAATTGTACCTAATCATAACCCAGAGTTGGATATAATATTGAACAAATTAAAAGGCTACCCTTTGGAATCTATAAAAGGTGTGAAAATAGGATCTACCAGTGAGTTGTATCAACAAATAGATGAGCTACTCATACCGTTCACTGGTAAAGAAACAGAATTTAATTGGACTCACAGAGAGAAGAATATTATACATCTCAGATCTATTTTGAGAGGAAACGTTCCAAAAGACTTTCCGCATGAATTCGCCCAGTGTCTCCGAACATTTTCCGATGCCTTCATCAAAGCCATCAGTTCTTTGAGAACTTCTCTAGCATCTAATGGATGTCAGTTGGTCAAAGAAATGGCCATATTCATGGGTCCTCATTTGGATAATTACACCATTGAATCTTGTTCAACTACCTTGATAAAGGCGACAAGTTCAGCCAAAAAAATTGCATCTCACAACGCCATGGTAGCATTCTGTACCTTGATAGCTAATATTCCGTTTCTCCAAAGAGTCTTCAACCAGATAATTATGGCGTTTCATGACAAAAATGTACAGCCAAGATTATACGCCAGTACCTGGGTACAAATTTACATCACAAGAAATCATGAACTGCTCGAAGTTGCTAATAGTGGGTTGAACATGGATCAGTTGGAGAAATCTATTTTGAAATCTCTTACTGATCCAAACGCTACCGTGAGAGAATCGATGCGCTCTGCCTTCTGGTGCTTTTATCAACACTGGCCATCTTCGGGAGAGCAGGCATTATCTAAAATTGATCTTACCGCTAGGAAAGCTTTGGAGCGTTCTAAACCATCTGGCGTCGTCATTTCCGATTCTCTTGCTAGATCCCCACAAAAGAGACCATCAATGAAAGAATTGATCGTTTCCAAGAACAGAACCCTAACTCAATCTCATTTACAACAACACCCTTCTAATTCGTCGAAGACTTTACCACCACGTTCCCAAAGTGGAGGTGATATAGGCAAACCCGTAAGGATTGGAATTGCACAAAAAGCTAACCGTGTTCCTTCTTTCAAAAGGTCTTCTCTAGCTGCTGCAGGTGTTGCAGTGAGGAGTAGATCTGAAGAAATAAGGTCGACACCTCCAACAGCTACAGAGTCGACAAAAGAGATTTTTAATAGAACTTCAAGTATTGCGAGACAAGATTTGGAAATAGAACAGAAGGATGAAGTTTTGCCTCAAAATTCTGTTGAAGAACCGGTCGTGCAAGAAGAAGACATGATCATCAAATTATTGAGATCCGACAATAAAGACATGAGAATTGAAGGTATCTCGTTGCTCAAGTTTGCTTTCTATTCGAAAGAGAATATTCCAGATGGAATCGGAGAATTCTTGGATTCATACAGTATCAACGATCCTCTGCTGTTGAAGTCTCTTTACGATTTTGATGTTTTACCTGAGACTTTGAAATGCATTTCCCCTGAAAACTTCTTGAGATCCTTCATCATCTGTCATTCAACTCTGGATTCCAAATTTGATATCGAAATCGACGATCATTTAGTCACCTTGTTGGTAGATTGTTTGTCGGTGGATCTATTGTACTCCACATGCGCTCAATTGATAAATATCTCGACTAATGTTTCTTTGGTCGTCAATGGAAAACTAACGATGCAATTCATCAAGTACAAAAAATACTTCTTCGAATTTATTGATAGACTTCTTCTACAAATCTTGAGTCAATTCCCTATAAGTGATGATTCGTATGCCAAGGTGACAAATGTGTTGGCATTGGCTGTTGACTTTTTTCAAACTCAAGAAGAGAAAGAAATTATAAACACTTACATTGAGTTGATGACTTTATTGTTCGAGATGAAGCCGGAATTGTTCAAGAGATGTCTACTTTCTCACGGTGATTCAATTTATGGTGGTGTCTCATCTCTTGTGTCTCTTGATCTTGATAATACTCTGACAGCACCGGCAATCAATATCAACGATGAAACCGGCGTCTTCGATGGAGTAAACATGTCTTCACTGTTTGAGATGACGATGATACAGCCTAGCAGTGGACCTTCAGCACCATCGGTGCCACTCAGCGAACTACAAAATGCTTCAAACGACATGACGATGATCATGCCAAATTTTTCCAAGCCCAAAATATTAGACTCTGAGACATCCTCGATCAAGGAGAACATTCTGGAAGAAGATGAAGATGATGATTCTATATACCATAATCATGGATTGAATTTCCAGAAGCTGGAGAAGGAGGTAGCCACAAACATACCTGAAGATGATGACATTGAAATGGGCGATACGAAAGTTGATGGATTATCACATGGTACGCAAACGAACACCGTTGTAATCTCCAAAGACACCGATGAAGACTCCGTGGAAGACTTTGACAAATCGGGCTCAACATCCCGTGAATTGATTACCCAAATAAGTAATGTGAACATATCCTCACCAGCTCAGCCTGTGGCCAATGAATCAGAGATCGAGGATATCATTACCAAATCAGATCCATTCACCAATATATCAGGTGAGAAATCGATTCCAATATATGAGGACCTTAAAGTTCCTGATAAAAATTACATATTCCTTGAGGAGCCCCTGATGATTGAGATAAGCTCCTGGTTCACTCTGAAGCAACTGCAATATTCTCAAATTTCGATCGGTGCACCTATATCATTAGAGTTTTTCACAGAGTTGAAAAAGAAGTGTCTTTCTGGAAATGTGACAAGCGAAGAGATGATCTTGTTTCTTACGATTTTAACCCAAACTAGAGACTCTCTCGTATCGTTTGATGATTTGATAGAGTATCTCGACTCCATGGATTTCAATGGCTCTATTGATAGTTTGGTGATATTGATGCATAGCTTGAAAGTTTGTGACACGCTCGGTCGTGATCAGCTCGAGTCTTTATGGAACCTTATCCTTTTCAAATACTGCAACAAATGCGAGTACTATGCCAATGAGCTTTGGTTTGCAGTACTGGAGGTAACAGAAGAACTATCCAGAATTGACCATGACCTAGCTTTACAGATGCTCACGGATAATTTGATCAACGATAATCAGATCTTGGTAGCTTTGAATGCTATTGATTTCATTGTCAATGACCTCAAGAACTTGTCTTTAGATCACATGCGAGACATTAGTGGTTTCTGTGTTGAATATATCAACCATGAGAAGCTGGCTATCAGGAAACTTGTGATCCAAGTGTTGAGTAAATTTGATGACTACAAAAATGAACTAGACTTCTCGAGGTTGACCAGACTGGAGTATGAAATGATTGACGATTATCTGACTTCATTATAAAGGGAATCTAGATGATATCAAAAAATATCAATGCTTTAAACGATGATGTGCTACGATTTCACATCTTTCTCTATATAAGTAGGGAGTAAATTATGACCAGATTTGTGTT
This sequence comes from Nakazawaea molendinolei, assembly GCA_030569155.1. NCBI lineage: Eukaryota > Fungi > Ascomycota > Pichiomycetes > Alaninales > Pachysolenaceae > Nakazawaea > Nakazawaea molendinolei. The sequence goes on from JAJMKB010000001.1 coordinate 598,894, forward strand.
TCATGGAGTTAAATCGTAGTGCTAGTTTTGATCCGAATTCACTGGGCTGGCTCCAACCAATATCTGTTTTTTTCAACTCAACTCCATATAAATAGTTCTGTTTCATACAATTCAAGAGATGTAGTCCGATATGACACCTTCTATAGTTTCTGGCGACATAAATCCTGGAGATCCCCACCACCAACGGGATTTTCCTGTTCGGTACTATGTTTCCAGTCTCCAATATGAGCCATTCACCCTCACTGACACTTTCAAGACAGATCAAGCCAATAGCTCTCTTGTTTAGTATACAGAGAAACACCTTCCCGAACTCTCGACCTTTGAGCCAATTCCCACAATCATTAGGAGCTTGGAGTTCCGTGTTGACCAAATCAAGCAATTCCTTGGTGGCTCGCACCTCGGATCTGTTAGATATATCCACCTCCACCATACTGGCCAAATGCTCTACACCTTTCACCTGGACCCTGAGGTCATACAATTTCTTCCCCCAATTGCTGGACCATTCCCGCCCATTCAAAGCTCTCTGGTGGAACTTGTCGTGCAATTGAGAGTCCAGCTTCAAATGGGGCACGTATGACATGTTACATTGTTCACAGGTAATTTTGTTGGTAGATGTCTTGAAATACGCCTGTCTCTTCTTCGGCTCCTTCTTGGTGACACGCGTTGCACCACCAATTGCGCGTGTTTCGACGCGTACTTCCAGGCCCTGTGACTGTTTTATCCCTTTGGGGCCACTTCCACCTATTATCCCATCTTTACAGGGTCCTGGATCTGTCATCTCGAGCATTCTTGGAAATAGTGAAAAATCGTGAAAAATTCCCCACAATAAGTACCAGGAAAAAAAAAAGAATCTTAAGAGTGAAAAATTCATCTCTTCACCGGCAATTTCATCAACTACAACTAGACGCCATGGCTGGAAAATTCAGTAATCCTAATCCAAAGTACGCTCATTTGCTTCCTCTAAACGGGAGTTGGAAACAAGATATTGCAAGATGGATCGCTGAGGACATCCCATCGTTTGACTATGGAGGGTACGTTGTGGGTGACTTACAGAATAGTGCCACTTTATGGTGCAAATCGGATGGGGTTGTCAGTGGAGTGCCATTT